>CM061751.1:119962147-120658262 GCA_030979885.1 Lolium multiflorum | reverse complement strand
TAGAAAAATCCGAACTTTTCTGTTTTGGAGTGGGCTGAAATTGTATGAGTCAAAAGGCCCAGCAGGATAGCGAAGGCCCAGATGTCCAGATGCAACCCAATTGAAATCTTTCTTTTCTTGGATTTTTTCACACCCTGATTTCTGGCTATTTCATTTTTCTTTCGGTCTTGTGCCGCCTTGGAAACGTTGAGACATTTGCTACAAATGGGACCCGCATGTCATCCTCTATGTCTGATAAAGTTTCTTTTCTTGGATTATTTATTTTGGCTCCTGATATTATGTCACTTGACTTTTTCTTTCTTTCTTAATCTCATGCCGACTTTGAAACGTTGAGGAAGCCCTAACTTTGGCTCATGACCCCCATGTCATCCTCTCTGAACAATAAAAGTTTTCTTTGTTGGATTTATTTTTCCACTAATTTACGGCTATTTATCTTTTCTTTTTGATCCCTGCCCCTTTGGCTTGATAGCTTGGCCTTGGTGGCAAGTCGGTCCCACATGTCATCCTCTATGAACGTAAGTTTCCCTTGATGATTTATTTTAGGCCCTAAATTATTTGGCTATTTCCTTTTGTTTGATCCCCTGCCGCCTTGAAATAGTTGAGGATGCTTCTGCCTCATGGGTCGCATGTCATCCTCTCAGAAAGGTAAATGTTTCTTTTTCTTGAATTTGTTTACCAAACTGATTTTTGGCTTATTTTTTCTTTCGATCTCCTGCCATTACCTTTAGCGTTGGCTGGCCATTCTTGGCTCTATGGGTCCCCAATCCTCAGCCTCCCATACGCAAATCCTCTTTACGCAAAGGTTGTATTTCTAGATAGATAAGGTGGATTTGAATCTGCCATGGTTCAGGCAGCTCGGGTAAGCCTTCTTGCACTAATTAATGGAAGTAGTGTATCGCAAGGTCAAGACATGTGGCTCGGTGTAATGAATCTATATGAATCATGTTGTGGGTTCAATATGATAGTTCTCTAACAGGTCAGCCAAAATAGAAATTAAGTTTTTTTCTAAAAGAAATGCAAATTAAGATGAACACAAACATTAGTTATCATAATAGTTGATCATACATACATACTTGCTAAGAGCAAAAGCTTGCCAGAGTCATACCATTAATTAGCAGTTCAGATAAGATAACCTTATATAAGTATAACTACAAATGCATTTGCTAGGGGCTCATGGGACAACAGCAGAACTAGACAACCGCGAACTTTATGACCAGCATGTCACAGCGGCATTGAAAGATCTTGACCTTCAACTTTGATCCAATGCGAAGTTTGGCACCGTCAATGAACTTTTTCCACCTGGAAGTAACAACCAAGCGGCGACTGACAGAGTACCGTCCCTCCACGGTGAGACCTTCACTCTCCATGACGAGGGATATCTTGCCCCTTCGACCAGCATTGAGATCCTTGGAGATACTTTTAGGCAATTTCTGATTCAAAGCAAGAGATACCACCAAAAATTAGTCAATGGCACCAATGCACTAAACCATGAAGACTTTGAGCAGAAGACATCAAGATAAGAGCCCCGATTATCTTTGTCATATACTCACGAACGCTGCTTGTGGATGCGTCTGGTCACCACACGGGTGGCGCGGCAATGAGCTGAGACCTCGGTGATGCAGGCCCGAGCGAGTCATGAGCAGGCTGAATACAGTGGTGCTGATAGGAAGCTGCTGAGGCAGGTGCGATAGCGGTGCCTCAGAGAGCAGGTGCAATCTTGAAGCCCATTGGGCGGTAGAGTGGCAGTGCGACTAGAGGAACCGGTCTTTGATGCGGGGGCACATGGGCATGTGTAGTATATGGGGCCTCTACACAGGAACCAATGCTGATGTAGGGACTGCTGGGTAGATACGGTAAGCGGAGGGTACAGTACGAGCAGGTGACGTGCGGGAGAGTCAGGAAGCCGGTGCCGGTGCTGGTGTGGTTGCCCTTTGTGACATCCGCTCTTGTTCCATCAGGGGATCTGCAGCTTTGATCATATTAAACCCAGCAAGCTAGAACAGATGGAATAGAACAACGGCTCAGAATGCAGTTATCAAAAGATATGAGTAGAAAAAAGTTACATAATGTATTTGGAGGTGTCTGTCAACTCTGTAAGCAAGTTCGTATGTACTCTTTTTTAGATTGAGTTCCCGATCCTCAGCCTCGTCGCCCCTTCTTGGACGTGGTCAAAGCAGCTTTCTCTAAAGTGGCAGTCCATACAAATATGTGATGGCATGCGTCTTGTAGACATACACCTCATAGACCGTGTAGGTGTTCATCAATTTGCCATTGCCATGCATAGTGAAAGATCCTTCATGCGGACACATCTGGTTAATCAGTGGACGAAGTTCACAAGGTACAGTCTGCATGTGAAAATTGATACAAATGTAAGAAGCGGGAAGACTAAAAACAAGACTTTACTATATGCCAATTCATGCTAAACCACTGGGAATACATACCTGTAACTCTGTGAAGGAGCTACTAGAAAGGTAGATAGAGCCATAGGAGGTGTTATATGCGGGGTATGTACATGGCCACCATATTCCCGCAAGCTCGGCATCGGGATGGTGAAGGAAACATGGGAGGTACTACTGGTGCGTAGCGCTGAACGTAAGTGGAAGAATTAGGTTGTGTAAAGTGCATAGTTCAGAGCAATGCAAATGTTGACAAGCAAGTGCATAACACTATGTTACAAACTGAAGAGTGAAAAATTAGTGTATGATGAATATAAGAATGCTAATTTGGTGTTTCCGAATTCCAAAAAGCATTAGACAGAGCCGGTGATAATATCAGACATAAATCATGGCATGTATATGTGGCTTAAGAAAATATACCCGAACCCTTGGATAGTTACGGCCCGGCTGATCCTTGGACTTGAGCTTATATAAGCATCCAGAAGGTGGCATTTGTGATAACGAGTGGCCGGCCTACTGTGGATACCTCATCGGCGCGGTTGCAATCCTTTGACCAATGAAGGAAGCAGCGATTTCGGTGCATATAAAAATTGAAGAGCAACATCAGGAGTGATATATAAAATGAATCTATGAGACACTTATGCATGCATATAGTGTTGGATGTAAGTGGAAGAATAGGTGTGTGTGTTTGAACTATTGGTAAGCATTAGACAAAGCCGGCAATAAACAGACAAAAATCAAATCATGTATGAGGATTAAGAAAATATACCTACTTACTGAAAAGGGTACCACCCAGCTGGCCCGTGGCCTTGTGCTTGAGGAGGTTTTCAGAAGATGGTGGCAGCACCATCGTCTTCACAGCAGCCTCATCGGGATCATTTTTTATCCATTTGAGTAGAGGCACAGAAGTTTCATCCTGCATATGAATAGCAACAGAACTCATCATTGATATTTAATAAATCTATGAGATAGACTGATGCAAATAGTGCGAGTGTAAGTGGAAGAATAGGGTTGTGCATAGAGAAAAGTTGACAACAATGCAAATGATTACAAAAGAAGCCAATGGAAATCAACAGTTTATATACTGGATGAGACAGACTGAAAAGTGAAAAATTAGTGTATGATGGTAAGCAAACGCAGTGTTTCTGAACTTTTGGTAAGCATTAGACAAAGCCAACATTAATTAAACAGATAATAATGAAATCATGTATGTGGATTAAGAAAATATACCAGATTCAGTCACCACCCAGCTGGCCCATGGCCTCGTGCTTGTAGAGGGTTTCGGAAGATGGTGCCGGCACCATCGTCCTCACAGCAGCCTCATTAGCCCCATTTTGCATCCACTTGAGTAAAGGCGCAGTTTCAGCCTGCATAAGAATGGGAACAGATCTCAGCAGTGATATTGAATGACTCTGAGACAGACTGATGCATATAGTGCTAGATGTAAGTGGAAGGGTATGGCCATGTATGGACAACAGTTCACAACAATGCAAGGGTGTGTTCGGTTCTGAAACAGCGTGGAATGGAATGGTTCCATTTCAGAGGAATGGAATGGTTACATTTTTGTTCGGTTGGGAAAAATGGAGAGCAGAAGAGATCGGGGTTAAACTAACCAATTGTCTCAAAATTGTAATTAAAAATTGCAAATGACATTTTAATCTCAAAGTCGTAATTAACAGCGCCTAATGGTGCTCTTTTAATCTAAAAATCGTAATTAACATCGTTTTATGTTGGGTTAGGGGAGCTGGAGTAGATGAACATTACTGTATGATGATGATTGTAAGCAAACGAATTTGGTGTTTCTAAACTTTGGCTTAGAGATCTTATGGGTTTCAGTAACTCTAGCCTACCCACCCAACTTGTTTGGGACCCGAAGGCTTGGTTGTTGTTATTTGTTGTTGTTGTAAACTTTTGTAAAGCATAGAAAAAGCCGACCCGATAAACGAGAGAAAAATCAGGCATGTTTTGTGGATTAGAAAATATGCCATGTTCATTAAAAGATCACCACCCAGCTGGTGCGTGGCCTTGTGCTTGTAGAGGCATTTAGAAGATGGGGCGGCATCAACATACTGGCAGCCTGATCAGCCGCAATTTTGATCTTCCTTTTGAGTAAAGGCCCTAAAGTTTCAATCTGCATATGAATAGCAAAACAAAAGGCAGACCTCAGCAGTGATATTGAATTACTGTATGAGATAGACTGATGCATATAGTGGATGCTCTTAGCCTTTTGCGGCGTGAACACTAGCTATGGACAGACAAAAAAACTAGTTAACTCAGCTTTGTCTAGATATGAATGTACTACCACCATCCAAAAGCTTAAGCCTTATTTATTTTGAGAAATCAAAACAAGCAAAGTTTGACCAAAATTTTAGAACATTCTATCAACAAATATAATAATGTGTAGATACCGTAGGAAAATATATTTTATTATCTATTTAATGATATTAATTTTGTATTTTGCATATTACTGATTTTTGGTAAAAGCTTAGTCAAACATGGTATAGTTTGACTTTCTAAAAATAATATAAGCCCAAAGCTTTGGGATGGAGGCAGTAGTATCTAGAGCTAAAACACATCTAGAATACATCGTATCTAGAGATAGTTGAGTCAATTAATTTGGATCAGAGGGAGTATTATTCAGACTACATCATGGTAAGTTGGTTAAAACAAATTACCCCTGGGCGGTCCTGCCCAGCTCGGCGATGGCATTTCGCTTCTTGTGCTGCAGATCGGGCCATGCTCCTGCCGGGGGGGGCGCTATTCTCGTTCCCCATAGCCTCGGCACGGAACCTGGAAGTACCAACGTCGAGAGAATATAAGGCATGGTGTCACAGAGGCTTTACGCACAAACAGCCGAAGACATGTGCTACTTTAAGCATATTTCAGAACAGGAGCAGTTGAGGATGCGAGAGACGGAGAGACACTTAAAAGGTAAGAGAGTGGATAAAACAGCAGGTACTAGCCGGCAGGCTGGGGACAGCTCGAGCTCGACTCTTTTGCCCATGCGTGGTGGCCTTACGCTCCATTGCCCCCACCGCCGAGGTCTTACGCTCTGTACAAGCTGACAAAAGATACAGTGAGGATCAGCAGAAATACAAAGGTTGCAAATGTTGACAAATAAAGGAAGAACACCCCAATCCAAGCAAAGAGTGGCCCGCCCCCCACACCTCCAGTGCTCCCAGCTCGGGGGGAGACCAGAAAGACACCCCTTCGCCCAGAATAGGAAAGAGATGCGCAAGATATCGAGGAGAGGAAAAAAGAACCGATCTCGAGAAAGGAGAGAACATTACTAGTCCTACCTAATCCGCTTGGGCTAGATGCAGCTTGCCCCTCAAAGCTGTGCCTAGACGGTGGAGGCGAAAGGAGGGGATCGAGCTAGCCGCTTGCATCCGTGGCATTGACCTTTCGATGTCGGGAGAGAAGGGAGTGCCCATAAAGGGGAGGGTAACATATTTTATTGCAAAGTGTTTCTGATGTGACTAGTCGTCCATGTCTCAGCGAAACTAGGGCCCATAGTGTGGCACCCCAAATTTACTTGAAGCTGCCCGGCGGGAGGTGGCGCGTCAAGAAACCCCCGAATTGTAGCGGGGAAATGAAACATTTCACAAAAATTAGAAATTCAAGCACACCGCCACGCGCCAAGCTTCCTCTTCCTCGGTTCCTCCTCCCCTATCCGAAAAAAACCCCAAATCCCAAGCTCAAACCAAAAAAAAACAAACAAATCCCCCGGCCGCCATGCATGTCCTCGTTAACCCGCTGGAGATCATTCCCGGACGATGCGGACCACCCGCCCTGAGATCCAGAATTCCGTCCACCTCGAGGCACTGCGTGCTGTCTCGCAGCAGCGGCTTGAGGGCGCTGAAGAGGAAGTTCCGCCGGAAAGTGCTCATGGCAACCGTGCAAGCTCACCGGCGTGCTGTAGCGGAACTGGTCAAAGCTTTGCTATTCGCCACACAAAAAAAAATTGCGGGCCAAGATACGGGTCAAGCCTGATGATGGCTTGCCGCGAAGGCTTGAGTCGAGGTAAATAGCTGGCTGCTCGGACTTGGGCGGTTTACGGATTCATGATATGACTCAAGTTTGTTAGTCTAGTTAACAAATGCATCTAGATACATCCATATCATCCATATTGGAGTCAAGTAATATGAATCAGAGGAAGTACAAAGTTTATTTTTCGAAATAATGCGCTGGCAGGAATCGCTGTAGAAGTAATTGTGCTACTACTCATACGATGAACTGATTGTGTGGGTGTCGAATTTTGCAACGTGATCACTGAATGCTTAATCTAGCGCCAAAGGCGTACAAATCATAACATACTACAGCACCAGAACATAAGAGTACGAATCATAAAGTAGCTCAACATTTTGCATGGGGCTGGGTGGTCTGAGACTACCGGGACGCCCCTGATGATCTCGGGTGTGCATCCTCACAGCTGCTGTACTCGGTCCACGGCCTCCTTCTGTAGGCTGGATAATCTCGGGTGCAGGACCTTCGTCTATGAGAGGCTCCGTCATCAGTACCATCCACGGTGCATCATTTGGGTGGTCTTGAGACTACCGGGACGCCCGTGATGATCTCCGGCGTGCATCCACTTCAACGCAAAGCTGTGTACTCGGTCCACGGCCTCCGTAGGCTGGATAATCTCAGGTGCAGGACCTTCGTCTATGAAAGGCTCGTCATCAGTACCATCCACAGGTGCATCAAACTGAGATTCATCTTCAAATCTCCCATCAAACTGAGAGACCTCTTCAACTCTATGCTTATGCAATTAGTACATCAACCGATTAGACAAACATCTAAGGGATGCAACCTGAACAAATGCCGTTTTACATATTTACCTTCTCATCTGGCACAGCACATGTCCCAGAGCTGAAACCCGTTTCCTGAAGCAAGCGCTTTTTCTCTCCTTCCCGTCCATCCATCTGCAACAAGTTAAATTTGAGTACAGAACCTTGCACAGCAATGCAAACTATTGATTGAAACAGTGGCAGCATCAATATAAATAATTAACTACATATGCCAGCACACATACAGTGTGAGCAAGATCTGCTTCTCCTGCTAAAGGATCATTATATGGTTCACCATGCTAAACCCGCCTAACATATGTGCGGTCCATCCCAAAAATGTGTAAATGATCTGCCACTACACGGTGAGGCCTCTTCTCACCATTCATACATGTGCAGCGCGGGCAATACACGTCCAGGTTGTGACCATCATGAGCTCTAATAAACCCCATAAAGGGTTGAACACCATTTATATATGAAGGGGAACATAAGTGTCCATGCAGTATCCAAGTTCTGTCCATCTATTTAATTATGAGATAGAGTGGTTGGTGATTAATTTAAGGCGAAGTAGGAAATGTATATCCATCGAGTACAAAACTATACTACATGATTATGCATTTCAGCAATCATGTCGAGTACAAAACAAAAAATGCCCATCGACATTTTAGCAAACAGATCGTGTACAAAACTCTGCCATGGCATTTCAGCAAATTAAGATCGAGTTCGCTTGCTCGAGTTCCGCCGCCCAGCAAATCTTCGCCAGTGCGCCGCCGGACGTCGCCGGATTTCACCACGGGACGAATTTCTGTGGTGCCTTTCTCTCGGCCGCGACATTGGCGCTCCTTCAAGCTCTTCTCCGCCTCACCGTCGACGGACTTCCTCGCCTACAGCAAGCTCGCCCAACCACCGGCGAACTTCTTCCTCTGCGACTCCGCCGCCCCAGGTCAGGCCTTATCCGGGTTTACTCCTCTTTTGCTTGCTCTTCAGATCTTGAGTTGGAAGCGTATTTACTCCTTCTTTTTCTTTGCTTTTTCTCTCTTTCGTAGATCTTCTCGCGGGGGTAGTTCTTGGGGAACTTGTTTTTTCGAGTAGATACCGGGATTTCTCAAATCCAAATGTCTTCCGAACAATACCTTTCCACTTCTTCCTCCAGTAACCCGGAAGATCGCGCCTCCGACGGGGTTAGCGCAGATCTAGCCCAGATGGAATCTGACGGCGGCCAAGAGCAAGATGCCGGTAGCTCTAGCCAAGCTTCCGGCGCTGATTCTTCCGAGATCACTCGCGGAGCCTGGATGGGCTCCAGCGTTAGTCAGTACGAGATTGACTGGCTATACCGGTCCCGGAGGATTCCGGAAGGAGTATCCTGCCGGATTCCCGGCGACGAGATTGAACCGGTGCCTAACCCCGGTGAACGCGTCGTCTTCCTTGCTCATTTCGAGCGCGGCTTCGGCCTCCCTGTCTCCTCTTTTTTCCGGAGTTTTCTTGATTTTTACAAACTCCAACCTCACCACCTTCCCGGCAACGCCATTTTCTACCTCTCCTGCTATGTCACCTTCATGGAGGCTTACATCGGCATTCGTCCCACTCGCGAGACGTTTGCTCGATTCTTCGCCCTTCGGATTAATTCCGTTCAGGGCTTGGACATTCCTAAGCCCAAACCCCCCGTACAATGCGGGTCTTGTATCATTGGCTCTCGTCAAGCGAGCCCCTTCTTCAAGTTCTCCGGTCTCGAGTCATGCCGGTTATGGCAAGGGACCTTCTTCTATGTTAGGAACAACGGCGCCGCAGATCTCATTGATCTGCCTCCTTTTGATCCGGCGCCGCCCACCAAGACTAATTGGAGCTACAATCCGAAGGAGTCTCACAATGAGACAAACCGGATTATACGCTTCATGAAACAGCAGATGAAGGACACCAACATCTGCTCCGATGATATCATCCGCACCTTCATCTCGCGCCGGGTGCTTCCTCTTAAGCGCCGCGCCCACAAGATGTGCGAGATGTATGGCCCCGGCGATCCTACCAAGATCACCGGACTTCCTCTCAGCAAGAAGGACGTTGTCCTTAAGGCCAGGCAGATCTGCCAGACCTCCATGCCGGAAGATTGGGAATGGGGCCTCCGGCCTCTTAGCTCTACTAACCCTCCGACCCAAGAAGTAAGAAATTACACAACTCGGGTCGGTTCACCGGAAGCTTTCATTGCGATTAACCCCCTTTTTTCTCTTTTGTTCTTTCAGGCCAAGGACCGTTTCCCCGGCATCGAATCTGACAAGCGAGGCCGTTGCCGGAAGCGCGGTCTCGACAAGTTTGACCCCGACCCCGTCATTTTTTGGCGTGACCTGAAGATGGGCCGGACTCCAGCCGCGCGCCTCGGCAAGTCTCCGCCGGAACCCGCCGGTTCGTCTGATGAACTGACCATCCTTGAGGTAGCTCTTCTTTTATACTTCTCATATTCCTTTGCTATTGTTCTTCTGTAGATGTTCCCTCAGCCAACATCAAACCACAGGTCCATGAGCATGTCGCCCCGCTGCAGGCCGAGGCAGGCCAAGAGTTTGTGGACAAACTCATGGCCCAGGGCAAGAAGAACAAGACCCCGGCCTCCGATGCCGGCTCAAGCCAACCTCCTCCTGCCAAGCGCTTCCGGACCGAACCTTTCGCGGGTAAGGTCGTTGCTATGAGGCGCCATAAGGGCAAACAGATGCCGACCGCTACCGGGTAAGGCTCCACTTCTCTGCTTGTTTCTTTTCTCTTTTCACCAAGTTCCTTTCCGGTTGCTTTTTTCCCAATCTTTTCCTTTTCTCTTTTTCAGCCCCGCGCTCAAGCTCGGCTCCAGGCCTGAGGGCTCTGCCGGTTCTGCCAGGACCTCAACTCCTCCTCCTCATTCCAGCCCGGCACCGTCTGGTGCCGGCAACACCTCTGCCTCCCCTCTGGGGGGCACAACAAGTTCGGGGCGCGCGGCCCCTACACCGCCAGATCTCCGCGCGGAGGAGGACCTTGCCTCCCCTCCAGAGACCCAAGACACCGGCGCCAGCAACATGGGCGCCGGAAAAGAACCTGCCGGGCGGGCGGAACCTTCGGTTCCTCCCGTCCTCGAAAAGAAGAAAAAGAAGAAGACTTCCTCCAAGGCCGCGCCGGAAACTTCCGTGCCGGCAACCTCAACACCGACGCCGCCGCCGGAAACCTCTGCTCCTGAGGCAACCGGGGCCACGCCAACGCCTCCACCGACCCAAGGACCTCCTGCGACTGCGCCCAAGCCGCCGCCCGCGAGCCTTAAGATCACGGACTTCCTCAAGCCGGGGGCGTCCCGCGGAAAGGCCGCGGATGGCAGCGCCTCAAGCGGCTCGCAGCCTTTAGTGCTGCACGTCGGGCCTGCCGCCGCTGTGGTCCAGCACAAACCTTCCGGCCTCCTGGGCCGGATTGTTGAGCTGAAGCGCGAGGGCAAGGACCTGGGGCATCTTCTCCCCTACGCCCAAAAGTGGAATGATGCGGACATCTCCGCAGCTACCCGTGGCTTGGGGAAGGACCGCCTCCCAGCGCCAGATCCTGCTGGCCCTAGGTCCACTGAAGAACACTTTACGCGGCTCAAGCACGCCGTGAAGGAGTTCGACAGCGCGTGGTACGACGCCACCAGCAACGTGGTGGTAAGTTCCTTGAACTTCTTGTAAACTTTCTTGATGCCGGTTTCTTCTTTCCGGATCTTGTCTATTCTCCCAGTCCCCGAGTTTTGGGTTGAGAGCGTAGGTCTTAGCGCAAAACTTTCTTTTAAAGCATCACCGCAAACTCCCAGTCCCCGAGTTTTGGGTTGAGAGCGTAGGTCTTAGCGCAAAACTTTCTTAAAACGCGCGAAACCGGCATAGCCAGTCCCCGAGTTTCGGGTTAAGATCTTGCTCTTGGCGCGAAACTTACTAGAAACGCGCGAAACCGGCATAGCCAGTCCCCGAGTTTCGGGTTAAGATCTTCGTCCTTTGCTAACATTACTTCCTTCAAATAGAGCACGGCCGACGCCCGGAAGGCTCTTTTCGAGGAGCTTCTTTGGGAGCACCGGGACCTTGCTGAGGCACACAACAAGTGCCAAGGTAACCTTTTGCGCCTCCCGGCATCTTTTTACCGGCAGGTTTTCCTTTCTTTGTTACTTACAAGTTTTTTCGCATCACAGCCATCCCGGAGGCCTCCATTGAGGCCCTCAAGGACCAGGTTGCCGCACTCCAAGGTACAGCTTCTGTTTTTTCGGTTAACTTGCTTCTTTGTGTTTCATCTGTCTTGTGTTTTGCTAATATCCTCTTTTCCGGCTCTTAGCTGAAAAGGAGCAGCTCATCCGGGATCACCAGAAGGCCTTGGACGCCCAGAAGGAGATCTCTAGGGAGCTCAAGGACCAGGCTATGCAGGCCGGAGTCCGGCACGCCAAAGAGCTGAAAGCCGCTGAAGCTGCTGCGGAGGCCAGGCTGAACGAGGCGCTGGAGGATGCCGGCAACGCCAATGTGGTGTTGCAGGCCGAGCTGGAAGAGGCCGCCAAAGCGCTGAAAATAGCCGAGGGCAAAGCCGCAAAAGCGCACAAAGCTGCCGCGGAGGAGGCCACCAGGGCCCAGAAAGCAGCCGAGGGCGAGGTCGCGCGGTTGAAGGCGGAACAGAAGGAGTACGACCTTCTGGTTACGCGGACTGACGCGCTTGCCCTTCGTACGTTTTTCTTTTCTCTTTTCCGGTTTCTGCTTATAAGCTTATTCATTCCGGTATCATATGCTTAACTTTCGTTTGTCTTGTAGGGCTCTTTCCGGATTCCCAGGCTCATGCCATAAAGAAGGTTGCGGAGCACCGGGCGCAGCAGGCTGGCGATAACTTGGGTGCACCTTGGGATCCCTATGATCACTTGGTTGCTCTAAACGCGCGGGTCTCGCACATGCGCTCGGTGGACCGGAACCTTTCCGATATCCCCGAGGTGGCCTCCCAGCTCTTCAAGACCCTCTGGCCCGGCGAAGTGGTGCCCGACACCTTCTCCCTCATCAGCGACCGCTTGAAAGGTGCCTGCCGACGGATCCGGGAGTGGCAGTGCTCTGCTGCCCGTGCCGGAGCGGACTCAGCGCTTCGCGTTGCCTGCTCCTGGTATCCGGAGCTGGATCTGGACGCCCTCGTCGGCGTGCGTGAAGGCGCTCCCACTGATCTGGACCCGGTCCTTACCGCTAAGCGGCAGGACCGCGCGTACCACATCGCGGAGTACGCTGAAATGCGCACCTTCATCCCCCTCCTGAAGATGTCAAGGATTATCTGAGCGAGGAGGAGGAAGATGAAGGCGAGGACGTGCCACCGGAAGCTCCTGATGCCGGCGCTGCTCCCCCGGAAGCCCCTGCTGCCTGACTTTGTGTTGTGAAAAGATATTACCTGTTCCTGGTTACTTTGTAACAAAACTCGTTAAATTCTACCCCGGTATGCCGGGGTTTATGATGTAAGATAAAACTTATCCTTTTGGTCTGCGGTACAACATTTTACGCCGGTAGGCTTATACCGGTAACTTATTAAGTTATGTTTGTCTTAACATATTTGCTTGTTGAGTTGCTTTTTCTTGCACTGCAATGATTTCGAAATTGTTTCCGCATCCAATTGATGCATACTTGGCTCTTTTGCCTTGGCTCTGCCTACCTTCTCTGGGCATTTTTGGCGTATGAGCGCAAAGTTCTTTTACCAAGCAAGCATTTTCTTGAACTTAGAAATAACTCGAAATTTTTGCAAAAAACCGGTATAACCGGGGTTAGTTAAACTTTCCGGATTGTTCTCTCCTGCTCTCTCTTTCCGCAGTTCATGTGCCTATCCCCTACCGGTTTATCTTGCTTGCCATGAAGCCAAGTTATGGACAACAGCAGAGTCGAAGACTCCGGTATGGTCTAGCACACTACTAAACCGGAAAGAAAAAACATTCAATAGGCAACCGGTCAACAGAAAAAATAGACATGTTTCATGCAACTTAATAAGGGTAGTCCCCGAGAGTCATTCGAGGTTCCGACATCTTTTATTCATAGTAAGTAAGGTACAAAAAGGAACTCTTACAGCACCACTTCAAGAGTAGAAAGGACGCAACAAAGCTACATTCCATGGGCGTTTGGTCTCCTCTCCTGACTTGTCCGCCTTTCCTTTCTTCCATTCCTGTGCATCAATCAGGTAATAGGCATCATTGTGGAGAGCTTTGCTCACAATGAAAGGTCCTTCCCACGGAGGGGAAAGCTTGTGCCGGCCTTCAGTGCGCTGCACTAGGCGTAGCACTAGGTCTCCTTCTCGGAACACCCTCGGGTTAACCTTCCGGCTGTGATAGCGTCTGAGGTTTTGCTGGTAAATGGCTGTTCTTGCCAGAGCTAGTTCTCTTGCTTCTTCTAGCAAGTCCACATCATTTTCTCGGGCCTCTTTTACCTCTTCTTCGGTATAGAGCTGCACCCTTGGGGAATCATGGAGAATGTCGGTTGGTATGACCGCTTCTGCCCCATAAACCATGAAGAATGGCGTGTATCCGGTAGACCGGTTCGGAGTTGTTCTTAGACTCCACAGCACTGATGGTAGCTCATCGATCCAACATCCCGGCGATTTTTCCATTGCATCAATGAGTCTTGGTTTGATACCGGAAAGTACCAAAGCATTCGTTCTTTCAACTTGGCCATTGCCTTGTGGGTGCGCCACTGAGCACAAATCCAACCGGATGTTCTTGTCTTCACAAAATCGCTTGAACTCTCCTTGAGCAAAGTTTGAGCCATTGTCAGTGATGATACTGTGCGGGTATCCATACCGCAGAATTACATCTTTTAGGAACTTTACCGCTGTGTGGCCATCACATTTTGCGATAGGCTTCACTTCCAGCCACTTGGTGAATTTATCCACCATTACCAAGATGTGAGTCATGTTTCCCCTTGCGGTTTTAAATGGTCCAACCATGTCCAGGCACCAGACAGCGAATGGCCAAGTTAGCGGTATGGTTTTTAAACCGGATGTTGGGGTATGGTTTTGCTTGGCGTACCTCTGGCACCCATTGCATTTTCTTACCATATCCTCCGCATTCTCCAAAGCCGTTGGCCAATAGAATCCATGCCGGAACACTTTTGCCACCAGTGCCCTTGACGAGGCGTGGTGCCCGCATTCTCCTCGGTGAATTTCCTCAAGCATTTCTCTTCCTTCTTCCGGCTCCACACATCTTTGGAGGACACCGGTAACACTTCTTTTGTATACCTCACCATTGATGATAGTGTAAGCTTTGGACCTCCTCTGTATCCTTCTGGACTCATTTTCGTCAACCGGCAAGGTGCCGTTGACCAGGAATTCCTTAATAGGTTTAACCCAAGATGGCGCTTCTCTAACCACAAACACCGGCATGTCTATGTCCATGCTATCCACAAGCATTGCCTCCTCCGGTATGGGTGTCGTAGTCCCCGAGTTTACCGGTACAGTCCCCGAGTTTGCCGGAGCAGTCCCCGGGTTTCCTTCGTCAATCTCCATTGGCACCACATGCGACTCCGGTACGAAAATTGATTCCGACTCCGGACTTGGCTTGATTGATGGAACTCTTAAGTGTGCCAAGGCTATTCCGGGGGGAATTTCTTGCCTCGATGAGCCCAGCTTGGATAGAGCATCCGCGGCTTCATTTTCAGCCCGCGGCACATGGTGAAACTCACACCCTTCGAAGAAGCCGGCAATCTTTTGCACATGAAATCGGTATGAGGCCATGTTGGCATCTTTTGCATCCCAGTCTCCGGAACACTGCTGCACCACCAGATCTGAATCGCCGTAGCAAATGATCCGGAGCGCTCCGATTTCTTTTGCGACCTTAAGCCCGTGTATCAGAGCTTCGTACTCAGCGACATTGTTTGATGCCCTGAAGTGCACTTGTAGAACATACCGGAGGTGATCTCCTTTAGGTGAGGTGAGCACCACACCGGCACCCAGACCCTCCTTGAGTTTGGATCCGTCAAAGTGCATCTTCCAGTATTCTATCTTGTGATCTGGCGGCTTGTATTGTATCTCCGCCCAATCGACCAAGAAATCAGCTAAAGCTTGCGATTTTATGGCATCTCTTCTTTCATACACCGGTACATATGGTGATAGCTGAATTGCCCATTTTGCAATCCGGCCGCTGGCATCCTTGTTACCCATGATATCGGAGATGGGTGCCTCACTCACCACCTTCATGGGGTGTTCCTCAAAGTAATGCTTGAGTTTCGTGGCGGCCATGAACACGCCATAAGTCATTTTTTGGAAGTGCGGGTAATTCTGTTTTGAGGAGGAGAGCACCTCGCTCAGGTAGTATACCGGTCTTTGCACGGTTTTTCCTTCCTCTTCTCTTTCCACCACAACCACAACACTAACCACCCGGTTTGTTGCCGCTATATAAAGCAACATAGGTTCTCTTTCCAAGGGCGAGGCCAAGATCGGGGCCGTTACGAGCATGTTCTTCAATTCTTTAAACGCTGCGTCTGCCTGTGTGGTCCAGACGAAAGTATCCGATTTTTTCATCAAAGCATAGAGTGGCAAGGCTTTTTCTCCTAGCCTGCTTGTGAACCGGCTTAGCGATGCCAGGCTTCCGGTAAACTTTTGCACATCTTTTAGTTCTCGCGGTATTGTCATTCTTTCTATTGCCCGGATTTTTACCGGATTCACCTCAATGGCTTGACACAAGGAAACCAAGCAGCTTGCCGGCAGGGACACCGAAGGTGCATTTTGCCGGATTGAGTTTCATCCGGAACCGTCTTAGGTTGTCAAATGTTTGCCGGATGTCATCGATTAAGGTATCTTTTACTTTAGTTTTTATCACAATATCATCCACATAAACTTGCACATTCTTTCCGATTTGATCAAACAAGCATTTTTGCATACAGCGTGGTACGTTGCACCAGCGTTGCGCAAACCAAAAGGCATTAGTGACATAGCAATAAGCCCCGTGCGGGGTAATGAACGCATTTTTATTTGATCTTCCTTTTTCAGAGGGATTTGGTGGAATCCGGAATACGCATCCAGGAAAGCCAACAACTCACACCCAGCAGTAGAATCAATCACTTGATCGATTCGGGCAAAGGGAAAGGATCTCTTGGGCAAGCTTTGTTGAGGTTGGTGTAGTCGATGCACATGCGCCACACCTTCGGAGCTTGTGCCTCCAGGTTCTCATCTTTTTTCTTCTCGACCATCACCGGATTAGCCAGCCACTCTGTGTGTGTGACCTCCACGATGAAACCGGCAACCAACAGCTTTGTCACTTCTTCTCCAATGATTTTCCTCCTATCTTCCGCAAACCGGCGCAAGGGTTGTCTCACCGGCTTGGCATCCTTCCGGACGTTTAAAGAGTGCTCAGCCAGCTCCCTCGGAACTCCCACCAAGTCATCAGTTGACCAGGCAAAAATGTTCCGATTCTCACGGAGGAAGCTGACGAGCGCGCTTTCCTATGCTTGACTGAGGCCGGCACCGATACGAACGGTGCGCTCTGGGTAAGCCGGATCCAGCACAATGTCCTTTGTCTCGTTTGTCGGCTTGAATGCCGGTGAGGCCAAGTTTCCACTCATTGCCGCTAAGCTCAACTTTGAGGACTGAGCCAGCGCAACAGCAGTTTGCATTCTTTTCTTTTCCTCCGCTATCACCAGTGATTCTGCCAGGTTTGATCCGGCGGAAGCGGTTTCCATTGAGACTTTATAGTTTCCCACCACGGTCAAGGGTCCACGAGGTGCCGGCATCTTCATCTTGAGGTAAGCCGTATGGGTTGAGGCCATGAAAGCTGCCAATGCCGGTCTTCCCAGCAATGCATGGTAAGGACTATCTAAGTCCACCACCTCGAACTCAATGTTTTCAACACGACAATTGTCACGTCCTCCAAACGATACATCCACCCGAACTTTTCCTATTGGAGCACAAGACAAACCCGGCACGATCCCATGGAAAGTTGTGCGAGTTGGCTGCAACATATTCTCTGTTATGCCCAGCGTACGCATGGTATGCTTGTACATGATGTTTATGCTGCTGCCGTTGTCAATCAGACACCTTGCTGAACTTTACCCGAGTTTCCGGCCCTTCATGATTGGGTCCACAACAAGAGCGTATCCGCCCGGATTTGGCATGATTTTAGGGTGATCCTTGAACGACCAGGTGATTTCCTGATCTGACCATAGCATGTACTTAGGTACTTGCCGGCATCATCGCGTTCACTTCCATGGAACGGCGATGCACGCTCGCCTGTCATTTGGTTCGGTAACAAAGACAACCATGCAAAAATGTGGGTCTTCGTACACATTCCGGCCCAAAGGTGCCGGTGGCGGAGGTTGATCACGATTTTCCTCCACCCGGTTAACTTGCTGGTATTGTTGCCTGTTTGGCTGAGGCTGTACCGGTAGAGCATTTGCTCCAGTAAGCGGTGGTGGTGGTGGTAGTTGCTGTTGGCGCAGCATATCTTGCGGTGGCGGCAACATTGTGGAGCACCCTTGTCCTTGTGCATCCTTCACTGCCCCCTTTTGCATCAAGTACTTAGTCCAAGAACAATCCTTCGTCAGATGGTTTGACGGGTGATCCGGGTTCGGCGTGTGCCACCGGCAAGGTTGATCCATGGCGGCTTCCATGGTGTATTTCACAGGCTCTTGCCAATTCTTTTTCTGGCCCCAGGGTTTCTTCTCGACCCATTGCTTCTTAGGACCCGCCCATGGCTGCGATCCGGTTTTCTGTCTCTGGCTGCCGCTGGCATCATAATTTTCTTGCACAGCAGCAACTTGCTGTGGTGCATACCTTCGATCCGGGAAATCTTCCCTTCTTTTGATGTTCCGGTTGTCCCGGTATTGCTCTTGTCGCTGCTGCGGCGGATTTGACTGCTCCGGCTCAGCTTGCACTGCCGGTTGCATTGGGTCTCCCAATGCATAACTATCCGCCACACGTATCATTTCCGCCAATGTTGATGGCATGCTTCTCTGCAGCTTTTGCCACAAAGGTGATCCTCTCCGGCATCCTTGACTGAACCAAGCAATGGCTTGTGCCTCAATCACTCCTTCACATGTGTTTCTCATTGAGTTCCACCGGGTGAGATAATCCCTGTCCGTCTCACCGGCACGCTGCTGGCATAGAGCAAGCTGTTGGGGCCGGTTTGGCCTCTTGTAAGTGCTGCTGAAGTTGTTCACAAAGGCTTCCTCAAAATCCAACCATCCGTTAATGCTTCCTGCCGGCAAATTGTTAAGCCAAATCCTCGCAGGACCTACCAGGTAGGACGGTATGATTCTTACCGCCCAACGCCGGTTTACTCCACCACCAGCCACGTAAAGCTGTGACATAATCTGAGCCAGTCTTCCGGCTTGGTTGTACCATCATACGTTCTTGTGTCCCGGGGCAGCTGGAAATTGCGCACCGGTGGTTCTTCTCTCATGATTCGTGGGCCAAAACACCTTGGGCCAGGAGGTCCCTCACATTCGACTATTGCGGAAAGATGTACTCTGTCCAACCTGTGCCTCGCATCCCGGTCTGGCAAACATCTTTCCCAGGCGTTCCCCCAAAGGGTTCCGGTGGACTCTTGTTCGTTCCACCTCGAATCTGATTCGTCATATCCTTCCGGTTCCGCGGCTCTTGCCTGGGTACCCTGGTGGTGGCATTTCTTCATCGACATATGCCACTCTTGCGGCTCGATAATTTTGCGGTTTCATATCTACCGGCATGATTGTTCCGGCATAGCCTCCCTTGGCGTAGCCCCGATCTGCCCCTTGGCTTTTTCTACGGCATCATGTTGCCGGCTTTTTGCTTTCGGCAAGAACTGGATCATACACAGTCATCTGCCGTGCATTCTTTTCTCTTTCCCTTCTTTTGTCTGGATGACGATGCCTGCCCATGGGACTTGCCGGCATTCTTTGAGATGCGGATTTTGAGGCCTTGCCTCGTTCACTCAGCAGCTCAGCATTTTTGCTCGATAGTTTTCAGCAGCTCTTTTACACGCTCTTGCTGCTTTGCCAACTCGTCTCCGGAGCGATTCACATAGTTCTACTGCAGCTTTAGCGGCTTTTATAGTTTTATCCGGGCTCTGTATTTAGGCTTTTCTACAATGCTTACAGAGACACAGATGCACTTTTGCCGGCAAGAACTTCTTTGCACAAATCCTGATCTAGATTGCGAGCCTTAAGCCGGTTTTCCGGTATCCTAGCGGCATGAGCACTGACAGAAGCAAAGCCATGGGCTGCGTTGTACTCACGTAGGGTTAGGTTCAGCTCGCTGCGCCCGGATGATGTCGGCGCCACCGGTAAGCAGGGCCTTGCGCGTGGCCTCCAGCTCCTCCCGAGCCTTTGCCGGGTCGATGTTCTGCGCGATGGGCGTGGCCGTGTGCATCGCCGCTTGAAGAGGTGTTGCCGGTGGCGCTGAAGACGCTCCCGCGACGCCTGCGTCACGCTCCAGCGGCGGTTTTGCCGGGCGGGTCGATGCCGCACGTTCATCTCCTTCCTCCACAGCTCCCTTGCCGGTGTTGACCGCGCCAGCCATCATGACCTCCACGCTGCCGGCGGCGCGGCCAGCACACAGCCACCTTGGCGGATCCGGCGCCACCAGCACCGGCGAAGGCGCGGCGCACAGGTGCCGAAATAGACGCGGAGGCTGCCGAACTCGATGGTGCGGCCGTTCTGGGAACTTGCCGTTGGCGAAGCATCCTGCGTTGTCGTTGATGAAGTCCATGTTGTAGATGCGTTGCACGGCGCGGACACGTGCGCTCGCCGTTGATGTCGGATGCCCGAATATGAACTCCGCAAGCGCCACTTCATGCCCCACGGTGGGCGCCAACTCGTCGTGGTGAACAAACAGATGCCATAGGATGGCTTATCTTGGGGCCGAATGGACAAGGATTCGGGGGAGGGTTTATGACTAGATGGGATGAACTTTCGGATGGTTTCCTCAAGAACTTGGCCAAGGCCAGAGGTTGAAGAAGAAAGACACAAGGAAGAACTCGCTCTAGATCATTCTCTTCATTGATCTTCAAAGGTTACAGGTTTGAGTTTACAGGGTTTCTCTCTCTCTACGTTCTGCTGTCTCTCGCTATTGTTCCGCGCCCGTGAAGGCCCCCTCTTCTTATATAGGGGAGAGGGTGGCTTACAGGGCAAGAAACCCTAATGGCATCTTTGAGTAGACAAACTACTTTACAAAGATACTTTACAAAGCTACTTTAATCATAAATGACGCCGGGGTCTTCTTTAAATAGGGAGGCTGACGTCCTCCGGCTTCTTTGGCCGTCATTCTCCTCTTTATCTTCAGGCCTTCATTTAAAGCCACTTTGCTTAGCTCATCCTTGTCTTCTAGCTCCTGAGGGAATCTTTGACCAGTCAGCCGACATGCTCTTCCTTCCGGTGCTCCGGTATCTTTCCTACCCGGTCCCGGTATACCCCTCTTGGGGATACCGGCTTAGTTACTTAGCCAAACCCTTGTCTTTCAGCTCCGGTATGAACATTAAACCGGTATCTTGATGGGTAAGACCATCCGGTTTGGCATGCCTTTGGCATACCGGGGGTCATCCCCCCCAAAGCCCGTGTCCTGCAAGTGGGTGAAACAACCAGGGCCTGCAAAAGGGTTTGACTTTGATTTGAGCAAAACGGAGCAAATTTTTGATTTGCTGCTGAAGGAGCAGCTAAAGTTACCCGAAGGCCACAAAATCCCCACGTTACAAGAGATGAACGGCAGGCCATACTGCAAATGGCATCACACGTTCACCCATGCCCTGCGGCGCAAAGTCTGGCGGACAGATTCAGATGGCGATAGAACAAGGCCGATTACTCTTGGTCAGTTTGCCATGAGTTGATATGCAGCCGTTTCCGGACGTCAACATGGTGGATCTCAGCACGCATAAGACGCGAGCCAGGTTTCTCTTTTGATATCAACATGGCAGGGCTTGCGATCGCCATGGCAAGGATAAGCCAGAAGCGATCGCTTCCGTGGCAAAGATCAAGAGGAGGCCGATCCACGTGACCGGCCCCAGCATGATGACAGACGGTATTTGACCGAGGAAGAGGTGATAAGCGTGCGGTATCAACGACCACTTTCCGCGCACCTCCTTAACAAATATGAACAGCAATACGACCGACGTCGGCGCTACGACGTTCGTAGATGAGGACAGATATCATCGGTCCGATGCAGACAACAGGAAATACCGTCGATACGCGAAGGGTATGGCGTGGAGGTCAAGAGAGCAAGAGGACATGGATAGGCATTGGAACTGTCCTTTCTTCAAACACTGCTGGGGACTCAGGAATGAGCCGATTGCCTACAATCGAGAACTGCCCAGAAGACAGCAGAGGAAGGGAACAAATGAAGTTTCAGTGTTCAAGCGTCTAGGACCTCTCCACCTCAGAACAAACGAGCTGAGTCATCTCAAGATGAGGACTTCGAGGAGTCGGAAGAAGAAGATAGATATCACCGACCAAGGTGGTGTCTGATGGACTCAGCCACTCCCAAAAGCGCAGAGTGCAACGGCTACGAAACTTGGAGGAAGCGAGGCGCAGTACCTGTACACGTTGAGGAAAGCACGGCCCGATATGGCCGTGAAAATTCAGCAAACACGGAGAAGCTCGCCCACCAAAGAAAGTGTGGCGACCCAAGCAGACAAAAGCCGATGCGGGGACATCGGCTGATACAAACATGGTGTTCGTTCTCCCGTCAGAGTTTTGTGCTCCAAGAGATGAGGAAGTATCAGTGGCACAGTTTGATTGCGGGCCACGACCAGTTATCTTTGAAAAGCCACGAGAGAGGAGCTACAGGCATCTGAAAGCCCTATACCTGAAGGGTTATATCAATGGGCAGCCTATCAACAAGATGCTGGTTGACACGGGAGCACAGTCAACATAATGCCGTACTCCATGTTCGACGTTTGGGACGTTCCGAAGATATGATCAAGACCAACGTCACGTTAAGCGATTTCAACGGCCAACCGTCAGAAGCCAAGGGTGTGCTGAACGTGGACTTAACTGTCGGCCGAAAGACCATCCCTACGTCCTTCTTCATCGTCGACAGCAAGAGCACTTACGCTGTCCGCTAGGAAGGGATTGGATCCATGCTACGCTGCATCCCCTCTACAATGCATCAGTGCATCATACAATGGGATGGAGATGAAGTGGAGGTTGTTCATGCAGATGATTCGATCGACATCTCTTTGGCTGCCATGAACATCTGGGAAGCAAATGACCAAGAGCCGCTCTCTGGAATTAACCTGGATGACTGTGAGCGCATCGAAGCTACAAAAAATGGGGTGAGGCTGGTCTTATCCACTGGCCTGACAGAGTAGCAAGATCCAAGTCTATGGACGTACGTGGCAAGGCCGATCCCTGCGATCGGCCCCCAAAAAAAAATGCGAGGATCTCACCTCAAGCATGCCACATCGTTATAGCAGAGAACCAAGAAGTTGTAAACCCTCGTTAAACATTGCAATGGAAAAGGAGGCCGATCCCAGCAATCGGCCACAAATAGTCTCAACATGCCTTCTGCCTGTGTTCATCATTGATTTAGCAGGCGATGGAAAGCTGGGGTTTACAGCAGCTGATGGACTAGAAGAGATGAAATTGGTCCTAGGGATAAGCCACGGCCAATATTTATCAGCAAATAGTCGGATCGACAACTGCAAGGGAAGCCGATTCCAGCAATCGGCTAAAATTATTCTCACCACACGTGTTCACTGCTGTGCTATTTAGCATGGTGAGTGGTGAGACAAGCTTGAATTGGCTGAAAAGCCGATATCTTCAATCACTTGAAGGATTCGGCTCGGGGGGCATACACACAGAGAAGGTACAAGGCCACGAAGTATGTACCCAGGGGAAGCCGATTCATGAAATCGACTTCAAAATAAAAAGCCGATGCACAGCCATCGACCAGTGACAGGACGATGAGCCAACTGCCCCTTGACCTGAAGACAGGCAACGTCACGACTGGCCAGGGCTTCAACTGCAGCGTCATTGGGACGTGGGGCTGGATTTCTTCAAGGATGTTCTTCACCTCCTCGGAGTTTTCGACCAATATCTCAATGGATGAGCAGAGCTTTGAGGCGTTGGAGGTGGTGAGCCGATCTGAGCAGCAAAGCACAAGAATTGAGCCAGGAGGAGTTGGAGAGCCATTGCGTGTGAAGCTTCTTGGTTCAAGAAAGGGATTGCTGGTCCTTCCGAGCACTCTGGTGCATCGACTCCTTGTGCGTAAGCTTTCCTGTCCTGTTTTGATGGGAGTTGGAGGCTGACCCTTTCTCGGAAGCCGATGGTGGCACATCTGGCTGGTTTTGCGTGGTGGTGTCCCCAGAGGTGCCCAAACTGGAGCTTCGTCGGCTGGATTGCAGGTCCTCGCTGATATTATCTTCGGTAGAGGTCTACAAGAGCAGGATTATTGGACTTAATAGGCTACTGAAGCCTAGAGGGGTGTTTGCCCTTCAAAGTTGTCCTGGCAGCCACCTTTTTCGCTACTATTCTTGCCTTGACTGAGGCTCGGGGGGCAGCTGGCCCTGAAGATCCTTTGCTCTTGGGAGCCGATTTTGGTTGAAATCGGCTAACTCTGCACCACAATCTTTGTAAACAGTGGTGAATTATTGCAGAAGGGAACCACCGGAGCTGGTGGGAGGAGTTTGAAGAGGGAGCCATCATCATTGATAGGCTCTGGGCCATTTGTTGCTGCAAGGGAACAGAGCATCACAAGGAAAGTTGTGAGCAAATGGTACCTATTATGCAGATGTATCAGCTTCAACGTCAAGTTGTTTCAGCTACGGTCCTAGAAGCTTTCCTGGAGGCGTTAATTCAGGAGTTTTGCCGTCAGGTCTAACATCACGATCGGATGATTTGGAGTCCAAAATCTAAGGGTCCCAAGGCTGTGGGCTGGACCTGTTCGATTGAAAATTTGGGATCTGAATTTGAGCAAGGATTGCAAGTTACCGTCTGAGGGGATAACTGGATTGACCTGTCTTGCAATTTATTGTGAAAAACTGATGCGTTGCCATCGGCTCATTGAGCATTGACCAAGTTGACAATCGGCAAAGTCAAGATAAGGGAGAATCGGCTAAATCGATATGAAAGAAATCGGCAAAGTCAAATTGGAGGAAATTCTTCATTGATAATAAGATTTCTTACATAAAAGAGCTGATTGCTCTCAAAAGGAAGAACTAGGGGGTACATTGCCCCATCTACTACTACTGATCCTTCTAAGGATCCTATCTACGGGCCGCCGCTGCCCTCGTCATCGCCGTAACCGCCGCTGTCGGTGCTACTCTCGGCGGACTGCGTCGCTGCTGCCGCGGCCGCCGGGGCCTTCGTTGTCCTCGTCCTCCTCTTCAGCGTCGTCGTCGTCGCTGTCGAAGTCGCTGAGGTTGCCGGCCAGGGGCAGAAGCGCTTGGCCGGTGGCTCGTCGGAGGAGGTGTCGTCCTCCTCCTCTTCTTCCTCCTTCGCCTCCTCGGAGGAGGTGGTCGTCCCAGGAGAAGCGATCGTCATCGCTCTCCTCCTTCGATTCCCCGTTGGCGAGGAAGCGGAGGTCGCTTTCCCCGTCGGTCGAGGACTTGCCTGGACCAGACGGAGAAGTCATGGCTAGACTCGTCCCCGTCCTCTATGGCGCGGCGAATGTGGGCCGCGTGGGCCTCTATCGGGTCCCACTCCGGCGTCGGCTCCCGGAGGGGGGAGGAGTGGACGGAAAGGCCCGACGAAGAAGAGGCGGAAGAAGAGGAAGACATGGTGGCAGAGGAGGGCTTTTGGAGTGCTAATGCAAGGGGATGAAGAAGGGAACTGCAAGAAGTGGCTAAATAAAAGGGGATAGCAGAGATTTAATGCTTAAGCAGTTTCCGAGGATGTGGTGCCAAAACCGTCAAATCGTGCAGAGAAGTTGAGAAGGCAAGGTATCATGATGAAGAATACGTGGACGGTTCTGCTCTGCCACGACATGACCCCTCGAAGAAAAACAGAGTGGTTTTGAAATTATCATTACCAAAACCAGGGGCATGTGTTATCACCGAATTTTGGCCAAATCAGGAGATGGGTCGTAAGTGAAGATGGGCTTGGATATACGCGTGGAGCATCTTTGAAGCGGCCTTGCACGAAGAGTTTGGGCTTAATTGCCATGTATCTGTAACATATTAGATCGCATCTTAGTTTAGAATTAAAAGATAGAGTTTAACTCGTGCACGGTTTGGTGCACTTGCAGTGAAAGAGTCCTTGGACTATAAATATGTATCTAGGGTTATCGGAAAAGGAGGACAATCACGTTCACAACAAACACAAATCAGGCACATCGCCACCCCTTCTTTCGAGGTTTCTCGGGTAAGCATCATGCTCCTAGATCGCATCTTGCGATCTACATTATTCGTTTACCTTGTGCTGCTCGTCTTGGCGTTTGTTGATGGCGAGTAGCACTACTTATCGTAGATGTTTTGGGGCTTGCATAGATGCTTTTCTTACATATCTGCTTATTGTGCCGTCCCTCGATATCTAGCTGCCCTTACACCTATCTAGTGTAAGGGCAGCATCTTGCTTGTTCGTTGTTTAGTAGATCCGATCCGTTATAGTTGCTCCTTGATTCTTCAAGGATTGGTTTAATATCCGTATGGTTAGGCCTTGCAAACGGGTTGAACGATCCGGTAGTGCGTTAGGTATGGTGTGTTAGTCCTAAGAGGGATGTTCCGGGAATTAACTTAATGTTGGTTTTTAGGCCTCTTTTAGGGTTAGTTTTCCATTATCTTTCGTGTCTATTAGGCTCAACTACGCGTAGGATGTTTCGATCATACGGTGAAAACCCTAAACTGTCGTAGATTGGTTTAGCTTTATACTGATCAAGCAGGAGCCCCATGTCAGCGTTAACCCGACGTAAACCATGGGGCGATGGGCTTGTGAGCCGATCCACGGGGCAACCTGAGAGCCGATCGGGCTCGTATTTAATGTTTACGTGTCTGCCATGCAGGAAACTAATCGAAGCAATCCAACACCTTCCTGGCCAGGTATAGGTCAGGTGGCACGCCCAGCAACCGCTAGGTCGTGTGCCGGAACATTTGCGGGACGACGTCGAGGGACCAGGCCCCCCTGCAGCCTTGGTAGCCTCCCGGCTCTTCGTGTTGCTTAACCACTCCTCGCCGGTGGGTTTTGGCAGGCAACAGAGAGTCAGTGCAAGGGTGGACATTGAAGTGGTTCTATATCAAGGATTCCTCGTCACCCGAATCTCAGCTTCCTCGCTTCGTCGACGTCCTTGAGGCCAAGCCTAAGAATTCCTGGAAGAATGCTCTCTCTCCCGACGAAAAAGTAGCAGCCGATGAATTATTTGCCAGATTCCTTCGGATCAAGGAGGCTGACGGGCAAACCATGGTCGGCACAGAAGTAGCGGCAGTGTTTCTGAAACGTCGAGTCCAACCAGTCATGGCTAGGGTTCGCCCAATGTGGTTGTACTCAGGTCCAAAAGATGAGACTAGAATTAACGCTGCCGAATTGTCGGAAAAAGAACTGCTCGATGAAGTCCGTCGCCTTACTTTCTTCAGTCAAGAGGATTTGATCCCACTGACGTCTCCGTATACTCCTTTTGATGTCGATCATCCACCACCAGAGGTAATTTCCCTCCTCAAATTCTTGTTATGCTGCTATCGACATATATTACTGTTATTCTCATTTATTTTTCCTTCGACAGACCTTCGTAACCTCCGAGGATTTACATAACTTGCCAAATGAAACTTCCGAAGGAAGAGGCTCTTCAGAACCCGTTGACTCTCGTACTGTTGAGCATACAAGCCCATCAAGCGAACATGATGACCCGATAGATTCTGAAACTGCCCATGCCAATCTCCCCCATCAGCCGGTGATACTTGCGACACAGAGGGATCAGTGCGCGATGATGACGCTGATCACGGTGCCTTTGTTAATGCAGCTGCGGAGGAGACCAGGGCTTCACCTATGAAGAGATCAATCGGCGGTTTTGCCGACGAAGATGATCTCCTTGATTTGTAAGTGCTTTTCTTCTTCTTACTATTTTCAACTTCTCGATCTTTTCACATTCTTCTCATAACTTGGTTGATCGAATCTTTCTTGTAGTGATGATGCTTTTATTGAGCCTCCACCTAAGAGGGTCAGATCTGATGCTGTCTCGCCAGCCGCCGCAGCTTCCGAAGCTTCGGCTCCCAAGGCGGCTCCTGTGGCGCAAGCATCGACTGCCTCCTCTCTTTCCAAAGGGAAAGATGCTCCTGCTGCTGCCGCAGCTCCTCCCTCTGTAAGTCTTTGTTGAATCTAACAAGAATCTTTTGGAATGTGTCTTTGCTTAACGATCTTTGTTAAACATTCCCTTTTTTCAAGGATCTACGAGGTGTGATATCCTCTTTAGAGGCCTTCGCCTCTCAATTCACCTCTCTGGAGGCGGACAAAATTCGGCTGCAGGAGGAGGCTAAGTCTTCCTCTTCAAAGTTGGACGGCGCCATCAAAAAGGCCGCCGTAGCTCGCCAGGAGGCAAGCTGAAAGAGAGGCTGAAGGAGGAGGAAGCTCGGGCGGCAGAAAAGGATGAACTCCTCCGTCAGTCTGCCTTGGCCCTACTTGGTAAGTTCCTACTTCCCTTGTAGATTATCACTTTTTATGGATCTGTTTCTTCGTCAACGATTTCCTTTGACTACTTGCAGAAGCCGCCGACATCCCTGCTACTGCCTTGGATAAAATTCCGAGCAATTCCCCGGCAAATGGTGTGTCGACGGTTCTCACCGCTCACCAACTCACCCGGGGGCTTCTTGACAAGGGAAAGGGTGCTCTGACGCGGATGCATTCGATGATATTCCCCAAGGCCACGCAGGAGAAGACTCTGGGGCAGCTGATTGACGCTTTCGCAGTCGACACCAAGGAGGTCATTGAGGTATTCAAGCGTACCTCGCGTACCTATGGCGCCCTCCTTGCCTTCCAACTTATGATGGGTTACGGCTTTAAGGCTGACATCGAAGAAATGACTAAGGAGCTGCCGAAAGAGAAAGATGGGCGATCTATTGATTTAAGCGCCTTTACGGCGTCCGCCCGTACTTGTGCTCGCCAGCTCCTCGATTTAGTTTCAGGAAAAACATCGGTTGGCCCTAGCCTGTCGACTCAGACTCAGGCTCCTTGACTGTTGTAACAATTTTACCCTTGGGCTAGTATGAAACATTATTCTGCTGCGAGAACTTTAAGTTTGTAATGAACACTATGCCGGCAATGTTGCCAGCATGTTTTTATCATAATATCTTCACTTGTGCTTCTCCTGATAGGGATTACTTATGCCGCTCCCGATGGGAGTTTTCGTTGGATGCTTAATTTGACCATATCATCCTCTTAACGCTGTTGCCTGCAGGTTTTCCCAGTGCCCTCGTTTGTTGATGACTCCTCTGGCGTTCTTCCCGAAAGTGATCGGATCCAACGGATGAAGGATCGGATCACCCAGATGGAGAAGGACCTGCGCAGCACTTACGCCTTGGCCGCGATTGTCAACAAGAAGAGCGAGATTGCAGCTGACGTAGAGCGGTACGCTCTTACTGAGCTGCATAAAGCTACCGAGAGCTTGAACTGTGAGTCCTTTGATCTCTTCACCTTTTGGTCGATAGCGTTTTATCTGATCCTCTTTTTTTACTTCCTTACCAGTCATAGCTCTGAACCGTGCGGAGGAGAGCAAACGGGTTCACGAGCGTGTGAATGCCTTGATCGAGCTATCCTCAGCCGAGGAAATTTTCTGGCGGGAGCACTCGAAGGCTTCGACTGTGGCGCAATTTCAGGATCGAGTTCAACAGGTCCACCACTTTTTTGACAAGTGCTACAAGGCTATGAGGGTGGTTTGGAAGACAATGTTTCCCTTGAACGCAGTTCCCCCGACTCTCCTTGCTTTGATGTCTGAATTTGGTAATGCCAAGAAGATCCGAGACTTGGTGCGTGCGCAAGTTTTTGCAGGGGCCAGATTTACGCTTGCCCTTGTACTTGCGCGTTATCCTTCGGCAGGTTTGCTGTCGATTGCCAATGCTACTGGAACCTTGGAGGAGCTGTATCCGAAGGTATTGTTGCCTGCCAACATAATTGTCGACAGACTCGAGGAGGATTCAAAGGTACCTGAGGAAAGATGAACTCCGCAAGGATGATTTCAAGGTTTTAATATCTGATTGTAAATAGATAGTTTGGCTACTTTATCCAAGTATTTGGATTATGTAATGACGCCTTTTCATATGGTATATACATGCGTATGTACTTTTACCATGTTATTGCCGTTGGCAAGTTTCAATTTTGAGCGAATCTTAGTTGCTCGTTTTTGAATGTATGCATATTGGTTGGTTAGCAAATCATGTGAGTGATCAGCTCGTGTTGCAGGTCTTGCTAAACCTGTTGTATGCGCAACTTTGCTTTCAACCGTTTTAAATTTCGATAGGCACTCCCGAATACTTCGGGTGTAGTGAGTCTGCCGATGAGCCCGTTGTTCCTTGATATTTCCATAAGTAAAATATCGAACGTGGGTTGTTGTTTATGTGTATTTCCAGACTCTTGCTATTTACGGCACTCGTAGAGGCATCTATAGCAGAGGGAAAGGTGAACGTCGTTCTAGCACTCGTAGAGGCTTTCTGGAGCACGATCTTCCGCCCTGTACTATGTTTGTATAGTGATGGGGCTTAGAAGTTTGTAGTTACTGCAATGCTTAACAAAGAATCGAAGCTTAAGTTCTTATTGATAAGGTAAGCATAATGCTAGAGGGCGAAAAGGAAAGCCCTGTTTATAATAAAGGAAAAACAAAATAAATGCTGATAAACTGCTTAGGCAAGGAAGGGATTCTTCTCTTCTTCTGGCTTCTTCACCGCGTTAGTAGTTACCGCAGCGTTGCTGGTTTCATCAGGGGTTTGAGCGGTGGTTGCCATCGTCTTGCTATTTCCTAAGCCTTCTGTGCCGTCAACTGCCGAACCTTTTGCTGCCGAGGCTTCTGCTGCCGAAGCTTCGCTGCCGAAGCTTTAAGGGCGAGAGTGGCTGGCTTCTTCTTGGTTTCCCTGCCATCTTTTTCTTCCTTGATCTCTCGTAAGGACAGCTTGGGCGGAGGGCCGACGATTTCTCGCTGCGGCCCGAACTTTGCAGCAATCCTCTGAAAGTCGCGATCACAATTGTCCGAGCGTGAAAAACTTCCATAGACTGTGATGTTTGTCCCATTGTTCCCAGGCATTTTCAGCTTGAGGTATGCATAATGTGGCACAGCCATGAACTTGGCATACGCTGGTCTCCCGAGTATGGCGTGATACTGTGACTCCCAGTTCACCACTTCAAACTCGATTTTCTCCTTCCTGAAGTTGTCGGCTCTACCGAAGATAACATTCAGGTAGATTTTGCCAAGAGAGTGGCCCGGTGCGGTTGGAAGGATCCCGTGGAAGCAGGTGTCTGTTTCTTCCAGCATGCTCATGGTGATCCCCATACTCCTGATTGTGTCGACGAATATCAGGTTTAGCCCGCTTCCGCCATCCATAAACACTTTGCTCATCTTGAACCCCCCAATTTGTGCTTCGACTACCAGGGCGGCATGTCCTGGTTTTGGTATGGTCATCGGGTGATCTGCTCGACTGAATGTAATGCTCTGAGAAGACCACTCGACGTACTCGGGGATGTTTGCCATGATGCTTTCTGCCAAATTGATCTCTCGGGTGAGCTTCTTCATCTCCCTTTTCGGAACACCTGTCCTATGGATCATGCTCATCTGCCCACGTGGTGGTGGGAACGCCTCGTTGGGTTGATGGGGTTGAGCCTGCTGGACTTGATGCTGCGGTGGAGGTGGGGGTGGTGGTGGTAGCTGTTGCTGGCCTGACTGCTGGATGAGTTTGTGCATGTCAAGGAACTGCCGACAGTCCCTGAGCAGTGACTTGACTTTGTTTTGCCGTCTATGGAATCGACATACGAATGTAGGTAACAGGGGGCGTTGACCTGTTCAGCGTAGGGTAGTTCGGGAGTCCTCTGCTGTCGTGGTTTATAGTTACCACGGTTTCCAGAGCTGTTCCGGTTACCATCGTGCCTGTCGTCTCGATCGTCTTGCCGATCGGCATACCCTGCGGCTACCAGATTATTATCATCGTAATTGCGGTTTTTCCTTCTCTTGTGACGATCCCTTCGGCCACCCGAGTCGTGCTTCGGCTGGTCGTCGTCTTCGTCGTCACTACACTGCCGTGGCCTTCGTACGTTGTCCTCACCATCAGCCCAGCTGTTGGCGATTTCCATTAACTTTGTTATGGTTTTCGGCTTTTTGCGCCCGAGTTCTTCTATGTAACTTTCCCGCTGGACGCCGTCGCTGAAAGCGTCGATCGCTCTGTCGACAGATACGTCTTCGGCAGCATTCAGGAGCTTTGTGAATCTCCCGATGTATGAACGCATCGACTCCTTCTGCTTCTGCCGGCAATTCCGTAGCTCTTCAATCCCGACGGGCCTCTTGTATGTTGCTTGGAAGTTGGCAACGAGGCGTCTACTAAGTCGTCCCATGATTTGCGAGAACCTTTCGGCAGCCCCCGTAGCCGGCCCGTGCTGAATCCTTCAAATAAAGCTGTGCACTGCATTGCCGCTATCTGGTTTCCTTTGTGCAGAATCACCATGCTGCAGATAGTCATCTATCCAGGATCTTGGTTCTTGCTGCCCATCGTACTTGGCAGCGTCGGTAGGGGTAGGCTTAAACTTTTTGGGCGGCATTGCTTCGCGTATCTTGTAACTTAAACAATCGGCTCCCCTGAGTTCACCGTCGTACTCCTGGTCTTCATCCGAAGAATCGCTGTCGTCGTCCTTCCTGGCGACGCGTCGTCGCCTTGCTTTGTCGATCCTGCTCTGGGTGATTTCATCCCGAGCATCTCTCGCATGATGTTTTGACCCACTGCCTTGGACCATAGTCCTTTCCTTTTGCGGGACTAGGTTGTTCCCCAATATCGCGAGACTTTCGAGGGCACCTCGGTGAGCCTGAGTCATAGATCCTTCGGGGCGCTGGTTGATGAGGTAAGCGGCGAGGTTGGCCGTTGCTCCTGCAACGGTTTTCGGTCGTGGCATGCCCGCGGTATCCGTGGTCATAAAGGATTTAGTCAGATTCGATGTTATCTCTCTAGCGTCATCTTCCGAAAGCCTGGACATCCTTGACCGATGCTTGCCTGCTCCCTGAGTGTTTCGGGAGGCGCTTCCTTGCGAGCCCCTTCGCCTTTCACTGGATCGGTCTGCCGCGGATAGGCGTCTTTCGAGGGTGGCTTGCTCTTTCGACAAGTGCTCCCGGTTTTTCTCTAGTATGGAGCGGTAAGCATTGAGGGTTCCAATCGAAGTCCCTGCGGGGAGCGGCGTGTTGTTGAGTACTGCTGCCCTCGCTGCTGCCCACTCCTCATCCGCGATGGTGTAATCGCTATCGCGGTTGCTGGCGCTGTTCTCGAAACTCGCCCTTCTGCTGGAGCGGGGGGTATGGTCCTCGTCTCCTCTGCGCCTTGTGTTCCCCGTGTTGTTGGCGACATAGACCTGATGGTGTGCCGCCCTTCGGGTGGTTCGCTGGATGGTACTGTCGATACTGTCCTCTCCCGACGAATACTGGGCGTTGCAGATGAACGGCGTGTCGCTAGATCCCAGCCCGTGCCTGGTGTCGCAGTTCAGGCAGTAGTACGAAGTTATTTTCGAAGATGAGGAATCGTCCGACCCTACTGACATGGAGGACACCGAGCGAGGAGTCGAGGGCACGGGGGAGCATGTCGATCCCGTCAGACCAGCCGACAGATCGAGTGATGATGATGCGCTTGAACTCGTCGATCCGGAGGCGGGGGATTCCAGCAGTCGAAGGATTCCTTCTGCGTTGACGTTGTAATGGACGCTGCCGAAGGTCATCTCCATGTTCCCTTGTAGGTCCGAAAAGTTCGAACGAGAGGAATCGCTGTGTGGAGTAAACTCGTAGGAGCCGAATCGAATCGGGCTTCCCAGGATTGGCGATGATGGTGCGAGGAGGTTGCTGATGAAGTTGCGGCGGTTGCCGGCATTTGCCGGTGGAGCTGCCGATGTCACGATCGGATCTGCCGATGCCCTGCCTTGTGCTAACAGGTTCCCACAGACGGCGCCAATTGTCGAGGGTGCTCCTCGGCAATGCCCTCTGATAGGGCTTAGGGTTGATGGAATCCTAGGCTGACACGACATCGGTACACAGACAAACGGGGGAGCGATTTACCCAGGTTCGGGGCCCTCGATGAGGTAAAACCCTTCGTCCTGCATGTCTGTTCTTTGATTATGATGAAAGCAGGTTACAATGGGGTGCCGAATCGTTCGGCTGTGATCTCGTCGAGATGCTAGTTGCTAGGGTAACCTAGTTCTAAGCTTCTGTTGCTTGTATTGCTAAGATTGATTGATTGTCCCCTCGATAGCCCCTCTCCTGGCCTTTATATAGGAGGCCAGGTCTCGAGAAGGCTTAATCGAGTACGACTAGGTTTACAGTAGATCTATCTCTTAACTTTCCTTGCTCGGCTTCTTCCAAGTCTTGTACTTCAAGTAATCTTTCGTCGCACCGTCCTAGTGGCCCATCTTGCCATCGGGTACCTTCATGGGCCTCCAGTTGGACGTAGGGTAGAAACAACATTGGTTACCCGAAGGTAATGCCCCGTCAACAGAAAAAAAAGGAAAACAAACGTCTGGGGGCGGCACCCTGGGGGGTGCGGTGCCTGGTCCGCACCGACCAGGGTGGTGTATAGCACCTCCCAGCGAAGCGGGCAAGAAGCGAGCAGGGGGCGCGCGGGGGAGCGATGAAGTCAATGCGCACGGGGATCGAGCGAGGGAGCTCTCTCGCGCGGGCAGCATGCGGGTACACGTGGGGCGGATCTGGGCCACGTTCTGGGCTGCGGCGGTGGGCGGCTGAGCTTTGCTGTGGCGGCCCAAGACGGAAGAGAGGAGGGAGGAAGAAAGGTACAGGCCGGTAGTTCCGGCATGGTACCGGCCCAATACCTCTTGGAATCCAGCGGGTTCGGAAGGGCCGGCCGGTACCTGGGCCGGAAGCCCAAGCGGTGGTACCGGCCCCCTTTTCCCTTTTCCTTTTCCTTTTCCAAATATACGCGATACGGGAAATGCGATCACTCAAGATAGGAATCTCTGATTGGGGTGAAACCAATTTTGCTAGAAAGAGGACGACAAGAGCTATCTCCACACATGGTTAAAACATGGAAAAGATTCAAGGATGATTTTCTATGCATTTAGAGGAGCAACCTCTCAATATGATAAACCGGGAAAATCATCCAACTAGAACATGCAACATGCAATGCATCCGGAATCCGTTTCCGATGAGCTAGATTGTCATGAGAATGAACACAAGCTCTAAAACATCTCATGGATAAGAACCAACAACAACCAAGAAACACGATGCAATGCATGCAAGGTTTGAGCTCTCTCCGATGATGCGACCCACTATCCTATCGAGCACAAACCTTGTCCTTGCGCGTTCCACTCGAGTCGGCAAGCTCCGTCTTCACCCTCTTCATCATTGTACATGCCACCATCTTCTTCCAACATACACATCCACTACGTCTTCATCCATCTTCTACGTCGTCTTCATCCCTCTTCATCTTCTACACCATCTTCATCTCTCTTCGACACCGTCTTCTTCATTGTTCTCGATCTTCTTCATCTTGTAACCTTGAGACCAACATATGGCTATGGACACGACCTAAGTTAGATTCTCAATACAAGCATTAGTCCATAGGGATTGTCATCAATTACCAAAACCACACATGGGGGCTCCATGTCCTTTCACCTGCCAGCGATGCATCTGACACCCATCACTTGTTGGAGATATGCCCAAGAGGCAATAATAAAATGGTTATTATAATATATCTTTGTGTTTATGATAAATGTTTACATACCATGTTATAATTGTATTAACCGAAACATTGATACATGTGTGTTATGTAAACAACAAGGAGTCCCTAGTAAGCCTCTTGTATAACTAGCTTGTTGATTAATAGATGATCAAGGTTTCATGATCATGAACATTGGATGTTATTAATAACAAGGTTATGTCATTAAGTGAATGATATAATGGACATACACCCAAATAAGCGTAGCATAAGATCACGTCATTAAGTTCAAGTTGCTATTAGCTTTCCGATACATAGTTACCTAATCCTTCGACCATGAGATCATGTAAATCACTTATATCGGAAGGGTACTTTGATTACATCAAACGCCACTGCGTAAATGGGTGGTTATAAAGGTGGGATTAGGTATTCGGAAAGTATGAGTTGAGGCATATGGATCAACAGTGGGATTTGTCTATCCCGATGACGGATAGATATACTCTGGGCCCTCTCGGTGGAATGTCGTCTAATTAGCTTGCAAGCATATGAATGGTTCATAAGAGACCACATACCACGGTATGAGTAAAGAGTACTTGTCGAGACGAAGTTGAACGAGGTATAGAGATAGATGATCAAACCTCGGACAAGTAAAATATCGCGTGACAAAGGGAATCGGTATCGTATGTAAATGGTTCATTCGATCACTAAGTCATCGTTGAATATGTGGGAGCCATTATGGATCTCCAGATCCTGCTATTGGTTATTGGTCGGAGAGAAGTCTCAACCATGTCTGCATAGTTCACGAACCGTAGGGTGACACACTTAAGGTTTGATGTCGTTTAAGTAGATATGGAATATGGAATGAAGTTCAAAGTTTTGTTCGGAGTCTCGGATGGGATCCAAGACATCAAGAGGAGGTCCGGAATGGTACGGAGAATAAGATTCATATATAGGAAGTCATATTCCAAGTTTGTAAATGATCGGTGCATTTATGGCAGGTTCTAGAAGGTTCTAGAAGAGTCCTGAAATCACCATGGAAAATGGAGTCCCGGAGGGACTCCACCATGTGGGACAAACCCTGGGGAGGAGTCCTAGGTGGACTCCCCAGGGTGGCCGACCAACCCCCAAGGAAGGGTGGGAGTCCCACCTTGAGTGGGATTCCCCCCTTGGGTAGGTTTTGTCCCTAAGGTAGGTTTTGGTTTAGGGTCTTATTCGAAGACTTGGATACCAACACTTGGGGATTCCACCTATATAATGAGCAAGGGAGGGGGCCGGCCACTCCAAGCCATGAGTTGGCCGCACCCCTCTCTCCCCAAACCCTAGCCTCTCCTCCACCACCTCTCCCGCATACGCTTAGGCGAAGCCCTGCCGGAGTTCTCCACCACCACCGCCACCATGCCGTAGCTAGGGATTCCGAGGAGGATCTACTACTTCCGCTGCCCGCTGGAACGGGGAGGAGGACGTCGTCTTCATCAACACCGTACGTGTGACCGAGTACGGAGGTGCTGCCCGATTGTGGCAAGTCCAAGTTCTTCTGCGCTTTGCAAGCGGTCAAGATCTTCTGGCGCTTGCAAGCGGCAAGTGATCGACTACATCCACCACGAGATCTAATCTCGTTAGGCTTTGGAAATCTTCGAGGGTTAGTCTCATGATCTTCTTGTTGCTACCATCTACTAGATTAGATCTTGGCTTGTGTTTCGTTCTTGCGGTAGGAAATTTTTTGTTTTCTATGCTACGATTCCCAACAGTGGTATCAGAGCCATGTCTATGCATAGATTGGTTGCACGAGTATAACTCAATTCTTTTGTGGGCGTTGATGCTTTGTTGTCTTTAGTTCGTGTACTTTGCATCTTGCAGCATAGTGGGATGAAGCGGCTCGGGCTAACTTTACATGACCGCGTTCATGAGATTTGCTCCACGCTCGACATGCAACTTGTATTGCATAAGTGGCTTTGCGGGTGTCTGTCTCTCCCACTATAGTGAAGATCCAATTTACTCTTTCTATTGACAACATTAGTATCACCGTTGTGGTTCATGTTCGTAGGTAGATTGGATCTTACTCGAAAACCCTAAACCACGTAAAATATGCAAACCAAATTAGAGGCGTCTAACTTGTTTTTGCAGGGTTTAGTGATGTGATATGGCCATGATGTGATGATGAATATGTATGAGATGATCATTATTGTATTGTGGCAACCGGCATGAGCCTTATGGTTGTCTTTATATTTCATGTTGTAGTATTATTTCAAAGTAGTTGTAATAGTTGCTACACACGGTGAACAACCATGAAGACGGCGCCATGGACCTTGACGCTATGCCGACGATGATGGAGATCATGCCGTTGATGATGGAGATCATGTCCGTGCTTTGAAGATGAAGATCAAACGCAAAGACTAAAGGGCCATATCATATCACATATGAATTGCATGTGATGTTATTCCTTTATGCATCTTATTTTGCTTAGATCAGACGGTAGCATTATAAGATGATCCCTCACATTAATATCAAGATAATAAAATGTTCTCCCCTCGTATGCAGTTGCTACAGTTCGTCGTTTCGAAGCATCTCGTGATGATCGGATGTGATAGACTCTACGTTCACATACAACGGGTGTAAGCCATGTTTGCACACGCGGAATACTTGGGTTTGCTTGACGAGCCTAGCATGTACAGACATGGCCTCGGGACAACGGAAACCGAAAGGTTGAACACGAGTCATATGGATGATATGATCAACATGTTGATGTTCACCATTGAAGCTACATCATCTCACGTGATGATCGGTTTTGGTGTAGTGGATGTGGATCGTGTGCCACTTAACAACTATGAGGGATGTTGTATTAAGTAGGAGTTCATTAGTAATTAGATTAAAACTTGAACTAATTATCATGAACATAGTCTTAATAGTATTTTGAATTAAATTTGTAGAATTGGCCTCCGTTTTCTACCATGCGTTAGTCTTGTAATTGAGATTGAAATACCGTTAAATCTGACAAGTAACTTTACGGACTAGTACCGTATTGTTAAAGAATCAAGAAATGATTAAGTCCTATTGCAAACTTTTAGTAAACCTCACATTGTTGATTCAAAGAACAATGGTTTCAATTAGTACCTAAAATCATCTTGTCTCCATGAAACTTGAAGTTCAAATCCGTTTGAAATTAAAGTAAGGAGCTGGAAATTTTGTTTTCAGAAATAAGCGAGGTATGAGATATATGTGATATCTAAGACCTTATTGCAAGGTGATATAATATCATTTGGTGAGAGTATATAAACTCATAAGTTTTATGGGAATGTACGAAGGTTGAAGACGCAAGGCGTCTCAATCCTCCAACTATTGGGGCAATAACAATATTCGCATATCCATGAAGTGATTGTCCTTAGTATGCACCGTTGCTAAGACTCGTCGTTTCGAAGCATCTCGTGATGATCAGGTGTTATAGATTCTATGTGTGCATACAACGGGTGCAAGCCAGATTTGCACATATGAATACTGAGGTTAAACTTTACAAGCCTAGCATGTACAGACATGGTCTTGGAAAGTCATCATGATATGATGGATAAAATTATGAGTGAAATTGTTCATCATATTACAAAGATACTAATAGTGAAATCTGGAACACTTGTCATATGATGATCAACTTCAAAGTAAGAACCTCAAGGTTATTGGTATTTGAATAATGGACCTAGAAGTTATTGAAGGTGAAGTGTTTTCTGAGAATGAGGAAAGCTAAAAGAGAAACTACAAAAGATGTTTTGGCAGAAAGAAAGAAAAGACTAGAAAGTCTAGCTCAGGTGTATATACATGATATGCATGTTATGGATGTATTCCTTGTTTTGTCACATAATGAAATTCTTGGGTATTTGTACCAAATTGGTTGGTATGAGATGTCATACAATACAACGCAATACAAGAATACGATGGCCTAAGTGACTGATAAGGAATATGGTAATAATGCACGTCTGGAACATAATAAAGTGTTATTATGTTTGTCGTTGGCATTCTACCTATCCCTTAGAATTTATAATAAAGAACTTAATAATTGTTATTTTGCTCTGGTCAAATGAAAACAATGAGTTGTTCAAATTATGACATTACTCCATGTACGATGGATAAGTTATTATAAATCTTAATGGTGAAACACACATACATAACACTGACACTAAAATGCCATAAGGCAAATGATTTGAATTCCACTTATTTGTGAAACCGCCATTTAGGTCATGTTAGAGAGGAACGCATGAAGAAACTCCATACAGATGGAATTTTGGAGTCATTTGATTTTTGAATTGTTTGGCGTTTGCAAATCTTTTCTAAAGAGAATGATTTAAATACCGTTCAAAGGCCAAGAGTTGAACGGGCAACTAACTTAGTAGAAACATACATGATGATGTATGTGGTTCACTAGGCATAGTTGTGTGCGGGAGATTCTTCTACTTCATGAAAACTTCCAACAATGAATTGAGTATATATGTGGATATATTCGATAAGGAAGAAGTTTGAAACATTTGAATGGATTCACATAAATTTCAGCATGAAGTGGAAATCATCGTAATAGGAAAGTCAAATATCTATGATTGGATCATGGTGGCAATATTTGAATTACGAGTTTTAGCGAAACATCTAAGAGAGTTATGAAATTGTTCTAAAACTCACGTTTCTTGGAGTATCATAATGATGATGGAGTATCCGAGAGACGTATCCAAACCTTGTTGGGTTGAAGATGAGATAAAATAACGCCATTATATTTTTTGTGGATTATGCTTTAGGGACTACCGCTTTTACACTAAATAGAGCATCATCATGATCCGTTGAAATGACACCATACGAGTTATGGCATGGGTATGAACCCTAATAGTACTTTCTTAAATTTTGGTATGCATAGCATAAGTAAATAAGTTTACAACCAAAATCGGATGAATGTCTTTGTTGGTTATCCAAGAGATTTGATTGGGAATTCTTCCAACTATGGAGACAAAGACAAAAGTGTTTGTCAATGTTTCTTATTTGCAAGAAATTGTTTCTAGCAAAGTATTTGAGTGGGAGGACAATAGAATTTGATAAGGTTTATGAACTTGAGCATAATGATCAGAGTAGCGCAGCATCGGAAATGGTTCGGAAGCGGCCACGACGATCATGGCTCCCATGACTACAAAGTGTTTTCATGGAGATCGAAGTACCTATTGAACCTTGTAGGTTTGGTTTTACTTTGTGATAAAATAAATGATTTGTGAACAAAGGATTGTTTTTGAACAATGATAAACCAACTACATACAAAGAAGTTATGATGGGCCCTGACTCCGTTAAAATGGCTATGCGCCATAAAATCCAAGATAGGTGAATACTTTTTGAAAGTAAATGAATCTATGAAAATGATGGACTTGGATGAAATATCCTTGAAGAAGCTAGACTTGTCGAAAAGTTGTTTGCGACAAAGTTCAAAGAGTTGACTACGATAAGATTAGATCTTCCGTAGCAATGCTTATAGTCTATGTGAATTATTCTAGTAATTGCTACATTTTTTTTTATGAGATATGTTAGTAGGATGGCAAAATATATTACAGAAGTGTGTATTAAAGGTGTATACAAGATACAACCAAGAGTTTTGCTAGTCTGTAGAATACTAGATAGGAATATGAACTTCAATTGGATGAAGTGAGTATTGCGGAGTTGGAATCTTCACCGGATGAAATAGTCAAAGAGTTTTGATTTCATCAGAAACGATGAAGATGCTTGCATTTGCAAGAAATTAAGTGGGAGCGCTGAGACATATTTGTAATAGTTTATATAGCCGACATATCGTTGATTATAAATATTGTAATTATATAATTGATTAAAGGTTTCATTGAGAATTAGCTTCAATGAAAGGATATGGACTGAGACATATTTAGTGTCAAGATCTATGAAGATAGATTGAAACACATAATAAGGGTTTAAGTCAAAGTACATAGAATGAATATTGAAGTAGTTCAATATAAAAATATAAAGAAGGTGTTCTTTTCATGTGAAGTTTTAACAAGACTTGAGTGTATATGACACTCAATGAGTAAAAACACATGAGTGATTATAGATCACAAATAATATGTACACAATCTGATGTCCTGTGCTCTAAAAGTGTTATGAGCATATACCAGAATGATTCATATGATGATCATTGGATGACAGTGAGAATATCCTTGAGTATTTTAGAAGAACCAAGGATATATATATATAATTTTGTATGAGGTAATGACAAACAAATCGCTGTAAATTGTTGCACCGATATTAGTTTGGTCACATATAAAAATAAATTTCAATCTCAATTAGGCTAAGTGTTGTTTAAAAGGTAGCACAATGCTAGATTTAGAAGAGTTCTAAATATTGTGACGATTCTACAAACGAAGGCAAAGTATGTCATTGTTTTGACAATGACTAAGGATGTTAAGTCGAAAAGTTCTTTGAGAACTTGGTGTAGTTCCGATAGTGTCAGAACTTTGAAGCTATATTGTATGTGACAATATTAGTGACATATTTCAGACCGCGGAATTAAGGTTCCACCAGAGGACTAAGCATATATGCCGACTCATTTGGAAAATGAGTGATGCGTGAAGACGCAAATGAATTGCAGAATACATACGTTTCTGAGAATGTCAGATCCGTTGACTAAAACCTCTCCCGTGAGCAAAACATGATAAAGCACCAGAAGGTCAAGGTGTTATATCTTTAAATGTAAACTAGATTATTGACTCTAGTGCAAGTGGGAGATTGTTGGAGATATGCCCAGAGGCAATAATAAAATGGTTATTATAATATATCTTTGTGTTTATGATAAATGTTTACATACCATATTATAATTGTATTAACCGAAACATTGATACATGTGTGTTATGTAAACAACAAGGAGTCCCTACACTACAAGAAAAGTTGCCATGGCCGACGAAGTTGAAGTCGCGCCGTGGTTGCTGGTGCACCATGGCCGACGATTTTTGGTCCCTCCGTGGTGCATGTCAAAACTTTTTTCGTTTTTGAGGCCACCTAGACCACGAAAGCGGCCAAAACGTCGCGTATGGTGGCCGGGACGTGGTGCATCGCGAATTCTCGGGTTCGCCGGCCGAGTCAACGCAAATCCGCACCGCCCAAGGATGTAGGGCCCAGATGGCAGCCTCACTAGCATTGTTTTTTTTCTCGATCGCGCCATCTCGTTCGACGCTCTCCGATCGAGCCGTTTACGATGCAGGATCATGGGTCGTGCATGTCATCCTCTATGAACCAAAATTCTTTCTTTCTTGGATTTTTTTGACCCCCCGATTTCGGCTACTTCCTTTTCGTTTGATCCCGTGCCGCCTTGGAAACGTTGAGACCATGCTTGACTAAATGGGACCCGCATGTCATCCTCTATGAGCAATCAACTTTCTTTTCTTGGAGTTATTTTGGCACCTCATATTTGGTCACTTGCCTTTTCTTTCGATCTCCTGCCGCCTCTCAAACGGTGATACCGCTGATGCTAAATGGGACCCGCATGTCATCCTCTATGTACTATAAAACTTTCTTTTCTTGGATTATTTTTGGCACCTCATATTTGGTCACTTGACTTTTTCTTTCGATCCCCTGCTGCCTCTCAAACGGTGGTACCGCTGCTGCTAAATGGGACCCGCATGTCATCCTCTATGTACTATAAAACTTTCTTTCTTGGATTATTTTTGGCTCGATATTTCGTTTCTTGCATTTTTCTTTCGATCCCCTACCGCCTCTCAAACGGTGATACATTCTTGCTAAATGGGACCCGCATGTCATCCTCTATGTAAAACTTTCTTTTCTTGGATTATTTTTGGCTCTGATATTTGGTTACTTGCCTTTTTTCTTTCGATCTCATGCCACGTTTGAAACGTTGAGGAACCTGCTGCTAAATGAGACCCGCATGTCATCCTCTATGTACTATAAAACTTTTTTCTTGGATTATTTTTGGCACCTCATATTTGGTCACTTGACTTTTTCTTTCGATCCCCTGCCGCCTCTCAAATGGTGATACCGCTGATGCTAAATGGGACCCGCATGTCATCCTCTATGTACAATAAAACTTTCTTTTCTTGGAGTTATTTTGGCACCTCATATTTGGTCACTTGCCTTTTCTTTGATCCCCCGCCTCTCAAACGGGTGTGTGATGCTAAATGGGACCCGCATGTCATCCTCTATGTACTATAAAACTTTGTTTTCTTGGAGTTATTTTTGGCACCTCATATTTGGTCACTTGCCTTTTTCTTTCGATCCCCTGCCGCCTCTCAAACGGTGATACCGCTGATGCTAAATGGGACCCGCATGTCATCCTCTATGTACTATAAAACTTTCTTTCTTGGATTTTTGGCTCCTGATATTTCGTTACTTGCATTTTTTTCGATCCCTGCCGCCTCTCAAACGGTGATACTGCCGCTAAATGGGACCCGCATGTCATCCTCTATGTACTATAAAACATTCTTTTCATGGATTATTTTTGGCTCCTGATATTGGGTCACTTGCCTTTTACTTTCGATCCCTGCCGCCTCTCAAACGGTGATACAGCTGATGCTAAATGGGACCGCATGTCATCCTCTATGTACATTCAAGTTTCTTTTCTTGGATTATTTTTGGCTCTGATATTTGGTCACTTGCCTTTTTCTTTCGATCTCATGCCACGTTTGAAACGTTGAGGAACCTGTTGGCTCATGGGACCCGCATGTCATCCTCTATGTGCTATAAAAGTTTATTTTCTTGGATTTTTTTTCACCCTCCGATTTTTGGCTATTTCCTTTTTCTTTTGATCCCCTGCCACCTTGGAAACGTTGAGTAAGCTGCTAACTCATGGGACCCGCATGTCATCCTCTATGTACAATCAAGTTTCTTTTCTTGAATTATTTTTGGCTCCTGATATTGGTCACTTGCCTTTTCTTTCGATCTCATGCCACGTTTGAAACGTTGAGGAACCTGCGGCTCATGGGACGCATGTCATCCTCTATGTACTAAAAAGTTCATTTTCTTGGTTTTTTTCACCCTCGACTTTTGGCTATTTCCTTTTTCTTATGAATCCCCTGCCGCCTTTGAAATGTTGAGGACTCTGCTGGCTCATAGGTCCCACATGTTAGCCTGTATGAATGATAAAGCTTTCCTTTCTTGGAGTTTTTTATTACCCCTAATTTCTTGCTACTTTCTTTTTCTTTTGATCTCAAGCCGCATTTGAAACATTGGGACCGCTGCTGCAAAATGGGACCCGCATGTCATCCTCTATGTACAATCAAGTTTCTTTTCTTGGATTATTTTTCACCCTCTTGATTTTTAGTCACTTGCCTTTTTTTTCGATCTCATGCCGCTTTTGAAAACGTTGAGGAATGCTGGCTCATGGGACATGTCATCTCTATGTACTATAAAGTTTCTTTTCTTGACTTTCACCCTCTGATTTTTGGCTATTTCCTTCTTCTTTTGATCCTGTAGCCTTGGAAGCTTTGTTGAGTAACTGTTTGACTCATGGGACCATATGTCATCCTCTATGTACAATCAACTTTCTTTTTCTTTTTGATCTCAAGCCGCATTTGATACGTTGAGACCGCTGCTGCTAAATGGGACCCGCATGTCATCCTCTATGTACAATAAAGTTTCTTTTCTTGGATTATCTTTGACCCCTATTTTCGGCTACTTCCTTTTTCTTTTGATCCCCTGCCGCCTTTGAAATGTTGAGGATTACTGGCTCACGGGTCCCACATGTCGACCTCTAGACAATAAACCTTTCTTTCTTGGAGTTATTTTGACCTCTAATTTCGTCTATTTGCCTTTTTTTTAAATCCTGTGTCTGTGCAGCCTTGGAAACGTTGAGGATCCTTGTTGCCTCATGGGTCCCGCATGTCATGCTCTCAGAGAACGATAAATGTTTATTTTTTTATTTTTTTACCAACTGATTTTTTGTTTTATTTTTCTTTCGATCCTCTGCCGTCTTTAAACGTTGACGACGCTGTTGGCTCATGGGTCCCGATGTCAGCCTCCCGTACAAAAACATGTGATATCTTGATTATTTTGCACACAATAAACAGTGCATTTCGCTCTGAGCTATTGCAAACAAAAAAATAAATCTTTATTTTTAAATAAACAAACTTATATGTTTAATCTCCTTGTTTTTTGTTTTTGCGAAGCATAGGACTTTTCATGTTTTGGAGTGGGCTGAAATTGTACGAGTCCAAAGGCGACCAGCAGGATAGTTCGAAGGCCCAGACGGCCAGATGCAGCCCAATTGAAATATTTCTTTTCTTGGTTTTTTGACCCCTAGATTTCTGCCTACTTCCTTTTTTTTGGTCTTGTGCCTTGGAAACGTTTGGGCTTTCTGCTAAATGGGACCCGCATGTCATCCTCTATGTGTAATTAAAATTTCTTTTCTTAGATTATTATTTTTGGCTCCTGATATTTGGTCACTTGCCTTTTTTCGATCTCATGCCACCTTTGAAACGTTGAAGAACCTGCTGGCTCATGGGACCCGCATGTCATCCTCTATGTACTATAAAAGTTTATTTTCTTGGTTTTTTTCCCTGATTTTGGTCCTTTTTCTTTTGATCCTCGCCGCCTTGAAACGTTGAGTAAGTCACTGACTCATGGGACCCGCTTGTCATCCTCTATGTAAAATCAACTTTCTTTTCTTAGATTTTTTTACCCCCTAATTACTGGCTACTTTCTTTTTTTCTTTTAATCTCAAGCCGCATTTGAAACGTTGGGACCGCTGCTGCAAAATGGGACCCGCATGTCATCCTCTATGTACAATAAAGTTTATTTTTGGCGATTTCCTCTTTTCTTTTGATCCCCTGCCGCCTTGGAAACGTTGAGTAAGCTGCTGACTCATGGGACCCGCATGTCATCCTCTATGTACAATCAACTTTCTTTTTTGGAGTTTATTTTTGACCCCTAATTTCTGGCTACTTTCTTTTCTTTGATCCCCTGCCGCCTTTGAAACGTTGAGGACGCTGCTGCCTCATGATCCCGCATGTCAGCCTCTCAGAATAATAAATGTTTTTTTTTCATGGATTTTTTACCAACTAATTTTTGGTTTATTTTTTCGATCCCCGCCGCCTTTAAATGTTGACGACCCTCACGGGCTCATGGTCCCTGATGTCACCTCTCTACAAGAAAACATGTGATATCTTGACTATTTTGCAGACAATAAATGTTGTATTTCGCTCTGAGCTAGCAAACGGATAAATTAGATCTTTATTTTTACATAAACAAACTCATATGTTGAATCTCCTTGTTTTTTTGTTTTTGTTTTTGCGGAACATAGGACTTTCCTGTTTTGGAGTGGGCTGAAATCGTACGAGGCAAAATGGGACCCGCATGTCATCCTCTATGCACAATAAAAGTTTCTTTCGCGGATTATTTTTGGCTCCTGATATTTGTCACTTGCCTTTTTTCTTTCGATCTCATGCCAACTTTGAAACGTTGAGAATGCTGCTGCAAAATGGGACCCGCATGTCATCCTCTATGTACAATAAACGTTTTTTCTTGGATTATTTTTGGGACCTGATATTTTTCACTTGCCTTTTTCTTTCGGTATCATGCCGCCTGAAACGTTGAGGAAGCTGCTGGCTCATGGGTCCCGCAAGGCATCCTCTAGAATAAAAGTTCCTTTCTTAATTTTACACCCTGATTTTTGGCTACTTACTTTTTCTTTTGATCTCGTGTCGCCTAGGAAACGTTGAGACCGCTGCTGCAAAATGGGACCCGCATGTCATCCTCTATGTACAATAAAGTTTATTTTCTTGAATTATTTTTGGCTCTTTGATATTTGGTCACTTCCTTTTCTTTCGATCCAGGGCCCCTTGGAAACCTTAAGACCACTGCTGAAAAATGGGACCCGCATGTCATAATCTATGTACAATAAAGTTTCTTTTCTTGTATTATTTTTGGCTACTGATGTTTTGGCACTTGCCTTTTTCTTTCGATCTCATGCCGCCTTTGAAACGTTGAGACCGCTGCTGCAAAATGGGACCCCATCCTGTTTGATCTGCATGTAGGTACATCCAATCAAGGCTTTTTCCCCGATCTCTAGAAAATACCGATGGGCACATGTATTACCCGTTTGCAAAACGCCAGTCCAAATACCGGCTAAGTTTTTCCAAAAAAAAACTTAAAATTTATGTAAAATATATCAAAGGTCGTCCAATTTTACACAAATTTTGGTAAACACCGGCCGGTGCTTTCTTACACCGATAGGTACCCAAAAAATCCAGTATATATGTTTAAGATGACTGACTAGTACTAATTCATTGCAAGCAACGGTTCATTCATATTCAGACAAAGGATGTGATTGTTAAGTCATATACTTATGAAAGTCCTTATGCATTATCTCTCTGATGCAGATGGCAGGGGTCTCTCGTCCTCCTTTTGGAGCAAAAATCAATTACTGTAGTTATATATGAAACAATGGGTGTAAAAGGTTATCAAAAAGGGTGCCTTCATAGTGCTACATTATCTTTTGAGATACTGGTTAATTACATCCATATTCTGCAGTGGCGTAGAGTTACTAATTCAGGAATGCAATCACATACTGAGCATACTATGTTTGTTGGTGACTAATTCCTACTAATTCATTGCAAGCAACGGTTCATTCATATTAAGGGGTGTGATCATTAAGTCATTTATGAAAGGTAAAATATAAACAAGGTAGTTCATGAATAACTTCATTGATTAAGGCAGTGTATCATGCAATGCAACATAAGGACTGAAAAAAATACCATTTGCGGTGTCCCAGAAGTACGTGGAGCCGTCAGTTTCATCCACCGCAAAAACGTGGCCACCGAGTTCAATGGCATCACAGTACTTTGGATAATCAGATGCAGGTGTAAGGGCCTTCAGCAGTCTCCAGTCGCCACCCCCTTCAAGGTAGAAAATCCTTTTGTCGAACAAGGCGATGAGCTTGTAATCTGCGTACCTCCCACTTTTTGTGGGCACTTGGCAGATTACAATCTTCAACAAATTAATTACTCCTGGACCCCAGGAAACATCGTATGCAACAGCAGATTGATATGAAACACTACTATGACCAATCTTCGAAGCAGGTAGGAATGGAAGGGGGATATGTCGCTCGGTGTAGACATTCACGAGGAACCTCCCATGATGATCGGCGGCGGCGATCTAGTCGCCGTTCGCGCCAAGCCATTTTTCTCGTCGTGCATGAACGGGCGGCGCGAACGGCGGGGATGGTCGAGGGGCACGAGGTCGTACACGGTATCATGCAGACAAGATGCTCTCGCCACGTCCCAGTGTTCATCGAACCAATAAGCAGGCGGAGGCATCAGCAGGCAGGGTTCATCCCAATGGTGCATCTTACCTTCATCCTTGCTGATCTGGTCGTAGAGCTCCCTGGAACATGCGGCAAGTCGGACGGTGTAGGTAACGTCCAGATGCGCAGCGATGAGGTCGATGTTGTCGCCGGTGAGAGCCTCCAAGTGGCCGTCCCCGCCGCCCCGGCAAAGCCTAGAATAATCCATCACGTGAAGATGGATTTAGGTGGATGGCGGATGCAACTGCGCTTGGGGTTTTCGGAGGAGAGGGCGAGCGCTATGGAAGGAACGATGCGCGCGCGGCCGGCCGGGGTAAGAGAGAAAGGTATAGTACTAGTGATGCGGCGTGGTGGGGATCGAGATCCTGCGCGTGCGCGTGATTCGGGAGCGTGAAGAAGAAGATGATAGACATGCAAGGGGCAAAACTAGGTAGTACTCTAGGCTGCTGCTGACTGGGCGCGATTTGACTGTTGGTAGACTAGCACGCCACCCATCTATAAATTTGCGACGACGTTTGGTGCAGTGATGTCTCGTCACATCAGGTTGACCAGAGAGGGTTTTTTTACAGTTTCCATTTCGATATATTTTTCGCCAATAATCGTAGTTCTCTACATGCCAGAGACACGTACCTTAACACGTGGGCAGCATGCAACCGCGCGAGCACCAAAATGGAATGAGAAATGTTTTAGAGCAGAACTTCATTTTCAATGCCTTTCCTAGCTTGGTTTGGAAACCGGACGGAGCTTCAGTGACTTGATGCTTCCAAGATACATTGTGACTGTGTCCCACCATCTACCATCCATTTGAGATCCAACGTTCCAAACTATCTCTTATTTCGAAGCTAAAAAAGAAAAACTATTCAGAAAATTTTGAAAAAATCCAGTAATATGTAGATGCCTTGTTTTAAAATCTATGAATATTTCATCCCATTCGGACGACTAGCTTGTGATTAAATAGCTTCTTACGTACTCGAGCACTAGTTTAAACTAAATATATATTTGCTCACAAACCTATGATTCAAATCGAATGAAACTTCACCAAAATATAAATCGAAATATGCATGATTTACTGGAAGTTTTTCAAATTTTTCATGGTCCATGGGGTCCTCCAAAGTGCAAGCTTTTTTTTCTTGGTTGGTACTTCAAAACCGAGTTTGGATGGTGGCAAGACTTGCACAAAGAGGATGTCAAAATTTTGGCCTTTGTGAACTTTGCAATCAACATCAAGTGTCGGACTCTCGAGAAAAAAATAAGAGTTGGCGCCCACCTTTCTTTCAACCGTTGGTTCTCAATCCGAGGGTGGTCCAACTAGCTAACAAAATTGGCTTGGTATTCATGGTCTTGAACCAACGATTTGGCATGGCTTTCAATCGGTATGAGAGGTGATGTATGGAGGTGATTCATACGAGAGGGCAATAAAGAAATGTTTTGTCCTCCTCGCAAAGCTAGTCTATTTGGAAAGAAATGAATAATTGGTTTTTCGCAACATTGCATGATACTAATTCATGATACTATACATTGAAGGTGTTGTATCATAAACTAGTAAAATCCTAGGTTTGAGCAATATTTAAACAAGTTTAACATGTGAAAATGAAAAGGTAAGTCTGGATCCTTCTCTTAGTCACTCTAAAATGAAGCTTTTGGGAGGTTCTTTAATTTACCATGTTTGGAACCCAAACCACTTCTCTTCATGCTTGACTTCATAAGACAGAGTTTAGGGTTAGGGGAAGATACATGATTTTTCTGGTTTGAATATGTCTAGACCATGTTTTATCAATTTGATCGAATGCTTACTATATATGACATAAGAAGAGGCTATGTGCTTTGGTTTTTCAGTCTTTCGATTTTTCTGAATTTTTATGCCCATTTCAAGATTTAAACAAGTTTAAAACATGACAATGAAAAGGTAATTAATCATGGATCCTTCTGAATTAATCAGTCAGTCTAATTAAAATGAAGCTTTTGGGAGGTTTTTCAAATTTCCATGTTTGAAACCCAAAACCACACTTCTTTTCATGCTTGACTTCATTTATAAGACAGAGTTTAGGGTTAGGGGTACATGACTTGTCTGATTTGAATGTGTCTAGACCTTGTTTATGAACTTGAATGCTTACTATATGACATAAGAAGACTATGTGCTTTCGTTTTTTATTTTTTTATTTTTATTTTATGCTCATTTGAATATTGGTCAAATCCTAGGTTTGACCAAGATTTAAACAAGATTAAAACATGAAAATGAAAGAGTAACCTGGATCCTTCTTATGCACTCTGAAATGAAGCTTTTGGGTTTTTTTAAAATGATCCTTCTTAGTCCATGTTTGAAACCCGAAACCACTTTCATGCTTGACTTCATACACAGTGTTTAATTAGGGTTAGGGTATAGATACATGATTTGTCTAGTTTGAATATGTCTAGACCTTGTTTAACACAACTTGAATGCTTACTATATGACATAAGAAGACTATGTACTTTGGTTTTTCATTTTTCTGATTTTTTAAATTTTCTGCCCATTTGAATCTTGGTCAAATCCTAGGTTTGACCAAGATTTAAACAAGGTTAAAACATGAAAATCAAATGGTAAGCATGGATCCTTCTTAGTCACCCTCAAATGAAGCTTTTGGGGGTTTTTGAAATTTCTATGTTTGAAACCCAAACCACTTCTCTTCATGCTTGACTTCATAAGACAGAGTTTAGGGTTAGGGTAGATATATACATAATTTTTCTGGTTTGAATATGTTTAGACCTTTTTTATCAACTTGAATGCTTACTATATGACATAAGAATGCTATGTGCTTTGGTTTTTCATTCTTTTGATTTTTTCTGAATTTTTATACCCATTTGAATCTTGGTCAAATCCTAGGTTTGACCAAGATTTAAACAAATTTAAAACATGAAAATGAGAAGGAAGGCCTGTATCCTTCTTAGTCACTCTAAAATGAAGCATTTGGGAGGTTTTTGAAATTTCCATGCTTGAAACCCAAAACCACCTGTCTTCATGATTGACTTCATAAGACAAAATTTAGGGGTTAGGGGTACGTAGATACATGATTTGCATAGTTTGAATATGTCTAGACCTTGTTTCTCAACTTTAATGCTTACTAATATATGACATAAGAAGACTATATATGTGCTTTGGTTTTTTATTTTTCTGTTTTATTTTAATTTTATGCCAATTTGAATCTTGGTCAAATCCTAGGTTTAACCATGATTTAAACAAGTTTAAAACATGAAAATGGAAGGGTAAGCCTGGATCCTTCTTGTTTGAATATGTCTAGACCTTCTCTTCATGCTTGACTACATAAGACATAGTTTAGGGTTAGGGGTAGATACATGATTTTTCTTGTTTGAATATGTCTAGACCTTGTTTATCATCTTGAATGCTTACTATATGACATAAGAATGCTATGTGCTTTGGTAAATCACAAATATTCGACAGAAATCATGTGCTGCGTAAATATTCTCAGTATCTAAATCACAAATTCCCATCCCTTAAACGGCCCAATTAAGCGAAATCACATATGTGCCGGCCCGCAAAATCCTAAAGCGCCTATTATGCCGGCATATAAACATCAACTAAACGAGTGGGCCAGCCCACTTGATTTATGGTGGACCCCACCCTCTAATTGGGCCGGCCCACTTGCTTTAAGGTGGACCCCACCCACAACTGGGCCGACCTCGAACAAAAAAGCGGACCCAACAAGCTTATTGGGCCGTCCCACTAACTTGTTGGGCCAGCCCAACTGCTTTTGTTGTGGACCCCACTTGCTAACTGGGCCGGCCCGTTAACAGGATAGTGGGCCCCACATTTATTATTGGGCCGGCCCGCCAACCTGTTGGGCCAGCCCACTTGCGTTATGGTGGACCCCACTTACTAACCGGCCGCACCCGGTCACACGATGAGGGCGCCACTCGCCATTGGGCCGGCCCACTATCTTGTTGGGCCACCCCACTTGCTATATGGTGGACCCCACATAATAAATGGGCCGCCTTAACAGGAAAGTGGGACCCACGTGTGTTTTGGCCCGGCCCACTATCTGGGCCGGCCCACTTGCTATATGGCGGACCCCACATACTAAATGGGCGGGCCTTTAACAGGAAAGTGGGACCCACCTGTGTTTTTGGCCCGGCCCACTATCTTGTTGGGCCGGCCCACTTGCTATACGGTGGACCCCACATACTAAATGGGCCGGCCCTTTAAATGGAAAGTGGGTCCCACATACTAATTGGGCAGGCCCACTAACTTCTTGGGCCGGCCTAGTTGCTTTAAGGTGGACCCCATTTGTTAAATGGGCCGGCCCGATAACTGGAAGTGGGCCCCACATGTCTTGTGGACCGGCCCTTTTGCTTGTTGACCGGTCAAACGAGTGCATTCGGCCCGGCCCACATGCAGTGGGCCGGCCCGTTTAAGTTTTGACCGCCAACCTTAGAGGTTAGGCCCGCCCACGTAACTAATGGACCCAACTATATAGTTGACCGGTCAAACTAAGTCGCTGGCCAGGCCCGCAACTTAATGGGCTCCCGCTTAAGACATGGCAGCCTCGTGTGGGCCTACCATCTACCACTTGGAGCTAGCTAACGCCGTTATCAGCCGCTAACGGCGTCGCCACGTGTGAGTTTGCATGACGTCGCAGTCAACGGGCTCTCGAAAACACTTGTACAACGGTCTGATTTTCCGTGGCGGAAGGGCGCCCAAACGCGACGGACCGAAAAAAACGTCGTAGGACTTTGCCTGACGCAGTTTCGACAACAGAACCCATATCGTCGGGTTAGGCCCATAGGCAACGAAAAATACCCCTTAGTGGACGATTTTGGGACGTTGTCTATCAGAACTTTTCTTGTAGTGTTAGTAAGCCTCTTGTATAACTAGCTTGTTGATTAATAGATGATCAAGGTTTCATGATCATGAACATTGGATGTTATTAATAACAAGGTTATGTCATTAAGTGAATGATATAATGGACATACACCCAAATAAGCGTAGCATAAGATCACGTCATTAAGTTCAAGTTGCTATTAGCTTTCCAATACATAGTTACCTAATCCTTCGAGCATGAGATCATGTAAATCACTTATATCGGAAGGGTACTTTGATTACATCAAACGCCACTGCGTAAATGGGTGGTTAGAAAGGTGGGATTAAGTATCCGGAAAAGGAGTTGAGGCATATGGATCAACGGTGGGATTTGTCCATCCCGATGACGGATAGATATACCGGGCCCTCTCGGTGGAATGTCGTCTAATTAGCTTGCAAGCATATGAATGGTTCATAAGAGACCACATACCACGGTATGAGTAAAGAGTACTTGTCAGGAGACGAGGTTGAACGAGGTATAGAGATACCGATGATAAACCTCGGACAAGTAAAATATCGCGTGACAAAGGGAATCAGTATCGTATATAAATGGTTCATTCGATCACTAAGTCATCGTTGAATATGTGGGAGCCATTATGGATCTCCAGATCCCGCTATTGGTTATTGCTCGGAGAGAAGTCTCAACCTTGTCTGCATAGTTCACGAACCGTAGGGTGACACACTTAAGGATTGATATCGTTTAAGTAGATATGGAATATGGAATGGAGTTCGAAGTTTTGTTTGGAGTCTCGGATGGGATCCAGGACATCACGAGGAGGTCCGGAATGGTCTGGAGAATAAGATTCATGTATAGGAAGTCATATTCCAAGTTTGGAAATGATCCGGTGCATTTATGGCAGGTTCTAGAAGGTTCTAGAAAAGTCCGGAAGAAATCACCATGGAAAGTGGAGTCCCGGAGGGACTCCACCTGCATGGCCGGCCAACCCTAAGGGGGAGGAGTCCCAGGTGGACTCCCCAAGGGTGGCCGGCCAACCCCAAGGAAGGGGTGGGAGTCCCACCTTGAGTGGGATTCCCCCCTTGGGTAGGTTTTGTCCCTAAGACTGCTCATAGTGCAAGTAACTTCAAGAGTAACATCACTCTTTTCAGAAAAATTGCTGATGTGGCAATGATTTAATGAGGAGAGAGGGGATGGAGTAACATAGCTAGTTACTGTAACATCACACTTTTCAAGACACAATGAGTCTATAAGCTAATTAATACATATATGATACTACCTTGATGTTACTACCCACTATGAAGGTAGTAACATAGACTAGTAACATGTGCATGTTACTAGTCTTAGTTATTCCCCACTATGAGCAGCCTAAGGTAGGTTTTGGTTTCGGGTCTTATTCGAAGACTTGGATACCAACACTTGGGGATTTCCACCTATATAATGAGGAGCAAGGGGAGGGGGCCGGCCACTCCAAGCCATGTTGGCCGCACCCCCTCTCTCCCCAAACCCTAGCCTCTCCTCCTCCACCACCTCTCTCGCATATGCTTAGGCGAAGCCCTGCCGGAGTTCTCCACCACCACCGCCACCACGCCGTCGCCGGATTCCGAGGAGGATCTACTACTTCGCTGCCCGCTGGAACGGGGAGGAGGACGTCGTCTTCATCAACACCGTACGTGTGACCGAGTACGGAGGTGCTGCCCGATTGTGGCACCGTCAAGTTCTTCTACGCGCTTTTGCAAGCGGTCAAGATCTTCTACGCGCTTTTGCAAGCGGCAAGTGATCGACTACATCCACCACGAGATCTAATCTCGTTAGGCTTTGGAAATCTTCGAGGGTTAGTCTCATGATCTCTCGTTGCTACCATCTACTAGATTAGATCTTGGCTTGTGTTTTCGTTCTTGCGGTAGGAAACTTTATGTTTTCTATGCTACGATTCCCAACATCACTAGTGCACATTACCAGTGATTGCCTACGGCTGACGTCGGCCTCTACTGTTAGCAGTCCGGAAAACATGCCTTCCACTTGTAAGTATTTTTCTAGTAGTGTTTCGATACATAAACATAGTATAGATTATTATTATTTACATTATATTCTGCATGCTAGGTTTTATGTCTGTTTTTGCCATTTTTCTGTCTTGCTGAAATAAATTATATGGGATGTCACCAGATTCTGTGACTGGATTTTTAAATTTCTTAAATTGGTGACTTTAGAGGTGAATTAGATCACTCATGGAGGATCTCCTTATTTGTAATATTGATGTTTTTTGTTATGGACTAAGGCTATAACACTAACTCGATAGTGCATACATCAATGCATCATATGAACGCAAAAAAGCGTAATGAAGGTTTTTAAGAGTTCAAAGGAGATAGCAACAAATTTGTCAGTTTTCAGAAATTTCTCTGAGGGAAAGAGCATACTTCTATATTGTGCAATCTTGAGTGGCCCTTGTTAGTTTTGGGGGTCATGGATTTTTCTTATCTTCGTTAGCTAACATATTATGGTAAGAAATTTCAACACAATACGTATTATTATAGATGAACTATTATTATCACTAGTAGAAAACCTCTCATCCATCTAAGCCATTGGTACCGGTTCCCTTACGAACCGGTACCAATGGGGCCATTTGTACCGGTTTGAGGGCTCAGGTGGGCGAGGAGCTTTGGTACCGGTTTGGGAGGGGCTTTCGTACCGGTTCGTGTTAGGAACCGGTACGAAAGGTCTTCGGCCAAAATTCAGACGCGTGGTGGGGCCCGGGCTGGACCTTTGGTACCGGTTCGTAACACGAACCGGTACCAAAGGGTACCCAGCCATATCAAATCGCCCCTCGTCCCGAGCCCCCTGCTGGCTCTCATTTTTCTCATCTTCCTCACACTCTAAATTTTTCTCCACCTCTCACACACTCCAATAATCTTTATTTTTCTCCACCATTTTAACAAGATTAACGGCATACATCTATCCAAGGGTTAGCAATATCATCCTTCCTTCCGGCGTTCCTAATTTAGCTCAGTTCTTTGGTAGTTTTAACTCGTACTATTTTTGTAGTGCAATCAAGGTGTTCGATGAAATGCCTAAGTTAGTGATTTTATTTTTTTATATGCAATTTGAGCTGAAATTATGGTATGTTTTGTAGGTTTTAATTAGTATCATCCCCGTCCTCACCGCCGTCGATCGCTAGCGTCGTCCCCTAGCCGGCACGGTACCACCTCGGTGAGCCTCTTCTTTTTTATAAAAAAACTTAGTTTTATGTGATGAACTTGAATATTAATTAAGTTGGTCACTCATATATCCATGATGTTGTGTACTTAATGATTTTTGATATACATATAAAATGCAGATGAGTCGACAATGGATGTACGGTGACCGGTGCCATCCCGAGTTCATTACTGGCATGCATTATTTTCTCAACGTGGCTGAGGCAAACAGGCAGTCGAATGGTTTCATGTATTGTCCATGTAGTTCCTGTAAGAATATGAAGGATTACTCTACCTCGAAGACCCTTCACGTCCACCTGCTGGAGAATGGTTTCATGCCCAGCTATAATTGTTGGACCAAGCACGGAGAAAGAGGGGTTATATTGGAAGACAACGAAGAAGAAGAGGATAGTGACAACTATCCCTTATTCACTGAAGACGGTGGTAGTAGAATGGGGGAAGACGAAGCTGAAGAAGAGCTCATTTTCGATGAGCCGATTTTTGATGACCCGGATGACGATTTGGGTCGGGCCATTCTTGATGCGAAGATGAACTGCGGAAATGAAAAGGAGAGGTTGAAGTTGGAGAAAATGTTAGAGGATCACAACAAACTGTTGTACCCAAATTGCGAAAATGGTCAGAAAAAGCTGGGTACCACGCTGGAATTGCTGCAGTGGAAGGCAGAGAATGGTACTTCTGACAAGGGATTTGAAAAGTTGCTGAAAATAATAAAGAAGATGCTTCCAGGGGAGAACGTGTTGCCCTCTAGCACGTACGAAGCAAAGAAGGTTGTCTGCCCTCTAGGATTAGAGGTGCAAAAGATACATGCATGCATCAATGACTGCATCCTCTACCGCGGGGAGTACGAGAATTTGAATGCATGCCCGGTATGTAGTGCATTGAGGTATAAGATCAGGCGAGATGACCCTGGCGATGTTGAGGGTGAGTCCACCCCCAGGAAGAGGGTTCCTGCGAAGGTGATGTGGTATGCTCCTATAATACCACGGTTGAAACGTTTGTTCCAGAACAAAGAGCATGCCAAGTTGTTGCGATGGCACAAAGAGGACCGTAAGAAAGATGTGATGCTGAGACACCCCGCTGACGGGTCGCAGTGGAGAAAAATCGACAGAGAGTTCAAGTCATTTTCAGATGACGCAAGGAACTTAAGATTTGGTCTAAGTACAGATGGCTTTAATCCTTTCGGGGAGCAGAGCTCCAGTCATAGCACCTGGCCAGTGACTCTATGTATCTATAACCTTCCTCCTTGGTTGTGCATGAAGCGGAAGTTCATTATGATGCCAGTGCTCATCCAGGGCCCGAAGCAACCCGGCAACGACATTGATGTGTACCTGAGGCCATTGGTTGAAGAACTTTTAGAGTTGTGGCGTGACGAAGGTGTACCTGTGTGGGATGAGCACGAACAAAAGGAATTTAACCTACGAGCGTTGTTATTTGTAACCATCAATGATTGGCCTGCTCTTGGTAACATTTCAGGGCAGTCAAACAAGGGATACAATGCATGCACACACTGTTTAGGTGAGACTGATAGTATTTATTTGGGAAACAAGAATGTGTACCTGGGGCATCGTCGATTTCTTCCAAAACAACATCACGTAAGAAAGAGAGGAAAGCATTTCGGAGGTGAGGCAGATAACCGAACCAAGCCTACCCGCCCTAATGGGGAAGTTATATATGATATGGTCAAGGATTTAGAAGTGATCTTTGGAAAGGGTCCCGGCGGACAATCTGTTCCGCATGATGTTGACGGACACGTACCCATGTGGAAGAAGAAGTCGATATTTTGGGAGCTACCCTACTGGAAATTCTTAGAGGTTCACTCTGCAATCGACGTGATGCACGTGACGAAAAATCTTTGCGTGAACCTGCTAAACTTCTTGGGCGTGTATGGGAAGACAAAAGATACACCGGATGCACGGCAGGACCAGCAAAGTATCCACGAAGGAAACAACCTGAATCCAGAGAAGTATCAAGGTCCTGCCAGCTATGCTCTTACCAAAGAGGAGAAGGAGATCTTTTTTGAAGTCCTGAGTAGCATCAAGGTCCCGTCTGGCTTCTCGTCGAATATAAAGGGAATAATAAACATGTCGGAGAAAAAGTTTCAAAACCTAAAGTCTCATGACTGCCACGTGATTATGACACAATTACTTCCGGTTGCATTGAGGGGGCTTCTGCCGGAAAATGTTCGAGTACCCATTGTGAAGCTATGTGCGTTCCTCAATGCAATTTCTCAGAAGGTGATCAATCCACTTACTCTACAAAATTTACAGAAGGATGTGGTCCAATGTCTAGTCAGCTTCGAGTTGGTGTTCCCACCATCCTTCTTCAATATTATGACACATCTCCTAGTTCACCTGGTCGAAGAGATTGGCGTTCTCGGTCCTGTATTTCTACACAACATGTTCCCCTTTGAGAGATTCATGGGAGTCTTAAAGAAGTACGTTCATAACCGTGCTAGGCCAGAAGGAAGCATCTCCAAGGGCGAGCAGCTGTACTTGTTGGCCAAGCAACCATCTTCTACTATATCGACTTTTCAAGGGTACGAGATTAATGGGAACACATTTTACACTTTCGCCCAAGACAAAAAGAGCACCAACCAAAACAGTGGTGTCCGCTTTGATGCAGAAGATGGCAATGGGAACAAGGTCACATATTATGGGTACATAGAGGAGATATGGGAACTTGACTATGGACCTAATTTCAAGGTCCCTTTGTTCCGGTGTAAATGGTTCAACCTGAAAGACGGGGTACAGGTAGACCCGCAGTACGGAATGACTACAGTGGATTTCAAGAATCTTGGGTACGACACCGAACCATTCGTCCTAGCCAGTGAAGTGGCTCAGGTTTTTTATGTGAAGGATATGTCTAGCAAACCGAAAAAAAGGAAAGAAAGGCAAGAGGACACATCATACGATGAGCCAAAGCGGCACATAGTTCTTTCAGGAAAAAGAAACATCGTGGGAGTAGAGGACAAGACAGACATGTCAGAAGATTATAATAAGTTTGACGATATTCCACCCTTCAAGGTAAAAATTGACCCAAGCATCATCTTAAACAATGAAGATTGTCCATGGTTGCGTCGCAGTAAGAAGAAAGGGAAACGAGCGAAGAAAACTCAGAAGACTAGCTAGCTACATATAGGGATCATAACTTGTGTATCTCAATATGGAAATCACTTTTGTGTAATGATGTTACTGTATGTAAGATATTAACAATGGAGATGGTTGGCTTGTTTTACTAGTTAAGTCACGCGGGCTTGCAGGGAAATTTTTCCGAGGCGGAACTTCCGAATATGCCATATATAGGGCATGTGCACCAAGGGCATATTCGAGAAGTTCCGCCACGGGAGATTTCCCAACCCTTTCCGCAACATTGTTAGAGGAGATGGAGTCTTCCACGGGCTTGCAGGAAAAAAATTCCGAGGCGGAACTTCCGAAGATGCCATAGGGCGTGTGCACCAAGGGCATCTTCGACAAGTTCCGCCACGGGAGATTTCCCAACCCTTTCCCCAACATTTGTTAGAGGAGATGGAGTCTTCCACGGGCTTGCAGGGAAATTTTTCCGAGGCGGAACTTCCGAAGATGCCATAGGGCGTGTGCACCAAGGGCATCTTCGACAAGTTCCGCCACGGGAGATTTCCCAACCCTTTCCTCCATCCATGGTGATGAAACTCTCCATCCATGTTGGCTTGTTGAGCTGCTTCCCATGGTGTATCGATGCTCCTTTTATAGGCAGAGCGTCCTTATCCTGCCGACAGCTTTAGTACCGGTTGTAGACACGAACCGGTACTAAAGGTTACCCACGCGTCCTTATCCCACCGACAGAGCGTCGTGCGCTACATACTTTATCTCATCGAGCAGGGCGTCCTTATCCTGCCGACAGCTTTAGTACCGGTTGCACCCACCAACCGGTACTAAAGGTTACCCACGCGTCCTTATCCTGCCGACAGCTTTAGTACCGGTTGCACCCACCAACCGGTACTAAAGGTTTGCCTCGATCTGTCTTCCCGCCTATTTTCTTCCCGCGCTTTCCACCGGTTCCCGCCTCTGTCTTCCCGCCATTTTTTCACTATATATATGTAGGCTTGGCCACCATTTACATATCACATCTAGACTCATATCTGCAAACCTCATCATTCTCTCCCATGGCTTCCATCGCATCTCTAACCCCCCGGGAGGCGGAGGCGCTTTGCGCCTCGAACTACCCCTGCCCGCCGGGCTACCGCGTCCCGACCGGCTGGTTGCTAAGCGTCGGAGGCGTACCGGTCCCTCCAGTCCCTCTAGGTGTGGCGCGCGAGATGGCCATCACGAACCACTACTACTTCGAGCTCACGCCAGAGCAGCGGAGGAATCCCCAGTGGCATCCCGACTACAGCCCGACTTGGGAAAGCTTCTTCATCAATCGGCGTGAGAGGGCGCTTGCCAGGCACGAGGAGGGCGGCCCGCCTCCTCCGAACTTCAACGAGGCCGGCCGTCGGCTGTGGTGGCGCGGCCGGACTCTCCAGGGCGTCATGGCCTACCGTGGCCCCCGCCTGCGCTACCCTCAGTCCCAGCCCACGCGTGCTCACCCGCCGACGTTCGACTACCGCGACCCCGATGCCAGCGACGATGATGACGGCGACTACGACGACTACAGTGGCGAGTACTACAGGGCTAGGCAGGAGTATGACTGAATGACTCCCCAGTAGAATTTGGTCATGTATCTTTAATTTTCAGTTAAGCTATGTACTTTTAATTCGAGTTCAATCGTAATAAAATTTCATTCCCGCCCTTTCTTTTCCCGCGCGGCGTCGTGGCCGGAAAGTTTCCCGCGCGACGTCGGGGCGGGAAAGTTTCCTGTGCGGACGGCGTCGTGGCGAGAGTAAAGAAAAGAAATAGAATAGAGAAAAGAAATAGAAAAGAAATAGAAAAGAAAAACAAAAGCAATAGAAAAAATAAATAGAAAAGAAAAAAACATAAAAGAAAAGAAAGAAGAAACAGAAAACAAAATAAATAGAAAAGAAATATAAAAGAAAAGAAACACAAAAGAAAGGGGAACGAAAATGAAAAGAAAAGAAATAGAAAATGAAAAGAAATAGAAAATGAAAAGAAATAGAAAATGAGAAGAAAAGAAAAGAAACACAAAATAAAAGGAAAAAGAAAAAAAGAAAGAAGAAAACAAAAGAAAAAGAAACAGAAAAGAAAAGAAAACAAAAAAAAAAAAAAAAAAAAAACCCTTTAGTACCGGTTGGTACCACCAACCGGTACGAAAGGTCTTTCGACGGTTGGTGGTACCAACCGGTACTAAACCCATCCCCTGTTTTACACTTAGCCGCGCGACGAAGTCCCAAATCCCTTCCGCCGCGACGCACAAAGCAGAGCCGACGCACCACGCCGCCGACGCCGCCGACGCAACCACGCCGCGACGCAGCCGCCGCCGCGACCGCGGCCGCCGCCGCGACGCAGCCGCCGCCGCGGTAACCTCCCCGCCCTCTCCTCCTTCTTTCCTCCTTTCCTCACGCCGTCGCCTCCGCACGGTGGCGGAGCCGCGCGCCACCTCGCCTCCGCACGCCGCGGCCACCTCGCCTCCGCACGCCGCGGCCACCTCGCCTCCGCACGCTCGGCCACCTCGACGGCGCCGCAGCCTAGCTCGCCTCCCGCACGCCGCTCCCCACCTCCCACGCCAGGGCCGGCCAGGTGTTTGACAAAATGCCGCCGCCCGCCTTCGCGTACGGGGACGCCGCCTACAAGGCCGTCGCCGCCGGCCGCCGACACGCGTGCGCGGTGGACGCCATGGGCGGGCTCGTGTGCTGGGGCGACGGCAACCCGGCGGCAGCGAAGGACTCGAGCCGCGGGAGGTTGCCTAGCCCGTCGACGTCGAAGCGCGGTGTCAGGCTGCCCAGCCGGGGCGCTGCAGGCCAGCGAGGCTGAGCGACACAGCGTGCTCCCTCGCCAATCCATGCTCGCCCACGCGGAGCACGGGTTGGCCCGGCGTGGCCAGTCCTGCTCCTGCGCCCGCAGCCGCAGCCGCAGCCCGAGCGAGCCCCGCAGCGTGTAGACCCCCGCGAGCCGCAAGATCTGCTCGCGACATCAGGTTACCCTGCTACCCGAGCGCCGCCACCGGCAGCAGCAGCACGCCCAGAGCCCAGCGCGCGCATCATCTATCACCTAGTCCGCCGCTGCCCATGCCTGCACTTGGTCCGCGACCAGGACTGCTAGTAGGCTACAGCTGCTGTTCTGGCCGTGCGGCGTTGACCGATGGATTTTGTTTTCTTGGATTGCATTTCACATTTGTACTGTGTATGCGTATGCTTGATGCATAGCCTGATTCAAGCATCAAGTACTCTCCTATTTTGTTTAGTTCCGCTTCTGAAATCTTGAGAGGCGTTTGTGTATTTTGTTTAGTTCTTCCTCTGAAATCTTAAGAGGCATTTGTCTAAGCTCATTGTTGATACATGTGCAGCAATGCAGGGAATTTTGTGCGCGTCTATTGATTAAATGAATGGAAAATGGGCAAATCGCAAACGATTAGCAATATGATGCCATTGCATTATCACTAGGTGTTCCGACACTCTATGGTTTCGCTATTAATCGGTTTACATAGAGAGAAGAGCGAGAGGAGGAGCGCCGAGTGTTAGGGTTAGGGTCCGTAGCGGTGCCGAGTCCGTGGCGGTGCCGCCGCGACATAGAGAGAAGAGCGAGAGGACGAGCGCCGAGTGTTAGGGTTAGGGTCTGTAGCGGTGCCGAGTCCGTGGCGGTGCCGCCGCGACATAGAGAGAAGAGCGAGAGGAGGAGGGGGAACACCGTGTCCGTGGCCGTGGCGGTCCGTTAGGGTTTTTTGCTTTCTTCATTTCAATTGTTATCCATCTAGCAATCTGTTATATGATCATTACATGATGAATGAAATACAATTGCTTTCTTAATTTTGCAGTGACATTGAGGTATGGAGGACGGCACCTTCGTCCGAGATGAGGAGGGGGAAGAAGCGGTGCAGCAATTGATCTATGAGAGTGCCCGTGGTCCGGAACCCGAGGATGGAGATGACAACGAGTTCCAAGACTTTCTGAATGATTTCGGCGAGGGACTTGAGTCTGAACAAGTTAGACGAGACAACGAAGTGTCCATCACAAACTCCGGCGAGGTGTATATCTATGTATCAATTAGTCTATATGTTCATCCCTAGATGCATTCATTTATTTGTATTGCACTTATTAACGAATAATTTTTTTCTTTTAGCCTTCTGGATCATCGAGCAAGTCTGTTAGATCAAAACGAGGCCCGACGCGGGTGCTAAAGGGCGAGGGCAGGTTAGCCCTCACGGCATTCAAGGATAATGGTGAACCAGTGGAGCCCAAGGAGTTTTGCCGCAAATTTACAAGTCAATCCGGAGTTATTGTTAGGGACCATGTACCGATCAGCATTCAAGAGTGGCATAAGCCGAAGAACCCGGAGAGTGGTGCTAGTTATGTCAACGACGCGATGAAAAAATTTCTTTGGGACACGCTCATGACAAAGTTCAGCCTACCGGAAGACATGACGGAAGGCCAGAAGAATAAAGTCAAGGAATGGACATGGAAGAAGATGGCCATACAATTCCAGACCTTCAAGAAAAATTTATGGGACAAATATAAGAATGAAGATCCAGTATTCGATGATACTCTAGTGAAGATAAAAGATCACTGGGCCGCATTTAAGGACTATAAGAAATCGTCTACTTTTGTGTCCCGATCGAAGAAAAATACCGAAAATGCTGCAAAGAAGAAACTTCCGCATCATTTGGGGTCAGGTGGCTACAAGAGTGCCATTCCGAAGTGGACAGCGTTTGAGAATAAACTGATGGATCATGGAATCGTTCCACAGACATGGGACTGGCCCGAACGGTCCAAGTTCTGGTTGTTCGCTCATGGGGCAGGGTTGGACCCAAAGACAGGGCTGATCGTTGCGAAGGGAAAATGGAAGGAAAAAATTGAGGATATCGTACCGAAGCTTGTAGATGCAATTGAAAAGGTCAGAAAGGGAGAGTACATTCCCGATCGAGAGAATGACGAGCTGACACTCGCTCTGGGGAACCCTGAACATGTTGGACGGGTACGAGCTCGCCCAGGTCTCACCATGAAGGAAGCGTGGCCGGACAGCGCTGACACTTATAGAAGCCGTTCGCGAAAGAAGAAGAAGGACGCCGACATTGTAACGGAATTGTTAACTAGGGTGGAGGCTCTTGAGAGAAATCAGAGGGCACCTGACCAGCCGCTGTTTCTACAGGATCCACAAGCCGATGCTGCCCCATCTCAGCGAAGAAGCAGTGTCGGTTCCTCGCATCTTGACGGATGTGGAGGAAGCTACCCCGTGGATTATGTCACGGAGAAGACAGATTGCGAGCTACATATGTTAATCAGGACCGCGTCTGTTAAGGTGGCGGTCGGCTATGTGTACCCAAGTGAAGATGGAGCAATGCACCATCATATGCCCATTCCACCTGGTTGTGTTCGTGTCGGGGTGGATGAAGTTGTTTCGGGTTTTGAAAAAGTGGAGCTTGATATTCCTAGAGGTGAAGATGAGAGGACACTGGCCGATGTCAAGCACGGTTTCGCCCTATGGCCGAAGAAGTACGTCGTCCTTTTGCAAAGGCCACCGACTCCTACACATGAGCAGCAAATGCCATCGACTCCTCCTGGTGGCAGTCCTGGTGAGCAGCAAAGTCCACACCTACCTGAGAGGGACCCCAGCGTGAGTCCACCATCTCGAGATCCTCCGCGTAAGACAGCGTCCGTTAAGCGGAACGGTACGCCGCCTAGGAAGAAAGCTAGAAAGGAGAAACAACTGCCGCCTACTGAGAAGTTACCTTGGGAAAAAACTCCAGAGGAAAGAGCGGAGGCCGTTCAGGCCGAGGTGAAGAAATTTTTTGCACCAAAAGTGCCAGAGATACCTTTCGAGAAGACACTAGATCCGGTGAAAGTTGTGCGTACCGTTGAGAATCTATATGACCCTGTACCATCGCCGCCATCTGACTATAGGCGTTCTATTGAAAGGTCGTATGACAAGATGATCGAGGCGACAAAACCCGTTAAATCGGGTATCAGGGAGATAAAAGGGATACACCAAGTCTACCAGCTCGGACAACAACCCGTTCAATCGGTCGAGCCTCTCAAGGTGTTTGACGGGAAGGCCGTTCAAAGTTCTCGACAAGACACAACCGATTACGCCTTGGCTGAACGAGCATATCAATTTGTTCAAGGGAAAGATTTGGTCGAGAATCTCAGGAAGCTACCAACACGTATGCGTAACTTGCATTCGTGGTACCTTGATGCCTCAAAGAAAGGGATCGAGACTATCATGGTGCGAGTTGGGGAAGAGCACTACTTCCAGGAATACTGTGTGAACGTTGACTTCAACGAGCTTTTCCAGTTATACAATCTCCGGGCCCTCGACAAATCTATCATCAGTTCCTATTGTCTGTAAGTGATTTATTTAATTTGAGAAGTCTTTAGCTCAGCTCGTTCATTGTCTGCAGATTATAATCCTTTGTGCGCTATATTATGCAGATCGAAGATACACGAATGCAAAAGGGATGAAATCACGCACATTGGGTTCATTGACCCGCACACAATGCATGTTAAAACCATAGAAGATCCCGTCTATAACAAGGATACACCGGAGACTTTGCTAAGGTTTTTGAAGCGACAACGTGACAAAAACCTAATAATTTGGCCTTACAACTTCCAGTGAGTCTTACTGTCTTATAACACATTATATTTTGCTCACCGTATGTCAAAATTTTAACTAATGACTTATATATATGACACTACATATTTAAACGTGCGTAGGTTTCACTTTATTCTTCTCGTCATCAATATGCAAACTGGAGAAGTTGAAGTCTTTGACTCACTAAGCAAAAAACCGGAACTATACTTGTCTTGTTATTTAATGCTCAAAAGGTAATTTTAATTGTTATCGGTTTGTTTCGTTAATTTCCTGCTATGAACTAATTGATAACTCTTTTATGCATTTTCTTTTGTCGGGCAGCGTATGGGCAACTTTCATCAAGGAAGATACCTCCCATGAATGGCCACAGAGGCTGCGATGGAAGGCGAAAGTAAGTAGTACTACCTAGGTCCACACACCTTTTATTATCATACTTGACTATTGTTTGATTGACTTATATTCTTGTAAAGAAATGCCCGCAACAACCACAAGGGACTGATCTCTGTGGATTCTACGTTTGCGAGTACATCCACAGAATTGTCAACGAGAGAATGAATAATGCAAGAAATAAAGAGGTACGAAAACAATATTCACAAATTTGTTTTCTTATCATAAGTTGTGCTGAGTTTAAGTAATAGTTGTTTCATTGTGGTTTGAATATATATACACACACACACACACATATCTCATGTACTCATTTGTATCTTATTCTTTTATAGTTGGCAACAAAGCGGAACAAGCTCTCAATCGATGACCGCTTCATAGCAATAGGCGAGGAATTGGCGGGATTCTTCCTTCGGGACGTCATACCACCATTCGCAGAGTTCCACTATGAATGAAGATGTACATGTTACATATATAGTTGGCTCGAAGAGTACCACTATGCTACATGTAATATATAGAGTACGGCTCGGAGAGTACCACTACTATGCATGAAGATCGATCTTCATGCATAGTGCTTCTTAATTTGCGATCTTATGCAATTACATGTGTGTTATATTATATGCACCAACTTGCTATGCATCATATTGATCTTCATGTACTACCTAAACCCAAACGCGTTTCTGGTGCATCGACGCGATATGAAACAAACCGATATCCCTAAACCCCTCCAAAAACCCTAAAACTTCAATTCTCTGCCGCGGCAGAGATTCGGGCAAATTCCCTGCCGCGGGGGGAACCTTTGGTACCGGTTCGTATTACCAACCGGTACCAAAGCTCCTTAGCCCTGAGCTCTCCTGGTGGCCCACGTGGAGGCCCCTTTTATACCGGTTCGTAAGCAACCGGTACGAAAGGGGGGGGGGCTTTAGTGCCGAATAATTTGTACCGGTTGCAAAACCGGTGCGAATGGCCCTCTGGAACCGGTACGCATGAGAGATTTTCTACTAGTGTATCTTTTTTTGGATAAGAAACTCTAAGGCTTCATATGACAAAGCACTGGATTGCTTCTCATGTACAGTTGCAAGATAATATCTTTTGTGCCGAGAAATGAAGACAAGTTGATAAAAGAGAAGATTCTCATAGATTTAATTGCTGGAGTTTTCAAGTCATAAATTTTGATTGATGAATAAATCGTGATGTGCATTTGCAGTATTAAACCTATTTACATCAAGTACTTACAATATTTGAATTGTGGCCTTCATAGTTTTGATTTACATACCCTGTAACTATTGTTGTCAATCGGTTGTATTGTTTCCCCATTTGATGATGATGTTTAAAACATATGAATAAATGTCCATATTTTATCATATGTTATTACATTTCAAGTTTCTCATTTAAATTGTATCATTTGTTCTTTTAAAATGGATGGGTGAGGCAATGGGCGCTACTATGTTCTAGTTTATTACGAAGGAGCTGTTGCCGCACTCCATCCTCATCCATAAGTTCAAAAATTCATTTGCTGATTAAAATCTTGCTTTTTAACTCTAAAACTACTACTCATAACTCTTCTTGGTCCTTGGTTCCGCAAATGATATTCCACTTAGTCAATCTATATATTTGTTTTTTATGACCATCACTTTGCCCAAAAAAAGAGATCTAAAACTATCGAGTCTCATTGGTACCCCTTTTGGTTTCTAAACTAGGAAGTATGCTTACCGCCATTGGAGCCGTCCGGTCCTCGTAGAGGTTGAGGTCGCGTTGCATATGGCGGTCGTGGTGGCAGTGTAGGTGGTGGTCCCAATCAAGGTTGATGTCGCCCTTGTCTCGTCCCGTCCCGCTGTTCCTCATCGTGGCGAAGCAGTCGATCCGCCGGCGGTAGTGCAAGTGTCAACGTGCAATGCGACCGTTTGGAGGTGAGAGTGAAAGAGGTATAGTGAGAGGGGGGGGGGGAGGGAATGGGGGCGGTGAGGAGATTTATATCACTGTTCCCGAAGCATCGTGGATGGTGTGGAGATGTTTTATCATGCTGGCCACAACATGAGGTGATGCGTTTCCGTCTCTCCATGGGCAGGCCAGATGGCCCACGACCTACCAAATGCGCCCTATGTCTCTCTGTAGTTTTGGAGGTACAATTGTGGTAATTCTTTAATCATAACGCAAAAATGAGAACGAAAAAAAAAATATACTCCCTCCGCCCATTGAACATGTCGGATGTTTATGCAAATTTGGACAAACCTAAGCACTAAATAGCCTCTAGATACGTCCAAATTCAGACAAACATTCGACATGTTTCATGACCAAATTTTGATGCCAGCTTCTAGAGTCGGTTTACTTCAACAAGAAGCTAGGCTCTTCTCAGGAAAGACTACTGGAAGCCGAAAAGAACACACCTTGTATGAGAAAGCGCGTTAGAGTTTGCGTCGGATCGGATCGACGGTTGAACTGGTTCTACATGCAGTACCAATGTACCACTCGGATCGGCAAACCTTCTACAGCTCGATCCCACCTGCACCTTTCTATATGTCTAGCTAGCGTACGATCGACGAGCCGTTCATGCACATGCTATCTGTCGGTTTCCGTCGCGCAGTCCGGCTCTGGTCGGTTTCCGTCCTTCGCCCAGCCAATCGATAAAAGGTGACTAGCCCGAAGACTGGATCCTCACCAAACGCAGACGTAGCCTCGCGCGCCGCCTCACGACAGAACTTCAACGCAGCTCACGCACGTACGTGTTCGAGGAGTAGCAAACAACAAGCAATGGCGGACCACGCGTCGGCGACTTCCCTGAAACGTAAGTGCCCTACCGACAGCGACAGCTCGTCTCCGGCCGGCATGTGCCCCAGCGACTGCGGCTTCTACGGCGCCGCCGCCACCGGCAACATGTGCTCCAAGTGCTACAAGAAGAAATCCGCCGCCGCCTCCGAAACCACGGCTCAGACGAGCTTCTTCGTCCCTGCCCCTGCATCTCCCACCGCGCCGCCGGAGAAGAAGGCCAAAACGATCATCTCCGTCGCGTCCTCTGACGGTGCTGAGGCCTCCGTGACGTCGTCCATGAAGCAGCCGACGCCGGCGACGACGAACCGGTGCGCGACCTGCCGCAAGAAGGTGGGCATGCTGGGGTTCCGCTGCCGCTGCGAGGGCACCTTCTGCAGCGTCCACCGCTACTCCGACAAGCACGACTGCGGCTTCGACTACAAGACGGCTGCCCGGGAGAAGATTGCCAAGAACAACCCCACGGTTGTTGCCGACAAGATAGGCACGAGGATCTGAAGCCCAGCAAGAGATCGACCTAGCTGAACAGCTTGTAATTCATGGTTCTCGAGGATCGAATAGAATTGATTTTGCTTGTTGTCCACTTATAATTAACTTCCAACATCTTAGATCTGGAGCTCGACATGATCATCTGAATCCGTCGAGACGAACACAAACTGGTTGTACTGGTTCGAGAGGATAACATCATCCCTATTCGTTGTATTTTCTTGGCTTGGAACGTGTAATGTTTTTTGGACGTAACTGACAGGTGCTGCCTTAATTTCCGAATGAAGAACTTGGAAATAACCCACGATTATGTTCGCGGTAGCTGTATACTGTTGTGCCCCAACAGATGCAAACCCGGCACTGCTTGCAGTGAGCTGTTAATTTTCGCTGATCAAGTCATTTGAGCGTCCTGCAAGGAGAACAGCAAAAAGATATTGTGGTTGAAGGAATGAAGGCATTCAGGAGTTTGCTAGTTGAGTACGCTGTGTAGGTTTGGGCACCCTGATAGCGGCCCCGATAGCTTTTTGGGGAGCGAAAATAAGCTCGGACCGGCGCGTCCCAAACGGCGCCGGTCAATTTTCGAGTCCAATAGAATCGCCGGTAACCCCGTGCCAGCCCCTTCGCCAAGGGCGTGAATCGAGCACGGCGGCGACTCGCGAGGCTGAAAAGTCGCCTGTCAGCCACACATCCCAAAATTCGACGCCAGCGGGGAGTGGCGGGGCGACGCGTCAGCGGCTCAATTAATTTTAACCTAACCATCGCCTACCTCGCGACGGGAGTTATTGGGGCGCAGCGGCGGTGCAGACGCGCATCGAACCGTCCCGTCGCGCGCGCCTTGCTCTTCGTGGCGCCGTTAATAAGAACCACTGCTCCCCCGCTCCCTCGCCTCCTTCCGGCCTATAAAAAAGGCCGCATCTTATCGTCTCTCTCACACACAAACCCTAGCGCCTCTCTCCCCAACCCTAGCGCCACCATCTGAAAAGACGACGCCATGTCTGGTCGAGACCGTGGTCGTGGCCGAGACCGTGGTCGTGGCCGTGGCCGCGGCAGAGGTGCACGCACGCTGTCGCCTGCGACGATGTCGTCTTCATCGTCAGACATGGACGAGGAGGGGCCCGTGCTGTTCGAGTTTGTCCTCGTCCTCAAGGGCGATCCACGCGGAATCCAGAGGCTGTCAGACACCTTCGCCGACTTCGTCGCTGGCGACGAGCACCCGGGCACGCTGCATCTGCGGGAGACTGCGTGCGGCTACTACCGGTGGATCGTGGACGTGATCTACGACGTGCGCGACAAGATGTACCTCCACATCGGCTGGGAGAAGTTCGCGCGCCACCACCGCCTCCAAGACGACTTCGTGCTCGTGTTCTCCTACTTTGGCGACAGGGACATGAGCGTCAAGTTGTTCGACGAGACGCGTAGCCGCCGCCACTACCAACGGCGACAGCACCGAGGAGGACGATGACTGAGTGTTGTTTCTTCGCAGCGAATATCAGCACGCATGTTTTCGGATGTTCTTTCTCAAAAGAACCAACAGAGACACCCTCACCAGCTGGATTTTTCAGTTTGGGTAACTGGGTGTGCCCTCGAGTGTTCTTTCTTGGCAGCGAACACACGAAATCTGCGATAACCGGCCTAGTTAGGTTTAGTTTTTTTTTTGCAATATTTTATATTTGTGTCAACCATGATTCAAACTATGTATTAGTTTGTGGAAAACCATGTTCCAAACTATATCTTCATGTATACCACGTTCCCAATTATGTATTAGTTTGTGGAATAAAATGTTTCTTATTTAATTTTCTATGCATTTATTTATAATTTTAATTCAAAACATCTATCGAGGCCGCCGTTTTGGGGGGCGTCGGTGTGGAAACAGCTAGAGGATGCTGTTATAAAAGCGACAAGCAAATAACGAAGAACGATAAAGGAAATCGCAGCGGAGACACGAGATTTAACGTGGAAAACCCCTTCCAACACAGAAGTGGAAAAACCACGGGCGCCAGCCAGCAAAACTTCACTATATCGGGAGTGTTTACAAACGCCGTGGGTTATCTTATAATTTGATAAACCCTAGCCGGCGGCTTACAAGATGTATATATAGACGGTGCCAAATCCGTACCGTACCGCGGGGGCTGCCGCCCCCGCACCCCCCTTCGCAGGCGTCCCTGCAGGGCACCCACTTCTGACTACGTTACGCTTCGGCCCAAGCCTCCCGCGACGGGCCTCGCTCCGCTCGTCAGAAGTTAGCCTCCCTTTAGTATATGAATTTGGATCACAATGCAACAGATGCAGTACCGGTGTCCTCAAAGAAGGTGCATGCGCCCCCTGCCGACGCCTATTTAGAGGCTGCTGGTGAAGATGCTCTCAGTATCCAACTAGAGGCTTCTGCAGCAAAAGTTCTTTAGCCGGCGATGCTATTTCTAACTTCGTTTTAGTAGAGTGGAACACAAAGAATGATTACAGAAGATCGTACAGAGAAGTAACCAGCCTTGACTTTCGATCCACTGCTTCCACGCACGACCTGCAGTCCCTTGTCCTTTTCTCCCCTATGTACTCATCCCTCTTTTTTCTACCACCGGAGCAGCCCGACCAAGCCCTCCCAGAACAAGCCGAAAGCTTTTCTCTTCTTCGTTTTGGACCAAACCAGGAGATTAGCACAAATTTCTACTTTTGTCTCCTGATATATACTGTAGTGTTCTCTCTCACAATTTATTAGCGCGCGATTCCTATGTCGCAAATTTGATCAAGTTAGCATTAGTTATATGTTATAAAAATTATATCATTAGAAAATTTAGATGTTTTATTTTTTTAATAATAATTTTTTATTATATAATTTAAATTATATATATAGGCTAAATTAGCGATTTAGGGATACGGGAAAAACTAGTAAAGTGAGACGGAGGGAGTAGTATTTTGTGGATCTTGACATCTAATTCCTTTGTTTTACATTACTGACTCCCCATTTTAGTTGTTCAACTTCTGGTGATTAATCTTTGCAGTATAATCATGGCTAACAAATGCCACTGAATGCTTTTTACAAGAAGTTAGACTTCATGTTGATGATTTTGTAGGTAGTTTCTAAGCGCCGGACTCCTCTTTATGCATGGATGCCCAAGATTTTTCCAACCACCTCTAACTAAGAAGCATCTTGGCCGCGTAAGCATCCCCCAAAGCTTGGGGCGACTGACCAAAAAACTGTCCATCCGCGTCTCCAAAGCCCATTTTTGTCCCGGCCCGGATACGGTGTCCGGAGCCCCGAGCCCGTCCCCGTCCCACAGGGGACGCCCCGGGCACGCCGGACACAACGAAAAGCGAGGCGGGGAGTGGCGGGGCCGACGCGTCAGAGACACAGGGAAAATTCGTCTCCCACTCCCGCCAAATCGCGCCTATCCCGCCGCGCATTTCAGGCCTCCCAACACATATCCCGCCGCCGATTCATTTCTCCTATCCCGCCGATTTCTTTCTCCCTCCCGCCGTCCACCCGCCGCCGCTACCCTCTCCACATGGCGCCGCCGACAGCCCCCAAAAAGATGGCCAAGAAAGCGGCCAAGAAGCCGCCGGGCAATGGGACGAAAGGGGCGAAAGCGCCGTTCGCGAAGCCGCGGAAGGCGCCGGCTGCGAAGAAGAAGCCGGAAGGATGGACCGACGATCAATGGCAGCAAGATTGTCTGCGCCGGAAGCTATCGACGGCGGAGCGGAAAGGACGGAGGGCGGCGGAGCAGGAGAAGAAGGCTCTGGCGGCGCGCCAGCACCAGCACATACTGGCCGGGTGTATCTCCGCCGCCAACGCGAGCCCATGGAGTACGTCGGTGCCGACGTACGTTCCGGGAGTGATCTCTCCGTCGTCAGCCGCCTTCTACAACGACGGCCCCTCGGCGGCAGCGGCAGCGCAGCAAGAGCCGGCTGACGCGTCTTCTACTGCTACACCTGCGTCGGCCTCTGCGTCGGCGACGGAGCAGACGGAGCATGCACAGCAACGGCAGATCGCGACGAGGTCATCGTGATCGACGGGCCTGCGTCGACTCAGGATACGTCGCCGTCGCCCAACCCCTTCTTCTAATTAGCATGCACCACCGGTCTGTAATATGATCGCGCGCCTAGTACTGTGATCGCCGCTACTCTAATCGCGACGATTCGGCGGGAACAATCTCTTTTGAATGCATCTATTTGAATTTCTGATTGGGGTCGAAGTTTGGGGGACGCGGCTGGAAAGCGACGTCCCCCAAACACGGCACGAATAAAACACGTTCCTCAAACGCTCGATCCGGCGCGTTTTGGTGACGTTTTGGGGGACGCGACTGGAGATGCTCTAAGTGCCCTGTTGTACCTGTTATCATAGTTATGTTTATGTTCGGCCTCCTTGTGCGTATTTCCTGACTCCTCCGTTACATGTACATCGTGTGCACAGACATGTGCGAGCAGTTGGGCTCGTGGTGTATGAGAAATTTGGGATCGTGGAGATACACGTATTGACTAGGTCAGCTGACACTGAGAACAATTTTAACTTGGTAGATCTCCTTTCTCTGAAAAAAGAGCGTAACCATTTGTTAACATGGAAGATATGAGCTGTAGCGAGACACATACATTTGCTTTAGTAGTAATGTGCTTATATAAAATTCACTAGAGATCGAGAAGACCGTGGCATACGACGGTGTCCAGAGTGTTAACATAGACAGAGAGTTTGGAGCGGGAAGTGAGCCTAGGTCAACTAGTTGGGGGAGTGGATGTACAAATCCAGCATCTGAGTTTAAATCCTCACGGACGCAAATTAAGGTTTCTATTTATACTTAAGGACCAGGCTGGTCTTGATACTCATGCAATTTATCATGAGAACTATGCTTTAATCTTAACCAAGATTAAAAAAAATCTTAGTACTCGGGGAGTCCCTCTGGCCCGGCTCTACAACCTCCTCCAGTACCTCCCTCCCCTCGTCGCCGTCGGAGGTGTCGCCGGGCAAAGCCCGCGCGGCATGGCGGCGGCGGGGCTTGCAGATGTGCGCGATCATGAGGGGTGGGGGCGGCGCTCTTGATCCTTCTGGTGGTGGTGGTGGTGTGCGGCGTCGGCGGCCGGAAGGCAGTGGTGGTGGCGTGGCCGAATCTTGGCCTTGGGGCCTGGAGGCGGCCGGCTGCTGTGCCTTCTCCTCCGCGCGACGGGATGCTACGTCCGCATCACATGGAAGCCGGGGCGATGGCCCCGTGCATGGTGATACGTCTCAAACGTATCTATAATTTCTTATGTTCCATGCCACATTATTGTTTTATGCATACTTTATGTCATATTTATGCTTTTTCCGGAACTAACATATTGACGAGATGCCGAAGGGCCAGTTGCTGTTTTCTGCTGTTTTTGGTTTCAGAAATCCTAGAAAGGAAATATTCTCGGAATCGGACGAAATCAACGCCCAACATCCTATTTTTCCCGGAAGCTTCCCGAGCACCGAAGAAGGGCCAGAGGGGAGCCAGGGAGGGCCCCACCCACAAAGGCGGCGCGGTTAAGGGGGGCGCCCCAGTGTGTGGGCCCCTGTGGCCCCTCCTACTCCGCCTCTTCGCATATTTAGTCGTCCCTGACCTAAATCCTCGACCCCGTTCGACGAAACCCGAGAAAACCTTCCGAGCCGCCACCATCGCGAAATCAAGATTCGGGGACAGAAGTCTCTGTTCGGCACGCCGCCGGGACGGGAATTGCCCCCGAAGCCATCTCCACCGCCATCTTCACCGCCATCGCTGTTCCCATGATGAGGAGGAGTAGTTCTCCCCGAGGCTGAGGGCTCTACCGTAGCTATGTGGTTAATCTCTCTCTCGTACTCCAATACAATGATCTCATGAGCTGCTTTATGATTGAGATCCATATGATGAGCTTTGTATCGCTACTAGTTATGTGCTACTCATGTGATGTTAGTAAAGTAGTCTATTCCTCCTGCATGGTGTAAAGGTGACTAGTGTGTGCACCGTGTGGTTCTTGTCGTAGGCTATGATCATGATCTCTTGTAGATTGTGGAGTTAATTGTCATTATGATAGTATTGATGTGATCTATTCCTCCTTCATAGTGTAATGTGGACAGTGTGTGCGCTATGTTAGTTCTTGGTTTATTTTGCAATGATCTATTATGCTCTAAGGTTACTTACACATGAATATCGAATGTTGTGGAGCTTGTTAACTCCGGCATTGAGGGTTCGTGTAATCCTACGCAACGAATGGTGTTCATTATCAAACAAGAGTATATGTAGCACAAAGGAAAGAGAACTTATTTATTATGTGATCAATGTTGAGAGTGTCCACTAGTGAAAGTATGATCCCTAGGCCTTGTTTCCACCACAAAGAATTGCTTCCTACGCCAGCAAGCTATTTTCTGGCGCCGCTTGTTTACTGTTTTACTGCATCTTTACTTTCTGCAATATTACCACCATCTATACCACCTGTGTTTTACTATCTCTTCGTCGAACTAGTGCACCTATACATCTGACAAGTGTATTAGGTGTGTTGGGACACAAGAGACTTCTTGCTTTGTGGTTGCAGGGTTGCTTGAGAGGGATATCTTTGACCTCTTCCTCCTGAGTTCGATAAACCTTGGGTGATCCACTTAAGGGAAAACTTGCTGCTGTTCTACAAACCTCTGCTCTTGGAGGCCCAACACTGTCTACAAGAATAGAAGCACCCGTAGACATCAAGCTATTTTCTGGCGCTGTTGCCGGGGAGGAAAGGTAAAAGGTACTCACACTCCGGATCTCGGCTACTAAGCTATTTTCCGGCGCCGTTGTAAGTACTCGAAGCTATTTCCTTTAGATCCTGCAATTGCAACTTTTTGTTTCTTGTTTTTATTTACACTAGTTAGGCATAATGGAAAGTAACAATGAGCTTCTTATTCTATTTCCTGAGTTAAGACATGGATTGTTTGCTGCGAAAATTAAAAAACCTATGGAATCTTATTTGCATGCTAGTAGCAATGATATTGGTATGAATGCTTTGAACACCATTGTTGTTAATGATATGGAAAATTCTAAGCTTGGGGAAGCTGGTTTTGATGAGCATGATATTTTTAGTCCCCCAAGCATTGAGGAGAAAATTTTCTTTGATGATACTTTGCCTCCTATTTATGATGATTATAATGATAGTGGTCTTTTGGTGCCGCCTACTATGGAGAGTAAATTTTATTATGATTATACTATGCCTCCTACACTTGATGAGAATAATAATGATAGCTACTTTGTTGAATTTGCTCCCACTACAACTAATAAAATTGATTATGCTTATGTGGAGAGTAATAATTTTATGCATGTGGCTCATGACAAGAATGCTTTATGTGATAGTTATATTGTTGAGTTTGTTCATGATGCTACTGAAAGTTATTATGAGAGAGGGAAATATGGTTATATGCATCTTAATAATATTAAGTTTCCCCTCTTTATGTTGAGAATCTTGAAATTGCGCTTGTGTTGCCTTCCTATGCTTGCCACTTTGTTCTTCATGAATTTATTTGTGTACAAGATTCATTTTCATAGGAAGTGGGTTAGGCTTAAATGTGTTTTGAATTTGCTTCTTGATGCTCTCTTTTGCTTCAACTCTTATTTCTTGCGAGTGCATCATTAAAATTACTGAGCCCATCTTAATGGCTATAAAGAAAAAACTTCTTGGGAGATAACCCATGTGTTTATTTTACTACAGCAATTTTTGTTTTGTTGAGTCTTGGAAGTTGTTTACTACTGTAGCAACCTCTCCTTATCATGTTTTTGTGCCAAGTAAAGTCTCTATGGCAAAGTTGATACTAGATTTGGATTGCTGCGCAGAAACAGATTTGCTGTCTGTCACGAATTTGAGCAGAAGTCTCTGTAAAAAAATCAAAAAAACTGCAAATTTACGTGTGTGATCCACAGATATGTACGCAACTTTCATTAGTTTTGAGTTTTTCCATTTGAGCAAGTTAAGTGCCCTTTCAGATTCGTCTTTACGGACTGTTCTGTTTTTGACAGATTCTGCCTTTTATTTCGCATTGCCGCTTTTGTTAAGTTGAATGAGTTTCTTTGTTTCATTAACTTTCAGAAGTTTTGTGCAATGTCCAAAAGTGTTAAGAATGATTGTGTCACCTCTGAACATGTGAATTTTGATTATGCACTAACCTCTAATGAGTTTGTTTGAAGTTTGGTGTGGAGGAAGTTTTCAAGGATCAAGAGAGGGAAATGATGCAATATGATCAAGGAGAGTGAAAGTTCTAAGCTTGGGGATGCCCCGTGGTTCATCCCTGCATATTTCAAGAAGACTCAAGCTTCTAAGCTTGGGGATGCCCAAGGCATCCCCTTCTTCATCGACAATTTATCAGGTTTCTTCTCTTGAAACTATATTTTTATTCGGTCACATCTTATGTATTTTACTTGGAGCGTCTGTTTGTTTTTGTTTCTCTTTTTGTTTGAATAAATTCTTGTGTGAGAGAGACACGCTCCGCTGGTTCATATGAACACATGTGTTCTTAGCCTTTAATTTTCATGGCGAAGGTTGAAACTGCTTCGTTAATTGTTATATGGTTGGAAACGGGAAATGCTACATGTAGTAATTGGTAAAATGTCTTGGATAATGTGATACTTGGCAATTGTGGTGCTCATGTTTAAGCTCTTGCATCATATACTTTGCACCTATTAATGAAGAAATGCATAGAGCTTGCTAAAATTTGGTTTGCATAATTGGTCTCTCTAAGGTCTAGATAATTTCTAGTAAAGAGTTTGAACAACAAGGAAGATGGTGTAGAGTCTTATAATGTTTACAATATGTATTTTATGTGAGTTTTGCTGCACCGCTTCATACTTGTGTTTGTTTCAAATAACCTTGCTAGCCTAAGCCTTGTATCGAGAGGGAATACTTCTCATGCATCCAAATCCTTGAGCCAACCACTATGCCATTTGTGTCCACCATACCTAGCTACTACATGGTATTTCTCCGCCATTCCAAAGTAAATTGCTTGAGTGCTACCTTTAAACAATTCAAAATTTATCACCTCTGATTTGTGTCAATGTTTTATAGCTCATGAGGAAGTATGTGGTGTTTATCTTTCAATCTTGTTGGGCAACTTTCACCAATGGACTAGTGGCTTCATCCGCTTATCCAATAATTTTGCAAAAAGAGCTGGCAATGGGATTCCCAGTCCCAAATTAATTAACCTTCATAATATTACAAAAATAGACACTCCTCCATGGTATGTGATTGTTGGTCGGCACCCGAGGATTCGGTTAGCCATGGCTTGAGAAAGCAAAGGTGGGGAGGAGTGTCATCATAATAAAACTAAAATAAAAAGGCACTCCTTCATGGTATGAGATTGTTGGCAGGCACCCGAGGATTAGCCATGGTTTGTGAAAGCAAAGTTGGAAGGAGTGCCACCCAAAAATAAAAATAAAATGGGAGCCGCTTTGAAGGTTTGTCTGGCAAGGGGTTAGAGTGCCCACTACCATTCGTTGACAACAACAAACACCTCTCAAAACTTTACTTTTATACTCTCTTGATGTTTTCAAAATCAAAGCTCTAGCACAAATATAGCAATCAATGCTTCCTCTGCGAAGGGCCATTCTTTTACTTTTATGTTGAGTCAGTTCACCCATTTCTCTCCACCTCAAGAAGCAAACACTTGTGTGAACTGTGCATTGGTTCCTACATACTTGCATATTGCATTTGTTATATTACTCTATGTTGACAATATCCATGAGATATACATGTTACAAGTTGAAAGCAACCGCTGAAACTTAATCTTCCTTTGTGTTGCTTCGATACCTATACTATGAAATTATTGCTTTACGAGTTAACTCTTATGCAAGTCTTATTGATGCTTGTCTTGAAGTACTATTCATGAAAAGTCTTTGCTTTATGATTCATTTGTTTACTCATGTCATTACCATTGTTTTGATCGCTGCATTCATCTCATATGCTTACAATAGTATGATCAAGGTTATGATGGCATGTCACTTAAGAAATTATCATTGTTATCGTTTACCTACTCGAGGGCGAGTAGGAACTAAGCTTGGGGATGCTTGATACGTCTCAAACGTATCTATAATTTCTTATGTTCCATGCCACATTATTGATGATATCTACATGTTTTATGCATACTTTATGTCATATTTATGCTTTTTCCGGAACTAACCTATTGACGAGATGCCGAGTTGTTTTCTGCTGTTTTTGGTTTCAGAAATCCTAGAAAGGAAATATTCTCGGAATCGGACGAAATCAACGCCCAACATCCTATTTTTCCGGAAGCTTCCAGAACCGAAGAAGGGCCGAGGGGAGCCAGAGGGCCCCACCCACAGGGTGGCGGCCAAGGGGGCGCGCCAGTGTGTGGGCCCCCGTGGCCCCTCCGACTCCGCCTCTTCGCCTATTTAGTCGTCCCTGACCTAAATCCTCGACCCAGTTCGACGAAACCCGAGAAAACCTTCCAGAGCCCGCCATCGTGAAATCAAGATTCGGGGACAGAAGTCTCTGCTCCCGCACGCCGCCGGACGGGGAATTGCCCCCGGAAGCCATCTCCACCGCCATCTTCACCGCCATCGTTGTTCCCATGATGAGGAGGGAGTAGTTCTCCCCTGGGGCTGAGGGCTCTACCGTAGCTATGTGGTTAATCTCTCTCTCTGTACTCCAATACAATGATCTCATGAGCTGCTTTACATGATTGAGATCCATATGATGAGCTTTGTATCGCTACTAGTTATGTGCTACTCATGTGATGTTATTAAAGTAGTCTATTCCTCCTGCATGGTGTAAAGGTGACTAGTGTGTGCACCGTGTGGTTCTTGTCGTAGGCTATGATCATGATCTCTTGTAGATTGTGGAGTTAATTGTCATTATGATAGTATTGATGTGATCTATTCCTCCTTCATAGTGTAATGTGGACAGTGTGTGCGCTATGTTAGTTCTTGGTTTATTTTGCAATGATCTATTATGCTCTAAGGTTACTTAAACATGAATATCGAATGTTGTGGAGCTTGTTAACTCCGGCATTGAGGGTTCGTGTAATCCTACACAACGAATGGTGTTCATTATCAAACAAGAGTATATGTAGCACAAAGGAAAGAGAACTTATTTATTATGTGATCAATGTTGAGAGTGTCCACTAGTGAAAGTATGATCCCTAGGCCTTGTTTCCACCACAAAGAATTGCTTCCTACGCCAGCAAGCTATTTTCTGGCGCCGCTTGTTTACTGTTTTACTGCATCTTTACTTTCTGCAATATTACCACCATCTATACCACCTGTGTTTTACTATCTCTTCGCCGAACTAGTGCACCTATACATCCGACAAGTGTATTAGGTGTGTTGGGGACACAAGAGACTTCTTGCTTTGTGGTTGCATGGTTGCTTGAGAGGGATATCTTTGACCTCTTCCTCCATGAGTTCGATAAACCTTGGGTGATCCACTTAAGGGAAAACTTGCTGGTGTTCTACAAACCTCTGCTCTTGGAGGCCCAACACTGTCTACAAGAATAGAAGCACCCGTAGACATCACATGGCGGCGGCGACCTCCTCCCCGGAGGTGGACGGCCTCGTTGGGATCTCGGGTGGGGGATCTTGGGATCCCACATAGATATCCGGTGGTGAATATCCAGTCGACGACTTGTTTTGGGTGACAGGGCTGCCGGTGAAAACCGTGCTTCGCTCTCGGGCTTGGCGGATGATGGCAGCGTCGTTACTTGTCGAAGGCATCGTCTTTGCTTGTCTCGTCACTCCACTCGACGAGTTGGAGATGTGCGGCTGCCGGTGAAACTCATGCTCCGACCCTGGTCATGGCGGGCGATGGCGACGTTACGCGTCGTTACCTTCTTGAAGGCATCACCGTTGCAAGCTGCATCTACTCACTCGTGCTGCTCCGGGGGAAACCCTAGATCTGGGTCTCCCGGATCGGACGATAGCGGTGCTACCTACGTCGTTCTACCGCTATGGGCGTCGTCTTTGGAGCAGCTGTTGGATGTTGGCGGATGTTGATGGAGTGGTTTCATCTACCACATTGTTGGCGCTGAGTCTCGATGGCATGGTGCTGCAGGGTATCGACGACGGATGCAGGATGATGTATGCGTGCAGGATGGTGGAGCCGGCCGATGGCGTCATGGTGGCATCGACGAAAGGTCTTGCAAGGTTAATGCGAGGATCTCTTTTGAAGATGGAGTCGAGGAAGACGGCGGTAGCAACTTATGTGGCATGTGCGTTGGCGTGCACCGAGAGTCTGCTCGACTGGATGTGCTTCTCACCTGCTATTGGGCGGTTTGGGAAGGCAGTTGGTTTTTTGGATGATGTGAGTTGGTGTATTGTCACCCCATTCATCCCACTGCAGGTTTAGTGAGGTGGCCTCGAGGTTGATCTTTTGTATTGTTCCTGTAAGGTTTTGTGAATAATCTAATAAAAAAAATCAGTGTGCATCCTTTGGATGTAGAAGCTGGGGCTGATATATCCCCATTTCGACCAAAAAAAATCTCTTTTATATCATCTCTGCTATTAGTAGCAACAGACACTATTTACCTCTAACCCAATTACACTTCAAGCCAAAGTTGAATCCTAATATTTTTGATTCCTATGTGTTTATATTTTTGTATACAATACGGTTTCACGTGCATTACATTAAGCGATAAAAAGAAACTTGCGACCCATGGCACGAGACTTTAACTATACATACAAAAGGAAAGTTTGTTGAGTTGATAGTTATGATAGCCTAGAACACATGTGTGGGACTTACCGCGGAAGAATAACAAGAAGACTTATAATTTGAAACCACGCAGATGCACAACAATGATATCTTCTTATTGCATTAAGTATTATCATGCAATAATACATTATGATATTTCTAAATTATTTTAAATTTTTCAAGTGAGTTATGACTCCATATATGCACTGAGAAATAAAATTTAAAGACCCGTGGACTGTTGAATATATAAGAAAATTATCATATGAACTAATCCGAACTAATACTTGATAAATCATGACTACGTAAACGGCAGATGAAGTAATTATGCAGATCAACAGAGTAGATGAACATATGCTATCTAGACAAGATAAACCTATCGCATCTACTCACAATTGCAGGACTAGAAACTGTAACAAGATCTGAAACAAGGAGGACATAAACACATACTGTTCAGCGTTGGCGGCAGTAACAGCATCCTGGTTGTCGCCCATGTTGAGGTTGCCGAAGAGGTTGTCGATGTCCGGGAAGAAGTCGTCGTTCGGGAACTCGTCGTCGGACGACGTCGTGTTGCCAGTAGTCGCGCGTAAGCGCTCCCCAAAAACCTGATTGCCCCTCACCCGTACAGGTCTACGAGAGGCAGGGTTCCGGAGGCCTACTGTCCCGCCGCTCGGTGCACGCCGCAGGACGGGATGAGGAAGAAGAAGGCGACGGCGCAATGTACTGGAAAGATGCGGTCACATATGGTATATCGTTTTGGCTAGGGTTTACGTCCGCACTTATATAGTGGTGCTGTTCAGGAAGGTCGTGGGGCGCAGCCCACGTCCGAGTCCACGATCTAGAAAAAGCGGAACGAAACGGCTAAGTTAACACACCTGTTAATGACACGTAATTAATCACACAATTAATTTTCTGAACAACAAAAACGTAAGCTTGGCTCGGCGAGATTCCCGCAACCCGCGGCGCGTCGTGACTTGTGTGCGTGACGAGGCGGACGGCGGAGGAGGAGGAGTGCGCGAGGGCTCTCTCTCTTCTCACTCACTTACTAGGACTAGAACAGCCCGCCTTATATACCACTCCAACTCTCTTCCAACTAGCAATGTGGGACTAAACTTTAGTCACACCCCTTGCCATTCCCACATGGGCCAAGATAATTTCCGAATTTGTATTGGGACATGGGCTAAGGCCCAAGGCCAAATTCCAGCAATCCCCCACAAAGTCTCATTGGCACATCTAATACCATTATTCCAGAATCATTGTTTTATATACCGGTGCACGGTGGAGACTGTTAAGTTGAACTTCCACTAAGAACTTCATATTACACTAGTTTGCAACTTGAATAGTGGATGATGGGATTCGTAGCATAGAAAACAAAAAAATTCCTACCGCAAGAACGAATAACAAGCCAAGATGCAATCTAGAAGATGGTAGCAACGAGAAGATCATGAGACTAACCCTCGAAGATTTCCAAAGCCTAACGAGATTAGATATCGTGGTGGATGTAGTCGATCACTTGCCGCTTGCAAAAGCGCGTAGAAGATCTTGACCGCTTGCAAAAGCGCGTAGAAGATCTTTCGGTGCCACAATCGGGCAGCACCTCCGTACTCGGTCACACGTTCGGTGTTGATGACGACGTCCTCCTTCCCGTTCCAGCGGGCAGCGGAAGTAGTAGATCCTCCTCGGAATCCCGGCAGCATGATGGCGTGGTGGCGGTGGTGGTGGAGAACTCCGGCAGGGCTTCGCCTATGCGCTACGGGAGTAGTATGTGGAGGAGGGAGGTGTGCTAGGGTTTGAGCGAGAGGGGGTTAGGGCGCCGGCCAGGGGAGCCCTAGGTGGTGCGGCCAAGTCATGGCTGCCCCCTCCCTCTCCTCCTCATTATATAGGTGGAATCCCTAAGGGTTTGCCCAAGTCTTCGAATAAGACCCCAATTCAAAAACTGCCATATGGACGAAACCTAGAGGGACAGGGACTCTCCCCTTCCCCCTTTCTTTGGCCGGCCAAGGAGGTGGAGTCCACCATGGACTCCACCCTCCCACTTGGTTGGCTGGTTAGGGTTTGTTCCGGAAGGTTCTAGAATATTCTAGCGCCTTCCATAAATGCACCGGATCATTTCCAAACTTGGAAAGTGACTTCCTATATATGAATCTTATTCTCCGGACCATTCCGGACCTCCTCGTGATGTCCTGGATCCCATCCAAGACTCCGAACAAAACTTCGAACTCCATTCCAAATTCCATATCTACTTAAACGACATCAAACCTTAAGTGTGTCACCCTACGGTTCGTGAACTATGCGGACATGGTTGAGACTTCTCTCCGACCAATAACCAATAGCGGGATCTGGAGATCCATAATGGCTCCCACATATTCAACGATGACTTAGTGATCGATTGAACCATTTACATACGATACCGATTCCCTTTGTCACGCGATATTTTACTTGTCCGAGGTTTGATCATCCGTCTCTATACCTTGTTCAACCTCGTCTCCAACAAGTACTCTTTACTCGTACCGTGGATGTCATCTCTTATGAACCATTCATATGCTTGCAAGCTAATCAGACGACATTTCACCGAGAGGGCCCAGAGTATATCTATCCGTCATCGGGATGGACAATATCCCACTCTTGATCCATATGCCTCAACCCATACTTTCCGAATACTTAATCCCACCTTTATAACCACCCATTTACGCAGTGGCGTTTGATGTAATCAAAGTACCCTTCCGGTATAAGTGATTTACATGATCTCATGGTCGAAGGACTAGGTAACTATGTACCGAAAGCTTATAGCAAATGAACTTAATGACGTGATCTTATGCTACGCTTATTTGGGTGTATGTCCATTATATCATTCACTTAATGACATAACCTTGTTATTAATAACATCCAATATTCATGATCACGAAACCATGATCATCTATTAATCAACCAGCTAGTTATACAAGAGGCTTACTAGGGACTCCTTATTGTTTACATAACACACATGTATCAATGTTTCGGTTAATACAATTATAGCATGGGATGTAAACATTTATCATAAACACAAAGATATATTATAATAACCATTTTATTATTGCCTCTTGGGAATATCTCCTACAGTCTCCCACTTGCACTAGAGTCAATAATCTAGTTTACATTTGTAAAGATATAACACCCTGGACTTCTAGTGCTTTATCATGTTTTGCTCACGGGAGAGGTTTTAGTCAACGGATCTGACACGCTCAGAAACGTATTTATTTTGCAATTCATTTGCGTCTCAACGCATCACTCATTTTCCAAATGAGTCGGCATTAATCATATATGTTCAGTCTTCTGGTGGAACCTTAATTCCGCGGTCTGAAATATGTCACTAATATTGTCATACACAATATAGCTTCAAAGTTCTGACACTATCGGAACTACACCAAGTTCTCAAAGAACTCCTCGACTTAAACATCCTCAATCATTGTCAAAACAATGACATACTCTGCCTTCTTGTAGAATCCGTCACAATATTTAGAACTCTTCTAAATCTAGCAGTGTGCTACCTTTTAAACAACACTTAGCCTAATTGAGATTTGAAATTCATTTTTATATGTGACCAAACTAATATCGGTGCAACACCTTACAGCGATTTGTTTGTCATTATCCCATATCACTACAAGAAAAGTTCTGATAGACAACGTCCCAAAATCGTCAACTAAGGGGCATTTTTCGTCGCCTATGGGCCTAACCCGACGATATGGGTTCTGTCGAAACTGCGTCACGCAAAGTCCAACGACGATTTTTCGGTCCGTCGCGCTTGGGCGCCCTTCCACGGAAAATCGGACCGTTGCGGAAGTGTTTTCGGAGCCCGTTGACCGACGTCATAAACCGACACGTGGCAGCGTTAATCGCGTTTAACGGCGTTAAGCTAACCCCGTGGTAGATGGTAGGCCCACACGAGGGCCACGTCTTAAGCGGGGGCCAATGACATAGTTGACCGGTCAACTATATATGGGCTGGTCCATTAGTTACGTGGGCCGGGCCTAACCTCTAAGGTTGATCTGTCAAAACTTAAATGGTCGGCCCATTTAACATGTGTCCACCAAAGAATCGGGCCGGCCCGAAGCGCAAGGGTCGGACTAAAAACACAGTGGGTCCCACTTTCGTTAAAAGGCCGGCCCATTTAGTGTGTGGGGTCCACCGTATAGCAAGGGCCGCCCAACAAGCTAGCGGGTCGGCCAAAACACAAACCGTCCCTTTCCAGTTAAAGGTCGGCCCATTTAGTTTGTGGGGTCCACCATATAGCAAGTGGGGCGGCCCAACAAAATAGTGGGCCAAAAAACAGTGGGTCCCACTTTCCTGTTAAAGGGCCGGCCCATTTAGTATGTGGGGCCCACCATATAGCATGGTCGCCCACCAAGATAGTGGTCGCCAAAACAGTGGGTCCCACATTCCTGTTAATGGGCCCATTTGGTATGTGGGGTCCACCATATAGGAGTGGGTCGGCCCAACAAGATAGTGGGTGCCAAAAACACAGTGGGTCCCACTTTCCTATTAAAGGGCCCATTTGTGTGGGGTCCACCATATAGAAAGTGGCCGGCCCAACAAGATAGTGGGCCGGGCCAAAAACACAGGTGGGTCCCACCTTCCTATTAAAGGGCCGGCCCATTTACCATGTGGGACCACTAGAGCAAGTGGGCCGGCCCAATAAGCATGTGGAGCCCATTATCGTGTAACCGGGCCGGCCTACTAAAGAAGTGCCGGCCCAAAATGAAAGGGTCCCACACTACCGTAAGTGGGCCGGCCCAATCTGTTGTAGGGCCCTACTTGTTTGACTAGTCAACTTGCATTAAATTTCATGAGCCTAAAATCTGATTTCAATGATACACACAAGTACATACACAAATAAAACAAATAGGAAAATTACAAGGCAATTAATGTGCCCAAATAAAAAAATTACATAGAATCATTGAGGACTTCTATTAGCATCATCAATAACACGTTGACATTTGGCAATCGCCTTGATTGAATCTTGTGTACTCTTTGTCAACATATCAGCTACAGATCTTAAAGCAGCAATACCATGTCTTTTATAAAGTACAACCTTGAGATATTTACTGTCTGATGAAAGAAATGGTCTAGGTTGACGGCTATGAGAAGATGCATCAGAAGAAAGATCAGAACTTTTTGTGGGCCTCACTGGTAATGAAGATTGCTTCATCACAACTGCATTCTGATAATAATGCAAAAAGAGTTAAACGATGAACTATGCAAACATTTATTATGCAATGTAGATATAAGATAATAACAAGTTGCATAAATAAGACATGTATGGAACTTGTACTAAGCACAAACTTACATCATAATGTTGCACAGGGTCGCTACAGATCCTTTTTTGGCGACTATCTTCTAATGATGACTGCTTCATTAAAACTGCATTCTGGTAACATTGTAAACATAGTTACAACAATTAACTATTCAAACATGTATTACGCAATGTAGAGATCAGATAACAACATGTAGCAGAAATAAGCACAAGATAAGATAAGATGCATGTACTAAGCACATACTGGCTCACTGCAGGTCCTTCTCTTGCGTGCACTAGTCGTGGTCAACATGCCTATCATTTTAGGTTCAGCCATCAAGTGAAATGCTAATCCTCCTGCTCCATTGTCCTTAATCTGTGTTTAGATATCACATTTAAGACCAAGTCAGCTGGTTTCAAATAACAAAAAACTTGAGCTGCCAAATGAATAAGCCAATATTTACCAGATATCAGATTAAAACCAACTAGATGTTGCTTTGCATGAGATACGAATTTCAGACATTCAGATTTAGAGTAGGGTAATGCCAAGGTTTTACACATAAAGTAAACTGGCATTAAGAATGACCAAATGTCAGGTTCAAATCACCCTCGAAGTTTCTCCAAGACAAGCATATCAAATAGGCAGAAACATAGTAAAGCATGAATGGCATTGCTATGGCAGGGTTCCAAGTGTTAATCTCTTGCATAAGGAACAATGCATATAGGTTATAGATAATAACGGAAGTAAACTGCCAAAATTACCAACCACGAACTCAGATTCCAACCTTACCTAGCGTCCCCGCTGTTAATGTTGGATGTTCTAATAAGTGGTTCGCATGATCAATCCCTAGGAAAAATAACATTGACAAGTCAGTCTACGATAATACAAAGACCAGACATGCACGCAGCAATAACTATATAAGCTAAAGACGAGGTATAAGAGCAAGCAGATTGGAAATGCACATAGCATGATTATAAAAGCAGTGTGAGAATAGCAGACACGAGAAAACAGCTAGCGGTGAGCTAATGACGTGGTATAAGAACAAGCAGATTGGAAATGCCCATAGCACGACTATAAAAGCAGTGCGACAATAGCATGCAGTACAAAAACAGTTGGCAGCAAATGAATGGGTACAAGGCTATAAATATGTGGATGCACACAGGTGTCAGTAGAATGAACAGGATGGTAGCGACCGGATAATGCTTTTGTACTGTACAATATTTAAACAAACTTCATGCGAAGCAACACATCAAGAAAGTTAACGGCATATGAGATCTGCAAATAACTACACAAAACATGGCTAAAGAAACACCGCGATCTAACGGGCCAGCGTACTAACCAAGCTGCGGCGGGGTGGACGGGGGCGGCAACTTGCATTCCAGCGGCGGCGAACGCGGGAGACGATGAATCGACCATGTTTCAGTAGAAGCGGGCGTTAGTGAAGCAGATCTGGTTGGCTGGCAAGGTATTCGGTGAAGTTGATACAGCCGCTGCGGCGAGGTAGTCGGTGGCGAGGTCGGCGGTGAAGCAGATCCGTCGGTGGCGAGGTCGGCGGTGAAGCAGATCCGTCGGTGACGAGGGCGGCGGGGGAGCGGATCAGGTGGGTGGACAGCCAACACGATCAAGGCTACGCTGTGGAGGAGTATGCCGGCGGCGAAGCAGATCTAGTACTGTAGAGAGTCAGAGCTTTGGCGTGTGAGAGTATTTTTGAGCTAATGGGGCGAATGGTTGGTGGGTGGGTGTGGGCCTGTGGGGAGGGTTCGGGATCTAGGCAAGATATTTCATTGTTACCGAATGAGCCCTCCATGGTCGGTGGGTTGTAGCTTCCGGACCAGGGTTAAAAGGGTAAAACTGGTCACGGGATTTTCGAATGGATGCGGCGGGATGATTTGGCGCGCGGCCGAAATTTTCAGTTTCAAGCTACGAGCAGAACGACAAAAATAATGTTCTTCCCCAGGGAGCTCTCATTTCTTCCTCTTCTCTTTCTCTCTCGAGTCTCTCCCACTCCCCCGGCTCCTCTCCCCCTTCTCTCCGGCGGCCTCGCCGGCCGGAGACGAGGCCGACTTCTCTCTGTATATTGTACACCCTCCGAACTAAATTAATTGATTCAACTTTCCTTAGACGTGTATGTATCTAGAGTAAAAACATGTGTGGATACATCCATATTTAGATAAGCAAAGTTGAGTCAGCTAATTTGGATCCGAGGGAGTTAGTGTTGTTGTAAGCTTAGATCCAGTGTTTCCCATGAGCAGAATGGCGCAATGGAGTCGGGGATCTCGTCATCGGCTTCAGATCTGGCCTATGGTGAATCTGGCGGATCTTGCCGGCCAAACCCCGATCTGGTGCCATCAATGTGATGGCGCTAACGGTGAGGCTTGCTTTGGTCAGTGCTTCAGATCTGGCCAATGGGGAAGTCAAGCTGCTAAAGTTCACAAGCTCGGGGCATACGACGGCGTCATCCGTCTTGCCCGTGCACATCTTGGACTTTCAGCGGCCCTTCTCAGAGCCAATATGCCGTTGCTGAGGCCCTTCTTCTCCTTCGTCCTGGCGACTACCGGCGACACCGTCCCAAGTGGTGCGTCCCCGGCGACGGAGTTGCTGGAAAGGATGCGGAGCAGAGATCTGATGTGCGGTCGAGAAGGACTCGATTGATTTTCTTCTATATGTTTTGGGGTCCTTTTTGTAAAGTTGCAGGTTCTATTAGTTATTGTCTAGTACTTTTGGTCCTCTATGTAATTTTTTGGACTAGTTTCCATTGGCACTGATAAACTTGAATTTTGACATGTTCACGGGAAAAAAATTCCTTTGCACATATGGCCTATCATGTATAAACATTCTTGAGATTTAAACTATATGTAATGTGCCATGCATTAACCCTAAACCATATATATGTAACTAACCCTAGCTGATCAAACCCTACTTAATTAAAACAAATAACCCTAAACTATACGCATGCACTTTATGCGCAAAGGCGCGGGTGCCTCTAATAATGTGTGTGCGCACTCGATCGATGATCCCTAAACCTTATACAACCCTGAAACCCTAATCCCTAATCCCTAAACCCTAAACACCCTAAACACTAAACCCTAGACCCTAAACCCTAACCCTAACCCTAAACCCTAATTAAACCCTATATATAGGCCAACGACACTTAATTGTGCATCAAGCAGGCCAGGGGTGCCTCGCGGTCCTCTAATTAAATTAAATGTGCCATGCATTAACCCTAAACCATATATATGTAACTAACCATAGCTAATCAACCCTACTTAATGAAAACACATAACCCTAAACTATACTAGCTATAACCCGATCTAATAAAAACATGCTCTATATATAGCAGCTAGCTAGCAAACCGTAGATTAACACCAATTAATATATACATGGCCTATATCGATCATGTTGTATAACATATCCCTGAGATTCATTAATTAATTATATAATTATCGTGATAAATTAATTAACTTTAATTTTGACAAGTTCTCTCGAATGAAAACACATTTGATTAAGTTGCCTCATAATATATATATATATAATTAGTGTGCATGCATGGCCTACCATGCATTCGTGCATATATTTTAATGTATATTTGAACATATTCTTGGGGATTTCAATCTCTCTCTCTCGATCATCTATATATCGTTGGTGGCCAAAAAACACACATATATATGCATGCAATTTATGCGTAAAGGCGCGGGTGCCTCTAATAATGTGTGTGCGCACTCGATCGATGATCCCTAAACCTTAAACAACCCTAAAACCTTAAATCCCTAATCCCTAAACCCTAAACACCCTAAACACTAAACCCTAAACCCTAGACCCTAAACGTACCCTAACCCTAACCCTAACCCTAACCCTAACCCTAAACCCTAGCTAATCCTAAACCCCAATTAAACCCTATGTATAGGCCAACGACACTTAATTGTGCATCGATCGAGCGGGTCATGGGTGCCTCGCGATCCTCTAATAAAATTAAATGTGCCATGCATTAACCCTAAACCATATATATGTAACTAACCCTAGCTAATCAACCCTACTTAATTAAAACACATAACCCTAAACTATACTAGCTAGCTATAACCCGATCTAATAAAAACATGCTCTATATATAGCAGCTAGCTAGCAAACCGTAGATTAACACCAATTAAAATATACATGGCCTATATCGATCATGTTGTATAACATATCCCTGAGATTCATTAATTAATTATATAATTATCGTGATAAATTAATTAACTTGAACTTTGACAAGTTCTCTCGAATGAAAACACATTTGATTAAGTTGCCTCATAATATATATATAATTAGTGTGCATGCATGGCCTACAATGCATTCGTGCATATATTTTAATGTATATTTGAACATATTCTTGGGGATTTCAATCTCTCTCTCGATCATCTATATATCGTTGGTGGCCCAAAAAACACACATATATACGCATGCACTTTATGCGTAAAGGCGCGGGTGCCTCTAATAATGTGTGTGCGCACTCGATCGATGATCCCTAAACCTTAAACAACCCTAAAACCCCTAAATCCCTAATCCCTAAACCCTAAACACCCTAAACACTAAACCCTAAACCCTAAACCCTAACCCTAACCCTCTACCCTAGCTAACCCTAAACCCTAATTAAACCCTATGTATAGGCCAACGTCACTTAATTGTGCATCGAGCAGCCCAGGGGTGCCTCGCGGTCCTCTAATTAAATTAATTGTGCCATGCATTAACCCTAAACCATATATATGTAACTAACCCTAGCTAATTAACCCTACTTAATTAAAACACATAACCCTAAACTATACTAGATATAACCCGATCTAATAAAAACATGCTCTATATATAGCAGCTAGCTAGCAAACCGTAGATTAACACCAATTAAAATATACATGGCCTATATATATCGATCATGTTGTATAACATATCCCTCAGATTCATTAATTAATTATATAATTATCGTGATAAATTAATTAACTTGAATTTTGACAAGTTCTCTCGAATGAAAACACATTTGATTAAGTTGCCTCATAATATATATATAATTAATTAGTGTACATGCATGGCCTACCATGCATTCGTGCATATATTTTAATGTATATTTGAACATATTCTTAGGGATTTCAATCTCTCTCTCGATCATCAATATATCGTTGGTGGCCAAAAAACACACACATATATATATACGCATGCAATTTATGCGTAAAGGCGCGGGTGCCTCTAATAATGTGTGTGCGCACTCGATCGATGATCCCTAAACCTTAAACAACCCCTAAAACCTTAAATCCCTAATCCCTAAACCCTAAACACCCTAAACACTAAACCCTAGACCCTAAACCCTAACCCTAACCCTAACCCTAACCCTAAACCCTAGCTAACCCTAAACCCTAATTAAACCCTATGTATAGGCCAACGACACTTAATTGTGCATCGAGCAGGCCAGGGGTGCCTCGCGGTCCTCTAATTAAATTAAATGTGACATGCATTAACCCTAAACCATATATATGTAACTAACCCTAGCTAATCAACCCTACTTAATTAAAACACATAACCCTAAACTATACTAGATATAACCCGATCTAATAAAAGCATGCTCTATATATAACAGCTAGCTAGCAAACCGTAGATTAACACCAATTAAAATATACATGGCCTATATCGATCATGTTGTATAACATATCCCTCAGATTCATTAATTAATTATATAATTATCTTGATAAATTAATTAACTTTAATTTTGACAAGTTCTCTCGAATGAAAACACATTTGATTAAGTTGCCTCATAATATATATATAATTTTAGTGTGCATGCATGGCCTACCATGCATTCGTGCATATATTTTAATGTATATTTGAACATATTCTTGGGGATTTCAATCTCTCTCTCTCGATCATCTATATATAACGTTGGTGGCAAAAAACACACACATATATACGCATGCACTTTATGCGTAAAGACGCGGGTGCCTCTAATAATGTGTGTGCGCACTCGATCGATGATCCCTAAACCTTAAACGTACAACCCTAAAACCCTAAATTAATTATCGATCTCCCTGTGATTCATTAATTAATTATATATATAATTATCGATGATAAATTAATTAACTTGAATTTTGACAAGTTCTCTCGTATGAAAACACATTTGATCAAGTTGCCTAGCTCATAATATATATATAATTAGTGTGCATGCATGGCCTACCATGCATTCGTGCATATATTTTGATATATATTTGAACATGCATATTCTTGGGGATTTCAATCTCTCTCTCGATCATCTATATATCGTTGTTGGTGGCAAAAAAATACACATATATATACGCATGCACTTTATGCGCAAAGGCGCGGGTGCCTCTAATAATGTGTGTGCGCACTCGATCGATGATCCCTAAACCTTAAACAACCCTAAAACCCTAATCCCTAATCCCCTAAACCCTAAACACCCTAAACACACTAAACCCTAGACCCTAAACACCCTAAACACTAAACCCTAAACCCTAGACCCTAAACACCGTAAACATTAAACCCTAAACCCTAAACACCCTAAACACTAATTAAACCCTAAACCCTAGACCCTAAACACTAGACCCTAAACCCTAGACCCTAAACACCCTAAACACTAAACCCTAAACCCTAGACCCTAAACACCGTAAACACTAAACCCTAAACCCTAAACACCCTAAACACTAATTAAACCCTAAACCATAGACCCTAAACACTAGACCCTAAACCCTAGACCCTAAACACCCTAAACACTAAACCCTAGACCCTCTAAACACCGTAAACACTAAACCCTAAACCCTAGACCCTAGCTAAACACCCAAAACACTAAACCCTAAACCCAGCTAGCTAACCCTAAACCCTAATTAAACCCTATATATAGGCCAACGACACTTAATTGTGCATCAAGCAGGCCAGGGGTGCCTCGCGGTCCTCTAGTTAAATTAAATGTGCCATGCATTAACCCTAAACCATATATATATAACTAACCCCTAGCTAATCAAACCCTAGTTAATTAAAACACATAACCCTAAACTATACTAGCTATAACCCGATCTAATAAAAACATGCTCTATATATAGCATGCAGCTAGCTAGCAAATTAAACGGTAGATTAAAACCAATTAATATATACATGGCCTATATCGATCATATGTTGTATAACATCTCCCTGAGATTCATTAATTAATTATATAATTATCGATGATAAATTAATTAACTTGAATTTTGACAAGTTCTCTCGAATGAAAACACATTTGATTAAGTTTCCTCATAATATATATATAATTAGTGTGCATGCATGGCCTACCATGCATGCATTCGTGCATATATTTTAATATATATTTGAACATATTCTTGGGGGATTTCAATCTCTCTCTCTCGATCATCTATATGTCGTTGGTGGCCAAAAAACACACACATATACGCATGCACTTTATGCGCAAAGGCGCGTGTGCCTCTAATAATGTGTGTGTGCGCACTCGATCGATGATCCCTAAACCTTAAACCCTAAATAAACCCTAATCCCTAATCCCTAAACCCTAAACACCATAAACATTAAACCCTAAACCCTAGACCCTAAACCCTAACCTCCTAACCCTAAACCCTAAACCCTAATTAAACCCTATATATAGGCCAATGACACTTAATTGTGCATCAAGCAGGCCAGGGGTGCCTCGCGGTCCTCTAATTAAATTAAATGTGCCATGCATATATATGTGTTTAATTTGGGGATTTCAATCGCTCTCTCGTATGTAGCTCTCTCTCTCTCTCTCTCTCTCTCTCTCTCTCTCGTTGGTGGCCAACAACACACACATGCACTTTGTGCGCAAAGGCATGCGCCTCTAATAATGTGTGCGCAGTCGATCGATCTAGTTTTGATTAATCATAGCACACAAATAAAGAAGTTGTATTTGAATCCACACAACCTAATCTAAAACACATAACCCCTAACATGGCCTAATTAATTAACCCTTCTCGATCTCTACCTAATTAGTGGAAATTGCACAAAATCAAAAGGGGTCCCTCACTAATTATGCATATCTGCTAGATTGTGATAAACTTTTGCCACATATATATTTGGTGGATGGGTGCATCTTGGCATGTAAACAATTAGTGTTTGCAAATGGCGTTGTCAAAATTTATGTACAAATGATTTCTTTCCATCCAAAGTGCATAAAATGGGAGTTTTAATGAAGAAAGTACAAATAAAACAGCTCAACATGCTTCCACACCCCGATTTTCACACGAAGTAGAGCATATTTAAAGGATAATTCCAGAGTTTTACTATTTTTCAAGCAACTTTGCTAATTTTCCCCCACTCACATGACTTTATGTCGATTTAACGAAAATATGGCGAATTTAAACTACATGGGCGGGATAGTTTGAATTGTGCGCGCGGCAAAGGGAACCGCCTATTCCTCAACCTTGTGCACGGCAAATTACACACGCAACTCCATTAAACGCCACCTACCGACCTTAATTATCACCCCGGCGGCCCGGCCGCATGACCCCCCACCCACCCGTACACAACTTATCCCCGTCCGTGCGAAGAGCTTCCCCTCCCCGTCCCGTCCGTGCGAAGAAGAAGCTTCCCCTCCCCGTCGTTCTTCTCGAGACGCACCGGCGGTCAAGTTGATCCACGGTAGGGCTGCTATCTCTAGCTCAATCATGTATCGGGCAAGACAGCCTAACGATTTATATTTTCTTGATGCTGCTAAAAAAATTCGTCAGTATGCTCGAACTAATTGGCACTTTATAGTTTTCCGCTCGATTTGTCATCGATCAATTTGTTCATTTGCGTGGGCATATAGAGTCAGTTCTGCACTCGATCCGTTAATTTGCTGAAATGCCATGGCAGAGTTTTGTACACGATCTGTTTGCTAAAATGTCGATGGGCATTTTTTGTTTTGTACTCGACATGATTGCTGAAATGCATAATCATGTAGTATAGTTTTGTACTCGATGGATATACATTTCCTACTTCGCCTTAAATTAATCACCAACCACTGTATCTCATAATTAAACAGATGGACAGAACTTGGATACTGCATGGACACTTATGTTCCCCTTCATATATAAATGGTGTTCAACCCTTTATGGGGTTTATTAGAGCTCATGATGGTCACAACCTGGACGTGTATTGCCCGCGCTGCACATGTATGAATGGTGAGAAGAGGCCTCACCCTGTAGTGGCAGATCATTTACACATTTTTGGGATGGACCGCACATATGTTAGGCGGGTTTAGCATGGTGAACCATATAATGATCCTTTAGCAGGAGAAGCAGATCTTGCTCACACTGTATGTGTGCTGGCATATGTAGTTAATTATTTATATTGATGCTGCCGCTGTTTCAATCAATAGTTTGCATTGCTGTGCAAGGTTCTGTACTCAAATTTAACTTGTTGCAGATGGATGGACGGGAAGGAGAGAAAAAGCGCTTGCTTCAGGAAACGGGTTTCAGCTCTGGGACATGTGCTGTGCCAGATGAGAAGGTAAATATGTAAAACGGCATTTGTTCAGGTTGCATCCCTTAGATGTTTGTCTAATCGGTTGATGTACTAATTGCAGAAGCATAGAGTTGAAGAGGTCTCTCAGTTTGATGGGAGATTTGAAGATGAATCTCAGTTTGATGCACCTGTGGATGGTACTGATGACGAGCCTTTCATAGACGAAGGTCCTGCACCTGAGATTATCCAGCTACAGAAGGAGGCCGTGGACCGAGTACACAGCTTTGCGTTGAAGTGGATGCACGCCCGGAGATCATCACGGGCGTCCGGGTAGTCTCAAGACCACCCAGCCCTGATGCACCTGTGGATGGTACTGATGACGAGCCTCTCATAGACGAAGGTCCTGCACCTGAGATTATCCAGCCTACAGAAGGAGGCCGTGGACCGAGTACACAGCTTTGCGTTGAAGAGGATGCACACCCGGAGATCATCAGGGGCGTCCCGGTAGTCTCAGGACCACCCAGCCCTGATGCAAAATGTTGAGCTACTTTATGATTCGTACTCTTATGTTCTGGTGCTGTAGTATGTTATGATTTGTACGCCTTTGGCGCTAGATTAAGCATTCAGTGGATGATCGCGTTGCAAAATTCGACACCCACACAATCAGTTCATCGTATGAGTAGTAGCACAATTACTTCTACAGCGATTCCTGCCAGCGCATTAGTTGGTAGCATGAAACACTTTCAGGTACTCCCCTCTGATTCATATTAATTGACTCAATTCTGTCTAGATATGGATGTATCTAGATGCATTTGTTAACTAGACTAACAAACTTGAGTCAGTTAATATGAATCCGTGTAAACCGCCCAAGTCCTCGAGCAGCTAGTTTATTGACTCTGGACTCCAAGCCTCTCGCGGCAAGCCATCGACGAAGCTTTGACCAGATCTTGGCCCGCAATTTTTTTTGTGTGGCGAATAGCAAAGCTTTGACCAGTTCCTCTCGGGATACAGCACGCCGGTGAGCTTGCACGGTTGCCATGAGCACTTTCCGGCGGAACTTCCTCTTCAGCGCCCTCAAGCCGCTGCTGCGAGACAGCACGCAGTGCCTCGAGGTGGACGGAATTCTGGATCTCAGGGCGGGTGGTCCGCATCGTCCGGGAACGATCTCCAGCGGGTTAACGAGGACATGCATGGCGGCCAGGGGATTTGTTTTTTGTTTTTTTTTTGGTTTGAGCTTGGGATTTGGGGTTTTTTCGGATAGGGGAGGAGGAACCGAGGAAGAGGAAGGAACAGCCGCGTGCTTGGCGCGTGGCGGTGTGCTTGAATTTCGAATTTTTGTGAAATGTTTCATTTCCCCGCTACAATTCGGGGGTTTCTTGACGCGCCAATGCGTCCCGCCGGGCAGCTTCAAGTAAATTTGGGGTGCCACACTATGGGCCCTAGTTTCAGTGAGACATGTAATGACTAGTCACATCAGTAAGTTCACTGTGTAATAAAATATGTTACCCCTCCCCTTTATGTAGCACCCCTTCTCTCCCGATCGAGTGCCGATTGCCGACGGATGCAAGCCGCTAGCTCGATCCCCTCCTTTCGCCTCCACCGTCCAGGCATCCAGCTTGGAGGGGCAAGCTGCATCTAGCCCAAGCGGATTAGGTAGGACTAGTAATGTTCTCTCCTTTCTCGAGATCGGTTCTTTTTTCCTCTCCTCGATATCTTGCGCATCTCTTTCCTATTCTGGGCGAAGGGGTGTCTTTCTGGTCACCCTCGAGCTGGGAGTGATTGATGGGGGTGGGGGCGGGGGCTACCTTTGCTTGGATTGGGGTGTTCTTCCTTTATTTGTCGACATTTGCAACCTTTGTAGTTTCTGCTGATCCTCACTGTATCTTTTGTCAGCTTGTACAGGAAAGGTAAGACCTCGGCGGTGGGGGCAATGGAGCGTAAGGCCACCACGCATGTGGGCAGTTGGCTGAGCCTGAGCTGCGTCCCCAGCCCCGCGAAGCAGGTACTCCGTTTGCTTATCCACTCTTTACCTTTTAAGTGTCTCTCTGGTCTCTGCATCCTCAATCTGTTCCTGTTCTGGAATATGCTTAAAGTAGCACATGTCTTCAGCTGTTTGTGCGTAAAGCCTCTGTGACACCATGCTCTATATTCTCTGTATCAGGTTGGTACCTCCAGGTTCCGTGCTGAGGCTATGGGGAACGAGAATAGCGCCCCACCTGCTGCAGGAGCATGGCCCGATCTGCAGCACAAGAAGCGAAATGCCACTGCCGAGCTGGGCAGGGACCGCCCAGGGGTAATTTTTTTAACCAACTTACCATGATGTAGTCTGAATCTGATACTCCCTCAGATCCAAATTAATTGACTCAACTATCTGTAGATACGGATGTATCTAGATGTGTTTTAGCTCTAGATACTACTGCCTCCATCCCAAAGCTTTGGGCTTATATTATTTTTAGAAAGTCAAACTATACCATGTTTGACTAAGCTTTTACCAAAAATCAGTAACATGCAAAATACAAAATTAATATCATTAAATAGATAATAAAATATATTTTCCTACGGTATCTACACAGTATTATATTTGTTGATAGAATGTTCTAAAATTTTGGTCAAACTTTGCTTGTTTTGATTTCTCAAAAATAAATAAGGCTTAAGCTTTTGGATGGTGGTAGTACATTCATATCTAGACAAAGCTGAGTTAACTAGTTTTTTGTCTGTCCATAGCTAGTGTTCACGCTGCAAAAGGCTAAGAGCATCCACTATATGCATCAGTCTATCTCATACAGTAATTCAATATCACTGCTGAGGTCTGCCTTTTGTTTTGCTATTCATATGCAGACTGAAACTTTAGGGCCTTTACTCAAAAGGAAGATCAAAACTGCGGCTGATCAGGCTGCCAGTATGTTGATGCCGCCCCCATCTTCTAAATGCCTCTACAAGCACAAGGCCACGCACCAGCTGGGTGGTGATCTTTTAATGAATATGGTATATTTTCTTAATCCACAAAACATGCCTTGATTTTTCTCTGTTTATTGTCGGTTTTTTCTATGCTTGCCAAAAGTTTACAACAACAACAACAACAACCAAGCCTTTCAGTCCCAAACAAGTTGGGGTAGGCTAGAGTTGAAACCCATAAGATCTCGAAGCCAAAAGTTTAGAAACACCAAATTCGTTTGCTTACAATCATCATACAGTAATGTTCATCTACTCCAGTTCCCCTAACCCAACATAAAATGATGTTAATTACGATTTTTAGATTAAAAGAGCACCATTAGGCGCTGTTAATTACGACTTTGAGATTAAAATGTCATTTGCAATTGTTAATTACAATTTTGAGACAATTGGTTAGTTTAACCTCGATCTCTTCTGCTCTCCATTTTTCCCAACCGAACAAAAATGTAACCATTCCATTCCTCTGAAATGGAACCATTCCATTCCATTCCACGCTGTTTCAGAACCGAACACACCCTTGCATTGTTGTGAACTGTTGTCCATACACGGCCATACCCTTCCACTTACATCTAGCACTATATGCATCAGTCTGTCTCAGAGTCATTCAATATCACTGCTGAGATCTGTTCCCATTCTTATGCAGGCTGAAACTGCTGCGCCTTTACTCAAGTGGATGCAAAATGAGGCTAATGAGGCTGCTGTGAGGACGATGGTGCCGGCACCATCTTCCGAAAACCTCTACAAGCACGAGGCCATGGGCCAGCTGGGTGGTGACCTTTTAATGAATCTGGTATATTTTCTTAATCCACATACATGATTTCATTATTATCTGTTTAATTACTGTTGGCTTTGTCTAATGCTTACCAAAAGTTCAGAAACACTGCGTTTGCTTACAATCATCATACACTAATTTTTCACTTTTCAGTCTGTCTCATCCAGTATATAAACTGTTGATTTCCATTGGCTTCTTTTGTAATCATTTGCATTGTTGTCAACTGTTCTCTATGCACAACCCTATTCTTCCACTTACACCCGCACTATTTGCATCAGTCTATCTCATAGATTTATTAAATATCAATGATGAGTTCTGTTGCTATTCATATGCAGGATGAAACTTCTGTGCCTCTACTCAAATGGATAAAAAATGATCCTGATGAGGCTGCTGTGAAGACGATGGTGCTGCCACCATCTTCTGAAAACCTCCTCAAGCACAAGGCCACGGGCCAGCTGGGTGGTACCCTTTTCAGTAAGCAGGTATATTTTCTTAATCCTCATACATGATTTGATTTTTGTCTGTTTATTGCCGGCTTTGTCTAATGCTTACCAATAGTTCAGAAACACACACACCTATTCTTCCACTTACATCCAGCACTATATGCATCAGTGTCTCATAGATTCATTTTATATATCACTGCTGATGTCTGTTGCTCTTCAATTTTCATATGCAGACTGAAACTGCTAAGCCTTCATTGGTCAAAAGGATTGCAACTGCTGCTGATGAGGCATCTGCAGAGGCTGCCACCAAGTTACTGTCAGCCCCACCTTCTGGATGCTTATATAAGCTCAAGTCCAAGGATCAGCCGGGCCGTAACCATCCAAGGGTTCGGGTATATTTTCTTAAGCCACATATACATGCCATGATTTATGTCTGATATTATCACCGGCTCTGTCTAATGCTTTTTGGAATTCGGAAACACCAAATTAGCATGCTTATATTCATCATACACTAATTTTTCACTGTTCAGTTTGTAACATAGTGTTATGCACTTGCTTGTCAACATTTGCATTGCTCTGAACTATGCACTTTACACAACCTAATTCTTCCACTTACGTTCAGCGCTACGCACCAGTAGTACCTCCCATGTTTCCTTCACCATCCCGATGCCGAGCTTGCGGGAATATGGCGGGCCCATGTACATACCCCGCATATAACACCTCCTATGGCTCTATCTACCTTTCTAGTAGCTCCTTCACAGAGTTACAGGTATGTATTCTCAGTGGTTTAGCATGAATTGGCATATAGTAAAGTCTTGTTTTTAGTCTTCCTGCTTCTTACATTTGTATCAATTTTCACATGCAGACTGTACCTTGTGAACTTCGTCCAATGATTAACCAGATGTGTCCGCATGAAGGATCTTTCACTATGCATGGCAATGGCAAATTGATGAACACCTACACGGTCTATGAGGTGTATGTCTACAAGACGCAGGCCATCACATATTTGTATGGACATGATTGGAGAAAGTTTGCTTTTGACTACGGTCTGAAGAAGGGCGACGAGCTGAGGATCAGAAACTCAAACGGGCAGATATACGTAACTGCTTACAGAGTTGGAGACACTTCCAAATATATAATATGTAACTTTTTTCTACTCATATCTTTTGATAACTGCATTCTGAGCAGTTGTTCTAAACCATTCCCTCTGTTCTAGCTTGCTGGGTTTAACATGATCAAAGCTGCAGATCCCCTGATGGAACATGAGCGGATGTCACAAAGGGCAACCACACCAGCACCGGCACCGGCTTCCCACTCTCCTGCATCAGCACCGGTTCCTGTACCAGCTCCGTTTACTGCATCTACCCAGCAGTCCCCTACATCAGCATTGGTTCCTGTAGAGGCCCCATATACTACACATGCCCAGCAGGCTCCTGCATCAGCACTGGTTCCTCTAGCTGCACCGTTTACTGCACCTGCCCAACAGTCTCCTGCATCAGCACCGGTTCCTCTAGAGGCACCGTTTACTGCACCTGCCCAGCAGTCTCCTGCATCAGCACCAGCTCGTGTACCAGCCCAGGCTCCTGCACCTGCCCCAGCCAGATCACCGAGGTCTCAGCTCATTGCTGTGGCCACCCGTGTGGTGACCAGGACGCATCTGAAGGCTATGTTCGTGAGTATATGACAGCATAACTGCTCTTATCTTGATGTCTTCTCTGCTCAAAGTCTCACATGGTTCAGTGCATTGGTGCCATTGACTAATTTTTGGTGGTATCTCTTGCTTTGAATCAGAAATTGCCTAAAAGTATCTCCAAGGATCTCAATGCTGGCCGAAGGGGCAAGATATCCCTCGTCATGGAGAGTGAAGGTCTCACCGTGGAGGGACGGTACTCTGTCAGTCCCACAGATGGCCGCTTGGCTGTTACTTCCAGGTGGAAAAAGTTCATTGACGGTGCCAAACTTCGCATTGGATCAAAGTTGAAGGTCAAGATCTTTCGATGCCGCTGTGACATGCTGGTCATAAAGTTCGCGGTTGTCTAGTTCTGTTGTCCCATGAGCCCTTAGCAAATGCATTTGTAGTTATACTTATATAAGGTTATCTTATCTGAACTGCTAATTAATTGTATGGGTGGTAAAACTCTGGCAAGCTTTTGCTCTTAGCAAGTATGTATGTATGATCAGCTATTATGATAACTAATGTTTGTGTTCATCTTAATTTGCATTTCCATTTTAGAAAAAAACTTAATTTCTATTTTGGCTGACCTGTTAGAGAACTATCAGATTGAACCCACAACATGATTCATATAGATTCATTACACCGAGCCACATGTCTTGACCTTGCGATACACTACTTCCATTAATTAGTGCAAGAAGGCTTACCTGAGCTGCCTGAACCATGGCAGATTCGAATCCACCTTATCTATCTAGAAATACAACCTTTGCAGAAAGAGGATTTGCAGTATGGGGAGGCTGACATTGGGGACCCATGAGCCAGCAGCGCCAATCAAGTTTTAAAGGTGCAGGAGATCGAAAAGAAAATAAGCCAAAATCAGTTGGTAAACAAATTCAAGAAAAGAAACATTTACCTTTCTGAGAGGATGACATGCGGGACCCATGAGGCAGCAGCATCCTCAACTATTTCAAGGCGGCAGGGGATCAAAAGAAAAAAGGAAATAGCCAGAAATTAATTAGGGTCAAAAATAAATCCATCAAAGGAAACTTTTATTGTTCATAGAGGATGACATGTGGGACCAACTTGCCAGCTGCGTCGTCATCGTTTCAAAGGGGGCAGGGGATCAAAAGAAAAAGACAAATAGCCAGAAATTAGGGGAAAAAATAAATCCAACAAAGAAAACTTTTATTGTTCATAGAGGATGACATGCGGGACCCATGAGCCAGCAGCTTCCTCAACGTTTCAAAGTCGGCATGAGATTGAAAGAAAAAGTCAAGTGACATAATATCAGGAGCCAAAAATAATCCAAGAAAAGAAACTTTATTGTACATAGAGGATGACATGCGGGTCCCATTTTGTAGCAAATGTCTCAACGCTTTCCAAAGGCACAGACCGAAAGAAAATGGCGTAGCCGTAAATCGTGGTGTGAAAATCCAAGAAAAAGAAAGATTTCAATTGGGCTGTATCTGGACCTGGGCCTTCGAACTATCCCGCTGGGCCTTTGACTCGCTCGTACAATTTCAGCCCACTCAAAAACAGGAAAAGTTTGGATTTTTCTCAAAAAAAAAAAAAAAAACAGAAAGTCCTATGCTTCGCAAAACAAAAACAAGGAGATTCAACATATAAGTTTGTTTATGGATATAAAGGATTTCTACTTATCCGTCGTGCAATAGTCTGGCTTAAATACAACGTTTATTGTCCGTAAAATAAAACAAATATCACATAAGCTTTCTTGTAATGAGGTCGACATCGGGACCCATGAGCCAAAGAATGAGTCAACGTTTTCAAAGGCTGTAGGATCGAAATAAAAAGCCAAAAATCAGTTGGTAAAAAATACAAGAAAAAAAACATTTATCGTTCTAAGAGGATGACATGCGGGACCCATGAGGCAGCATCCTCAACGTTTCAAAGTCGGCATGAGATCGAAAGAAAAAGGCAAGTGACATAATATCAGAGCCAAAAATAATCCAAGAAAAGAAACTTTTATTGTATATAGAGGATGACATGAGGCAGCAGCGGCCTCAACGTTTCCAAGGCGGTACAGACCAAAAGAAAATGAGGCAAAGAAAGATTTCAACAATTCCAAGGCTATAGGGGATCAAAAGAAAATGAAGGAAATAATAAATTAATTAGGGGTCAAAAATAAATCCACCAAAGGAAACTTTTATTGTTCAGTAGGGAAGACATGTGTGTGGGACCGAATTCTGCTAACAAAAGTGGGTGGTAAAACTCTCTGCAAAAGCTTGCCTTAAAGCAAGAAATTATGTGTTGATCAGCTCCATGAAACTAATGTTTGTGTTCATCTTAATTTATATTTCTATTTCAAGATACCTGTTAGAGAACTATCAGATTGAACTCACAACATGATTCATATAGATTCATTACACCGAGCCACAAGTCTTGACCTTGCGACACACTACTTCCATTAATTAGTGCAATAACCTGCCTGAACCATGGCAGATTCGAAACCACCTTATCTATCTAGAAATACAACCTTTGCAAAAAGAGGATTTGCAGTATGGGGAGGCTGACATTGGGGACCCATGAGCCAGCAGCTTCCTCAACAACTTTTTAAAGGTGGCAGGAGATCGAAAGAAAATAAGAAAACCAGTTGGTAAACAAATTCAAGAAAAGTAACAGTTACCTTTCTAGAGGATGACATATGGACCCATGAGTATGCATCTCACAACTATTTCACATGGTGGATCAAATAAAAGGAAGAAATAGCCAGAAATTAATTAGGGTCAAAAATAAATCCATCAAAGGAAACTTTTATTGTCTATAGAGTGATGACATGTGGGACCGACTTGCCAAATACAAGCCGTCAATGCCTGGGAATAAGGGGGATCAAAGAGAAAGACAACAGCTGTAAATTAGGGGGAAAAATAAATCCAACAAAGAAAACTTTTTATTGTTCATAGATATTATTATGACCCAGAGCTTTAGCTTCCTCAACGCTTCAAAGTCGGGCATGAGATTGAAAGAAAAGTCAAGTGACATAATATCAGAGCCAAAATAATCCAAGAAAAGAAACTTTATTGTACATAGAGGATGACATGCGGGTCCCATTTTGTAGTTACAATGGTCTCAATGCTTCCATACAAGACACAGACCTAAAGTAAAAAATGACATAGCTGAAATCAAAAGAAAATCCAAGAAAAGAAAGATTTCACCCTGGAACAATGCAAAACATGCGACCAACCAACTATCCCTTGCCGGTTTTGACTGCACAATTTCAGCCCACTCAAAAATGTTATGATTTTTCTCAAAAAAAAACAGAAAGTCCTATGCTTCGCAAAAAAAAAAAGGAGATTCAACATATAAGTTTGTTTATGTAGGTAAAGATTTGTCTATCTCAAGCTTATAATAGCTCAAAGTAAATACAACGCTATTGTCCGTAAAAATAAATATCACATGTTTCTTTTACGGGGGGGTGGTTGACATCGGGGACCCATGAGTCAGCAATGAGTCAACGTTTGGAAGTGTAGGATCTAAAATAAAAAGCAAACACATAAAAATACAAGAAAAGAAAACATGATTATCGTTCTGAGAGGATGACATGACCTAAGTGAGGCAACAGTGATCCCCAACGTCAAAGTCGGGTATGAGATCGAAAAGAAAAAGGCAAGTGACATAATATCAGAGGCCAAAAATAATCCGTGAAAAGAAACTTTATTGTACATAGAGGATGACATAGCAACCCCATTTTGTAGCAGCTGGCCTGCAATGCTCAAGGCACAGACCAAAGAAAATGAGGCAGAAACATTCTCACAATTCTAAGTACGCAGGATCAAAATATAAGAAATAGCCAGAAATTAATTAGGGGTCAAAAATAAATCGCTCAAAGGAAACTTTTATTGTTCATAGGGATGGAGATGGGGACCGACCCTGCCAACAGCGCCTCATCAAGCTTCAATGGGGGCAGGGATCAAAAGAAAAGGCAAAACAAATCAGGGTAAAAAATAACTCCAAGAAAGGGAACTTTTATTGTCGAGAGGATGACATGCGGGACCCATGAGCCAAGAGCTTACCCAACGCTTCAAAGAAGCTGCATGAGATCTAAAGAAAAAGGCAAGTGACCATAAATCAACGAGCCAAAAATAATCCAAGACGTGCCGTACATAGAGGATGACATGTGGGTCCTCCATTTTGCAACAGCTGCCTCAATGTTTGTAATGTATGTGCTTGACATCAAAGAAAAAGAAAGTAGCTAGTAATAGGGGTGAAAAAAAATCCAAGAAAAGAAAGTTGATGGACATAGAGGATAACATAGGGCCCTGAACCAACAATTTACTCAACGTTTCAAAGGGGGCAAAGGAATCAAAAAGAAAAAGGCAAGCCAAAAATCATAGGTGAAAAAAATCCAACAAAGGGAAACTTTTATAGCATACAGAGGATGACATGCGGGTCCCAAGGAGCAGCAGGTTCACCAACGTTTCAAACGTGGCATGAGATCTAAAGAAAAGGCAAGTGACCAAATATGAGGCAACAAAAAAAAACTCAAAGAAAGAAAGTTGATTGCTCATAGAGGATGACATGCGGTCCCATTTAGCTGCGCGTCTCACCATCGAGAGGCGTGACTAAAGAAAAAGTCAAGGACCAAAATATGAGGTGCCAAAAATAATCCAAAAATGAAAGTGCTCGGAAGTACATAGAGGATGACATGGTCCCATTTAGCGTTAACGGTATCAACGGTTGAGAGGCAGCAGGGGATCTAAAGAAAAAGCAAGCTAACAAATATGAGGTGCAAAAATCCAAGAAAAGAAAGTTTTAAAGTATAGTGGATGACAGCGTGTCCCATTTAGCAAGTGAGCGGTATCACTGCTTGAGAGGCAGCAGGTCAAAAGAAAAGTCAAGTGACCAAATATGAGGTGCCAAAAAAATCCAAGAAAAGAAAGTTTATAGTACATAGAGGATGACATGCGGGTCCCATTTAGCAGCAGCGGTATCACTGTTTGAGAGGCAGCAGGGGATCTAAAGAAAAAGTCAAGTGACCAAATATGAGGTGCCAAAAAAATCCAAGAAAAGAAAGTTTTATAGCACATAGAGGATGACATGCGGGTCCCATTTAGCAAGAAGTGTATCACCGCTTGAGAGGCAAGAAGATCAAAGAAAAAGGTAAGTGACCAAATATGAGGTGCCAAAAATAATTCAAGAAAAGAAAGTTTATAGTACATAGAGGATGACATATGGTCCCAAAGAAAAGAGTTTGTATCTCAAGCTTGAGAGGCGGCAGACTGGTAAAGAAAAGGCAAGTGACCAAATTTGAGGTGCTAAAAAACTTCCAAGAAAAGAAAAAGTTGATCGCATATAGAGGATGACAGCGGGTCTCATTTAGTAGCAAAAGGTCTCAACGTTTCAAGGCAAGGGACTGCAAGAAAAGGAAGTAGCCGTAAATCGTGTCAAAAAATCCAAGAATAGGAAAGAATTTGGTTCATAGAGGATGACATGCGGGACCCATGATCCCGCATCGTAAACGGCTCGTTGAACGCGAATCTAGATGGCGCGGGATCTAGAAAAAAACAATGCTGTAGAGGTCGCCATCCTGGGGCTCCATCCTCGCGGTATGGATTTATATGATCGTCATAACCCAGATTTCGAGATGCACCACGCCCCGGCCACCACATGACAAGCCACGCTTTGTCGGGTTAGGGTGACTCCAAAACGTGAAAAGTTTTACGTACTTACGGAGGGACCAAAAATCGTTGGGCATCAACAACCACGGCGCGACTTCAACTTCACCGGCCGGTAACTTTTCTTGTAGTGTATAAAACTATATATATATCCTTGGTTCTTTCTAGCAACCAAAGATATTCTCACCGTTCCAATGATCATCGAAAAGTATGAATCATTCTCGGTATATGTCTTTAAACCTTTAGACTGTCAGGTGACACTTGATTTTGTAAGACAATATTCGCGGATTCAACCAACGCGGTATTTACTCAAACCCAGTGTCAAATACACCTAAATCTTTTGTTAAACCTTCACATGAAAAGAACACCTTCTTACTATTTCTATTAAACTACTTCAATATCCATTCTATGTACTTTAACTTAAACTTATTATGTGTTTCTATCTATCTTCATAGATCTTGACACTAAATATAATTCATATCCTTTCATTGATGTTATTTCTCAATGAAACCTTTTTAATCAATTATATAATGACACTATTTATAATCAACGATATGTTATCTACATAAAGTATTATAAATATGTCTTAGCGCCCCACTTAATTTCTTGCAAATACATTCTATCAACAAGGAAATCAAAAACTCTTTTGACTATTTCATCCGTAGAAGATTCCAACTCCGTACTCACTTTATCCAATTGAAGTTTGTATATCTATCTAGTATTCCAATGACTAAAGAAACTCTTGTTGTATCTTGGACATACCTTTAATACACACTTCAAGAATATATTTTGCCATCCTACTAGCATATCTCTTAAAAGAAATATGTAGCGATTGATAGAATAACTTCTCCACATAGACTATAAGTGTTGCTACTAAAGATCCAATCTCATCGAGTTTAACTTCTTTTAACTTTGCTTAAATAACTTTTTCGACAAGTCGAAACATATACTTTCCATCCAAGTCCCCCTAATTTTATAGATCTTTTTACTTTCAATAAAGTATTCACCTATCTTGGATTTCATGGCGAATAGCCATTTTACGGAGTCAGGGCTCATCATAACTTCTTTGTATGTAGTTTATTTTATTATTGTTCAAAAATCCTTTGTTCACAAATTACTTATTTGATCACAAAGTAAACCATATCTACAAGTTTAGATTCAATAGGTACTTTAATCTATGACCATAACACTTTGTAGACATGAGAGCCATGACTGCCAAAGGCCTTAATCCATTTCTGATGCTGCCGCCACCTTGATCATCATGCTCAGGTTCATCAACATTATCAAGTTCTATTGTCCTCCCACTCAAATACTTCGCCAGAAAACAATTTCTTGGAAATAAGGAAGTAACATTAACAAACACTTTCATCTTTTACGTCATAGTGGAAAGAATTCCCAATCTAATTTCTGGGATAACCAACAAGACATTCATCCGATTTTGTAAACTCATTTATTTATACCAAAATTTTATACTATTAGGATTTATACCCATGCCATAACTTGTATGATGTCATTTCATCAAGATGACGCTCTATTTAGTGTAAAAGCGTAGTCTCTAAAGTATAATCTACAAAAATAATGGAGTCATTTTATTTTATCTCATCATTAATCCAACAAAATTTGACACCTCTCGGCTACTCCATCATCATTATGATACTCCAAGAAACGTGGAGTTGTAGAACAATTTCATAACTCTCTAGATGTTCGCTAAAGCTCGTAATTCAAATATTTCCACCATGATCCAACTTCATAGATATTTGACTTTTCTATTACTTATGATTTCCACTTCATGCTGAAATTTATTTGAATCCATTCAAATGTTTCAAACTTTCTTATCTAATATATCCATATATATACTAATTCATAGTTGGTGTTCATGAAGTTAGAAGAATCTCCCTTAATAATAACCAGTGCTCATGAACCACATATACATCATCTTGTATTTTTCCACTAAGTTAGTTTCCGGTTCAACTCTTGGCCTATGAACGTATTTCCAATCATTCTCTTTAGAAAGATTGCAAGTGCCAAATGATTCAAAAATCAAATGACTCCAAAAATCCATCTATATGGAGTTTCTTCATGCTTTCCTTTCTAACATGACCTTAAATGGCGGTTCCACAAATAAGAAATTCAAATCATTTGCCTTATACCATTTTAGCGTCAGTATTTGTTTCACCATTAATATTTATAATAAATTTATCCATCGTATATGGAGTAATGTCATAACTTGAACAACTCATTGCTTTTTCATTTGACCACAGCAAAATAACAATTATTAAGTTCTTTATTATAAATTCTAAGGGCTAGGTAGAATGCCAAATCTACAAACATAATACCTCTTTATTATATTCGTGACGCAGTATTATTACCATATTCCTATCACTCACTTAGGCCATCGTATTTTCTATTGCATTATATTGTATGACATCTCATACAAACCAATCTGGTAAAGCAACACTCAAGAATTTCATTATGACCAAACAAGGAATACATCCATAACATATATATCATTTGATATACACCTGAGCTAGACTTCTAGTCTTCTTTTCTTTCTCGCCAGTCAATCTTTTTGTAGTTTTCTTTTAGACTTCTGTCATTCAAAAAACATTTCAACATCAATAACTTCTAGGTTTGTCGGCCAAATACCAATAACCTTGAGGTTCTTACTTCAGTTGACCATCATATGACAAGTGTTCCGAATTTTACTATTAGTAACTTTTAAATGTGATGAACAATTTCACTTATAATTTTTATCCATCAACCATGACGATCTTCTGAGACCATGTTCATGCTAGGCTCGTAGTTTTTAACCTTGTATTCGTGACAAAGTAAACTGTCAAATTCGCTGTATGCACCTTCAGAATCTATAACACCATCACTATGATGCTTCTAAACTAATAGTCTAGTAACGGGTATACTAAGGATGACTATATCAAGTGATATGAATATCGTTAGTGCCCAAATAGTTGGAGGATTGGGACGCTTGGCGTCTTCAACCTTCACATTCCCATAAAACTTATGAGCTTATGTAGTCTCACTAGATTGTCTATCATCTTGCAATAAGGTCTAGATATCAATAGCATATCTCATACCGCTTATTTCTCGAAACAAAATTCCTAAATTCTTACTAAACGAACTGAACTTCCAAGTTTCATGTGAGATTAAGATGATTTTAGGTACTAATTGGAAACATTACTTCTTTGAATCAACAATGTGAGGTTTACTAAAAGTTTGCAATAGGACTTAATCATTTCTTGATTCTTTAACAATACGGTATCAGTCCGTAAAGTTATTTGTCAGACTTAACAGTATTTCTATCTCAATTACAAGACTAGCGCATGGTAGAAAACGGATGCCAATTCTACAAATTTAATTCAAAATACTATTCAATTATGTTCATGATAATTAGTTTAAGTTTTAATCTAATTACTAATGAACCCCACTTAATACAACATCCCTCATAGTTGTTAAGTGGTACACGATCTACATCCACTACACCAAACCATCATCACGTGAGATGATGATACTTCAATGGTGAACATCAACATGTTGATTATATCATCCATATGACTTGTTCAACCTTTCTTTCCGTTGTCCCGAGGCTATGTCTGTACATGCTAGTCTATCAAGTAATTCCGCTTGTGCAAACATGGCTTACACCCATTGTATGTGAACGAGTTCATCACATCCGATCATCATGCAAGATGATTCTAAACGATTAACTGTAGCAACGGGTGCATACGTAGGGGAGAATACTTTATTATCTTGATATTAATGTGAGGATCATCTTATAATGCTACCGTCATGTATCTAAGCAAAATAAGATGCATAAAGGATTAACATCACATGCAATTCATAATGTGATATGACATGGCCTTTCTTTTTGCCTTTGATCTTCATCTCCAAAGTACCAGACATGACTTATCAATAATCGGCATGATCTCCATCATTGATAGCGCTATTAATCATGGCGCGCCAGCTTTCATGGTTGTTCACCGTGTAGCACCATTACAACTACTTTGAAATAATACTACAACATGAAATATAAAAGACAACCATAAGGCTTTGCCGGTTGCTACAATACAATAATGATCATCTCATACATATTCATCATCACATCATGGCCATATCATATCACAAAACCTGCAAAAACAAGTTAGACGCCTCTAATATGGTTTGCATATTTTATGTGGTTTAGGGTTTTCGAGAAAGATCCAATCTACCTACTAACATGAACCACAACGGTGATACCATGTTGTCAATAGAAAGAGTAAATTGAATTTCACTTGCTGGGTGGAGAGACAAAGACAATTGCAGTTACCGATAACAAAGCGTGGCGTCGAGCGGAGTTAAGTCTCATGAACGCGTCATGTAAAGTTAGCCCGAGCCGTTTCATCCCACCATGCCGCAAGATGCAAGTATTACTAACTAAGGACATTTTGTGCATAAACGCCTACAAAACAATTAAGGCGTTTCTACTCGTAACCAATCTATGCATAGACATGGCTCGGATAGTGTTGGGATTCTAGCATAGAAAACAAAAAATTCACCGCAAGAACGAACAAAGCGAAGATGCAATCTAGAAGATGAGAACAACGAGAAGATCATTGAGACTAACCCTCAGAGATTTCCAAAGCCAAACGAGATTAGATCTCGTGGATGATGGTCGATCACTTGCCGCTCTCAAGAGTGCGCGTAGAAGATTTTGACCGCTTGCAAAAGCGCTGTAGAGAATATCTTGACTGCAAACTGACCCTAGGTGCTGATACGTCCATTTTGCATCACTATTTTATATCATAATTTGCTGTTATTCATTGATATATTTCATATTTAGAGATGATACTTATGCTATTTCTCTATTTTGTATGATTCATGATTATTGGAGAATTATCTACTCCGAGCTGTGGATTCTGCTCAAAAAGCACCGCAGGGACACCATATTTCAAGATCAACAATTGACGAAATTTATATGAAAAATCCTATGCAAGACGGCTGCGCCCAAAAGGAGGGACCTAGGAGGGGTCGCTTATGGGCCTCTCTATAGGCCGCGCGCCCGCATAGCCTACTTTTTGTGGGGAGGGGGGCCCACAGCCTTCGTCAGCTCTTCGCGTACTTCTTCGCCCCGGAAACCTAAGGCACGGAATAAGCCAGAACAGACAAAGAGCCGCCTTCTCACAAGTGAGAAACACCGAGAGAAAGAGCTTTCTCCTACGGTAGAACTGGGAAATTCTTCCTTAGGGGAAACGTCGCCACCGCTACTGGGCTACCCAGGCTGGACATCATTGGGATCATCATCATCATCTCCACCATCTACACCACGCATTCTACATCTGCATCATCATCACTGTGAAGATCTAGGCTGAACTTCATTGTTGGAGAACTTTCCTGGGTTTATTGTCACTTTCTGTTATTGATATTGATGAAACCATTGAACTAGGGTTTATGTTCAGATTGTTATTCATCATCATATCACCGCTGTAACATGTACACGCCTGGGAACCTCAAGAGGAAGGTGCGGATGCGTGACAAAGGGTAAAGCTTTCCCTCGGGGAAGAAAACCAAGGTGTTTAATCAACCAGGAGGAGCCAGAAGCACGTTGAAGGTTGATGGTGCAAATGATGCGCAGAACACTGTGGATTCCGCGCTAACGTGAACCCAGACAACACAACCGCAAGTGGTTGTATTTGCACTTGTGTAACTGTATTGTCAGAATAAAGGATTAACTATATTATGATATTAGACAGGTTGAAGAAAAAGCAAGGACTTCTGTAGTGATGTAAAGAATAGGACCGGGGTCCACAGTTCACTAGAGGTGTCTCTCCCATAAGATAAAAGCATGTTAATGAATAAATTACAATAAGAATTAATAGTTAGAAAGGTATACAAAGGTATATACATGATAGATAAATATAGTAGATTGAATCAGGGCATTACTATTAAAGTTAGACCGCCATCCAAAGATGCATTCAGGCTTGCAAGTCCACCTTCAAACATCATCCTAACTCCTTCCAGACAAGTTGCAAGTAACAAGATAATTGCATTATATAAAAAGGGACAATCAACAACTTACATCCTTAGACATAGCATCAATAAGCCATCCCTAGTAAACAGCACAATGCACAACCTTAAACTTTCACTGCTCCATTTGATGGAGGCATGAACCCACCACCGAGCAAACACCCTCTGGAGTTAAGAGCAAATCTCACGTAGCCTCACTAATAATTATAGAGCATGCACTTATCATGCAAATAACACATAGGTAAGTAGATGATAACTTCCATTTTAATATGTTGGTATTTTCTATCCACTTGATCCTTCACAAACATAACATATAGTATTATTACAGAGTAGATGATCTTGATCATGTTAGGTGCTGGCCACCAATGAAGCACAATTAGGAGAGAAGACTTACCTATCTAGCGTCGTTATGGACCCAGTCTGTGGTGAGTCCATCACTCACTACCTGGAGGCGATCATGGACATGAAGAGCCCCCTCTCGGAGATGATTCCCTTCTCCGGGCAGGTGCTTGAGGCGATCTCCTAATCCCCGAGATGGACGATGGTGGCGGCTTCCGGAAGGTTTTCTCTGCCGGGCCTTACGAGGGCCTCGCGACGAAGACTCTGGCAGGGCGGAAGGGCAACTGGGGCCACACGAGGGCCCCACACGCTAGCCGCGGCGTTAGCCCGCTGCGTCGCTCAGTGTGGCGCTCTCGTGGCCCCACTCTTTCCCCTTGCCTCCGGAAGCTTCGTGCAAAAATAGACCGGTGCTGATTTCGCTCCAATTCCTAGGAATATTTCATTGTGATTTCTGAAAACCAAAAACAGCAGAAAGCAAGAATCGTTCTTCGGCATCTGTTAATAAGGTGCTGAAACTAGCATTTACAAGGTTTTTATAAAAACATGAGATACTATCAATAATGTATATATATAAGAGAATTATCACACGTCAGACGATCAGCATCCCTGTTTAGTTCTGCTCGGGTCCCAGGTGTAAACTATAACAAGGATAATTTCTGAGGACATGCCATCATAACCTTTGATCATACTAATGTAAACATATGTAATGAAGACATCAAAACAATGGTAATGACATGAGTAAACAAATGAATCACAAAGCAATGACTTCATGAATTGTACTTCAAGACAAGCATCAATAAGTCTTGCATAAGAGCGAACTCATAAAGCAATAAATCAAAAGTAAAGGTATTGAAGCAATAAGAAGATTAAGTTTCAGCGGTTACTTTCAACTCTCAACATGCATATCTCTGGACAGGCTAATTAAAGTAACATAACAAGTGCAATATAAACATGTAGGAATCAATGCACAGTCTACAAGTGTTTGCTTTCCCAAGGTGGAGAGATAGTGAAACCACTCACCAATAAAAGTAAAAGAAAGGTCCTTCAAAGAGAGCACTATCAGTTATATTTGTATATAGAGCTTTGGCCTTGGAAAACATGAAACACCTTATTTAACTTGTAGTATTTGGTACATATATTGAGGTAATTATCCAAGCTGTAAAGTCTGATAGGTACTAATAGGTGCCCTGTGACCTTGTCCTAATTAGCTTGGACCACTGGATCATCACACACAGATGTTTTGAACCTAAGTGGCCACAGGTACCTCCACATGCCGCCCCGCACAAAGGTTCAAGGAGAAAGCTCTTATTTTGATTTCTCGCTTTTGATTATTCTCAACTTAGACATCCATACCGGGGACAATATAGATGAACAGACAATGGACTCCTTAATGTACACATGGCAAATAATTAGTGTTCTTACATAGAGGTTGAGGATACAGTCCAAAATCAAAACTTTCCACCATGATTCATGGCTTTAGTTAACGGCCCCCAATGTTCTTTCTAACAATATGCATGCTCTAACTATTAAATGAGTGGTAAATCTCCCTTAAGATTTGTGACAAGGTATAAGAACTCTACATGATATTCAACAAAGAGTTGACGGCGTCCCTACATGCCGGTTATCGCACAACAAGCAACTTGTAAGAAATAAAGTACACATATTCAATACCACAAAATAGCTTTAAGTGTTATTTTTTGTCCTAAGGAGCTATATAATGCGGTAAGAAGTAATGACATGGACTCTAAAGGTACTCAAGCAATTAATTCTGGAATGCTGAGAAATACCATGTAATAGGTAGGTATGGTGGACACGTATCGGCATAGTGGTTGGCTCAAGGATTGGATGCAATGAGAAGTATCTATTCCCTCTCGCACAAGGTTTAGGCTAGCAAGGTTATTTGTCAAACTACATGAACCGTGCAGTTAAAAAACTCACATATGTACATATTAAATATTATAAGACTCTGCACCGTCTTCCTTGTTGTTCAAAACTATGATGTAAATTATCAGACCTTAGAGAGACCAAATATGCAAACCAAATTTCAGCAAGCTTTTCATGTATTTTCATTAGATTGCAAAGATATGATGCAAGAGTTTCTCAACATGAGTACAACAATTGCCAAGTATCACATTATCCAAGAGATTATTCAGAATTACTACATGTAGTATTTCCCCTTCAACCATATAATAATTTAACTAAGAAATTTCAACCTTCGCATGAATACTATGAGCAAAGCCTAAGTGAGCGAAAGTATTTAACCATATGCAACAAGGAGCGGTTCCCTCCCATACAAAGAATGCTAGGATCCATTTATTCAAAACAAAAACAAAACAAACAAACCTATCACCCAAGCAAAGTTAATACAAGATGGATCAATAAAAATATAGTTCAGGGAGGAACCCGATGATGTTGTCGATGAAGAAAGGGATGCCTGGCATCCCCAAGTTTAGACGCTTGAGCCTTCTTAAAATGGATGAACCACGGCATCCCCAAGCTTAGAGCTCACTCTCTCGATCATAGTATATCATACTCCTCTCTGACCCTTGAAAACTTCCTTCACATCAAATTCTCAAGCAAACTCATTGAGAAAGTTAGTGCACAATTGCACCATATATTCAGGAGGAACACAATCATTCTTAACACTTCTGGACATTGCACAAGCTAATGGACATTAATGGATCAGCGAATTTTCACCCAACACATAGCAAAACATGCAATGCTAAATAAAAGGCAGAATCTGGCCAGCTCAATAGTCCGTAAAGACGAATTTTAAAGAGGAATCAGATTTGCTCAAATGAAAAATCAAACTAATGAAAGTTATGTATATATCTCAGGACTACGCTGTAATTTTGTGATTTTTTTAATTTTTCAGAGATTATACAGAATTCTCAGATTTACAAAGTAATGCTGTTTCAGCATCTCTGAAATATAATAATATCAACTTAATATAGAACTTTACTAAGTAATAAAAACATGATAAGAGAGGTTGCTACAGTAGGTAAATAACTTCCAAGACTCAAATATAAAACAAAGTAATTTAGAAACATGGGTTGCTCCCCATAAGTGCTTTCTTTCTTTAATTCGCTTAGGCTGTAAAGTGTAATCTTGCCATTATCAAGAGATGAAGCATCAACATTACCTGGCCAATTACCTTCTTGTTCTTTTTCTCACTTTTGTTTATAGGGAATACATGTTCAGCCCCTGAGGTAGAGGAACTTTAAGGTTCCTTCTCCCATATCTATGACTGCTCCAATAGTTTTGTGTTAGTGGATCTTCCAGTATGAGTTTTCCTGTTTCAACAATAAGATAATCAATGGATAATATCACCAAGAATGGTTACACACCTGCTACTATTCCTTTAACATAATGAGTTAACACAAGAGTTAATTCTTCTCCTTCAATTAATCCCTGTGTTGCAAGATTCAGTGAATACCTAGGCATTGCTGTAAATCTGCATATAATATCACAATTGCATGAGAGTTTGGTCACTGGCAATGAATTTAATAAGAGGGATCCCATAATGAAGGTTCAGAGTTCACTAAAACTTGATCAAGACGGCTACACTAACATATCTATAATTTTCATTCAAGCGTAGATGCACTGTTCAAGAGTGTTTAATCGTCATAAATGCTATTACATGAATCAAAGTTATTATATCAATCATGATGCAAACTAACTTCTTTAATATGCTAAAAGCTTGATCCCCATTATAATGAAGGAATATCCTCCCACTAGAGCATCCAAGGTATATCTATAGAGAATCATAAGACCAAATAAAAATTAAGAGCAAACTTAGAGTCATTTGAGGTTCAATTTTACGAAGTAGTAAAAATCCTGGACCAAGCATCTTGAAAACTTTCCTCATCCCCTTGTTTAAAAGTAAAACTAAGTCCCCTCAAGTGAACAAGTAACAGGTACAGAGCTAAACATGATAACAACGGCGCCGCTCCAACACTAATTTTTGTGTTTTGATATTCAGAGCAAGATAAGAAATAAAGCAAAACTAGCAACTAATTTTAATTTTTTAGTGCAGCAAAAACAAAGTAGTAAATAAAGAAAGCAAGACAAAAACAAAGTAAAGAGATTGAAGTGAAACTCCTCATATGCCAGTGGTCTTGATCTCCCAGACCACGAAATAAAAGGTTCATGGCGCACCTTTTTCTGATAACCCAAGAGGTTGCATGATGAAAACAGTAAGTTTTCTCAGAAAGAAACCAAGGTTTAATCGAATCAGAGGAGCTGCAAGCACGCTAGTGTTGATGGTGGCGAAACGATGCGCATCACCTGTGGGGATTCCGCGCCAACGGAACCTGTGACAATATTAACCAAAGTATTTTGCCCCAACGAAACAGTTGAGGTTGTCAATCTCACCTGGTTTCGCTGTAACAAGGATTGAACTGATTGTGGAAGATGATTGCCGAAGAAACAAAGAACAATTGCAGACTGTATGATGTAAAGAATAGACCGGGTCCACCAGTTCACTAGAGTGTCTCTCCCATAAGATAAAAGCATGTTGGTGAACAATTGCTACCGGCAATTGACAACAGAAAAGGTATAACAAAGGCATAAGAAGATGGTGACAAATAGAGTGAGATTTAATTGGGTGATTACCACAAAGCATATAGACCGCCATCCAGTATGCATCTATGCCTACAAAGTCCACCTTCAGGTTATCATCCTAACCCTTCAAAGATACATTGTAAACAACAGCAATTGCATTAAGTATGGTGCGAATGTAATCAACAACTACATCCTTAGACATAGCATCAATGTTTTATCCTCAGTGGCAACAGCACATCCACAACCTTTAGAACTTTCTGTCACTGTCCCATTTAATGATACATGAACTCACCATCGAGCATAAATACCCCTTGGAGTTAAGAGCAAAAACTTGGCCAGAGCCTCTACTACATAACTGAGAGCATGCAAGATCATAAACAACACATAGGTAATAGATTGATAATCACCATAACATAGTATTCTCTATCCACCGGATTAAACACAATATAGTATTACAGATAGATGATCTTGACTGCGTTAAGGCTGCTCACAAGATCCAACAATGTAGCACAATGGGGAGAAGACCACCATCTAGCTACCCGTTATGGACCCATAGTCCAGGGTGGAACTGATTACTCATCACTCCGAGGTTGCATCATGTATGATGAAGAGTCCTGGAGATGATTCCCCTTCTCCGGCAGGGGGTGCTGAGGTTATCTCCTAATCCCGAGATGGACTACAGCGCGGTGTCTCCTGAAGGTTTTCCGATCGTGGCTCTCGTGACAGTAGGGTTTCGATCGAAGACTTTGGCAGCGATGCAACGCTGGGGCCACACGAGGCCTCTATACGTAGGGGGTCATGGTTGGGAGCCAATGCGCCACTTAGTGTGGGATATGTACCTCAGGTTCACTCTTTCCCGGTCTTCTCGGGAAGTCGCAAAATAGGACCTGGCGCGATCGCCCCAATTGAGAAGTTATTTTAATAGATTTTTGGAAACCAAAACAGCAGAAAACAAGAACTCTGCTTTCGCATCTTTGTTATTAGTTAGTGCCGAAAATGGCAATAATGGTTATAATGTGTATAAAACATGCAGATATCATCAACACGTAGCATGGAACATAAGAGTTCATCGTATACCGCTCGGAGACGTATCAATCACCTCTGATTATGTTCCAAAGTGATGTCTTATAGTTCTTTTAGTTCGATATTAAGGTGAAGTCTAAATGTCGAGGAACTATGTTGAGTGAACATTAATGCTCGATATTTAAGTTGTGGTGTTATTCTCTAGTGAGGGTCATGTGGAACACGATCATAAGGATACTTCACCTTATGGGGTCGAAATGCGTACATCTTGTATTCGCTTACACTATGTAACAGCGTTTAAGGACAGCAACCTGAACCCTGCTGGTATATCGATGCATGAGGGATAGTAGGATCTCAGAGTTTAAGGCTGTGTTAGATTTATCTTAATTATTTAGTTGCTGATGCTTGCAAGGTGTATAATCACAGGTATGTATTAGTCCTAGAAGGGATGTGCATTAGCATTCATCTACATACTACTTATCAAACAATGAAGACGTTAATCAATCAGATGAAGTTAAAAGTACTAGACTAGATCCTAGGTCTCCAAGAACGCTTGTCATTATGGCAAACAAACCGGCTTGTCCTTTAAAGCAAAGGATTGGCTATCGCTGCAATGTACATTTCGATTTTTTTATTTACTTGTACTTATTTATCTTGCTATATCAAAACCCCTGGTAAACTTGTCTCAGTAGAGTACTACAAGGAATCCTTCATCGAATCGCTTGTCAACACCTTTTCCTCGCTTCCTAAGGTTCAGCACTTTATTTATCTAAAGTACTTTGGCTTATATGAATTCCTATACTTGTGGGTCATCAAGACTATTTCCGGCGCCGCTGTCGTATAAAGCGTGCTATTGTAAGTGGAACGGTGGTTGGAAAACTTTTTAATTGACGTAAGCGATTTTGTTTCATCGCTATGTCATTATGAGAGATCTTCGAATTTCTATTTGGAAATCACGATTTATAACGTAGGATGAGGCGCCAGGAGGAAGTAATACCAAGATACTCATGAAAATACGAACGTTGTGGATAAATCGCTTATGAAGGTATTTTAATCGCTCATCCTCGAGATCACTACTGTTTTTACGAATTATGCGGCTATTCAAGTGTAGGTATTTTCCAATGGATGAAGTTAGAAGAAATTGGTTTCAGCAAAGTGTCGTCATTCAGGTGTGGCGCTGTTTATCTGGTATAAACTCAGCTGGATGATGGCATGCCTTCTTGATTGAAGGATATTACGCCTATTTTATTCTAAATTCTATCCTCCATGTGATCACAAAGACCTAAACCGTATATAATTTCTGGCCTCATGATGGAGAGAGTATTGCTGAAGCGTGGGGGAGATTGAAGTCTTTAATGCTCAAATGCCACATTCATGAGCTCCTCATATTTTTATTGATAATTTCTATGCAAGACTTTTCTTTTCAAGATAAACTCTTGTTGGAGCACGCTTGTTCGATCATTCACACGCACAGTAATATGCTTAAATGTAACTTGATCAACCCAAGAAAATACCGAAGGATGGGAGAATGACAAAGGTAGAGTGTCAAAGTTAAAATTATGATTATGAATGCATTGAAACTTTTAGGATACCTTACAACATCGTGATATGAGTGCTATATGTATCTTGACTTCGTTATGTTGCAAAGTATTTATAAAGTTTCTACTTCTACTTTGAATTGCCTAGAAGAATTTTTATAAGTATCATGAACCTTATAAAGATAAAACCGATTCACCTAAAGGTAAATGTATTGCAATTAAAACTGTTGATCATTCCTGATGTTTATATTGAAAAAACTCCTTTCCTGCTAAATGAAGGATGACTTGTTATAACTAGTGTAGTTAAAAAAAAGTGCAAAGAAACCTATAGAACCTCAAGAACAAATAAAAGTTGAACCCGCTATTGCAATAGTTAAAGATCTTGTGACCGAAAATGTAGACGGACACATTATTTTCTATGAAGATGCTTCTAATATTGTTTCAGATCCTAATAAATCCAAACAAGTTAGTTTCATGTGCTCTCTGTTACAATTGGTGATCATTGCTATTATGGTTTATGCTATATTGGTGCAAGTATTAGTGCCATCCCATATGAGCTCTACACGGAAATCATGCATGAAATTAGTGCGAACTTGAAGATATTGATGTGGTTATTCACTAGCTAATAGAGAACCGCTTCCTCCTATTGGTATTGTTCAAATGTGGAAGTTCTATGGAAAGATTAAATATCCTCGCTTGACTTTTGTACTTGGTTCTATCGCTAGTAAGTCTTTTCTCAATACTTGAAGAGCTATTATAGATTGGTGTAAGAAATTTTTTATTTAAATTTGTCAGAATCTTGAAGGCGAGTTTAACTTCTAAATTTGCCAAAAACTCCTTATAAACTCATCGTCTAATGATGACTTCGAGTTGAACAGTGTGCATCCATTGCTCTTGCTCCTAATAATCTTTTGCAGCAACATTTAGAGGATAGCGAGAGTGATTTTAGGGAAGAAAGAGATGAGTTTGATGAAATTTTCCTTCGCCAACCTATATTCTTAAACATGACTTCGTTGAAGATCTAGGTGTAACGCCACCACCAAAGGAAGATCCAGTTTTTGATTTGAAAGATAATCTTAATTATGCTTATATTGATGATAAGAAAACATATCCTGTTATTGTTAGTGCTACTTTCAGAATTTGAAGAAGAAAGGTTATTGGAAATATTGGCTAGCATCGAGAGCTATTGAAGGCACTTCTTTATGACTTGAAGGGATTTCACATATTTACAATATGCCATCAACATGGAAGATGACGAAAAGCCTGTTGTTGAACATCATTTAATCTAAGATGAGATGCATAAGAATGAGGTATTAAAACTTCTTGAAGCAGGTATTATATATATCCTATTGCTGATAGTAGATGGGTTAGTCATGTGCATTGAAGTTCCTAAGAAAGGAGGAATGACTATTGTGCCTAATGGTAATGATGAGCTCATTCCTCAAAGAGGAGTTGTAGGGTATTGATTATCGAAATGTTAATAAAGTTACTAAGAAAGACCATTACCCTTTACCTTTTATTGACCAAATGTTAGAAAGGTTGTTCAAAAATACCTACTCTTCTATGGTTATTCTGGTTTTCACAAATCATCGTTAGAGCTTTCAAAGACCAAGAGGAAACCACGCCGCCTGAGCGGGTAAGTTGTATTTTTAGCTTATGCCTTTCGGCTTGCGGCTGCTCCTGTTACTTTTCAAAGATGCATGTCCGCTATTTTTCTTTTGTGTAAAGATTGTTGAGGTATTCATGGATGATTTTTCCTGTCTATGGGAATTCTTTGATAATTGTTTGCTAAACCTTGATAAAGTTTTGCATAGATGTGAAGAAACTAACCTTGTTCTTAATTGGGAGAAATGCCACTTTATGGTTAATGAAGGAATTGTATTGGGACATAAAATTTCCGAGAAAGGTATTGAAGTTGATAGAGCTAAAGTTGAAGCAACTGAGAAGATGCCCTATCCTAGGGATGGTAAAGGTATTCGTAGGTATCTTTGGTCATGTCACTTATAGGAGATTTATTAAAGATTTTCTAAAATTTCAAAGCCTCTAATTTCAATGCAAGATGGCCTTTTGTTTTTAATGCAATTATATGAAGCCTTTGAAACTCTAAAGAAAGCCTCAACAACTCATTTCGTAGCTCAATCCTCCCATTTGGAATCTACCTTAGAAATTATGTGGTGGATAAGATGGTCAGAGAGGTCATCTTGGGACAAATGTAGGTAGATAAAAAATTGAATGTTATTCATTATCCTAGTAAAACTCTAGACGTTGCTCAAAGAAATTATGCTACAAATGAGAAAGAGTTATTTGTAGTTTTTGCTTATGACAAGTTTAGATCCTATATTTGCTGATTCAAAAGTCACAATTCATGATCATGCTACAATTAGGTACCTTATGAAAAGAAACATGCTAAGCCAAGGCTTATTAGATGGGTGCTTCTTTTGTAAGAATTTGATTTACATATTGTATATAGGAAAGGTGCTGATAATCCCGTTGTTCAAATTTGTTCAGATTGGAAAATATTACCAGATCCCTGCTCTCATAATGATGTTTTCCAAATGAACACCATTGTACAAAGGTGAGCTCTCAAGCAGATATTCCGGTATGCTGATTATGCTAACTTCATTGTTTCGAATTGCCTCCAACCTTTTTAGCTCAGCAAAGGAGGAAATTCTTTTATGATTTGAGGTATTATTTTTGGGATGACCTTTTACACTTATATAAAGAAGGAGTGGATGGTGATGCGCGTAAAATGTGTTCCTGAATATGAACAAGAGATATTGAATAAATGTATGGTAGTTTTTATGGAGGACATCACGCTGAGATAGAACCGCATAAAAAGGTTTTACAATCAGGTTTTTATTAGCCAACACTTTTCAAAGATGCAAGGAAGTTTATTCTATTCTGTGATGAATGTCAAAGAGTTGGTACTTTCTAGACGCAATGAAATACCTATGAAATACTCTTGTTATTGAAACCATTTGATTGTTGGGGATTTGACTTCATGGGTCCTTTCCCTTTCTTCAGAAGGTAACACTTATATACTTGTCGCTGTTGATTATGTTACTAAATGAGTGGAACCATACCAACAAAAAGTGATGATGGTGAGAACCTTTAAAAATGCTTTTAGTCATGTTTTTCCTAGATTTGGAGTACCAAGATATATTATGATGAGGTTCTCACTTATTCATGGTGGTTTTTAGAAAAACTCTTGCTAAATATGGTATTAATCAGAATTGCTTCAGCTTATCATCCTCAAACTAATGGGCAGCAAGAGAATTATCAAATAGAAATTAAATCTATCTTGGTGACTGTTAATAAAACCGGTAAAGAATTGGGCTCAGTGTTGATTTTTTAGAGGAGAATCAATGCAAAAAAATCCATGAATCTCCCTATAAAATGGTTTATGGAAAATCTTATCACTTTTAGAACTGGAGCACAAAGCTTATTGGGCTGTAAGAGAACTTAAGAAAGATTTAAACCTGCCGGTAAGAAGAGGTTGCTCCAATTGAGTTCTTTAGATGAATGGAGATGAAGTTTTACAGGGAAATGCTAAACATTTTAAGGAAAAGGTTAAGAAATGGCATGATGATAGAAGAAATTATTAAAAGAGAATTTAATGTTGGAGATAAAGTCCCATTGTATCGGTCTCGTCTCTCTGATTTGCCGAAACTCTCAAAATGGGAATGACCATATGTCATTGAGGAGGTGTCTGTTCGGGAGCAATAAAAATTGTCACTAAGGATGATGCTGTTGTCATGGTGAATGGACAAAGACCTTACATTATACTGGAGATCTATAATGAAGATATTATTGTTATTCAAGTGATGACTCCTGAAGTTTTCATCAAAGACCAAATTGATGGTTCTGCAGCATAGTTCGACTTTGAATAGGTAACAAAGCCCGGTAATAAAAAAACACAAAAAGACCAACAATATTTCTGCTGTTTATGGAAAATATGAAAATTACGAGATCGAAACCTCCTCATTCGGATGCGTGACGAGGCGTGCTCCCCACAGGTCAGCGCTGGCCCCACCGTCGCTGCTAGCTGCTTCTCTATCAGGGACTCGGACTTTATATTGCTTTACTTTCTCCAAAGTAAGATCTTCCTTTTTCACAAATATTTGGTTTTATATTATTTCAAACTTATAAGATTTTTTTTCAGAGTGTTTTGTTTCCCAAATGCTTTTCCGCCAGGATCTCTGCTTTGATCTAGAAGCACCATGGTCTCCAACAAAGACAAGGGGCCTGGGGCAAGAGATGGATGAAGGTGTCAATAAGGAAGTGAAGAAGATAGCATCAAAGAAAAGAGAGCGGGAGTCGTGGGAGAGTAAGTCAATCTTTGTGATCAAGCACACCGGAATGCTCTTTTCTCACAACTTAAAGACTTCTTCCGGCTTCCTCGCTTCTTAGCCTCAACTCTTTCCTTGTGGAGAAGCAACACGGGTTACTCAAGGAGTTTTGTGACTGGTCATCATGCCTACACAAGTGATACTTTGTAGAGTGATATCAAGCACTTTTCGTTAATGCTGTAAGAGTTGCGATTTGATCTAATGTATGTTTCACATGACCCAAGTGCATAGACCTAATGCCTCTCGGTGGGGAAGTATTACCCAATTCATTGATTCGACACAAGGGGAGATAAAGAATACTTGTAAGCCTTAATGCGGAGTTGACAATTCAAACAAGACTTGAAAACGATTTGTTCGGGTAAAGAGTTTAGTCAAGAGTGCGTCACAGCAAGAGGAATAGTGAAACAACAGCAGCGGAACAAAGAGCAGAGGTGATTATACTTCTTTAACTGAAAAGATCAAGATAAGGTGGTAGGGGAGAGGGCGTTGCATGGATGAGAGAATTCATGTAACAATCATGGTAGGGCATTTGCGTAATAATAAAGCGGTATCCAAATACTAATCAATCAATAGGCATGTTCCCATATATACGTGTTCGCAATGAGAAACTTGCACAACATCTTTTATCCAGCTTTGGCAGCTTTTGCCTCTAGGGAAACTACTGGAAATTAAGGTACTCCTTTTAATAGAGTCTGGAGCAAAGCATTAACACTCCGTAAACACATGTGATCCTCACATCACTACCATCCTCCTGGTTGTCCCGATTTCATTACCATTGGTTTGACATGATCAATATTAACTTGCAGGAAGATCACAAACGATATCATGATGAAACAATAACATGTTCAGATCTGAGATCACGGCACGGGCCCTAGTGACAAGCATTAAGCATAACAAGTTGCAACAATATCATAAAAGTAACATCTACGGATACTAGGCACCATGCCCTAACAATCTTGTGACTATTACATGATCAATCTCATCCAATCCCCACCATCCCCTTCAGCCTACAGCGGGGGAATTACTCACACATGGATGGGGAAACATGGCTGGTCGATGAGAGGCGTTGGCATGGCGGCGATGATCTCCTTCCAATTCCCGTCTCCGGCGGAGTGCCGAACTGAGACTTGGCTCCAGACGGAGTTTCGCGATGTGGCTGACTCTCTGAGGCTTAGCGACTTCTCTCCATGCTTAGGTCGAGGGCGATAAGTCCGAAGGAGGTTGGCTGGCTGAGGCCGCCACACTAGGGCCGCGCTCCCTCTCCGCGCCGGCCGTGTGTGGGGCCCTCGTGCCCCCACCTGCTTGCCCTTTGGCTCAATCTGGGGAAAATAGGACCTTCCACAAATTCTAGGATTTTCCTGAAAGGATTGCATACAAAAACGAGCACCCTCACGAAACAGCGTTAGTCCCGTGTTAGTTGTATCAAAACACACAAATTAGAGTAAAACAATAGCAAAAGTGTTCGGAAAAGTAGAGGACGTATCAACTCCCCCAATTAGCTTATTGCTTGTCCTCAAGCAATAGTTAACTAAGGCGATAAAAGAACTTTCACGAACACATTTGCTCATATGATGTATATTCTCATGCTATGGCTAATACTTAAGCAGTTCATAATGAGATACATACAAATAAGATCATCGAACAGCTATGTCAATCATGGAGAGGTACCAACAATTAATAATAAGCATCATGAATCATGTATATAAGCAGGATTGCAATGTTCATAGAGTATAAAGTGGTATCTCGCTTGCCCGTATTTGATCGGCAAAACATAAATGGCCAGGCACCTCTGGAGTTCATAGAAAGACTAGAAGTAGTGATTGTCAAAGATAAAAGCATCAAAGTTATACCACAATCAATCATATTTTGAGACAAGCATATTATACTAAGAATGACGGTTGTGCTCTCAAGATAGTGCTTAAAGAAAGAATGAGACACAACATAAAAAGTAAAAGATTGATCCTTCGAGAGGGAAGCAGGGGATTAACATGCTAGAGCTTTTCATTTTTAAAACAGGAGTAAAATTATTTTGAGAGGTGCTTGTTGTTGTCAACGAATGGTAATGGGTACACTAACTCCCTCACCAACCGGACTCCCAAGAGCGGCTCCCATGAATTATTTGTATGTTTATGTGGCACTCCTTCCAACCTTTCTTACACAAACCATGGCTAACGAATCCTCGGGTGCCGCCAACAATCACATACCATGAAGGAGTGCCTTTTTATTTAAGTTTTATTATGATGATGACACTCCCCAACCTTTGCTTACACAAGCCATGGCTAACCGACGGGTGCCGTCCAACAATCACAAACCATGGAGGAGTGTCTATTTAAGTTAATTAATTTGGGCGGGAATCCCATTGCCACTCTTTTGCAAAATTATTGGATAAGCGGATGCCACTAGTCCATATGAGAGTCCGTCAAAAGTAAATGACAAGGTTGAAAGCTAAACACCACATACTTCCTCATGAGCTATGAAACATTAACACAAATTGAGAAGCAATTGAAAGTAAAGGTAGCGCATGAGAATTTACTTGGAATGGTTTGAAATGCCATGCATAGGTATTTATGGTGGACACTTTGGAACAACTTGTTTTCAGGTGTTTGGAAGCAAGTACTCCCGCTAGTACAAGTGAAGGCTAGCAAAAGACTAGGGAGCGACAAATCAAGAGAGCAGAATCATAATCATGCTTGCAAAATAAATTAACGGATGCATAAAAGTGATACAAGAACCTCAAGCAATATAAATCATCGAGACTTAATTGACTTTTTGTTCAGTCATATGCATGCGTGAGCATGTGCCAAGTCAATATCAAATGAATTATTCAGAGGAGGATACCACAATGCCATACTTACTTATGAATGCAAGCGAACATCCATGACATGCTACTCATATTAATAAATTGGAGCTAAACATGAGATCATGAACTACTAGACTTTCTCAAATAACATATACCTCACATGAACCAACTAAGCATGCTCACATGGATGAGTATATGTACAAAAATGAAAACAAATAGAGTTCATACCAGCCTCTCACCACAATCCAATTGTTGTAGATCGTCATTATTGCCTTTCACTTGTGTAGCTTGGATAATATGAAATGAAAACCACGCTCCAGCCACCGAAGACCATTGAACTCATGATGAACTTTACAAACCAAAGAAGAATAGCAAATATTTTTGGTGTTTTCGAATTGGAAACAAGAACAAAGAAAAGCAAACAAAGCAAAATCTTTTGGGTTTTCTCATAGCAAACTAATAGCAAATAAAGCGAAACAAATGCAAGAAACCAAAGCAAACAAATAGTGAAGAGAAACAACAGAAATATTTTTGGTCTTTTTGTTTTTAGAAAGAAACAAAGCGAAAACAAAAGAATGCAAACTAACAGAAACACAAGCAGGATGACAGAAATCCCAAAACCTGACAGCAGTACAGAAATCGAAATTAACAAAATCTTCCATTGCTCAGCTCAAAATGTGTTCAACTAATGAAAGTTAGATAACAACCTGGGGCACATGCTCAAAAATTGGAAACTCAAAATAACGTTCTGGCTGTGCATACGAATTTTTTTGGTAACAGCCCAAAATCTGTTTTTGGACAACACTTCCCAAATATCATCTCCTTCTCATTAGAAAACCACTCTAAGAAACTAAACAAGTATGTACAAGTATCCAGCAACCATAATATGCAAAGAATGAGTGATGCCGGTATACCTCCCCCAAGCTTAGGCTTTTGGCCTAAGTGGAGTTCAATCCATCGAGGCTATGAGGTAGTATCTCCGTAGTACGACGAAGATGGATCATATTCGGGTATGTGCTAGAAGAAGCACCCGGATACGTGACGGTGTAGTCGTAGAGAGGCTCGGCGTCCTCGGATTCATGCTGGTGGTGGAAGTCTTGTATCTTCATATGTTCCTCCACCTCCTCCTTAGTGCGCGACCATGATTGCCTGTCAATATTGAACAAACCTGGGGAAGAGGGATTTCCTTCTCATCCCCGTCAGGCAAACAACATTCTATAGGCCATATTATCTATAGTGGAATCAGTGGTAACAAAATGATTCTTCATAGCAGCAATATCAAGTCTCCTAGGGGTTAATGGCACATCATTAGGATCAAGAGGGAGTCTTAAATGTGTTAAAATGCGTGAGTGCAATAGTTCCTCCAAAAATAGGCCCCCTGAGAGGCGCCAGCAATAAGAGAACCAAGATGATAAGGTGTCTGTCCAGTAAGTGCAGCATTCAAGAAAGCAAGATGATAGCTAGAAATATTGCTAGTGTTCTCCCTACCAAGAATGCTAGTAGCAATGTAATATGCAAAATATTTAATGGCGGGGAGTTGAATGTTCCTTATCTTGCCACGCTGAATGGTGCGACAATCATCATCGGTGCCTCGATAGAGCTCCAACAGGTCCCGGGGGTTGTCATCCTTGCTGTACCTACAGGGGCAATATCCAATGCACGACAAAATTCTTCCAATTCCATAGTAACAGGATTACCATAGATCTTGAATGCAACTGTCGGCTCATATTGCGTGTTGTGGAACTTGAAGCTCTCAACGAAAATTTTGGTGAGCATGTAGTATTGCTCCCTTTCATCTCCACGTAGGTGGCTAAGCCCGCCCTGTTGACAAGGGTGATGAATCATCCATCCCTGCATTTGTCAGAAAATCATAACATGGGAAGGATGAAGCATTAGGAGCCCCATTGTCCTCTTCGGGCGCGAAGCTAGGCGCGATGATATCCTCATTGTAGGATCGCCTAAGTCGGTGTGTCCTGAAGGCCTCCCGGTGTTGGTTGTTTCTTGAATAATTCTCCAAAGTTGAACTTCTTCATCTTCCTCTTCTGAAATTTTCAACAATCATTATAAAATTTGATTTCAAGGTATATAATTGGGGAACTACTATAGGAACTTGCTAGAGTACTAAACATGCATCAAAACTAGTTTCTACCACTTAGAACAAGCATGCAAGCTCACTAAACATGTTATCTACAGCAGCAAAATATTCAAGATATACTCAACCAAACAAAATTCTAATTAGACAATCAAAGGAGTCACATACCAAGGAGCAAAATGCAACAGAAAGAAATGAGCAAAGAGATCGAGAAATCGCGAGTTCTTGAGCAGAAAAGCGAGTGAGAGAAAGTGAGTACGAGTTTTTTCGGGAGAGAGAAGAGAATGAGTGAAAGGGATGATGAAGTGGGGCAAGGAGGGGCCCACACACCAGGGTGGCGCGCCCTGTTTGGCCGCGCCTGCCTGGTGCCACAGGGTGCCCCACTGTCAGCCCTGGTGCTCCCAGTGCCTCTTCGAAAAATAGGACTACCAGTATAATTTTTGTAAATTTTTGAGAACTTCGAAAAATGCACATTTCTAGGTGTTAAATTAATTATTACTAGCAGGAAAATGATTTCCAAAATCTTAACAACTAAAGCATATTGCAAAACAAAAAGTGCTACAGCAAGTAAAACAAATGGAGGGAGAAAGAAAGAAAGAAATGTTGTTTAGCTCTCTTATGCATTAAAATAACTTGTTAACAAGGTTGATCAAGTCTTGCTACCAAATAAATTTTATATGACATAAGAAGAAATAAACCTCAAATCAATCATGTTACCTTATATTGAATTGATATGGATCCAATCACAAGAGTTTGATATTCTTCTTTAGGCTCATATATAGGACAATCAATGGATCCCACTTTGATAGTTTTCACATTAAAAATTGTATTAACTCCATATACTTTATCAATCCTCTTGGGAAAATAGACGGTATGTTCCTTGTCATCAACATTAAAAGTAACTTTGCCTTTATTGCAATCAATAACAGCCCCTGCAGTATTAAGAAAGGTCTTTCAAGAATAATGGACATATTATCATCTTCATTTCCAACACAACAAAATCGTTAATATCAAGCAATGAGTAACTTGAACAGAACATTTTCACACACCAACAGGAATAGCAGAGATTTATCAGCCATTTGCAAAGATATATCGTTGGTATTAACTTATCTAAATCAAGTCTCTTATAAAGATAAAAAAGCATTACACTAACACCGCTCCCAAATCACATAAGGCAGTTCTAACATAATTATTCTTGATGGAACAAGGAATAGTCGGTATACCAGGTCTCCCCAGCTTCTTTGGAACCTTACCATTAGGGAGTAATTAGCGAGCATAGTGGAAATCTCCTCATTAGGAATTTTCCTTTTGTTAGAGACAATATCTTTCATATACTTTGAATAAGGAGGCAATTTAATAGCATCAAAGGGATTTGCAAAAATAAAGGTTTCATCCAATCACAAAATTTATTATAATGTTCCTCCTCCTTTGATTTTAGTTTCTTAGCGGGGAAAAGGCTTTTGAACCCAAGGTCTCTTTCATTACCATGTTTCTTTGTAATAAAATCTTCTTTAGTATCTTTTTATCATATTGCGGTTCTTTTGCAATTTCTTCTTTATCAGGAGCATCATTCTTATCATTATCTTCATCATGTTCATTGCCACTTTCGGTTTCAGCATCAGAAATAGAAATACTATTAGGATCACTAACAGGTTCAAAGGATTCTACAACAGTTTTGTGTTTCTTCTTCTTTTTCTTAGAAGGACTACTAATTTCTTTAGTTTGTTGAGAATCTTGTTCAATTCTTTTGGGGTGCCCTTCAGGATATAGAGGATCCTGGGTAGAAACACCGCTAGTTGTTACTTCATAAACTTGTTTCTCTTCATGATTATTTTTTAACAAGTCATTTTGCACTTTAGTAAGTTGATCAATTTGAGTTTGAATCATATCAAAATGTTTAACAGCATCTTAACATCATTGGAGGTTCTCTCCACAATATCATGCAATTTACCAATAGCTTGAGAATTTTCCATTAGATGATTCTCTACTCTCATATTAAAATTACTTTGCTTAACAATATAATTATCAAATTCATCTAAACATTGATCAGGAGGTTTTGAATATGGAATATCTCCTCTATCAAAACGTTGAAGAGAATGTACCTCGATTGTAGATGAAGGGGGAATTATCTTACATAGGTCTTCTATAGGAGGTAAATTCTTCACATCTTCAGATTTAATACCTTCCCGTAAGAGATTTCTTGGCTTCCTCATATCTTCATCATTTAATTCAATCATACCCTCTTCTTCAATATAGGTGTAGGGGTTGGTTGTGTAGACCAATCATCATGATTTTTGCTTATCCTTGCCAATAATTCTTCATTCTTCGGAGTTCTTTTCCTGAAAACACAATCAGCACAACTATCCAGGTATGCCCTAGACTCAATGGTTAGTCCACTATAAAATATATCAAGTAAATCATGCTTTTCCAAATCATGTCCAGGCCGAGCTCTAATAAGAGAGCAAAATCTTGCCCAAGCTTTTTCTCCATCTTCTTGATCAAAGCTATAAATTTCTGGACAGCCAGTGTTGAGCACTAGCGGAAAGTATTTCGAAAGAAAACATCAAGCAAACAACTTGGACTATTAATAGAATCAGGAGACAAATTATTATACCAAATCTTAGCATCATCCTTAATGAGAATGGGAAAATCTTAGCAACAAAATAAGTACGCATCTTAACATCATCGAAACAAGCTACTTAAAGTAGAAAGCTCATTCATATGTTCTACAGCACTTTTTCAGTACCACAAAGGTGTTTTCTCAACAATAGATATATGAGATAAATCAGAGAAAAGTCATAATCTTTATCCTTAATGTTTATAGGAGATGTGGCAAATTTAGGATCAGGAGACGGTTTATATCTAACAGCATGTTGTGCAATAAGCTTTTAAGGTTACTTGTACTAGTAGTAGCATTGCATTTATCAATAAAATCATCATCAAGTTCTACATAATCTTCATCAAGATCATCAATCCCAGGTGAATTAACAGGTGTAACAGTATTTTCATTAGGAGTTTCAGTAATTTCAGTTTGTCTAGACCTAGCAATTGTAGCATCTAGAAAAGGACCTAATGAACCAGCATTATCAAGCAAGAAGCATCATCAAAATTATCAGAGGAATTTTCAGATTCAGCAGAAGTACGAACACGTGAAGTTTGTGGTGGTGAAACAAGTTGACTTATCACAGATGGTGAATCAAGAGCAGCAGAGTACTCAGAGTTGTACCTTTTCTTGTAGTGGATGGTAATATGGCGACTTTAGTATCGCGAGGTTTACCCATGATGGAGAATTTGCAGCGAACAATATCAATCCAAGTGAACAAATAAAATGCTGCTCGCAAAGAAAAATAGTCTTGATGACCCACAAGTATAGGGGATCGCAGTCTTCGAGGGAAGTATTACCCAATTATTGATTCGACACAAGGGGAGACAAAGAATACTTGTAGCCTTAACAGCGGAGTTGTCAATTCAAGTGCACTGGAAACAGACTTGCTCGCAAGAGTTTATCGTAGCAACAATTTTATAGCAGTAGGAATAGTGAAATAACGACGGTGAAATAAAGACAGATGAGGATTATAGTAAACAAGGATTAAAATACTGTAGGCACAGGGACGGATGAACGGGCGTTGCATGGATGAGAGAATTCATGTAACAATCATGGTAGGGCATTTGTAATAATAAAGCGGTATCCAAATACTAATCAATCAATAGGCATGTGTTCCATATATAGTCGTACGTGCTCGCAATGAGAAACTTGCACAACATCTTTTGTCCTACCAGCCGGTGGCGGCTCTAGGGAAACTACTAGAAATTAAGGTACTCCTTTTAATAGCACCGGAGAAAGCATTAACACTCCGTGAACACATGTGATCCTCACATCACTACCATCCCCTCCTGTCCCACTGCCACCATTGGTTCCGGACAGCGACATGTGTATACAACTGCAGGTAAGATCAATAAACAATGCATATCATGATGAAACAATAACATGTTCAGATCTGAGATCATGGCACTCGGGCCCTAGTGACAAGCATTAAGCATAACAAGTGCAACAACATCATAAAAGTAACATCTACGGATACTAGGCACCATGCCCTAACAATCTTGTGACTATTACATGATCAATCTCATCTAATCCCTACCATCCCCTTCATAAGGGGAATTACCACATGGATGGAAACATGGCTGGTCGATGGAGAGACGTTGGTGGTGATGGCGGCGATGATCTCCTCCAATTCCCCGTCCCGGCGGAGAACGGAGACTTCTGCTCCCGAGACGGAGTTTCGCGATGTGGCGGCTCTCTGGAGGGTTCTGGCGACTTCCCCTTCTCCCCGTTTTTAGGTCGAGGCGATTAGTCTGAGAGGCGTCGGGGGCCAGCCGAGGCCGCCACACACTAGGGCCGCGCGCTCCCTCCCGCCACGCCGGCCTGTGTGGGCCCCGTGCCTTAACAGCTTGCCCTTCTGCCTCGCCAATATTCCGGGAAAATAGGACCTTCTGATAAATTCCGAGGATTTTCAAAGTTGGATTTGCACAAAAAGACACGAGAAAGTAACTCACGAAAATTACGTTAGTCCGTGTTAGTTGTATCCAAAACACACAAATTAGAGGCAAAACAATAGCAAAGTGTTTGGGAAAGTAGATACGTTTTGACGTAAGAGCACCGCCACATTTGGATAACAACGAATCTCTTCGGAGTTTTAGTGTAGAACCGCCAAAGAAGTTGAAGTGAAGGAGATCTTTAAGAAGCGCGGGAGCAGGCCATCACCACTGAAGGAGTAATTCATCACTGTATTGGCATCCCCTTGGTTTGTTCCAAGCTTGGGGGAGTGCCGCGATCACATCATCACTATCTTTATCCTTTTACTATCAAGTGGTGTCATATCATGAGTAGGGAAGTTATCATATAAGATGGTTTGCAGTGTGGAAGTATCTCTCTCTTAGTCGGTTATCTATGTATCCGTTGGTATGAGTTATCGTTATGGAATATTAATGAGAAGTCTTATCATTTACTTTTTGCACACCTTATTTTAGTTTGCTGTTATTTGATTACTCTTGACATTAGTATTGATATCACTTTGGGAGCATCAAGTAAATCTATTTGGTTTGGCAAACTTAGCATTGGTCAATAGCAACAACACTTTGATGTTTAAATAGAAAAGGGAAATACATGTAGATATATTACTTTATTATCTTTCTGCTAATGAGTTTAGTATTCTGAAGTTAAAATTGCTTGTTTATGAGAAAGATGCATGATTGTTTCTATCACATGTATATTTGTTTGTTTCCCTCAACCTTTATGCTTGCTACCCAACCTTGCTAGCCAAAAACCTGTATTGAGAGGGAATGCTTCTCATACATCCTTAACCCTAGACCAAACTGTAAGCCCCAGGAGTAGGAATACCCAGAGCGCGCAGGTACGAGGGGTTTATATGCATGAGGTCACTACAAGGGACCGTGAGGTCGCCTCGCATTCCCAAGCGTATGGGTAGGCCAAGCAACAGCTCGACACGCCCATGCACACAACACCCACCTCATAGGCTCACGTTAGGCTTTCCAAGCCTGAGTGCTTCACCTTCCTGTGCACTTCACACATACACGCACGGTGCACAGGATACAAGGGTAGAATACAGATTCAATATCACAACATGACTATCTATGACACAAAAGATGGAAATAAATGTTCATATATAGCAACGCTCTACTGAGCAAGATACAAATGACACGCAGAGGACACATGTCCCATCATTATATCATACATAAGATAGCAAATAGTCTGGGTACAGACAAGATCCAAATGGGACTAAGAGTCCTGAAGATAACCAAGCGGGATTCCATAACCAACAAGCCACAGACTGCTGCCTTAGGAACGATCCTGCTACGCAACGAAGTCGTCGTCCGTGAACTCTCAAAGCACCTCCTGCGTCTGCTCAACATCTGCGTACTGTTTGTCGAAAAGCGGGTTCCGGAAAAGAGAGAGAAAAACGAGGGTAAGTACCAATGGCACATACTTGCGAGACAAGACCAGCTATGCTCGCTGGTGGGCGGTATAAACTTCACCCGGCTATATGTGGAGTTTAGCGGCAGCAAAGCACTAACCAATAGAGACACGCTACAACATTCGTCTATCGAAGGTGAGAGAGCGCATAAGCTAACAGTTCTATACGCAAACAAAACCCAAATGCGTCCCCCTTCGCCAAGAGGTATTACAAAGGCACACACGCTTTTGAAAGAGTTTTATTGGCAAATTATTAGCAACATGAAGTAAGGTGTAAGTTGTTCTATGATCGAGTTAAACATCTCCAAGTCGTCCATAACCGCGGACACGGCTTATCGATAAGATTTCACCCTGCAGGGATGCACTACTGTACCCATACACGCATGTCCGACTCCACAAGCAAGGGTTTTGAGAAAACTTGCCGGTGAATCCTCGCATCACAACCCCTCCCTTCACCACAGACCAAGTCCAAGAAGCCACCTAACTAAGTTAAACCCGTATCAGAGTCCGGCGAAACTCCGAGGCGGACCTAGCTATGTGCGTCAGCGTACTAGGTGGTCAGTGCCCAGCGGGATGGCCACTTCGCAGCGGCTCCGCAACCTACGAGCGTGCAAGAGACAACGGGGTTACAAGGCACAGACGGCTTCCCCAAAAGTACATCATATCATCTGACCACAAAGAAACAAGCTTGCACGCCCGAGAGACACAAAACATTACGAAACTAATTGTGGCACTTGGACAGTGGAAGCAGTTCCGATAATAGGTCGAGGGGGGCCTAGTGAAAACTCCCACGTGTGGTTAGTGCGCTCAGTCTTGGATCAGAAAACAAGAACTCGTCCTAATTATAAATTGGACACAAGTGGGCCATGGTAAAACCAAAATATACAGTTGACCCACCGATGCCTCTGCTTATCCATTTTAATATAAATATTTAGGTGAGCCATGATTATCTCCAACAACAGATATATCAAATAAACAATTACCCAACGAGATATCCCGAACATTTCGAGATATCAACAAAACCCTAAACTCGCCTACGACTCGCAAAGCTGGCAAACAACAAACATCAAGGGCAAGGAGGTGTATCTCGGACATATAGGTAACAAGTGGATAGGACACGTGACACAACAGAATCGCAACATAAGGATAGCAATAGATCAAAAGAGCATGTAAATGTAAAATAGGTGAAGGGGTGGGCTCGCCTGTCAAATCGGGAGAGAAAGCACGAACGCGATCTTCAGGGGTGATGTAGAGGAACTCCTTCTCGAACTGCTCGGTGTCGGTGTCTACTCGGGAAGAAGCAAATAGCACATACAAGAAGAAAGATGCGCAAATCAATACAAGGATGTGCAATGCGCAATATGATGCATGAGGTGCAAGGGTTTTATGCATAGCAAAATTAAGTGGGGTGTTCGAATATAGCATGAAAAGATGGAACACCCACACATAACATTTAGTTCTTGTTGCAAATTTTAATTATTTCGAACCAGGGATGATGCCAATGATGCATGACAAGTGCAGATTTGAATTCCTCACATTCTTCTGATGCATTTTGATATAAAAATTTATGCAAATTGGAGTTGTAGAAAGAAAGTTATGAATTAAGCAAGATTTCATCAATTAAGTTCAGATTTGAAAAGTGATCCAATTTTATTTGTTCAGATGTTGAAAAAAAATACATGGTTGGGTAGTTCATGTTTTTCTGATACTCCAGCATATAAAGTTTGTGTGATTTGGATTTTGGAAAATACAATTTTAAAACGTTTGAAAAAAAAAAGGCAGGGGCAAAAATATTGATGAACAGCAGTTTGCAAAAACGGGTTTTAAGTGCTGCACAGGCCAGGATTTGAAGTCAGGATGTGCTGTGGAAGGACAAAGAACAGAACCAGTACAGCTGCTCGTTGGTTTTGATGTGTTACAGGACACTAGCAAGAAAAAAAATGTAGATGTGCGCTAACTGAATTTTTGACACTGAAACTGAAAAACGTGTCAGCGGAGGTTTCCTGTAGATGCGTTTCTGCACAGATATTAAAGTGTCGAGAGCGACGAAACTAGATGTTGCTAGGCAAAACTCTTGACAAGTTGGGCATACTGGATATACCAAGATTCGAAAAGGAACAAGTTTGGGGCGTTTTGGTGCACCGTGGTGCCGGCGAGGTTCGTCGGAAAACGGTACCCCGACATGTGCGACAAACAGCGAAAACTGAAAACAGATTCTGGACAGATGTTTGATCGAAGGTGGCGTCGTCTACAGGCAACGAAATTGAGTGATTCCAAAACTAAAGCTGTAGCCCTTTGTCTCAGCTTTCCAACGGTGCGAAGAACGCAAGCTGGAGTTGCCTGTGCTGGCGAGGAGATGCGTCGCAAGATGATGCCTGCGAGCAGAAAAACTGGGCGACCAGATTTCGGTTTTTGGGTTTTGCTTCTCAGAACTCGTTTCGATTTCGATGTCCACTGCGTTTCTTCCTCGGATCTGATAGCATGGCATGCAAGGGAGGTGTAGAGGATGATGCTCACCCTGGTGGTGTCGAAGGAGAGGTGGAGGAGGCGACGGAGAAGTGGCCGGAGGAGCCGGCCGGAGATGAAGGAGAAGGTGGCCGGGTTGTTGAAGATGAAGAAGATGCTTGAGGGCTGCAGGCCTTGGCGTCCTTGAGGGAGTCCAGGCTGGAGAGGAGGACGTCGCAGTTCCGTTCCACTGCTCAGGTGAGTTCGTCGGCGGCCATGGCGACGCCGGCGGTGCTTAGACGGTGGTGGTTTCTCACGGGTAGTTTTCTGCTTAGGAGCTGGAGAGGGTTGGCGAGCGGCGGCTGTAGAGGAGGGGAACGGCTAGGGTTTTTGTGGAGCTGCTGCTGGCGTCTTAAGGGGAAAGGAGGCAGGTGTCAAGCATCGGGAACGAGGAGCAGATCATGTGGTGATGGAGGTTGTCGTACAAAGGAAGAAGAAGTACATGGAGGTTCTCTCCACGTGAAAAACTGGGTTGGGCTAGAAGAAGGCTGCCGTGACCTTGGGCTAGGTAGGTTAGGCTAGTGTTAGGCTTTTCCTTTTATGTCTTTTTCTGTTTTTATTTCTTCCCTTTCTTTTCCAAACTTTTCTGAAATTGAGATGAGACAAATTTAAAGTTGAACTGCATTTTGAATTCAGGAAAGAACTCAAGCATTGTATACCAACATGGTAGGCTTGAGGGAATAAAAGAAGAAAAGAATAAGAGGGAGATAAAGAGGGTTTTAGTAGAAACCAGAATAATTGGAGAAGGAAGAAACCCAACTCAAGATCATCTTATTATTAGCATTGCAAAATAGAAAGAGAGGGGAGGTTTATAGCAACCATATAAAAGAATTTTTTTTTGGCATGACCTATTTGAAATATAGATCAAGTAGAGGGATAGGTTTAGGCTTGTTAGCTTTTCTTGGAACATCACAAGAGGGAGGGGATGAACCAAGAAAGAGGAAGAGGAAGAACAACAAGCAAACCAAGAATCAAATGCAATTTTATAAAAGCCAAAGGTGGTGATATGCATGAATGCATCATGATGAGATGACAACAATGCAAGAAGGGTAAAAGGGACTAAGGTGTTACTCTTGGGATGTTACAAACGCCCCCCCTTGAAGGAATCGCGCCCCGAGATTCTCAGGAAGAAGAGAAGAAGGACGGGTACTCGGAACGGAGTTGATCTTCCCGCTCCCAAGTTGCTTCTTTATCGGAATGATGGGACCACTGCACCTTGAGGAACTTGACGGAGTTGTTGCGAGTTCGACGTTCAGCTTCATCAAGAATCCGAACGGGATGCTCTTTGTAGGAGAGGTCTTCTTGGAGGTCGATGGACTCGTGATCAACTGCACGGCCCGGATCTTTGAAACACTTCTTGAGTTGTGACACGTGGAAGACATCGTGCACTTTGGAGAGCTTCTCAGGAAGTTCAAGGAGGTAAGCGACTTCACCACGCTTTGCTAGCACCTTGAATGGACCAATGTATCTCGGCGCCAGCTTGCCTTTGATACCAAAGCGATGAGTGCCCCTCATTGGAGTAACACGAAGGTAGGCTTGATCACCAGGATGATAGATCATATCACGGTGCTTGCTGTCATAATAGCTTTTCTGCCGAGATTGTGCTATCTTCAGATTGTCACGAATGATTCGCACCTTTTCTTCAGCCTCATTGATGACATCGGGGCCAAAGATTTGCCTTTCACCGGTTTCAGACCAGTTTAGAGGTGTTCTGCATTTGCGACCATAGAGAGCTTCGAAGGGTGCCATGCCCAAACTGGCTTGATAGCTGTTGTTGTAAGAGAACTCAGCGAATGGAAGGCATTCTTCCCATTTCATGCCGAAGGAGATAACACAGGCACGGAGCATGTCCTCGAGAATCTGATTGACTCTTTCGACTTGCCCACTCGTTTGTGGATGGTAAGCTGTGCTGAAGAGCAGATTAGTTCCCATAGCTTTCTGAAAGCTAGCCCAAAACTTGGAAGTGAAGATACTTCCGCGATCAGAGCTTATTTCCAAGGGGACACCATGAAGAGAAACAATCTTTGTTGTGTAGAGCTCAGCCAACTGACTAGCAGATATTGTCTCTTTGACAGGAAGGAAGTGAGCAACCTTGGAAAGGCGGTCGATCACTACAAAGATAGCATCATTGCCTTTGCGAGACTTTGGGAAGCCAGTTATGAAGTCCATCTCAATCTTATCCCATTTCCACTCAGGAATCTTCAAGGGTTGGAGGACACCGGCAGGTCTTTGATGTTCTGCTTTGACACGGCGACAGACATCGCATTCTGAGACATAGCGAGCAATATCACTCTTCATCCTAGTCCACCAATAGGTAGACTTGATATCGAGATACATCTTTGTGCTGCCAGGATGGATAGAAAGAGGAGTGTCATGAGCTTCTTTGAGAATGAGGCTTCTCAGGTTTGAATCCTTTGGAACAACGATTCGACCTTGGAAGAACAGAGTTCCTTTGTCATCGATAGAGAAAGACTTGTACTTGGGCTTGTGCATGTTCTCTTTGATGTTTTTGATACAACCATCTCTTAGTTGCCCGGTTCGTATCTTATCTTCAAGAGTTTGCGTGATCACCAAGTTTGCCAGGTAGCCTTGGGGAACAAGCTCAAGATTCAATTTCCTGAATTCTTCATAAAGAGCAGGTTGACTTTCTTGAATCATGAGGTTGTTGCAATAGGACTTGCGACTAAGGGCGTCAGCCATGACATTAGCTTTGCCTGGAGTGTAGCTGATAGACAGATCAAAGTCCTTGATGGTTTCCATCCATCTCGTTTGACGGAGGTTCAAGTTGGGTTGTGTGAAGATGTATTTGAGACTCTTGTGGTCGGTGAAGATCTCACATTTGTTGCCCAACAAGTATTGGCGCCATGTTATTAAAGCATGTAACACGGCTGCAAGCTCAAGATCATGTGTGGGATAGTTGAGTTCATGCTTTTTCAACTGACGAGAAGCATATGCCACGACTTGACGTTCTTGCATGAGGACAGCGCCTAGTCCATGAAGAGAGGCATCACAGAATATCTGGAAAGGTTTAGAAGTATCTGGAAGAACAAGGACAGGTGTGGAAGTGAGCTTCTGCTTGAGGAGGTCAAAACTTTCTTGACATTGAGGAGACCAAAGGAACTTCTTGTCTTTCTTCAGGAGATCGGTAAGAGGCTTGGCGATCTTGGAGAAATTCTCAACGAAGCGGCGACAGTAACTTGCCAAACCAAGGAAACTTCTCACTTGCTTGACATTCTTCGGAGGAAGCCATTCAACGATTGCCTTGACCGTTTCAGGATTAACAGCGATGCCTTTTCCAGAAATGACATGGCCAAGATACACAACTTCAGGAAGCCAGAATTCACACTTAGAGAACTTGGCATAGAGGCGATGTTCACGAAGCTTCATAAGAATGAGGCGAAGGTGCTCTTCATGCTCCTCATTGGACTTGGAGTAGACAAGGATATCATCGAGATAAACTACCACAAACTTGTCTAGATACTCCATGAAAATGTAGTTCATCAGACGAGAGAAAGTGGCTGGAGCATTGGTGAGACCAAAGGACATAACGGTGTATTCGTAGAGGCCATAACGAGTTTTGAAGGCTGTCTTGGGTATATCCTCCTTGCGGATTTTGATTTGGTGATAACCGCTTCTCAAATCCATCTTAGAGAACACAGTTGCACCCGCAAGTTGATCAAAGAGGTCGTTCATACGAGGAAGAGGATATGTATTCTTGATCGTTTTCTCATTGAGAGGGCGGTAGTCAACCACCAACCGATCAGTTTTATCCTTTTTCTTGACGAAGATGGTAGGGCATCCCCATGGAGAAGTACTGGGCTGAATGAAACCAAGTTTTTGCAACTCCTCAAGCTGCTTCTTGAGTTCAGCCAACTCATTGGGACCCATCTTGTAAGGCCGCTTGGAGATAGGAGCTGTTCCAGGCTCTAGTTCAATGACGAACTCAACAGCCCTGTCAGGTGGCATACCTGGAAGTTCTTCAGGAAAGACATCAAAGTCGCAAACCACCGGTATGGACTCAAGTCCGGAAGAGAGCTAGGATTCAAAGCGAAGAGCTGAACGGAAGGTGTCTCAGAAGGTGAATAGACTATGTGGCTCGAAGTAGGAAGGGAAACTGAATGCTTGGCACAATCAATTACAGCTTTGTTGGCCTTCAACCAATCCATGCCGAGAATGACATCAATGTCTGAATTACCGAGAGCTATGAGTGAAGCAAGAAACATATAGCCCCCGATGAGAATTTGATTCCCATGGCTTATCATGGAAGTTGCCATTTTTGCACCAGGAGATACGACCATGAGTTTGTTGGGCAAGGGATCAAGAGATAGCTCATGCATTTGTGCAAAACTTGAGGAGACAAAAGAATGTGATGCTCCTGTATCAAACAGAACTTTAGCAGAGACTGAGTTCACAAGCAAGTTGCCAAGCACAACATCAGATGCCTTTTCAGCTTGCACAGTTGTGACATTGTTCACCCATACACTTCTTGTACCAGGCTTATTGTTATAGTTGAAAGCCTTGGGTTGTTGTTTCAGAAGCTTGTTTTGAGGGCAGTGGATTGAGACATGACCTGGTTCACCACACTTGAAGCATGCATTAGACGAAGGGCGAGGGACCATTGGTCTTGCCAGAACTTCAGAACTAGGCCTTTGCTGAGCATCAACAGATTGACTTCGCATAGCTTGATTTTCAGACCTTTGATGAACTTGAGAGCCCCTTGGAACAACAACAGGGGTGGGAGGGCGGGAAACAAAACCACTCGGTTCAGGCATGTAGGTGGGTTGTGCAGGAGCAGCATAAGGAACCCAAATCCTACGTTTCTGAGGAGGCATAGCAGTTGTTGAGGAAGAAGCTGCTTCACGAGAGCGCTTACGAGACTCTTCTAGCATTGCACGGCCATACTCTTCTTGGAGCGCTGTGTTAACGAGCTCCTCGAAGGTATTGCACTTGACCAAGAGTATAGCATACTTGATCTCTGGGTTCAGGCCTTTGCGAAACATGGCTTGCTTTTTGGCATCCGTAGATACCTCATCTCCAGCATAACGAGCCAGTTTTAAGAAAGCATCTCTATAAGCCAGCACAGTGTTGCTGCCTTCAGAAAGGTTGCAGAACTCTTCTCGCTTTCTCTCCATGATGCTGTCAGGGATGTGATGACGCTTGAAGAGCAGCTGAAACTCATCCCAGGTAGTGATTGCATCTGGTGCTTTCATCAGCAGATAATTGTCCCACCATGCGGCTGAAACTCCACGAAGAAGATATGTCACATAAGGAACACGGTCCTCATCAGCCACATGTGTCACACTGATAGTCTTGTTCATCTCGCGTAACCAATCATCAGCATCAATTGGCTCTGTGACATCGAAAGTGCGCGGGTTGAGCTGGAGAAACTCCTGAATAGTGACACGTGCATTGCCACCATTGATTCTATCCTGGTTTAGCTGCATCTGATTTAGGACTTGCGCCATTTTAACCAGAGCTTGGTCCACTTCAGGTGGAGGATCATCTTCACCACTCTCCATTCTGAGTAAGGACACCAAGGTTAGCACAATCATGGATAATAAAAACCCAATATTAGTGCTTAACGAGAACTTTAGAAGATAACAAGAGACATGACATAGCTATCATCAATGTACAAGAATTCAAGCACACGAGAGCTATCCATAGCATGTAGAAGGTTAGGACGATAGCAACAAGAATATTTCACAAATCTCGCAAGATAGTGATATGTGGCTATACAGAAATTTTAGCATTAACAAGTGCCCACACGACACAAGTTATGCATATTGGAAGAGAACAACAAGGAAAGAGCTTGACGAAACAACTCCGGAGAAGGAAGGTTGATGTATGCACCAGAACAAGGAAGTGGTCGAGATAGCACCAAAACAACGGAGAGAGCATGTTGGCATGAAAATACCAACATTGCAAAGGAACAGATTATATGGTGGAGATTGACAAAGGATGATAATGAAGCAACCATAGTACAGAAAATTTTCAAAAATACATTTTCCCTATGGCACTATGGTTTCCCCAAACACGTCCAAACCTAGGTGAAACAAGATAAGAATAGAGTAAAACCGTTACACTTCCTTACCAGAGGGTGGGTGGGTGGGGTAAGAAATAAAAGCAGAGTTCCTACTCTCGCGCACAAATTTTTCCTATGTAGCTAATAAAATATGAGTTTCTAGACACAACTTCGTCCGTTGCAAGGGCTCCTAAAGGCAGTCCTGCTCATACCAAGTCTGTAAGCCCCAGGAGTAGGAATACCCAGAGCGCGCAGTACGAGGGGTTTATATGCATGAGGTCACTACAAGGGACCGTGAGGTCGCCTCGCATTCCCAAGCGTATGGGTAGGCCAAGCAACAGCTCGACACGCCCATGCACACAACACCCACCTCATAGGCTCACGTTAGGCTTTCCAAGCCTGAGTGCTTCACCTTCCTGTGCACTTCACACATACACGCACGGTGCACAGGATACAAGGGTAGAATACAGATTCAATATCACAACATGACTATCTATGACACAAAAGATGGAAATAAATGTTCATATATAGCAACGCTCTACTGAGCAAGATACAAATGACACGCAGAGGACACATGTCCCATCATTATATCATACATAAGATAGCAAATAGTCTGGGTACAGACAAGATCCAAATGGGACTAAGAGTCCTGAAGATAACCAAGCGGGATTCCATAACCAACAAGCCACAGACCTGCCTTAGGAACGGTCCTGCTACGCAACGAAGTCGTCGTCCGTGAACTCCCAGCACCTCCTCGTCTTGCTCAACATCCGCGTACCGTTTGTCGAAACGGGTTCCGGAAAAAGAGAGAGAAAAACGAGGGTAAGTACCAATGGCACATACTTGCGAGACAAGACCAGCTATGCTCGCTGGTGGGCGGTATAAACTTCACCCGGCTATATGTGGAGTTTAGCGGCAGCAAAGCAACTAACCAATAGAGACACGCTACAACATTCGTCTATCAGAGAAGGTGAGAGAGCGCATAACGGTTCTATACTCTGCAAACAAAACCCAGCCAATGCGATCCCCCTTCGCCAAGAGGTATTACAAAGGCACACACGCTTTTGAAAGAGTTTTATTGGCAAATTATTAGCAACATGAAGTAAGGTGTAAGTTGTTCTATGATCGAGTTAAACATCTCCAAGTCGTCCATAACCGCGGACACGGCTTATCGATAAGATTTCACCCTGCAGGGATGCACTACTGTACCCATACACGCATGTCCGACTCCACAAGCAAGGGTTTTGAGAAAACTTGCCGGTGAATCCTCGCATCACAACCCCTCCCTTCACCACAGACCAAGTCCAAGAAGCCACCTAACTAAGTTAAACCGTATCGAGTCCGGCGAAACTCCGAGGCGGACCTAGCTATGTGCGTCTACGTACTAGGTGGTCAGTGCCCAGCGGGATGGCCATCGCAGCGGCTCCGCAACCTACGAGCGTGCAAGAGACAAGGGTTACAAGGCACAACTTCCCCAAAAGTACATCATATCATCTGACCACAAAGAAACAAGCTTGCACGCCGAGAGAAACAAAACGTTACGAAACTAATTGTGGCACTTGGACAGTGGAAGCAGTTCCGGTAATAGGTCGAGGGGGGTCCCAGTGAAACCTCCCACGTGTGGTTAGTGCGCTCAGTCTTGGATCAGAAAACAAGAACTCGTCCTAATTATAAATTGGACACAAGTGGGCCATGGTAAAACCAAAATATACAGTTGACCCACCGATGCCTCTGCTTATCCATTTTAATATAAATATTTAGGTGAGCCATGATTATCTCCAACAACAGATATATCAAATAAACAACTACCCAACGAGATATCCCGAACATTTCGAGATATCAACAAAACCCTAAACTCGCCTACGACTCGCAAAGCTGGCAAACAACAAACATCAGGTAGGGCAAGGAGGTGTATCTCGGACATATAGGTAACAAGTGGATAGGACACGTGACACAACAGAATCGCAACATAAGGATAGCAATAGATCAAAAGAGCATGTAAATGTAAAATAGGTGAAGGGGTGGGCTCGCCTGTCAAATCGGGAGAGAAAGCACGAACGCGATCTTCAGGGGTGATGTAGAGGAACTCCTTCTCGAACTGCTCGGTGTCGGTGTCTACTCGGGAAGAAGCAAATAGCACATACAAGAAGAAAGATGCGCAAATCAATACAAGGATGTGCAATGCGCAATATGATGCATGAGGTGCAAGGGTTTTATGCATAGCAAAATTAAGTGGGGTGTTCGAATATAGCATGAAAAGATGGAACACCCACACATAACATTTAGTTCTTGTTGCAAATTTTAATTATTTCGAACCAGGGATGATGCCAATGATGCATGACAAGTGCAGATTTGAATTCCTCACATTCTTCTGATGCATTTTGATATAAAAATTTATGCAAATTGGAGTTGTAGAAAGAAAGTTATGAATTAAGCAAGATTTCATCAATTAAGTTCAGATTTGAAAAGTGATCCAATTTTATTTGTTCAGATGTTGAAAAAAAATACATGGTTGGGTAGTTCATGTTTTTCTGATACTCCAGCATATAAAGTTTGTGTGATTTGGATTTTGGAAAATACAATTTTAAAACGTTTGAAAAAAAAAAGGCAGGGGCAAAAATATTGATGAACAGCAGTTTGCAAAAACGGGTTTTAAGTGCTGCACAGGCCAGGATTTGAAGTCAGGATGTGCTGTGGAAGGACAAAGAACAGAACCAGTACAGCTGCTCGTTGGTTTTGATGTGTTACAGGACACTAGCAAGAAAAAAAATGTAGATGTGCGCTAACTGAATTTTTGACACTGAAACTGAAAAACGTGTCAGCGGAGGTTTCCTGTAGATGCGTTTCTGCACAGATATTAAAGTGTCGAGAGCGACGAAACTAGATGTTGCTAGGCAAAACTCTTGACAAGTTGGGCATACTGGATATACCAAGATTCGAAAAGGAACAAGTTTGGGGCGTTTTGGTGCACCGTGGTGCCGGCGAGGTTCGTCGGAAAACGGTACCCCGACATGTGCGACAAACAGCGAAAACTGAAAACAGATTCTGGACAGATGTTTGATCGAAGGTGGCGTCGTCTACAGGCAACGAAATTGAGTGATTCCAAAACTAAAGCTGTAGCCCTTTGTCTCAGCTTTCCAACGGTGCGAAGAACGCAAGCTGGAGTTGCCTGTGCTGGCGAGGAGATGCGTCGCAAGATGATGCCTGCGAGCAGAAAAACTGGGCGACCAGATTTCGGTTTTTGGGTTTTGCTTCTCAGAACTCGTTTCGATTTCGATGTCCACTGCGTTTCTTCCTCGGATCTGATAGCATGGCATGCAAGGGAGGTGTAGAGGATGATGCTCACCCTGGTGGTGTCGAAGGAGAGGTGGAGGAGGCGACGGAGAAGTGGCCGGAGGAGCCGGCCGGAGATGAAGGAGAAGGTGGCCGGGTTGTTGAAGATGAAGAAGATGCTTGAGGGCTGCAGGCCTTGGCGTCCTTGAGGGAGTCCAGGCTGGAGAGGAGGACGTCGCAGTTCCGTTCCACTGCTCAGGTGAGTTCGTCGGCGGCCATGGCGACGCCGGCGGTGCTTAGACGGTGGTGGTTTCTCACGGGTAGTTTTCTGCTTAGGAGCTGGAGAGGGTTGGCGAGCGGCGGCTGTAGAGGAGGGGAACGGCTAGGGTTTTTGTGGAGCTGCTGCTGGCGTCTTAAGGGGAAAGGAGGCAGGTGTCAAGCATCGGGAACGAGGAGCAGATCATGTGGTGATGGAGGTTGTCGTACAAAGGAAGAAGAAGTACATGGAGGTTCTCTCCACGTGAAAAACTGGGTTGGGCTAGAAGAAGGCTGCCGTGACCTTGGGCTAGGTAGGTTAGGCTAGTGTTAGGCTTTTCCTTTTATGTCTTTTTCTGTTTTTATTTCTTCCCTTTCTTTTCCAAACTTTTCTGAAATTGAGATGAGACAAATTTAAAGTTGAACTGCATTTTGAATTCAGGAAAGAACTCAAGCATTGTATACCAACATGGTAGGCTTGAGGGAATAAAAGAAGAAAAGAATAAGAGGGAGATAAAGAGGGTTTTAGTAGAAACCAGAATAATTGGAGAAGGAAGAAACCCAACTCAAGATCATCTTATTATTAGCATTGCAAAATAGAAAGAGAGGGGAGGTTTATAGCAACCATATAAAAGAATTTTTTTTTGGCATGACCTATTTGAAATATAGATCAAGTAGAGGGATAGGTTTAGGCTTGTTAGCTTTTCTTGGAACATCACAAGAGGGAGGGGATGAACCAAGAAAGAGGAAGAGGAAGAACAACAAGCAAACCAAGAATCAAATGCAATTTTATAAAAGCCAAAGGTGGTGATATGCATGAATGCATCATGATGAGATGACAACAATGCAAGAAGGGTAAAAGGGACTAAGGTGTTACTCTTGGGATGTTACACAAACCCATGCCATTTGTGTCCACCATAACTACCTACTATGTGGTATTTTGCGCCACTCCAAGTAAATACTTCATGTGCTACCTTTAAATAATTCAAACTATATTACTCCTTATTTGTGTCAATGTTTTATAGCTCGTGAGGAAGTATGTGGTGTTTTATCTTTCAATCTTGTTGGGCGGACTTTTACCAATGGACTAGTGGCACATCCGCTTATCCAATAATTTTGCAAAAAGAGCTGGCAACGGGGTTCCCAGCCCCAATTAATAACTTCATTAATAATTCTCTTCACATGTTTTGCCCTGATTAATCAGTAAGCAACTTAATTTTGCAATAGACACTCCTCCATGGTATGAGAAATGTTGGAAGGCACCGAGGATTCGGTTAGCCATGGCTTGTGAAAGCAAAGGTTGGGGGAGTGTCATCCATAATAAAACTAAAATACATGTGTAAACAAAAGAGAAGGGGATGATCTACCTTGTTGGTAGAGATGACGTCCTTCATGGGAGCCGCTCTTGGAAGGTCCGTTTGGCAAGGGGGTTAGAGTGCCCACTACCATTCATTGACAACAACAAACACCACTCAAAATCTTACTTTTATGCTCTTTATATGATTTCAAAACTTGAAAAGCTCTAGCACATGATTTAATCCCTGCTTCCCTCTGCGAAGGGCCTATCTTTTACTTTTATGTTGAGTCAGTAAACCTATTTCCTTCTATCTTAAGCAAGCAATTGAGTTGTTGTGATCCAACCATTTGTGCTATGATCTAGTTAATCATGTCTTGTATTCTTCCTTGTTTAGTACAAATTTTATCTGAATGAATATGATTTTGAAAGCTATCAATGATTATGAGGAGATTGTTATGATTAAAGATGAAAGCCCTGCCATATGAATTCTAATATAAAGGCTTTGCTTAGAAGATAAGTACAATCTGTTAATAGTTCTTTGACCAAGAACAAAGTTTGCCATAACCAATTATGATTTCCTATGCACCTTTATTTGTGATTTCTCTTTACTTATTTCAAGTTGGGTTATATGAGGAGGATGTTTACTAGAATACCTTGTGTGAATCAATATGATGCTTCTTATCTGTATTCTATTTATCGACTCTTCACTCCATAAACATGTGGTCTTGTTTATTGAGCTCAGTTTCGCTTGGGGACAAGCGAAGTCTAAGCTTGGGGGTTGATACGTCCATTTGCATCACTATTTTATATCATAATTTGCTGTTATTCATTGATATATTTCATATTTAGAGATGATACTTATGTTATTTCATCTATTTTGTATGATTCATGATTATTGGAGAATTATTCACCGGAGTCAGGATTCTGCTGGAAAAAGCACCGTCAGGACACCATATTTCGAAGATCAACAATTGACGAAATTATAGAACATCTTATTTTTCAGAAGACGAAGCCAGCCAAAAGGAGGGACCGAGAGGGGCGCCATGGCCCCCCCATAGGCCGGCGTGGGCCTGGCTTGGCCGCGCCGCCTTGTGGGGAGGGGCCCACCCTTTCGGCCGCCTCCTTCGCGTACTTCTTCGTCCGAAAACCTAAGGCACGGGAATAAGCCAGAATGACACAGCCGCCTCGCGGGGCGGAGAAACACCAGAGAGAAAAGAGCTCTCGGCGGCAGGAATCCGCGGGGAAATTCCCTCCCGGAGGGGGAAATCGTCGCCATCGTCACCGTCATCGAGCTGGACATCATTGGGATCATCATCATCATCATCTCCACCATCTACACCGCCATCTCCACCGCTGCACCTTGTCACCGCTGTAAAATCTAGGGTTGAATCTTGATTGTTTGATAGGGGAAACTTTCCCGGTGTCGATTAATACTTGTTATTGATGCTATTGAGTGAAACCATTGAACCAAGGTTTATGTTCAGATTGTTATTCATCATCATATCACCTCTGATTATGTTCCATATGATGTCTTGTGAGTAGTTCGTTTAGTTCTTGAGGACATGGGTGAAGTCTAAATGTTAGTAGTGAACTATGTTGAGTAATATTTAATGGTTTGATATTTAAGTTGTGGTGTTATTCTTCTAGTGGTGTCATGTGAACGTCGACTACATGATACTTCACCTTTATGGGCCTAGGGAGTACATCTTGTATTCGTTTGCTAATTGTGGGGTTGCCGGAGTGACAACAACTGAACCCCGTTGGTATATCGATGGGAGGGATAGCAGGATCTCAGAGTTTAAGGTTGTGGTTAGATTTATCTTAATTACTTTCTTGTATTTGGATGCTTATAATCACAAGTATGTATTAGTCCTAGGAAGGCGTGCATTAGCATAGGTTCACCCACACAACACTTATCAAAACAATGAAGACTAATCAACTGTATGAAGCGAAAGCACTAGACTAGATCCCCGTGTGTCCTCAAGAACGTTTGGTCATTATAAGTAAACAAACCGGCTTGTCCTTTGTGCTAGAAAGGATTGGGCCACTCGCTGCAATTATTACTCTCGCATTTTATTTACTTGTACTTTATTTATCTGCTATATCAAAACCCCTGAAAACTTGTCTGTGAGCATTTAAAGTGAATCCTTCATCGAAACTGCTTGTCAACACCTTCTGCTCCTCGTTGGGTTCGACACTCTTATTTATCGAAAGTACTACGATACACTCCCTATACTTGTGGGTCATCAGGCAGCACCTCCGTACTCGGTCACACGTTCGGTGTTGATGACGATGTCCTCCTCCCCGTTCCAGCGGGCAGCGGAAGTAGTAGATCCTCCTCGGAATCCCGGCAGCACGACGGCGTGGTGGCGGTGGTGGTGGAGAACTCCGGCAGGGCTTCGCCTATGCGCTGCGGGAGTAGTATGTGGAGGAGGGAGGTGTGCTAGGGTTTGAGAGAGAGGGGGGTTAGGCGCCGGCCAGGGGAGCCCTAGGTGGTGCGTCCAAGTCATGGCTGCCCCCTCCCTCTCCTCCTCATTACATATGTGGAATCCCTAAGGGTTTGCCCAAGTCTTCGAATAAGACTCCAATTCAAAAACTGCCTTTTGGAAGAAACCTAGAGGGACAGGGACTCTCCCCTTCCCCCTTTCTTTGGCCGGCCAAGGAGGTGGAGTCCACCATGGACTCCACCCTCCCACTTGGTTGCCTTCCATAGTGATTTCTTCCGGAAGGTTCTAGAATATTCTAGCGCCTTCCATAAATGCACCGGATCATTTCCAAACTTGGAAAGTGACTTCCTATATATGAATCTTATTCTCCGGACCATTCCGGACCTCCTCGTGATGTCCTGGATCCCATCCAAGACTCCGAACAAAACTTCGAACTCCATACGGTTCGTGAACTATGCAGACATGGTTGAGACTTCTCTCCGACCAATAACCAATAGCGGGATCTGGAGATCCATAATGGCTCCCACATATTCAACGATGACTTAGTGATCGCTTGAACCATTTACATACGATGCGATTCCCTTTGTCACGCGATATTTTACTTGTCCGAGGTTTGATCATCGGTATCTCTATACCTTGTTCAACCTCGTCTCCAACAAGTACTCTTTACTCGTACCGTGGTATGTTATCTCTTATGAACCATTCATATGCTTGCAAGCTAATCAGACGACATTCCACCGAGAGGCCAGAGTATATCTATCCATCATCGGGATGGACAATATCCCACTCTTGATCCATATGCCTCAACCCATATTTCCGAATACTTAATCCCACCTTTATAACCACCCATTTACGCAGTGGCGTTTGATGTAATCAAAGTACCCTTCCGGTATAAGTGATTTACATGATCTCATGGTCGAAGGACTAGGTAACTATGTATCGAAAGCTTATAGCAACTGAACTTAATGACGTGATCTTATGCTATGCTTATTTGGGTGTATGTCCTTTATATCATTCACTTAATGACATAACCTTGTTATTAATAACATCCAATATTCATGATCACGAAACCATGATCATCTATTAATCAACAAGCTAGTTATACAAGAGGCTTACTAGGGACTCCTTGTTGTTTACATAACACACATGTATCAATGTTTCGGTTAATACAATTATAGCATGAGATGTAAACATTTATCATAAACACAAAGATATATTATAATAACTATTTTATTATTGCCTCTTGGGCATATCTCCAACAGTGGACTACGCCTTGAACTACAAGTTTTCTTCGAACTAACTTCATACAAAGCCTAGACCGATACAGGGATGCCACGAGGCTTCCTCGTGGTGTGGATCTAATACGTGATACTACAGGGCCTTTCATGAGTTTATTAGAGAGCACCCAACTCTCATAGATTGCGACGTTTCACAATCAGACTCATATAGGTGTGTTCTTCAGAAGATGTTGACAACATCTTTGCTTGAATAAGCCACTTAGAACATATTAAGATAAACATCAACCTGCCATGCATATCAGGAGAGTATTGCATCTTGACGGAGATCTAGGGTAAACTCAGTATAGGGATACTCTCCTCCCAGTTGACTAACAGCTTGTCCCCTATCTCTAATTCATGGGATCTCTGATCACATAGAGTGTGTTACCACTGTAGGAAACTCATAGTGTGGGTCTCAAGGCCATCTCCCTCGATGCATTCTCTATCACATTTCGTGATGGACCCTTTGTGGAAGGATCTGCCAAGTTTCTAGACGTTTGGATATAATCCAACGCAATAACTTTGGAGTTTCTCATTTTCCTGACAGATTTCAATCTCCTCTTCAAATTCCTTGATGACTTCATATTATCCTTAGAACTGTTTACTTTGATGATCACAGTTTGATTATCACAGTTCATAGGAATAGCGGGTATTGGTTTCTCGACCACATGTATGTCCATCAAGAGCTCATGAAGCCACCCTGCTTCAACAATGGCAGTGTCTAGTGCTGTGAGTTCTGCTTCCATTGTTGACCTCGTTAAGATGATCTGCTTGCAAGACTTCCAAGAAATAGTGCCACCACCAAGTGTAAACAAATAACCACTCGTGGCCTTAGTCTCATCAGCATCAGAAATCTAATTGGAATCACTATAACTCTCAAGTACCCTCGGATAGCTAGTTTAGTGAATACCATAGTTCGCAGTGCCTTTCAAATAGCGCAACACTCTCTCAAGAGCATGCCAATGAACATCTCCAGGTCTTGATACAAATCGAGCCAATTTTCTTACAGCAAAGGAGATGTCAGGCCTCGTGGCGCTGGCTAAATACATAAGTGAGCCAATGATTTTAGAATGTCTGAATTGATCTCTAGCAGCTCTTTTGTTCTTTCGAATTAGCACACTGGGGTCATAAGGAGTTGGAGAAGACTTGTAGTTGCTATACCCGAATCGACTCAATATCTTTTCCACATAGTGGCATTGAAGCAATGTAATCCCACCATCGTCATCCTTGATAAGCTTGATGTTTAAGATTACATCAGCTATTCCTAAGTCCTTCATCTCAAAGCAACGAGATAAGAACTCTTTGACCTCCTTAATGACAATAAGGCTGGTCCCAAATATCAATATGTCATCAACATAGAGACAAAGGATAACTCCCTCGCCCCCACCATAGCGATAGTATACAGACTTGCCAGCTTCGTTTACAACTAAGCCTTCAGCGGTTAAGGTTCTTTCGAACTGCTCATGCCACTGCTTAGGTGCTTGCTTAAGACCATACAAAAACTTCAACAACTTACACACCTTTCCTTCTTCACCATTTACTACCAATCCATCAGGCCGCTCCATATAAATTTTCTCATCGAGCTCTCCATTTAGGAAAGTTGTCTTAACATCCATTTGATGAACGAGAAGACCATGTGAGGCAGCCAAGGAAAGTAGTACTCGAATAGTGGTCAGTCGAGCTACAGGTGAGTATGTATCAAAGAAGTCTTCGCCTTCTTTCTGAGTATAACCCTTGGCCACAAGTCGTGTCTTGTACTTTTCAATAGTATCATCAGGCCTAAGCTTTTTCTTGAACACCCACTTGCATCCTACAGGTTTGCACCCATAAGGACGATCAGTAACCTCCCAAGTTCCATTAGCTAAGATGGAATCCATCTCACTATGGACAGCTTCCTTCCAGTAGTTAGCATCCTGAGATGCATAGGCTTCTGAAATAGAAGTGGGAGTACACATGGACCAGAACAAAAAGACCATCCCTCTGTCTCTCTCTTGCTTCCTTTTGGGAGCACATGATTCCACATGATTATCAAGTGTTCTATCAGGGGTTGTAATTGTAACTGACTTGATGAACTAGGCATCTCCGATTTGATGAGCTAGACTTGTCTTTCATGGGAAAGATGTCCTTAAAGAAAGTCGCATCATTCGACTCCATAATTTTACCAACATGCATGTCGGATACCTTAGATTTCACTATCAAAAATCTATAGCCAATGCTATGAAATGCATATCAAAAATCTATAGCCAATGCTATGAAATGCATGGAGGAGGAGGAGTGCGCGAGGGCTCTCTCTCTTCTCACTCACTTACTAGGACTAGAACAGCCCACCTAATATAGCACTCCAACTCTCTTTCAACTAGCAATGTGGGACTAAACTTTAGTTACACCCCTTGCCATTCCCATAGGACAAGAGATTTTCGGAATTTGTATTGGGACATGGGCTAAGGCCCAAAGCCAAATTCCAGCATGGATCGGGTTTTCCACCCCTCTTGACGTCGATGAAGTCGGCCCGAGGCGGGGAACCGATCTATAGAGTGGGCTGAAGTGGAGACGGCGGGTTTCTCTCGAGGGCAGTAGCTGTCTTCTGACTCCCGATCGATATAATGGAACACTTGTTGATCGGATCGACGCTTACTACCAGTGTACCACTCGGATCGGTAAACCGTCTGGAGGTACAATTGCGGTAATTCTTTCCTCATAACGCAAAATTGAGAACGAGGAGAAAATCTACTCCCTCCGCCCCATAGTGCTTAGATACGTCCAAATTCAGATAAACATTCGACATGTTTCATGACCAAATTTTAATGCCAGCTTCTAGAGTCGGTTTACTTCTACAAGAAGCTAGGCATTTCTCAGGAAAGACTACTGGAAACCGAAAAGAACACACCTTGTATGAGAAAGCGCGTTAGAGTTTGCGTCGGATCGGATCGATGGTTAAACTGGTTCTGCATGCAGTACCAGTGTACCACTCGGATCGGTAAACCTTCTACAGCTCGATCCCACCTGCACCTTTCTATATGTCTAGCGTACGATCGACGAGCCGTTCCTGCAGACCCTATCTGTCGGTTACCGTCCCGCAGTCCGGCTCTGGTTCTGGTAGGACTTGAAACCATCTCGTCTCCGTCCTTCGCCCAGCAAGGCGATAAAGGTGACTCGCCTGCAGACCAGGATCCTCACCAAACGCAGACGTAGCCTCGCGCGCCGCCTCACGAGTCACGAAAGAACTTCAACGCAGATCACGCACGTACGAGTTCGAGGAGCAGCAAAGAACAAGCAATGGCGGACCACGCGTCGGCGACTTCCCTGAAGAGCAAGCGCCCTACCGACAGCGACAGCTCGTCTCCGGCCGGCATGTGCCCCGGCGGCTGCGGCTTCTACGGCGCTGCCGCCACCGGCAACATGTGCTCCAAGTGCTACAAGGAGAAAGCCGTCCCCGCCTCCGAAACCACGGCGGCTCAGACGAGCGTCTTCGTCCCTGCATCTTTCACCGCGCCGCCGGAGAAGAAGGCCAAGACCATCCTCTCCGTGGCGTCCTCTGACGGTGCCGAGGCCTCCGTGGCGTCCATGAAGCAGCCAACGCCTGCGACGACGAACCGGTGCGCGACCTGCCGCAAGAAGGTGGGCATGCTGGGGTTCCGCTGCCGCTGCGAGGGCACCTTCTGCAGCGTCCACCGCTACTCCGACAAGCACGACTGCGGCTTCGACTACAAGACGGCTGCCCGGGAGAAGATTGCCAAGAACAACCCCACGGTCGTCGCCGACAAGATCGCAACGAGGATCTGAAGCCCAGGAGACCTAGCTGAACAGCTTGTAATTAGTGCATGGTTCTTGAGAATAGTAGAATAGAATTGATGTTTCTGTATTTTTCCTGTCGTCCTGTTATAATTAAGTTCCACCATCCATATCTGAATCCGTCAGGATGAACACAAGCAGGTTGTACTAGTTCCAGAGGATAATATGTCATCTCTATTTTCGTTGTACTCTATCATTTTCTTCGCCTGGAGCTGGTAATGCTTTTTTGGACGTAACTAGCTGGTGCTGCCTTTCCACGGGGACAACTTGGAAACCCACAATTATTTTCGCGGTAGCTGTAAGCTGTGGTGCCAAACAGACGCAAACCGAGGCAGTGGTTGCAGTTGCAGTGACCTGTTAATTTTCGCTCAAGTCAATTGAGCATCCTGCAAGGAGGACAGCAAAAAGGCTGTTCCGGTTGAAGGCATTCAGGATTCTTTTTTGAAACGAGGCAAAAGATTTGCCATTTTCATTAATAGAGAAGAAGTTTAGAGTTCCATAACAAATGCCTAGGACAAGCCCTAGGATTTTAACAAAAGCCTACTCTCCCGGTATTATATTGCACAAATCCTTAGCGTCGGCCAAGCACCAAGCCCGAGCCTCATCTTTGATCTTGGCAATGATGACATTTGTGGCGGAGAGGTGGTGTCGGAAGACTCTAGCATTGCGTTCCTTCCAAACTTCCCAAGAGATTAGCATGAGCAAGGATGCTAAGGCTTTTCTATGTTGACCTCTTCGTAAGGCAATATTTGTCCACCACGCATCGATATTTGGCTCATTGATCCAAGACCCCGGAGATCTATCGTGAATACCGCACCAAGCTAGAATCTCCTTCCACACTCGTAAGGTGAAGCGACATTTATACATGAGGTGATCCGCCGTCTTTTGGACTTGGTTGCATAGAGGGAAATTTCCACAGTTTTCCCACCCTCTACGTTGAAGCCTATCCGCCGTCCAAACTCTATTTTGCATAACCAACCAAGCGAAGAACTTGCACTTTAGAGGCGCCCAAACTTTCCAAACCGTAGAATTTAGGGATGTTGAGACAAGGCCTTCGAATTGCATCTTATAGGCCGAGGAGGCGGAATATTTCCCATCATTAGTGAACTTCCAAGTAATGGTGTCCGGAACATCATGAGGTAGGTGCACATCTTGAAGGAGACCCCATAGGTTGACAAATTCCTCAATGTGAGCCACCCCAAACTCGTGAGAGATCTTGATTTGGTTGACCCAAAAGTTGTTATGGAGAGCCTTCTGGACATTGCAATTCTTCTTCTTGGACATTGCAAAGATCAAGGGCGCCAAATCACATGGACAAAGTCCTCCAAGCCAAGGAGAAGTCCAAAACTTCGCTTTTTCACCGTTTCCTGTATTGACAAAAGTGGCGGCCGCAAATAGGGTCCGGTCCTCCTTATAGCATGGATTACCAAGACCGATCCAAGATTTCGAATCATCGGTCCACTCAAGCCATAACCATCTTAGCCTTAGAGCGGTGGCAAACTTCTCTAGGTGCAAGATACCAAGGCCACCAAGCTTGGTAGGACGACAAACTTTGGCCCAATTAACTTTGCACTTGCCCCCCCGTCACCTTATCTTTGCCCGCCCAAAGAAAAGCCCGGAGAAGAGCCATGATGCTATGGGTGATCCCCTTTGGAAGGTCGATGGAGGTGATGTGATGGATTGTTTGGGAAGTAAGGACGGAGTGTACCAACACTCTTCTACCGGCCATGTTCACATTCTTCCAATTTCCGGCGGCAAACTTTCCGGCGATTTTATCTTGTAAGTATTGAAGGTCTCCACGTTTGAGCCTATAAACCGACAAAGGCAAGCCCAAGTATCTCATAGGGAAGGACGTTCTCGTTGCCGGGAAAGGTTGAAGGATGTCCTCAAGGTCGAGACCGTCGCATTGGATCGGGGCTACAAGGCTTTTTGGGGGGTTGGCCTCTAAACCGGTCACTTCACCAAAGGTAGCAAGAATTGAAGCGAGGCAAGTGATATCCTCTTTTATTGGGGCCACGAAAATCGCCGCATCATCGGCATACAAGGAGGTGCGCGCAACCGTAGCTCTTCCAAGAAGGGGGTGCAACCTTCCTTGGTTAGTAGCTTTTGTAAGGATATGGTTGATCGGATCAATTGCCAACACAAAGAGGAGAGGGGATAACGGATCGCCTTGCCGAAGGCCGCGGCCGTGCTTAATGGGGTCACAAGGCACGCCATTGAGGAGGATTCTCGAAGTAGAGGTGGATAGGAGTGCCCAAATCCAATCCCGGAATTTTCTCGGGAAGCCACAATGTTGGAGAAGATCCATGAGGTAGTCCCATCTCACGGAGTCGAAAGCCTTTTTGATGTCAAGCTTGAAGAGGAGGCAGAAAATGGTTTTGTTTCGTAGGATATACTGTATTGTATCTCTAACCGATTCAGGAATCCAAAGCATTCAGGATACACAGTCCCATCTCAAGTGAGGAACCTTGCTCGCAAATTTCATCGCTCCAAAGCATTCAGGATTCTGTTAGTTCAGTACGCTGTGTAGGTTGCAGAAAGGTGCAAATCTCAGCCGATTCAGGAATCCAACTAGAGACTTCTGTGAGTTATGATCTTTTATTGTGTTTTCATTTTTTTCTGCAGAAAATGGTTTTGTTTCGTAGGATATACTGTATTGTATCTCTAACCTTGTATACAAAACTACAAACTAATGTAATTCCTGTAACGGACTTTGTCCAGTACAGAGGGGTACGATGCTCGTTCTCGCATCTGTAAAACACCATGCATGGGCTTGGTTCTTCCTCCTCAATGCGCACAGCTATGTGAGGTGAATCTCTCGGCGGTGTTGTTTGCAAGAAGATGACAATGGATAACTACCTGATTTGACAATCCCATGTCTTTTCAGAAATCCGAGGCTCCTAACTCATGGGGTACATTGTTGGGTCTGCTGTGAAACCGGCGAAAGAGACAAAAATTGCAGGCAAGAACGGAGTCAAAAAGTCAAGATACCAAACCCTGATTATGCATGGTGGATCGCTCAAGATTAGTTCGTTCTTGCCTACCTCCTAAGAAACATGAAGAGGGAAGTCCTCACGCAATTGGTTGGACTGACTAGCTCCATTACCATGTGGAAACTGGAAAGCAGTGTAGGGGATGTCCTTGTTGCAGTCGAAAGCTTGTGTGGTGCAACTTCGTGTCCAATTACATCAGACCCAGAAGGAAAACATGACCGGTCCTACATACTTTGGCCGGATCAAGGCACAAGCTGATGAGATGCTACTACTGATAAGCCCTTAGAATATGAAGACGTGGCCTCTTACATCCTGACAGAATTGGATGATGAATATGATGGTTTTGTGGTGGAAATCACATCCCTAATCAAGGCGGAACAGTCTGTGAGCATCAGCCATCTATGCTCACAATTTTTGTCATATGAGGCACATCTTGAGAGCCAGAATAGTGGTGGTGGTCATGGTCAAAATGGTGGGGAGGGCTACACCACCTACAACCACGATGGCGGGAATTATCACCAAGGAGGATGCGGCATTGGCGGGAATTATCACCAACAACAGTAGCGCCAAGGAGGAGGTGGTCTCCCAACAAGCACCAAAAGTAGTCTGCCAAATCTGTGGCAGAGAAGGACACCCTGCTTTTCGGTGTAGGAAAAGGTTCAACGAAAACTTCATGGGCTAGATAGGTCGGCTGGTGTAGCTATGGGATCTTGTGACGTGGATACAAATTAGTATATTTAGTCGGGTGCACTGAATCACATCACATCACGGGAGATCTGGACAGGCCGGCCATGTGAGATCTCTACAATGGGTTGGATCAAATTCACAATGCAAATGGTGGATATTCATCACATTGGTTATTCGTCGTAGCATACCCCCAATCATGATCCGGCATATTCGATAACATCATGGGCGACCTCAACAACGACCATGGTGGTGTTGTGACGACGGGCGCGGACGCGTGGTGTGCGTGTTTCTCATCTTGTACCATGAACTACTCTTTGTTTTGTATTGACATGTGCTCTATATGTTCGATCTCATGTGTAATGTTAAGTGTGATATTGCATATGTGATGTTGATTTCAGTAATTAAACTCACTTCAAAATTTCCTAATAATCTACGTAACAATTGCATCAATCGAGTAAGTTATTGAAGAGGTAAAAGTTCGGGATAGTTCTAAATCCAAGTAATCACTATTTTTATAATGGATGCTTTATTACTTAAAGAAGCAATTACCCCTAAAGGTAAAAAGGCATAATACATATCGTATCAAGAAAATGTAAAATGTCTATGGTGTAGGTCGAGCTTCAATCCATAGATCATGCGACCACTCCTGTATGGAAAAAGTATCCCTCGTCGCAGGCTCCAATCGTGTACAGATCTTCATAAAGAAATCGCGGTTCACCATCCGCTGAAGAGGTGACCACAAACGGAGAATACTGGTACATCTGTAGATAACCTGCAAGATAGAACAATTTTTATCATTAAAAATGTTGTTATTTCTACACAGCCATAACGCCCAGATAACTGCCAGCTCGCCCACCCTAAGAAGCAATCTAAACCTTGAATCGATACCATGAAGCCAATTGCCAAAGATATTGGCAACACTAGTCACAGGATAAAGGTTGGAAGCTACATGGATGATCGACCATATAGATCTAGCAAAACGGCATTGGAAGAATAAGTGTTTGATAGTTTCGTCCTGATGACAGAAAATACATTGAATACTTCCATGCTAGTTGCGCTTAATAAGATTGTCTTTGATGAGAATAACCTCACGACAAAGATACCATCCAAAAATATTATTTTTTAACAGTATTTTCATTTTTCAAATTTTCTTATGATTATCAACTGGTACATCGGATTGGAGGATCGCTTTGTATGGGGAATCTACCGATAAGGTGCCGTTAGCGTTTAGGTTCCACCAAAATTCATCAGGTTCGGGCGATAGTCACTAGTAAAGAACAGGGCTCTCGTGAGACCAGACCAGCTCCCGCATCTACAAACTCAGATGCGAAAATTGCATGACTGATACATGCAAACCTGCAGGAGTCGAAGATCGTCATCACGGTGGAAATTAAAGATAATCATTACTTCCGGGGAAACGAGGAGCTAAAAATTGAGTTTGAAGAATTATTTACGTTATTCAATCTAGACGCCCTCGACAAAACTCTCATGAGTTGCTACTGCCTGTCAGTGATTTATTTATGTAATTAAGTCTCTAGCTCAACTCGTTTATTGCACTAACAATTATCCTCACTATATTTTTTTATACGCTATATATTATGCAGAATGAAGATGCTCGAATGCAATAGAGGAAAAATCTATGACATTGGGTTCATTGACACCAATACCGTTCATTAAGTTATAGTTCGAGATTTCCCCAAGGACACTGAGGAGAACTTGCTAATGTTTTTACAGAAGCAACATACCAAATCAGAAATATTCTTTCTTACAACTTCGAGTGAGTGTTAATATCTTATACACATTCGATTTCGCTTTCTCCATGTTAAGTCTAACTAATCCTCTGAGTTATGCATGCGCAGATTTCACTATATTCTCCTAATCATTCAGATTGACAAAGGAGTTGTACTTGTCATGGACTCGGACTCGAACCGTAAATATCATCGGCTATGGCCGAACCTGAGTGCCATGCTCCAGAGGTAATTTCAATCAATAACGCCTGTATCGACATCTTCTGTTCTCATTTCCAGATATCAAGTAATTAATAACTCATTTACGCATTTTTTCTTTCCTGGGCAGGGCTTGGAAACGGTTCATCAAGACTGCTCTGGGTGAATGGAAACCGGAGATTACATTTCAAGATCGCCCTGTAAGTAGTACTATAGCTATGTCTGCGAATCTCTCTGGTTTTTTGTTTCAATACCATGCATGATTATTAGTTTGATCGTACTATTTTTTCCGGGAATCTAAAGGTATAATAGATGCCCCTCCATGGAGGATTCACAGCGATCAGCGCACGTGAGCCATCGGCTCTCCTCATCTATGTATCTCAGCCGTTCATTCTGGGCAGAAAACAGCCCTCCTCCCACTAGCTAACCCCATGCAACGGCCGTGTCTTACCCGCCTCTGGCTGCACGTGGGTCGCACCTTTGGTCGGGTCCGCTCGTCAATCACTGTGGGTAGCCATTTGATTGGATCAGCTGAGGGAAAAATAGACCCAGGATGCTAACGTGAGACAAAACTGGCACCCGGAACCCTAGCCACCACAGCTCGCTCGTACCCAATCCCCACTCGCTCGTCACCCCCAATCCCGCAGCACTCCCGTGACCATGGAGGATGGAGCCCGGCGAGATTGAGGTCGACCATGGCGGCCACCAATCCCGTTGCGCGCCGTCCTCCCTAATCACCCGCCCACCCCGCCCGCCCTCCTTCCCAATCCCGTCGGCCCTCCTCATCGCCGTCCTCGCGCTGTCCTTCTCCCCCACCGCGGCAGCTCGCTCGTCGTCGCGTCGTGCCGCGCCTCGGGAGAAACAGATGGTGGCCGGAAGAGCAGCGCAGGTCGACGGAGCAGTGCAGCCGCCGCTGCCCATCGTGCGGGAGGAGCAGCGCAACCCTCTCCTACCTCCGCCGCTGCGTGCTCTCGCACCATCTCCCGTTCTGCATCGTCCTCCTCCGCTGGCTCTCTCCCCCTCCTCTCCGCCCCCAGTCCTCCGCCGGCTGCCACACGCCGGAGGAAGCCAGGATCCATGACCAGCAGTATGGCCATTCGATTGGAGGATCCCAGGTTTATGTCTCTCTTTTTCTTTTTCGGCTACGCATCAGCCTAGGTTCTCAGCGGTTTCCTCATAGTCTTGGAACATGAGGACGTGAGATTCCAATGGGGAAGTAGACTTGTGAGAGAGCGTCTCTGCCTCGCCATGGCAATGGTGTTCATTTATAGAGTAGATTGATTGTTTATTGGTTGTGCATCTGATTTTACCTTCTGTTTTCAGATGTATTCAGGGGTAGATTGATTGTTTATTGGTTGTGCATCTGATTTTACCCTCTGTTTTTTTTCAAATGTATTCAGGGGCTACAAGAACAGTTCTGTAGAATACTTGGCCCAAATCTGACTGTTCGAGCAGGTAATGATTGTAAATATTTAGAACCTGAGCCATAGTGCATGTTGGGTTTTTTCTTTTCGTTCAAAAAATTTACTCTTGCAATGGTATCTATCTTGTGTTTGTTTTCATCCACTACTGATTCATCATGTCCTAGAAAAAACATGATAAGTTATCTTACAGGAAATGCACATCCTGGATGTGACATAATTAATATCTGATGGATATCCTCAAATCTCTTGAGCTGGAGTTCATCTATCTCACCTGAAAGGTAATTATAGTTTAATGTAAAATGTCTCATGTTTGCTTATTTTTTGTATATGTGATTTGCTTGCATAGTCCTGAGTTTCAGATCTACATAGGATTTAAATTGTTGATATTGCTTCCCTTTATTATTCTCTCGTTGTCCTGTATTTCTAATATGCGTTCGCCATAATGCATTGATAGTCACTTGAATATATATACACATAGAAGTGCCTATACACATCTGCAATATAGGATTGTATATATAACCAAAAAAATGAACATCTGGTTTGTTTGTTCCCTTGGCAGTTCGATGATGCTTACTCTCCCCGTGCCTTTCCATGGCACTCTCCCTTCACAGTGCTCAGCCGACGTGTTGCTGCTTGTGAGAATCAGGAGCAAGAGGAGGAGCTAGAGAAACCCTCCATGTTGATAATAGTGACAACTTTTTATGTCGGTGGAATAAATTAAGTCTGATAATATTTTCTTTGTTTCCTGTAGGACTTTACAGAAGTTGCATTGCAAGCTATCATTGATGAAATGTCTAAGTAAATTCCTATATTTTTTTGTGAGTGATTGTTTGATACACATCGGATAATATTTCTCAGACTTCAAGCCCATGTACAGTCCTCTCGGTCCGTTCAGAAGTACCATATAAGTGCAGTGTATGTTGTGCTGATCAGAGTGGGGCAGGGGCATTTAGAACATACGTAAGCAGATTATTGTTAGGTAATTTATTTGGATGCACCTGTTACTTTTCAGCTATATCAAATGCATAGCCGCACTGCATCTTGATGAGCGAATCGATGATTTATGTTGAATGTATTGAGGGTGGATAATGGTGCCAAGATGTTGTAAAAGAAAATTTGGTAATATCCAAGCTGAAACTTAGTCATACTAGAAGCTAATACCAGGCTTGTGTGATCATGCAGAGATGACCCCTCCAAGGCTGATTTATTTAAAGTGTAAACAATTTTTAGAACAAATAATTCTTCACACAAGAATGAGCCCTGCCGGTGGCTATTTGTCGACCTGTGTAAGGATGCCAGTATATAAGAGTTGAATTATCCTATTAAGACTTGCAAACTTTGAATCGCTGAGATATTTATAATTGTGCATGCTATCTAATATGCGGTTTTGAGGTTTTCCTTTCCTTTTGTTTCAGATGAAATAAATGTTCTATAGGGCAAGGATTAGTTTTCTACTTCGGGACAAGCTATCTTCGAAGATGGCTCCAAGGTCATCTGAGCTCTTCCATTTGGTTAGTTTTTATATCTTAACTGAAGCAGAATTACAAATTCTGTAGAACGCGTGTGATTTCTCCTTGATTTTTGTACTCTCTACCTTGATGAGCTAAACCTGCTGACTTTGTCTCAGAAGCCGGTCATCTGGGCACTAGAGAGACAGTGGCATCAAATATGAGCCCAGAAGAACCATCAACCTCGAGTACCAAGTCCTTTGCTGTGTAATAGTGGTTGCAAAAAATCACCTCATTTAGTTCTCATAACCCAGTCATTTGAGCACCAGAGACATGGTGGAATGAAATATTGGCTTGCATGATTCCAGGTTCCAAGGTGTATTTCTTTCCTTCATCTTCCTATGGAAATTTACGAATGACTCTTTGATTCATTAGTGGATTTGGATGTCATATATTCCTTAAACACCTCTCCATCAAACAGTGAGCTGTGCAGATCAAACACTTTCAGTGGTAATGATAAGTGTAGAAAAACTCAGTTCAGTTCCGCCATTGGTTTTGCGTACAACATGTGGCCAAGAGAAACTTGAGCATATAGAAATGAAAGATTGTAGCCTTGCAATTTTCCTTTTGCGTGTCGTAATATGCTCCAGGATTAGTTGCCGATACAGCGATGCCCCTCCTTTACCTGACCAACTATGCACCACTCTTTATTGTCTAAAAGTTGTATCATGACTAGAGCACATAGAAATTTATTTCATACTGTAACTTTTATTTTGAAAAAACAACTTATTTATCATGAGATATGTCTCAGCCCTTAGTAAGTAATTCACATTAATTTCTTGCTCTTTTTTCACAATTATTGAAATAATTCAAATATCTAGAGACATCTCTATTCAATATTTGATGTTTTCAGCTTCTGAATATACTATGACGCTATTATTTCAGCTCCTGAAATTCCTAGCAAGTAGCTGATGTTTTTCCTTATTTTTTGGGTACTTCTTTGTGTCCGTGCTTGCTGTTTGACTTATTTAGCATCAAATTTTGAATATAATTGACTCATGTTCTCTTCATTATTTTCCCTAATATATATGGTATTTCTTTTATATTGTAGCATCTGAACAGAATCAGAAACTTTGAACTGGACTAACACACACATGACAATCAGGACAGTGTTTCTTCTCTTACGTTGGCAGCAAAAAGTGCAGGGACCAACCTATTTTGTCATTTCAAATACCATTTTATTTACATTATGTAGTATCGTACTCTAATCTGACATTGATGGTTTCAGCGTTGAATAAGTTTGTATTTTCTCTATCTCATAGTCTTTACGTTATACTAAAATATACCTACTTTGTTTTGATTTTTTGGTCACATACACACTCAGTACATTCATCCTACTGCTTATGAAATAGGGCATGTTGAGCCAAGAAATAGTAAAATCTATCCGCTTTGTTTCTTCTCACGTTTGTTCTCATGTTGGTGTTCAGGCCTAACATCACAAAAATCTGATACACTTCCACTTACAATGAGGGTAAGTAAATCAGAGCTTGCTTTTAATTTTCTAATTTTCTGGTGAAATATATACCATCCAATTATTAATTGTAAGCATTGTGGTTGAGGGTTTTTAATTGTGAAAAACTTCTTGTGTGGCTCCTTCTAGACCCTCAATAGGAGGTTTGTGGGCTGCCGCTGCTGCCTCCTCCTCGGCACTCATTAGGAGGAGCACGAGGTGCCACCAAAATGCGATAGACGGCGAGCACGAGCCACCAGCAAACTACACTAGAGGGTATATTGTTTTCACAGTTTTAGTTAGCTTTACCACAAGTTAGAACTGGATATATAAAAGTATTGTAAGGTAAAATTTAAGTGTACAAAAGCAGCCTTTACTTCCACATATATATTGTCAGCTCCTGTGTGTGTGTACAATTAATAAATCATCGATATTATACACTAATCATATTTTCCATGGGATCCTTCCATTTGACCACAGTATGAATGCTTAAAATGTTGTCAGATTTGGGTACATGGAGATAGAAGCTTGCGATACGATCTTAATATAACCATTCGACTCAAGGATTTGCTCCCTAAAACTGGCAATTTCAACATGGTTGTCAGTAACCACCTCTGTTTGATTATGAATATGGTTCACTATGTTTAGAAATAACTTTTAGATTCCTGATTAAGTAAATCAGGTAGGTGTGGGTATTACATATCAGTCTTATATATCTGTTTTCCTTAAGTTTCCGACTAATGGATCATCATTTGTAATTCCTTTTTAGAATGTGTTTACTATCAAGTGGTATCATGTAAATGTATTCAGAACAAAAAGGACTAGCTTCTTTGCGGGAGCATGTTTCAATTCTTCGCTTAATATTTTCACTGAAACCTTGGTTTTGATAAGAAAATCTTGCTATTTATGGTTTTGGTAGTTAAGTTGAAGTTCCATAAAGAATATGACCTGAGTTGGACAGAAAGTGTTGAGCAGGTACGTAATCATCCTGATAGAAATAATAAACTCACCTCTACTTCAGTTGTTACTTTCATCCTTCCTGTTTACTGCATACTCTGTTTTTAGAAGCAACTCAAGCCCACTTTTTTTTCTTATGGTGTTTTATGGTGTTGTGGAGTAGTGTTTCCTAAGATATTTAATGGTTCAAGATTGTTTATGTTTTAACTCTACACTGAGATATATGCTTTTTTTGGTAGCCGTTGAGATATATGATTTAATTTCACTTGGGGAGGAGAAGAGAACAGAAAGAGGCAGATCTATGGTTTTCCGAAATACATGTATCTGGTGAGCCTTCAAGTTCACATGCAATTTAGAACATCCTACTTTAGAAAAATACAGATTAAAAGTATAAAATTATAGCTCTTGACGAATGATTCACATTCACTTACCCTCACCAGCATGTTTGTGTGTTACTTTTATAGAAACACAAAGCTGTTGGTACTTTTTTTCCCCAAAAAGAGGTTGGACCCATGGCCTCTGGATCAAAGCCGTTGGTCCTAATGTATTATTGTTTTAGTTCCCCTAATTTGTGACACAACTTGTAGACTAGGGTCGCCTATCACACATAATCAATTTGTATTATTAAAAAACTGAGAACTGTTATGCTCCTTTCATTTTTGTCATTATCATAGCATGTTAATTAGGAACCAGAAGAAACACATGAATTTGCTCATAGCATATTCTCTATTTTCCGATCTGTTATGTAATTTCGAGTTTGTGCTTTAGCATGTTCATTAGGAACCTGAAGAAACACATGAATTTGCTCATAGCATATTCTCTCTTTTCTGATATTTTATGTAATTTTGAGTTTGTGCTTTTGCAAATTTGATCTCATGTATGTGAGGAAAGTTTTCTGGGCCAGACCTCCATACCGCTATCACCACTACTTTCATCTTTCCTTTTCTTCGTCATGTTGCTTGCATACCTCTGCTTTCAGAAACAAGCCAGGAGCCATCATTTTTACCAGCTGTCTATTTGTTTCATACTAAGAAAAATGTATTAGATAAATTTAATGGTGGCACTGGTGCACAACTATTTTTGCAGGTTCGGCGTTCCGATCATTGATTGCCCATCTATTACCTTCCTCTTAAGTGATATACAATCCCATAAATCCTTTATATATACATCTCCTTCTGGTTCTTGCCAATCTCTACTCGCTTTTAGATTCCGGGGCTTCAGGATAGCAGTAATATAAAAATGTACCAATTTCATTTACATATGGTTTTCTAACCAGCAACAATTGGTAAGAATTGAACCCAAGGACAAGTACTGTGAGGTAATGTAGAGTTCTGTTTCTCAACGAAGGAGCTATATCCAAGTACCAGTACTGTTAAGTCTTAGGAATTGAATACAAGGTCACCATGTAAGATGATCTGGTTAGTACACTTTTGCAAGTAGGGGACTGGGGAGGATCCTTGCGCAAGGCCGTTTCACTTTACCCCGCAGTTCTTTATTTAATTTTTATGCTGTAAGTTAGGCGCTATAACAGGGAATATCATTTCTTGATATTAGACCAATGGACACAACAGAAATATGTTGACTTCTTCTTTCAGTGTTTAGGCATTTGTGCATTTACATTCGGTTGAATTATGTGCTATGTTATGTGCTATAGAATATACATTAGCTGGTGTTATTCTTTGCCAAATCCAGTGCCTTGTGTTTGTGCAGTATGGATACCCAAGTCAAGCTTGTAGTCATGGTCAAGGTGATGGGCCGCACTGGATCCAGGGTCAAGTTGCTTGACGACCGGATCCGCCTCATCGACGTGAATTTCACAGGATCGTGCGCCTTTAGATGGAATGTTGTGTGCCTTTCATTGAGTTGCCTTATAAATATAGTTATTACATGTGCAATTTCATCATCATTGACATTGAGGACATCGTCGGTAATCTTAATCAACTTTTATGATTTTATCATCTTTATTTATACAAAGTCTGCATCAACATGATTTTTACGGGATCGTGCGCCAAGGCGCACATCTAAATCTAGTAACTTATGGGGATACTACGTCTACGAGTTCATTCACGAGATGGTCTGTCACCCGGATACATGCCCTTCATGTACGTGAACAATATTTCACAATCTTATTTTATTATCATCAATTGTATTGAGTTCCATTCATATATATATTGATCCCCTTTTTAAAATTAGATGAAACACGTACAGGACTCTCTCCTAACGGTGAATCACATACGAGCAATTCAAGAGGAATTTGCGGGATTCTTAGTTAGGAGGTCATAGCTCCAACTGGAGCATACCATCAGGATTTCATGTATGACATTAGGGATGTAAAATAGATATGTTAAAGAGGATCGACTTTATATTGTAAACATGCATTACGTGTACTGTATTTCATGACGATGTCTATATATTCATGACGATGTTGTGGTTCCTTGAATGATGTATGCATTGCAGATTTGAATTGGTAACATAAAACCCTAAAACTCTACCGCAGCAGAGAAACGGCCATTTTCTCTGTCGTGGCAAAGACCCTTTAATCCCGGTTCGTCTTACGAACCGGGACTAAAGCCCCTCCACCCAGAGCCCCATGGCCGCACGACGTGAATGACCCTTTATTCCTGGTTTATATATATTTGAACCGACAATAAATGTATAGGCCTTTAGTCCCGATTGTGCAGTCCCGGTTGCACAACCGGGACTAAAGTACCAAATGCACCGAGACTGATGTCCCATTTTCCACTAGTGCATTCCATGCAACTAGCCTCTGCCCAATCAAATCCCGTCTGAACGTCACATCCGGAGGTGCATTACCGTAGCAATGGTATCACTTTTGCGACGAACAATATTATACAAAGCATGATACTACTCATATAGAGGGGCATTGTCTAACCAAATTTCCTCCCACAACCGTATATGTGCTCCATTATTGATGGAAAAAGTACAATGGCGAAAGAAGAATTTCTTCGAAGCCATGAGACCTGCCCAAAAATGTGAATCCCCTGGTTTCCAAACCACTTGGGATAACGCCTTCGATCGAGCCGGTTTACTTTCTCCTTAAAATAGTTTGCCAACCCCCGTCCTTGGTAAGAAGTTTAAACAACCATTTACCTAGTAAGGCCGAGTTCTTGATCTCAAGGTCCTGAACTCCAAGCCACCTTAATTTTTGGGTCTACAAACTATACTTCATTTAACCAGCTGATATTTCTTTTTCTCGCTACCCCTTGACAAAGTAATCACTGTTGATAGGAGTATTAGAGTTACACATGCGGGGCGGAGACGGGACACCATCAAGCACCACACCCACTTGCAATTTTTCTAGATCCACTACTCCCTTTGCTGAAACCATCTAAAAGCTGTGAATTTTAGTGTTATGGGCGTCCCAACAAGTGGCAACAGGGATTCCTCTTTGATGCCTCCTTCATGCAATATTCGTGACTCCGCCCCCAACTGACTGTAGCGTGTTCAGTTGCATGCATGTAGAAGAGAAGAGGAGCAGATGGATGGAATGACGCCGCACGCTAATGTATTGTTTCCTTCTATGCTATCTCAACTTGGTCAATCTAGAGCTTTGATATAGAAGGCATGGACGGTTCAACTTTTCTGGGGGATTTTTGCTCCCATTAAAATTCCTCATATAATCCGAGTTCGTTTTGGACACACGGACCTTACCTTACTGACCTATCTATCTTGTATGTTGTCTATGTCTCTGAATATGGCTACGGCAAAGCAAACTTGATTTCCTCACAGATACGTCTACGCGCGCGCGAGCATCACCAACACCAGCCGGCCGGCGGCCATGCCTCGTCTAACTCCCTTGCAGCAGGAGCTGCTGTCGGATACCGCCATCTTCGCCGTGTTCTTCATCGTATCAGCCCTGGTCTTCTGGTGCCTCCATTGGCAACGGCGGAAGGAGCTAGCGAAGATGATAGACTACGTGTCGTCCTACACACGTTCCCAAGGTCAAGGCAGCGGCGGCGCATCGACCACAGGCGGCGAGCCCGCGGCGGAGGAGTGCGCCGTGTGCCTGGGTGCGCTGGAGGACGGGGACGTGTGCTGCGTGCTGCCGGCGTGCCGGCACGAGTTCCACCGGGAGTGCATGCGGCGGTGGTTCATGACCGGCAAGACCAACTGCCCCTTGTGCCGGACCAAAGTTCAGCCGCCGGCCGTCGCCGAAATTGTATAGCTAGCTAGGCTTGTCTATTTTGTTTTTGAACTCGAAGTACTCCTCCGGCCTAGTATTTCGGGCTAGAAAATTGGGCGACTGAATTTAGAAATTAGTGATCTTTCTGACCCTGTGGGGTTAATTTGCTTGGAGAGATCCGTGCTCCCGCAACCATGCCGTCCTCCTCTAGGGGTGCTAAACTGCTAATCAAAGGGTGGGTTTGGATGAGTTTGTTGTTGGTTATCTTCAAGGGTGTCTCTAATGCCCAGTCGACTGGGATTTATCTTAGCGCCCAGTCACCTTACGTCATCTGCTTTTTTCTTGCTGGATCTGTTGTCTTTGTACTTGGTGAAGCCCACCAAGTCCAGCAGCTCTGAAATTGTGTTACCTTTGTAATTTGTCTTCCTAGTCTTGTTGGGCTTTTGACCACATTAAGCCCAACAGACCAACAGACCAGCCCAACTTGCATAGCACGTCAAACACTTCCATTACGTAAACAAAGGGCCAGGATAGTGAACAGAAATTACGAAATTGCCCCCAACAACTCACTCAGCCCCACGCAAAAAATCTGCTCTCTCCCCAGATTGTGGAAACTTTGCTCGATCATCAAAACAAACCGACGAGGAAGAAAGGGAAAATTCGGGAGGATGCAGATCTGAGAAAGAAGGAAGGCATAGTTCTTCCCCTCCACTCCTTCTCTTCTCAGCAAAGATAGATCAATGGAATCTGGACAAGGCACTTACCATGGTAAGCTCCATCATCTCCTTGTACAATCTGGATGCTTAATTCTCCATTAACTCTCTCCACCCCAACAATTTTGTCCTGTTGACCTTGTAATTCAAAACAGAACTTGTAAATCAAAAACGAACTACTGTGTTTCAAAAGGAATACTGGTAGAAAAGAGTGAAAATAAAGATGCTCCAAATTTGTAGTGAACTGAGCTGCTGGTAGTTGGATCAGGAAAACCCCTTCACTTCCTACCTAGACGATAGAACACTTATTCAGGTCAAAAAGTTCAGAACAAACAGTGATCCCCCCACATGTATAACTTACCAGCTTGATAAAAACTTCATCAGCATGGATTGCAGCTCCTTGTCCACCTCAACTTTCCTCTCCTCAGCCTTTAGTGCGAGCAAAGCTTTCCGCTTCTCCTCCAGTACTTTCTGATATTCCTCCAAAGTCATCTCATGTATAATAGTTGTCGAGTATATGTAGTGAACACTAGATTCTAGAAGAGTATAATTTCTGAAGCGACCATATGTCATTTGCTGCATAAAATGATAATGCCAGAGAATTAGTACGTACTCTGTCGTTGCCCCGGAGGCGTGCTTCAGGTAGGAGGTCCTGCAACTTGGAGACAAGGTCGCTGATTTGCTCATCAGTGATCCTCGACGAGCCTGACTGCCTCGACCGTGACCTACGGCTCGACTCACATGGCTCGGCCTGGAAGCTTTGAGTAGCATGCCACATAATAACGGTAGGCCCAGGTGCGAGTAAGGCAACCATCTTTGATCTTGCAAACCCCTTCACTTCCAACCTAGACGATAGAACAGTTACTCAGGTCAAAGTTCAGAACAAACAATCAAAAAAAGATCAAATTTTAACAAGACAAAACAGGAGGTTGGGTGACAATTAGCATCGATATACAACCACATGCAGAAGGAAAGACTGCCACATGTATAACTTACCAGCTTGATAAATACTTCATCAACATCCTTCTTGTCCACCTCAACTTTCTTCTCCTCAGCCTTTAGTGCGAGCAAACCTTTCCGCTTCTCCTCCAGTACTTTCTCATATTCCTCCAAAAAAGTCATCTCCTGTATAATAGTTGTCGAGTATATGTTATTTCAATGGATGAGGTAACAAAACTCAGATAATGGCTTTCACATCAGCAATTTGACTCATCAAGCACACAACAGGTAAAAAAGTGTGAAAATAAAGATGGTGTGAGCATAGCTACTTATAGCATTGTAGGGTATGGACCTGGCTTGAAGCCAAGTTTTCAAGAGTATCCTTAATTGCTTAACTTGACAACACTGCAAACCTGCTAATGCTAAGCTACAAGTCTGCAACACATCACGGACATGGCTTCCGGCCCATACAAATCCGTTCCTTGTCAAGTAATGATGTCCCAAAACCAGGAAAATTTGAACAACACTTTGCTCGGATCAATCAATTTCTTGACAATTGACACTAGACTAGACTACAACAACGGCGGCGGCGCTGTTTGAGGCTACTTATTGTTACTTAGACACACTATGCTTATTGTTTGTACTGATGAGATCCTGCTATTTCTTTTATCAGATTCCGATGCAGATCCAGATTATGTAATAGGAACCCAGGTATTACTAGCAGTTGCAAAAACTAGTATCAGATTTACCAAAGATAATTAATAACATCATGAAACTAATCCAGATTGTTGTATTTACATGAAACTGCTATAACTGTAGATTCCTAAGTACCTGTATGATGGAGGAAGCAGCAGCAAGCACCATACTGGTGACTGCACGAGTGAGGTACACATTTCACATCATAGTAGATACATATTAGTCTCGCAACTTCTATACTACATTGTGTTGCTCATCATAATCTTTGTTTATAGGTTCTTGATCAAGTGAGATATGGCTACATGACAAACCCCAATGCCCAAGGAGAGGATGTAAGTAACTATTCTAAATTATACATTACAATTTTGTAAATTACAAAAGATCAATACTAAAATGAACACAAAATAATGACTTGACAAAAAATTGCAGATATCATTATCACAAGGCATGGGCATGTCATTTACAGAATTGTTGATGTCTACTCAAATTCCATTAACATCTCAGGTATTTCAGCGTCAAAGTTAAATGTAAATGTTTTTAAATAATAGAATTAATGATTGGCCTGATGGAAAATTGACTTTGTATCTGAATTTTGCAATTATGCAGGACTATTTACAAAGCAATGTCAATACAATGGTAGAGCCTATGGGAGCAGAGGTATAACAAACATTAGCAATTTTGCTTGATGTATTACCAAAACAGAGATCTGTAAAAGACTGAAATTTACAGAAAAATACTTTTTATGCAGAACAAGACATTTATGATAACGGGAAGGTATGCAAGTTCACAGTCAATGCTACTGGATGTCGAAGAAGAAGAAGAAGAATATCATCCAGTACAGTTTGGTGATACAGATGAGGAAGAACATGATGATCAAACAGGATTTCATAATGAGAATGCACATGATGAGAGCGAAGACAAATTTTACAATTGGCAGTTTGATGACAACAGTTACAAAGATGAGACAGCAGAAGGCAAAGATCAACATGTTCAAGACAAAGATAACAACTCAGACTCGGACAACGATGGTACTTACAGCAAACAAAACAAAGATAACTACTCAGACTTGGACAATGATGGTACTTACAGCAAACAAGAAGGTGAAGAAACAGTTGATATGGACATGCCTGACGGAGTAGAACAGCTCACTCCTGAAGATATCCGCATTTTTCTTGAGAATGAGAGTGTTACTGCAGCAGTACAAGCAAGTCAAGAAGTTATTGGCCATCATGCTCCGCACTTAAACATGTCTTTTAATAGTGATGATGAAGCATACAATTTCTACAATGAATATGCTTCAATATGTGGATTTTCAGTGAGAAAAGCTGGAAACTACAAGGACAAGAGGAAAACTTTCACATGCAACAAGTTTGGAAAAGTAGTAGAAGATGAAGTCTTGGAGGACAGAAAGAAGAAGAAGCAAGAGAGAAAAATTGCAAAAGCAGGATCAGGACCTCCACCTAGAACAAGAAAAAGAAGAAGGAATGTCAACCCTATTACAGGATGTAAAGCAAAATTGGTTGTTACGAAGAAAAATGACAAGTGGTTTGTGACTAACATAGAATTGCATCATAACCATGAGCTATCTCCTCCAGAAGAGACCAAGTTTCTACCATCTCACAGACACATGACAGATCAAGAGAAGCTGTTCATTCGCACTTTCACTTCTGTGAAGCTACCAACTAGAAAGATAATGGCAATACTGACATACTTAAGAGGCGGGAAGCCAAAAAATGTGCCATACAACAAGAAGTATGTGAGCAATGTTATGACTGCCATGAGACTAGAAGATAACAGAAATGATATGATGAAGGTCCTTGCTTATTTCAGGAAGAGACAAGAAGAGGACCCTAGGTTCTACTACAACTTTGACCTGGGAGAGGGAAATAAGGTGAAATGCATATTTTGGTCAGATGGATTTTCTCGACAGATGTATGATTTATATGGTGATTGTTTGAGCTTCGACACAACATACAAGACTAACAAGTATAACCTTCCATTCGCTCCTTTTGTGGGTGTGACAGGACATGGACACAATTGCTTGTTTGCTTGTGCAATAATAAATAATGAACAAGCTGATACCTTTGAGTGGCTTTTCAGAGAATTCCTTGCTTGTATGGGAGGGAAACATCCCATGACAATAATCACCGATCAAGATGCTGGAATGGGAAAAGCAATACCTTTAGTTTTCCCAAACAGTTGTCACAGAAACTGCTTTTTCCATATCAAGAGAAAATCAGAAGAAAAGTGCGGAGGAAGTTTTGGAAGAATCCCAAACCTACATGCAGATTTCTCTGATATTCTACGAAACTCGCTAACAATTGCTGAATTCGAGCAGTTGTGGCCAGAAATGATAGACAGATACAATGTAGGTCACCTCAAGTACTTGGGAATTATGTGGAAAAATAGAGATAAATTTGTGCCTGTGTACTACAAGCATAACTTTTTACCATTCATTCATTCTACTGCTAGAAGCGAAGGCACTAATGCAATCTTCAAGGACAATGTGGGATCTACATATAGTGTCATCAGTTTCTTGGGAGAGTACCAGAAAATATCAGAAAATATTGAAGAATTGGAAAGAGAACAAGATTCAGTAACAAGAACAACAGATCCTGACTATTGGGTGGGCACTGAGCTTGAAATTCAAGCTGGCCGAATGTACAACCGTAAGATTTTCTATAGGTTTCAAAAGCAAATCAAGTTCACGACGAAATTGCATATTCAAGAGGTTGAAAAGTTTGTGAGATATGAGGTCTACAAGACACCGATGCTTCAGCTACAAGAATTCAGGTCAAGGAGATACCTTGTTTCAGTAAACCTTGCACAACAAGATTTTGCCTGCATATGCTGCAAATTTGAGAAGGATGGAATAGTATGTGCACACATACTAAGGGTCCTTGTGCATCTTAACATTTCGGAGCTACCTGAAAAATACTACATCAACCGGTGGAAGCCAAAAGATAGAAAAATAAGAAGGGAAAATCAGGACATGCCATATGATGAAACAACAAGCAACAAACATCTAAGATATTGTGTTCTATCTCGAAAATTGAACAACATTGCTTCTGAAGGATCTATCAGTGATCGAAAATACTCATTTGTGCTGGAGGAAATAAAGAAGATGGAAGACAGACTTGATGAGATGACTAGAGAAGATGACATTGAAGAAACTCAGAAAAAACAGCAAGGCAAACAGCCTGCTAAAACCCATTTTGAACCGCATAAAGATGGTTTCCCTGACTTCCTACAAGATCCCGATGTTGTACCATCAAAAGGCCGCCCGGAAAGTTCAAAAAGGCAAAAAACATTTGTTGAAGAGCTACTGTCCACGAACCAAATAACTTGCAGCCACTGTGGCTCTCATGCACACAACATAGCAACCTGCACTTCCAAACACCTACCAAAGAGTTGTTTTGAGAACAAAGAGAGAAACAAGAAGAAGAATACTGTTGGTATGTGTGATTGTTTTAATATTCCACTAATCTTTGTGTATATAAAGGTTGTGCTTACAAAAATAATAGCATTTTTCCATTAATTCTTTGATCTTCACATTTTCCTACAGGTAAAGCTGATGCTATGAAGCCGAACCAGAGAAAAAGCCAAGCGAAGAAGACGGGAAAAAGCCAAGCGAAGAAGACGGGAAAGAACAAAAGCCCATGCCTATGATTATTTTTTGAATCCAAGTCATGAAGATTGTTCAGCAGTGCCATGAACTATGACTGCTTCCTTGTACTAATAAGTTTGATCATTATGTAATTTATACAAAGTACCATGTAATTTAAAGTGAGATACAAACATTTCTATCTACAGTAGTGAGATTATTTTATTATCATGCTCTATGAATTCTGAGTTGAGTATACTTTGCAAAGAATTTCATAACATAGATATTATACAAAAAAATATAAGCACGAAAATGAACTTCTTCAGAAACTATAAGTGGGCATACCTGATATTTAGATAAGACACAAGGACTCTTCCTGTTTACTTAGCTGAAGCCTACAAAAACAACTTTTGAAGTTATAAGTCACCCGAACACGTGTCAGCAAAAGTTGTGGTTGACTAAAAGGAAAGGAGGAAAACGGAAAGAGAATTGAAGCCCGGAAAAATTTACTGTACCTTACAAAACCGTAGAGTGGGTATACTGTTGACAAATACACTGTCAACAAGGAAATGGCATAAAATTGACCAAAAAAGGGGGAGCCTATGTAAAACGTATACTTGGACAGGTATGAAGAAGAAGAAAAAAACTATAGAGTGAATAACAAATAAAAGAAGATGCAAAACATAATCCAATAATCTGTGGTCACACAACCATCTTTGGTCTTTGGGAAAATGATACGCAAACAATATCTGGCACTTGCCATTACAAAACATAAAAGGGAAAAAATAAAAGTCAACTAGCTATAATCCTTGTTTGTGTCTTTCATTTGGCTGTCATCTTCATGATGAATTTTCATTGAAACTTGATTTCAAATTGATGATTTCATCCGAGCCTTTGATCATCTTCGGAGCTATTAAAACCAAAAATACAAAATAATGTTAGCTACAAAACAATGTTTGCATCTTAAAAATATAGAATCATCTTAATACTGTATGTACCTTTTAAAACCAGAAGCTAAGAATTTTGCTTCATACTCAACATTGTGATCACTCATGAGAATGTCATGTGCGTATTTAACACGAAATGCAGGGATATCCAAGTGAGAGAACATGCACTGAGCAGGATTTCTAGCACAAAAACGTTCCAGGTACTTCATGCTAAATATTCCACAATCATTACTACAGAGAGAAATAAAAATAATGTAAGAAAATCATAGTTAAAACTAGAATCTATTTAAAATATAAATTGAAGAGAAAGACAATAGTCACAAGTGTAATACACATACCCATTCTTCTGTTTTGGAACATTAGGATATGCTATCCCATAAGTTTGAAAATTCATATTCCTAAGACCCGCCTCGTTCCATGTGTTTTTGAAGTTTTTAATCTGAGTACAGACAATAATTTTTAGTTATTAAACAGAACAAAAATTATTTCACGAAAAGGGGAAGACATAAAACACAAGCAAAAGATAGGTCATATTACCAGCAACTTTGAAACCTTCTTCTGATAACTACTGTCTTGACTATAGAAAGAATCAAGGAAGATGAAATTGCGGTACTTGATGTCAACCATGAAAACAAACCAGTGTTCATCAAATAAGGAAGGGAAGTACAACTGTAAAAACAAAAACAAATAATAGTATTGAGTTATGTTTAATTCGAAAGTATGGCATGAAAAGACAAAATAAAAAAGTAGAGACAAAAGAACAGGGGACAGTACGCCATGAGACAAGTGTAAGGCTCTAGCTTTGTTAGACAATATGAATGACTCCATTGTTCTCTGCTTCCATATGATCCTTGTTTCTTCATTTTTCCATTTTTCAAGGAGATAATCCTATCATAGGAAGAACACAGAAAATAAAAAATACTTTCATAGGGTTAACGGAATTTATATAAACCAGCATAACTGACAACAAAAGCTCTTACAGAAGTAGTGTTGAAGAAAAAATGTTTGTTCGTTTTTCTTGGATGATTATCCTTAAACAATTTTCGACAAAAAGCATTCATTAACCAAGCTTCGACCCAACCATTAACTTTCATTGAGGACCCCAGTTGTAGCATGGATACTCTAATGTTATCAATGTTGATTGCCCAAGACCTGAAATAGAAATCAAGCATTAGGAATACGAAAAGTTAATTTGTGTGGTTTAAAAACTATTATAAAAAAAAGACAACATACAATTTGTGTGGTTCAATGTCACACAGAGTTGTAACAGCTTCCCAAATGTTCATCTCAATAGGCTGTAATTGCACCCTTGGGCTTGGGTCGACATCAAACGGTGAACAAATATACTTGCTCCTCTGAGGTATTCTTTGTGGTAGAACATTTTCTTTTCCGAACCGTGAGCTTGAACTTCCAAGTGACAGACTTGTATTGTACAACTCTTCTGCTTCATTGTTCATCATGTTACAGTTTTGCCTGAAAGATTTTTCCCCAAGAATCTGAACCTCTCGTGATGAATCCTATTATTGAAAATAAGAAAATAAACATTACTAATTTATATATAAAGCAGCACTACACTGGCAGATAAAGACCAAAAAATATAGAACTACATATAATCATCGCTACACTGGAATAATTAGCACTACCACAAAAACTACCATGTACATTACTTCTATGAGTAGAAGTGTATTATTTCAATTGCAAGTTGAGTTGCAACTGAGTTTGCGACTCTAAAATAAATTTACGCACCTAATAAAATTGAAATTGTAACTAGCACATATGGGATAAGTTGATTTGCAACTACCGAAAAGTATTAGGTCACTTGCAACTGCAATTGCAACTCATGCAACCGTTTACTTTGAGTTGCATCACAACTTGCAACTGACTGAACCAATAAAGCACAAGTAGTTTTGCAGAAAAAAGGACCCCAGCATGAACTCAACTAGCAATGTAGCAGGTGATGGTTCGGTCAATTGCAACTTGATATGCAACTTATCCAAAAACCAAAAACCCAAAAAAAAGAGTACCCCCAGTTGCAACTGAGATTGTAAGTAGCACATATGGTCACTTGAAACTGCTATTGAAACTGATGCAGGATATGATGATTATTTCGTATGCACCAATTAGCATACGATGATTCGGACAGTTGCAACTTGAGTTGCAACTGGCAACATATCTTGGGTTTTGCATGATGAAAACCTCTGTTGCAACTTGCTATGCAATTCATATGCAACATATTAGGTCCCTCACTTTGAGTTCCAATACAACTTGCAACTGACTACCCTCGAAAAAATAAAACAACCCCCCAGTTTCGACTCGACTTGCAACTGGTAGCTTACTAGTTGCAAGTGGAACGATGACATGTGGGACAGGCTTAACTGCACTCACTCACTGACACAGGCAGGTGCAGGAAGGTGCCTGATTGCCGCTACCTAGGTCTCGCCGTCTCCGCCTCTCCGGTGGCGCATTCCGAGATCTCGACTCGTCAGTTCAAGATCCTAAAAATAAGCACTGAACTAGGATACGATGATTCGGACAATTGCAACTTGAGTTGCAAATGGCAACATATTAGATTACTTGGGTTTTGCATGATGAAAACCTCTGTTGCAACTTGATATGCAATTCATATGCAACATATTAGGTCCCTCACTTTGAGTTCCAGTACAACTTGCAAGTGACCTACCCCCTAAAAAATAAAACAACCCTCCAGTTTCGACTCGACTTGCAACTGGTAGCTTACTACTTGCAAGTTCCACAAGGATGCGAGCACTTTCGCACTCTGCTGCTTCCCCAATTCTCTCTCTCTCTCTCTCTCTCTCTCTCTCTCTCTCTCTCTCTCTCTGCCCATGTGCCAAGCTTAACTTGAAAGAGGCACAGTTGCATTTCAAGTTGCAACTAGCAGGGATCATTTGGTCAGTTACAAGTTTACTCGCAACTGGCAGCACTGTCGGTCAGTTACGCATGTTGTTGAAACTTGGTCAGTTACAAGTTTACTCGCAACTCAAGTTGCAACTGGCAGCATAAAATTTGAGTTACGACATAACTTGTAACCGCACAAACCACAAGTTTAATCTTAAAGTTTTGAACAGGATTGGAAACTAGCATATCCCGAGTTTTGAATAGATGAGTTCTAAGAAAACAAAGTGAAATATATGATACACTATATTAGCAGAATAAGGATGCTACAAAGCAAACCATTTCTATGCACTTACACTGGAAATCTTGTTCAACATTTCCCTAACAGGGGTCTTGTCCCTTGAACTTGAACCATTACAAGCATCATCAATTCCTTCAAAAAGCCTACGTCCAACAATTTGATAACGATTGTTGTCATGCATTCTAGCTGGTGTTGTTTGACCTGAAGAGCCAATTTGATTCATGTAATCTTGGCTTTGATTTAGTGCTTCTGGAGATACCTATACTCAAAAAACAAAAACAATTACAAAAAAAATGGAGCACAAAAAAATCTTGAGAACTAAGAAGAAAAAACTTACAAGATCAATAAACTCATGTTGTCCTTTGATTGGCCATTGAGGGGAATTAGTAAGTCCAGTAACACTTGGTTCCTTCTGAGCACAATGGATGCTAGAGCTACTTTGAAGAACATTATCCTTCTGTTGAAAACATGCCAATAAATTACTAAGAACATATTGGCACAAAATGAAAATCATTTTAGTTTAAAGAATGGACATACATCTTTTCCTGTATCAATAGTATTTCCATTATTTGGAGCGGAAGGAGTTGTTGTTTCCTTATTTGTGGACGAGTTGATGGAAAATTTCTTGCAGTTCACAATATTCCACTGTCCATTTTCGCAAACAATAAGAGAAAAATAATTAAAATTAGATAATACTTTTCATTAATGATTCACATAATAACTTACAATAAAAATCAATTAAAAACAAAAAGGAAAATTACCTCAACCTGCATGTTATATGTGTAGTCGTCCATACCAATAGGACGAAATAATTCTGGCTCTTCGATTGTTTTTCCATTATCATCCTCGTTTTCGACCAATCTAAAAGATGGTACGTCGTAGTCTTTGAAGAAATACTTCTGTCTTGCCACTTCTAGATACTCACCTCTGTTGACTGGGATTGTGCATTTAGCTTCACCTGTATTACAAAAAAAAATGAGAAATGACTACAACCATTAAAAAGAATAATAAGCAGTCATAATTAGAGAAAAAAGAACACAAAAGTAAAATCACAGTACCATTATTGTTCATATTGGGTGGATTCATAACTAGTGTGCTGGGAGCAACAATTCCAGAGTGCATGCTATTCTTTGAACTCTGCTGCAAGTGTTTTAGGAAATGAAAGAGAGTTACAAAAATGCTTTCATTATTTTACTTAACTTATACAAAAACAGAAAAAAGAAAAGCAGTTCGAATTAGTGTAAAATAAGCTGAGGTAATAAATATTCTGGAAAATAACCATACTTAAACAACTAAGTAAAAAAGTAAAAAAGCATGCACCTGATCAGTAGTTGCAGCGTTGAATCCATGGAAGCCTTCATTATCATCTTCAATGAAGTTTGTATTCAGATCCATTTTCATTGATTTTACTTTATTACAATCTTTTGAACAAACATCATCACCATCTTTTCCATTGTGTGAGAATTTATTTACTGGAAGCATGTATGCAAGACTTGCTGAATGCACAGGTTGGGAGGATATATTTGCAATTCCTGGCATATCCTTCTATAAAAATACATAAAACAAGGACACGTCAAAAAACAGATAAAAAACAATTTTAATAACAGGTTTATGTAATAAAGTTGTTTTCTGCTATTACCTCAATAATTGGTGCAAGGATAGTTCTCTCATTGTTCTTCATTTCTGTTTCAGAATTAGTAGATTTCTGTGAAGGAGCTTCCACTTCTAAGCGTCTCCTTTTTCTATGAAATAAAGCACCATCTATTTGTTGGGTGTGGGGTCGGGGGACATGATAAAGAAATCAAGTTATTATCATTGACACATGGATTCATATGAAACCCATTATTAACAAAGACAAAATGATAGAAGTAATACCATTGTTATCATGTTCTTCATCAGTAGATGGTAATTTAACAGTGCTCCGAGAATCAATGGCAGTCTTGTTGAAACCGTCTTCGGGATATGATAAAGAAATCAAGTTATTATCATTGACACATGGATTCATATGAAACCCATTATTAACAAAAGAAATGATAGAAGTAGTACCATTGCGATCATGTTCTTCATCAGTAGATGGTAATTTGACAGTGCTCCGAGAATCAATGGCAGTCTTGTTTGAACCGTCTTCAGAACAACTTAGCTTCAAAGTATCTTGGGATCCAATGTTGTTCGAAGCAAAAGCTTGAACAACATGCACAACAAGCTCTTGAGCTTTCATGCAAAATTTATCATCTTCATCTTTCATGATACTTACGAATGATTTAGATATATCTTCCTTCAACTAAACAAAACAAAAACGTTACAATCAAAGAAAAGAAGTGACATATTAAAATGATGAGGCATTTATGTACCTTATTGTCAACCAGATCACCTAGGGCTTCATACATTGACTGCTTCATAATGGCATCACACCTAACTTGTTCATACTGCATGTTTCTGTCTCTTGAGTAACAGGTTTCAGATATATCCCTTATCTGCAGAATGATATTACTACATTACTACTGACAAAAACAACAGAAAAAGTATGATGCAAATTCATACATAAAAAAAAGCAGAAAAGTAGAACGACGCTGGAAACTATATCATACTTACAGGGTATGCACCATATTTCCCATTAGTGCCTATGAACATATCACTAAACACCTTAATCAAGTTGCCTTTCCAAACTCTTATCCTTGGTAGAGTTGAAGGTATTTCAATAGGACTGAAATCAACAAAATCAAGACAACGAACCTGAAAAAGAACCAAAAAAAGATAAAAAGAAGTTACTAGTGTTTCGTTACAACAGGAGGAATGGAAGACAACAAAAACAAAGTTTGGTTTAGATTTGTGTACCGCTAAATGGTAGATAGAACCACCAAGAGTTTGGTTTAGACGTCTTCCATGTAATGGCTCATTCAAATACTTTCTGATGTAAATCATCATCCACTCATGAATATATTTTGACCAGTTGCGATCTTTAATTTTATTCACAACTACTAGAGCTCCCATATACTTTGTACTGATCTTAGTATTAGAATTTGGACAGAAGAGAGTTCCTAAACAAACTGCCATGAAACAACGGCAAAAAACATCATCAGGCAGAACTACATCAGACATAATTTTCTCACCAAAGAATCTTATAGGAGGGACATCAATAAGGCCGAATAGAGAAAGAAATGCTGCTTTTCCTAATTCTTCATCACTGTCAACAGCCAAATCACCAGCAGGAGTTCCAAAAGTATCTGACACTGACTGAGGAGACAATTTGATAGATTTGGAGCCAAGTTGAATAACTTCTTCATCAGGCAAGACATTATTAGCAACCCACTGCACAAATGACCTCGGAATACAACAATCATCAAGATGAAGCACCTCACTGAAACCCATCCAATTCACAAGATCCACATAGCGAGTATTAGAATGAACTTTCTTCAGCACTTTATGCAAGTATGACACACTGCATCGGCTATAAGCTTTCGATTCATTATCAGCTTCACTCCCATTTACTTCAGATATAGCTATATTTGACCTCTACCAAAAATAGTAACAGCAGAGAATAAGAAATTGAAAGAACAATAAAATGGCTTCAATAAAAACACAAGACAAAAAGCAACGAATTGACAGTTTTGTCACACTCAGCATGAATTGCACTAAAATTCCAATCACAGCAATTTTACATAAAAAGCTGCCAAATAGAACAACGATCCGACAATGAAAAGATACAGAGCAATAACAGCTAATCAACTGATAAGAATAGAAACTAGATGCAGCAGGGCTACAAGTCGAACACCATTAAAAGCTTTCGCTCCTTTCATAACCTCTTCATCGGTTGCCCTTTCTCACAGCAGATTTGCATTGGGATACTATCCTGGCTACACATGTCCTGCAGGCCACCGCAGGACGACGCATCCCTAAACGCATGATGGACACACGACAAAATAGTCCTTTGCGTTTTCTCGAAAAATAGTAACAGAGCTGCAACTAAAAGTCACTGACTACTAGCAACAACGATGCAACTAAAGGTCGCCCCGCTATTAGGTAGAACAACCAACGCATGAGAATGGAAGTGGCTTCAGCCAGCAAGATATAACGGTCGAAACCAACTATTACTCCTATATCAACAGGCATCTCGATAAGCAACAATAATCACCAGCACAAAAAGTAAGCATTTCACCATGGAAATTATCAAACTACAAAGGCATTTAAACAACGGATTGCACTTAAAAAATCTGTGATAATTAACCGACCATTGCTTGAACATTTGCTTAAAAAAATCTATGTAACTCAGGATGTCACAAACCACAAATGGTTAAACAGCTGTAACTACACGCTCCAGTATTGCATTAGAAGCTCTATGCTCACGGGTGTCTAGTCAGAAAATACGAGAAAACACATGCTAGTGATTAGGAATGAATAAGACGGTTTATCACACTGAGTATACAAAACCGCTAAATTTCCAATCACAGCAGTTTCATATAAGACGTTAACAGACATCACAATGATTGAGGAATAGCCAAAGACAAAGCAGAGGTGGATCCAAATAGTTACCTTTCTCTTCTGCTTCCTAGCACTGTTACGCCTCTCTTTCTTTTGAACACTATTTACTATCTACAACAGAAAAGTTTAAACATAATCAAACACCTACTACTAGATGTCACCCACTTAATTGCATTTGCAAAAACAGAGCAAACCAAGAACAAAAGGAAGAAATAAAACATACCAGCCTTATAATCTCGTGAGACAAATCATCTTCAGTCACGTATTGGTACTGATTGTTATCATATCCTGAAATTTTTTCATGAGCTGCATCATCGGTATAATATCCATCAGGAGCAAAATCCATTTGTAAATCAGCATCCATGGCAAGTGACTTTGTTCTTGGTATGCTCTGTTTGCAAAAAAGGAAGCACGTAACTTGAGAAACATTTAGCAAAATAAAATCAATACAAAAATAAGATCCTAAAAATAAGCACTCAATTACAATTGTAATCCATTTGAAAAATCAGTAGTAAGGATCATCATTTAGCGAACAACTGAGTGTCACAATGAGCATTACAACTGAAACATCACTGAAAATAATTACAGAGTAAAATTGATCCTTACCGCACAGTCACAGTACCAATTATAAGCTAAAGCAACATCGTTAACATAAACACAGAATGAAACACAACAAATTACCACCTAGGTTTTCATGCCAGAGAACAGAGGAATGCCTAATGGTACCAAATAACCTAGATCATCTAGTGTATATCACACGGGAGACCAAAACGAGTGCATAAGTAGCGGGATCTATCCATGAGCCTCTCTTACTGCTCGAAGAACAACTAGAACCGACAAATTCCTATAGGAAGATGCTTTAGAAATTGAGAAATCTACCTTGCCGGTTCGAAATCAGACCGAGAAGGACTAATAGCCAGGCCGGATTCTGCCCTACGCCGGCGAAATGATGATCCCCAACACCAGCGGCGACGCTCACCGCCCTCCAACGCAGGCGGCGACGCTCACCGCCCTCCAACGCCCGCGGGGACGCTCACCGACCTCCAACGCCCGCGGCGACGCTAACCGCCCTCCAACGCCGCCGCGGACGCTCACCACCACCGCCTTCCAACGCCGCCGCCGACGGCGACGCTCCCCTCTCCAACAGCGGCCACGCCTAGCCCCGTCCGCCACAGCAGCTTTCGTTTGAACAGGAAGATGGGGAACCAGGAGGGGAGAGGGGAATGTGACGATAACGCTACGGCCACAACAGATACAAACTACAAACAGACACCGACATGTGGGCCCCACAAACCGCACCGACAAAAAAAACAGCCAACCAACAAAGTAAAACAACCAGGCCCAACAAAGTAAACCGCGGGCCGCTGAAACCAAAAATAAACGGGCCTAAAACACAAACGAATCAACGGACAAAGACATGACTAGGCGCTAACATAAATCCCAGCTAGCTGGGATCTAGCAATTCCGTATCTTCAAAGTTGTGGTATTATTAAAATGCACAAAAGTTGAAGCTAATTGTTATAAGTTGATCTGAAACTGTGGTTGTGCAATATACTTAATAACCACTAGTGCTTAGACAAACCTGGTTTGTTTTTCTAAGCACTTTTATTCCACATGTCACTATTATAGATTGGGCATTTTATGGACTCCATAGCACGTGGAATGCTTTTTCCTTGTGTTGTACGGTATAATGGTGGCCCTCGATCCTAAGACACCGACCTAGGCTTAGGCGACCTACAGCGCGAAAGTGAAAATATAGCACATGAAAAAACATATGGGGGGCATGTGTGACTTTTCACGCACGATTCCAGAAGGAGCAATTGTCACCATATGTCTGCAAGTTCTTAACTACGATTTACTTATTCGTGGTGTCACTTTTCGATAGCTACCTCAAATGTTATATGTACTTTGATCGTGTGTAGGGCTTTCCATCATATTTAAGTACTTGTGGATGACTGATGGAACCTCACACCCTATCTCCTCTTTTCACCATCATCATCTTCTCTTCTCTTGTCGACATGCGACGAACTGAAGAAGCTGCCTCCTCGACTCCATATTTGCAGCGCACAAGGTTAATTACAATTGCTCCCTTTTCTGCTAGTATTAGCTTTCGTCTTTCACAGTAGCCACCAGTATTCGGATTCGAGTGAATTATTTACATCCAAGTATAGATGAAGCTAGATCGCCATCGGATCCACGGTAGTTGTACAGATTTCAGATAGATATTAATCTCCCCAGTAAAGCTTAGCCGATTCATTAGGGTTTTTTGTTTTCACCCTTGATTTTATTTAGTAGGGGTTTCTTTTTGTTTAGATGTAGGATTTTCATTGTTCACTCTTGATAACGTAGGAAAGTCGTCTAGGCTGTCATTGACATTACCAGTGGTAGCGATGCTGATGGTGAGCGTCATGTTCAGCGCAGAGTGGGATAACCAAAACGAATCAAAGTTTATCCTTGAGGTTCGATTAATCATTATGTACACTTGTGTGTACAATTATATTTTAATTATAAAAAATCACGCTTATGTATGTTATATTTTTAGGCCCTTATATTAAAGAAAAAATCTATATGCCAATTACCTAGAGATGACTAGGTCACAATTCAATCGGCTTAGGAAGCGCTTGCATGAAGGTGTGCCTTACATACCTTTGTATGTTTGCGAGACGGTAAGTAATTATAGCAAGTCATGTTTAATGGTACTTGAAATTTCGTATTGACAATACACATATAGAAACTAGTAATTAACTACATATTCATGATTTTATTTCTATTTTAGTACTTCTCAGTTAACTACACAAGGAGGTACCTCCTGGACTTGCACATTGAAAAAGATGGATTGCAAATGCACACATGTGCCCTCACTTCATCAAGACCGAGAAATACGTTTGGCTCAAGGTAGACGAAACTAGGGATATGAGCATCTTAACCACTGGTTGGGCTAATATTATGAAGATCTTTGAACTGCTGGAAGAAATAATCTGCATATTTAAGTTCATTCTCAAAAATAATGTCGTTCGTCTAGTTATATAACCCTCTGTGAGATGTACATGGGTTAATGTTTTATGATGCATACTGGTCCTCAGTTAAGAACTTATATGTGAACTGGGGTTGTGAAAAATAACTACAAGAAATGTGTTCTTATGTATGCCAATTGTTGGCAAATATAACTAGCAATAAAATTTGGTTTTTCTAGTTCATGCTACCTGGGCACTTTGTTTGTCAAATAATGGTGATTGGTGATACTTGTGCGAAAGTAGATATATACATAGGGAAACACATTGCACACGGTTACTAAGAAGAAATCGTCTATTACAGTGGCACACACGTTTTACAGAGTGCAAATCGTTTGCAAATATCACACACAGTTTTACCCTCACACGGCCTATCCTTTGCTAAGTGGCCCTTATATAAGGGGATCAGGCATATCCAGCTGACTACACTCCCCACAACAGCCGTAACCCCTCTTGTATGCTTACGAGCAATATACCAAAAGCGCACCTGGATGGAGCAAACATCACCGAGGTGTTGCATCGCTGATGCGATGTTCATCCACGTTGGTGATGCGCTCCTGATCACCCAAGCGAATGGAATGGTACAAGGCATGTGAGTAACTAGTTTTTTTCTTTTATTTGGAATATTTGATTATCATTTCTATCTGTGTATAACATTCTCACATTGAAAAGTATTTTGTACTTTATTTTCAGATTCTTCAAGAAATACTTGCAAAAACATAAGTGCCCCTGCACCGAGTGGCATCTACCCTTTTGGGAGTAGCAGTATCATGACTACAGGCTGTTGCAGCGTGGTGCAAGACGACGATGACCAAGGACATATGAACAAATCTCTCCATTTTCATCCTTGCCAGGTACATCACCGTCACAGAGGCGAGACGCATCCAAGAAAAGCTACATTATTTTTTCTTTTGTGTATCTTTTTTGTTTATTGAGCTACCACATAGAGCTATGTCTCAAATATATTTATACATATGATGATCAGATGTTCTGAATATAATTGAGATTTGGTATTGTATTTCCATTAATATTTAGCTGGACCTACATCTGCTAGTGTCATTGCTCTGCAGTTATAACTAGTCAGTTTAGATAAAAAGACGTTCACAATGTTTAATCAGCTTATATGAGGAACGATAAAGATCATGTCTGAAAGAAAATGAACACATGCGACCAAGAAATGAAAGATGTTTGCGGTCATAGAAAACACAGACGATGAACGCGGATGGTTGAGTGACCGAAAACGTTTACGAAGTATTCCCCATCGTACGGAAACCATGTATGCTATAGAGTCGCATCGTCCACCCTTTCATAGTAACTATAAGGTTTATCGTGTGTGATTGGTCATTTCAGTCGTTTTAATGGCTTGTTTTGTACTAGTATGTCCTCTGAGAGTTCCAGATTTGAAATGCACAATAAGTTACTGGTAAGAGTGGAGGTTGTCCTACGAACTTTATAAGGGTATAGCTAGGTTGTTCTAAACTGCAGATTAGTACTCCCTGTGTCACAAATATCTACCTGTATAAAAGCCCAAGAGATTTAGAGCCACCACAACCCTCCTGACAATGCTCATGCGCGCACATGAACAGTGACCCATAGTGCACCCATATGTTGAATAAATTTTTTACCGGTAATTTTTAGATTAATTTTCTTCAGGAATTACTTTACATCAATTTTCCATCAGTAATTTGTCAACACAACCTTTTAACTTTAACAATAATTCTCTGGCGATGGTTACCCATCATTATGTTTTCGTTGACGTGTAATTCTTTGACAGTAATTTCCCAACAATATTTATCAATAGATATATGTAGCAGTAATTCATCGACGGTAACTCTTTATCGATAACCGCCTTCTTTTGCAGTAGCTTCAATGTTCTCCAACGTTAGCTTTAAGAAACAAAACATTACACTGTTCTAGGCCCCTTTTATTCAACAAAACAATGGTGGTAAGTTTTCGACAGTAATTACTCAACAATTATTTATTTGCAATAGTTCATGATCGCCCTATATGCGTATTACGTTATTCGTCGGCTATTTTACCCGGAGAAAATACTACTGCCTTCTTCTATGGTGCCCCCGAAAAACTATACTTACTTCACCGCCCTCTGCCTCTTTTATCTGGGAACCTATTGTTGTCTTATTTTGTAGCAATACCGGCGAAATATGCTTACTCAACCGTTCACCGCGTCTTTGATCTAGGAAAAATACTACTACCCTCCCTACAGTGTCTCTGTAAAGAATGGTCCGCGGCCGTTGCTTTTTGCAGTAGGTAGGGGCTATCCTTGCTCCGAGCACTTCGCTATATATAAAATTTTCCCTCCACGGCATTGTTCATGCGCGGACGGTACCACTAGAAATATGTACTTACTCCACCTCATGTTTCCTATTTTACATGGAAAAAATACTACTGACTTCTTCTATAGTATCTTCAGAAAAATATGCTTACCCCATCTTCCACCGCCTCTATAAGTCAGAGAAAATACTATCATTTTATTTTGTAGCAACTCCTGAACAAAATACCTCACCATTCGCCGACTTTTTTAGTCGTCGAAAATACTACTACTTCCTATGTTGTATCTCTGGAAAACTTGCTCTATCGTTCATCACCCTTCCCAATTGCGCCACAGTGTCCTCACTCACTGTAGTGCCACTTGTATACTATCATTTTTTTTCATTGGCCTACAATTATCTGGTGATTTTTATCCTTACTATTCTCTTTTTCATCGCTTCACAATCACCTACAGGCGATGGAAAAAACTGAACCGTAGAGCTGCATTAGCCTTGTTATGTTACTTGAGAAGTGTTTCAACACCAGCACTTATACGGTACTTCAGCAATTCAGATATTGTACTATTATCATAATATTGTAACTAACGATCTACATACCAAAGGCGATGTGTATCTCCGCACCAACATTCCTAGTCCTCTTTGATGCCTCCTTCATGCAATTTTCGTGACTCTGCCCCAACTGCTTATAGTGTGTTCAGTTGCATGCATGTAAAAGAGAGGAGGAGAAGATGGAATGACGCCCGCATCAGCTTTGCAGTTCGGTCCTTAGTTGTTTCCAAATATATCCGCTCTCTTCTCGAAAAGTGCTATTGGCTTCCGAGCTCCAGTGCTCTCGCTATTTTAAAAAAAAATATTTATAAGTTATCAAAGAATCTGAAAATAATTTTGGAGATTGTTAGTGATACATCTCACAATCATGCAAAATCTCAACCACAAATTCTTTTTATTTTGTGCTAGGTAAAAATAACAAAATCTGATATGTTTTTGGAGTTTTGAAAATGACTACTCAGATCTACACTTTTGTCATTTTTAAAATATAAATTACTTCAAATTGATATTTTACACGTATCAACTTTGTCAACCTAGAGCTTTGATTTAGCAGCAATGGACGGTTCAATTATATCTTCTCGTATAATCCGACTTTGTTTTGGAAACGGACCTTACCTTACTGACCTATCTTGCATATGTCTCTGAATATGACGATGGCAAAGGCGCAAAGCAGCCTTAATTCCCGCACAGACACGTCGACTCCCGCGAACATCACCAACACCGAGCGGCCGGCGGCCATGCCTCGTCCATCTCCCCTGCAGGAGCTGCTCTCAGATACCGTGATATTCGCCATCTTCTTCATCGTATCAGCCCTGGTCTTCTGGTGCCTCCACAGGCAACGCCGGAAAGAGTTAGCAAAGCTGATAGACTACGTTCCTTCCTACACAGTACACACGGCCCCAGGGCCAAGGAAGCGGCAGCGGCGGCGCCTCTGCCACAGCCGGTGAACCGGCGGCGGCGGCAGGGGAGGAGTGCGCTGTCTGCCTGGGGGTGCTGGAGGACGGCGACGTGTGCTGCGTGCTGCCGGCGTGCCGGCACGAGTTCCACCGGGAGTGCATGCGGCAGTGGTTCATGACCGGCAAGACCACCTGCCCCTTGTGCCGGGCCAAAGTTCAGCAGCTGGCCGTCGCCGACATTGTCTAGCTAGCTGGACATGTGTTTAGGAGTCGAATTCGTACTAAACATTTGTCGATTGAACTTTGTAATTAGTCTTCTTAGTTCTTACTCACCTTGTGGGATTAATTGTTTGGAGAGATCTATCTGTGCTCCAGCAACCTCGCTGTCCCTCCTATAGCTTCCGGGTTTCTTCATTTCATCCAAATTTGCCGTGGACATTTAAGTTTCCTATTATACGCGCGCAGCTATTCTAATTTGTTTTTCTGATTGATAGGTGAATACTGAATTGTAATATGCCCATATTTGCATCAAATACTGGTGAGTTGTTATTGCCATGAGCAGTTCAAATGTGCAACGTGTCGTGCATGATAGGAGTGTGATTACGTCCTTACAAGGACGAGGGCAGTTCTGAGATTTGCAACGTGGCGTCGACCCAGTGGAGCGTCAAAATTTATGAATTGCAATCATCCCCCCTTCCCCCCACTCCCACCCCACGGAAACAGAGAGAATATTACAAACTCAACTTTCATAAATAATACATATATGCAATTATAGGCTTCCAGGCTTCAAAGTGCAAAATATCGGGTTGCACATTTCAAACCAAAATTGCACAATACAATTCTGTGACATAGTAGGGTTAAGATGTGAAAGCTACTAAACATTTCTCAACCCAAAAGTTTCATAAATACAAATATGAATTACTTTGGGCTTGCAGATTGCTACCCAGTCAATAGCGCAAAAATAATGTGCATTTGTGGTGGGTAAAATGCAATGTGTTGAACTGCAATTCATAAACCCAAGAAAATGCGTAAATATAAATAGGGATTTGGTGACTAGGTGTATACATGAGCACCCTCTAGATGCCGCAAGATCTGCTTTGAGATCCGGTTCTCGTCAGTTAGATCTGTTGCATTGACGCTATCTTATCCATCGCTAAGCGTATTTGTCGTGGGCTGCGGGGCCTGCGTTTCAATGAGTTGTAGCGCCAATCATTAGCGAAAGTTTTGGCGGGGGAAATACGTGATTTGAAAGTGTTGTTAGTGCTGATGTGGTTTGCTAATTGTGACACGTGTCAACCAACGGATGCGTGCTCACGTATACACCCGGTCACCAGGCTTTTTTTGAATATAAATATGTGCAATTATGGTATAAATAGTGTGAATTACATGAGTGCAATTTTTAAACAGAGAATTACCTTAAACATCATGTGCAAATTTAGCTTTAGAAAGTGGGAGGACACATGCACATACTTTAATCCTATATTGGTCCACAATTTTAAAATGAGCAAATATGTAGGAAAAAGAAACATATAATATAACACTAATAAATAGATAAAAACCAAAGGGAATAATCAAAACAAGGGACACATATGCAAAACTTATTCACTTTCATACCGAGATTTCTATCGTACTGCACTAAGAAAGGTAGGCTTATACCATGGTGTATAATTTTCTTCCTACCTTGAAATAAGCTCTTTTTTGTATTTAAACTCTTTTGAAAACTTTATAAATATACACACTGATCTGCCTCAAAAAAAAATTCTTCCTACCTTGAAACGATAGATCCTGCACACATCTCTATGCAATATGATGGTTAAGAGCGAAACAATATGACCTTCCGCACTTTTTAATGGTGACATTTTAGTTTACATGATGTTTAGGTTTTATTGTTTTTAAGTCCTCTCGGTCAAGAGTTCTAATAAGGTAAAATTATTAGAAGCTGGTTAGCACTGTGCACCCGGTAAAAATTTCACTTCAGGTTATAATCAAGAATGACCATTAAGTATACTGTTTTGTTTCTTATTCCATTGATATGAGTTTTTCTAGGTTGGGGTAAAATTTACCTGAAAAGTCTCATGGACTCATGACCAAAAAGATGCCGCTTCCTTTGGCCACATGCGGAAACCCGCAGTGGAGAAGTGCTACGTGTTACCGGCTTGCCGGTATGAGTTCCACCGGGAGTGAATGCGGAGGTAGTTCATGACCAGCAAGAGCACATGTCCCTTGTGTTGGACGAAATTTAAGCCGTTGTTTCTCGCCGAAATTATCTAGCTAGAAATGTGTTTGTTGCGTTTAGGGGTAGGAGTACTAAACATTGGTCGTCTGAGCTTGCAACATTATTCACCTTTCTGACCTTGTGTGATTAATCTGTTTGGAGATCTGTGCTCCACAACCTCGCCATCCTCCTCTATCTTCTGGGTTATTTGTTTCAACCAAAATTTTCCATGGAAATTAAGTTTCCTATTATGCACACCTATCCCAATTTGTTTTGCTTTTTTTCTTCTTCTGTGATTCCCAATGTGTTTGGCAGGTTGATAGGTGAATATTAATATGCCTACCATTCTGCCAATTAATCTAGTGAATTGTCATAATCATGAGTAGTTCATATGTGCAACGTGTCGGGATGTGAACAGTGTGATTACATAATTAGAAGGGCGAAGCTAGGTATCTTTCAGTGAGGCAGAGGGTTGTTTTGTTGGGAAAACATGGCTACCGCCAGTTCACTAATCCGCATGAAATTTCCTGAAAGTTCGATCAATTCCTCCTCTTTTTTAATTATTGTATCTATTAATCATGCGGCTAGAAATTAATTAAAATGGAAATGCCTATTTGCATATTTTGTAGTAATAGCACACAAAAAATGTTGAATTGTAGGCTTCATTTATAGACTCAAACATTACAAATGATAAATATGTTCAATTTCAGGTTTCCATGTAAACTACTCAATTGTACATTTCTAACCAAAGTTGCACAAAACAATTACTCCCTATGTGAAATTCTAACCAACCGCTGCATAAAAACAACATGTTGTTTCCGTCACAAAAAAAAGGAAAACTTGTTTTTAAGTCCCAGGATAGGAACTTTCCTATTGTATCTTTGCTCACTGCCAATTTCGGAGGACTTAACATTTGTAGGAGTATGTGCACTAATATAGTTGTTCATTCAATATGGAGATGAGGATCGGTGTCGGTCATGATCGTTAGTGAGTGAGGAAGATAGAATAGAAAATGTGTGTACAGTATGTCGATGTAGTAGTGACCATCAAGAATGGCCACCACAAAAATTTCCTTTGGCATTATTGTGACACAAGAGTTTATAATTCCAATAATTGAGTTCTCTCAACAACCTCGCATTATACGGACATGTTCAATGGTTATTGCGTTCTTCTCTTGTATATTCCAGACCATGTAGAGAAGACCAAACCATGTTATGATACAAAGGTTTATTTCCTTATGTCACCACTCCCGATTATTCACATGCATTTTAAAATATGTCATGAATAAGACTTATTAAGATAAGGTGTGAGGAAAAAGATATCTACTCGATAATTTCAGATTGCCGAAACAAGAGCACAAACTCCCGCACAAATGTGAGGCTTTGTATTTTTATCAACAGCCAATTTAATAGTAATATTTGTTGAAGGTGGTATAATAAAAGTGAAATAAGCAGCTCCCCATACCAAACATGCCATGGGGCAAGTGATAAATAAAGGGATTTCTATTTTCGTGCCCTCGGGTCCTTAGTTGTGCTCAGTTTTTCTCAGCTCCTTAATTTTTCCTCAGTTTTCCCCAAGCCCTTGTCTGAAACCATCACACGTGCTGTAACGCCTGCCCGACGGTTGACCGTTATCTTCTGACTAGTGGGGCCACGTAGAGCCCGCAAAGACACGTTAGACCATCCATCTTTGTTTGACCGTAAGCATCGTTGTATCCCTGACCAAAACGCGAACGAGTGGGGCTTCGGTATATCGAATGACAAGTGGGGCCATGACGCTGATACAATACACGGGTAGGATTAGATTTTTAAACGGAGCTCTATAGAGATGGCACGGAGGAGGTGGCATGCGGGGTGCCGAGATGAGATCGACGTCCACAAAGAACTGCATGAGGCGAGACCAGACGTATTAGATAGATATGAACTAGACGTGTTTAACCATGCAAAGAAGAGAAAGAAAGGACATCGACGACTACCTCAAAACTTTGACTGACCGTGTCGGACACGAACGCGAGCAATGTAGAGAAAACTAGTGTCTCTCCTTTCTGGCGTGTATAGATGGGTGCTAAGAGAGTGTGGTCGCGAAGGGAAAGACCTCGCGGTGGTCTGTGGCGTCGGCATAGCGGGGCAGCGGGGCCGTGCCCACAGCGTGCATGCATGTTCGGCATTGGCATCAGCATGTACATTCGGCATTGGCCTCGCGGTATCTCTGTGTGTCGTGGTCGAATGAGGGGACGGGATTGAGGGTGCATCCCGACGGTGACCTAGGTGGCGAGCATAGCCGTTCGACCATGCCGATATCGGCATCGGCATCGTTGGAGGCTGTGGTGCTCGAATCAAGGTGGAATTTGTTTCTTGTACGCCAAAATGAATTTGAAACAAGTTTCATGTTGAAGGTTTGGTAAAATACGAAAGTTTGTAACTAAAAATTATACTAGCGCCATCGTGAGGTTCTTTTTGATAGAGCTATACGGTTTGGCAAAGTTTTTGACACTTTTTAGATATTCCTTGTTGTTACACGTATGGCATCATGTATGGCAAATTTGGGGTCATTTGGAGATGTTCGAAAAAATCACTTTGCTTAAGCGCATGCCGTTTCGTCTCACTGAAACCAGCTTTTCTAACAAGGTGATTTTTTTCTACCTTCTCTAAATGACCTCAAATTTCATACAGATGATCTTCTATACATAGATAGATAGATTGTTTCGTTTTTACATTTTTCAAACTTTTTATTTCCCTTTATAATACCCAATTGATTTTCAGGTCAAAACCTCAAGAAACAGCATCATGTATGGCATCATTTTCACCCTAAATTTCAAATTTTGTGAAACTTTCTCTTTTAGATATTCCTTGTTGTTATAGGTATGGCATCATGTATGTCAAACTTGGTTAGGTTTCACTGAAACCTGCTTTTGTAACAAGTTAGGTTTTTTCGACCTTCTCTAAAGGGATTTTTTTCTACCTTCTCTAAATGACCTCAAAAATCATACAGACGATCTTCTATACAAAAATAGGTAGACTGTTTCGTTTTTACATTTTTTTTACTTTTATTTCCCTTTATAATACCCATTTGATTTTCAGGACAAAACCTCGAAAGTTAACATAAGTAGATGGTGAACCCTCCCAAACTTCAAATACAGAGATAGATAGATTGTTTTGTTTATCATTTTTAGCGTGAATAGTAATGGATACAAAAATCGGTGATGGTTTATCATTTTTTGCGTGAAAATTAATGGATACAACAAATCGGTGATGGTTTGTCATCTTTTGTGTGAAAATTAATGGCTACAACAAATCGGTGATGGTTTATCAATTTTTACGTGAAAAGTAATGGCTACAAAAAAATCCGTGATGGTTTATCATTTTAGCGCGTGAAAAATAATACAGAAAACCGCCCTTTATCATATTTAGAGGGTGGAAGCTAACCGCCGACAGATAGAGAGGGTGTGGCCCCGATCAGAGAGAGAGAGGGGTTATCCTGCTCGTTAGATCATACGATCAACGGTCAGCGGGCACGATCCGCGTGACATGGTCTAGACCAAACAGGGCAATGTTGCACGTCTGTGAGAATTTCTGAAGGGAAAGAGCAAAACTGAGTAGTATCAAGAAACCAAGGGCATCTGAGTAGTAAACAGACTAAGGGATTCAAATATGAGATTTGAAAAATAGAAAATACGTGTTTTGTACAATTACTCACACATTTATGGACTGAAATAATTGTTTACCGGTGAGTAATTTTTTTTATCCATGGCAACGCACGGGCATTTGTGCTAGTATAGAAAAGAAAGAAACAATACGCGTTGAGATCGTCAGTATGCGATGCGATGCGAGAAGGAAATGATAGAAGCCTTCAATGCCCGTTTAACCACTTTGGGCCAATGAACTACAAATGGCCTAGCTAGGGCTGTGGAGTAGCAGCCCTGTGACGTTGGGCTGCCCATTAGCTGCGATCTGAGGAACGAAATTAGGCAATGACGCTGCCCAAAAGACTGAAGTTGCTATGATCGTTCCTAGCTTGTTGAGTTCTTATGATAGTAATAGTTGAGTTCTTTTACTGTTACCTAATAATCGTTATTGCTTCGAAAGATAAATTTTCACGAATTTCTATTAAATTTTCGGATGCTTTTATAACTATGTGATGATAAATACATCAAATCAAAATGACATCACAGCCAAGGGACCACAAGTGTCCAGCTCTTAATTTGCTCCTATCTCAATGAATGGCAGGGCGGAGCTCCTGCCTCCTTGGTAGAGAAACTAGCCTATCTGGACAATGCCATAACGAATTCTTTTTGCAATAATGAAGGATATAATACGAGCGGCTCGTTTGTACAATCAATAGAGTCAGAGAAGATATCAGGTGTGGTTGGCGTTTCCCCTTGCGTTTCTTCAAAAGGATACAATAGTATGGTTGGTGATGATTGCATGTGGTGCCACGACTCCGTTGTCATACATCTATCATTGAGCGTCATGTTTTGTTGTTTTCCGGAAATATCACTCAGTTCATGTATATATTATTCATCTTTTCAGATGGTTGATCACTTGATCCATGCATCTTTTTAAAGAGAATCAGTGGGAAAACCTCGCATGCACTGCATTTTTTTATAAACTATCAAAACTATACATGAATATATTTACAAAAGGTGAAAGGAAAAGCTAACTTCTAAAACTATGTCTGATCTTTTAGCCAGAGTTCTCAAACTGTACACTATATTATTCTTCGTTCTGAAATTCAACACCTTCATCTCTTGAAGGGTATTCTGCTTTCCAGCTATTAAAGCTTGGTACTTGGTTCTTGAAAATTTGGTTGTTCCTTATAATCCAGATTGCTCATAATGCCAGAATAATTATTTTCAAAAGAAAGGACACATTCAGCTTATTCTTCAGATTTTTAAATGCTTCATGAACAAACAGAGTTTTCCTTCTTTAAGACTAGTAAGTTATAATAATATCAAAAATATGTGACTTGGAGACTGGTTTCTAATAAAGAAATAAATGATGCGCATGCATCAATTCGATGGAGAGGCCGGTCATTTCCCTTTTTTCTGAAAAAAAGTCACACATGTTCTTATTATAAAACATGTCTCTTTGGTAAAGTTCCTATAATTTCAGAGCATGTTTTCCAACCTCTTTCCTCTTGGTAAAGTTCCTATAATTTTCAAATGGAATAAGCAAGCATCCTTCCGTACAAATTGGTATGTGTTGTTTTCAGGTATGTAACAAACTCTCTTCTCAAAGTAACATTAGGTGGAGTTTGAGCGATAGTTAGGCAAAAAAAAAAAGGAGAGAGAGATAGTGACTAGTCAGGATTGGACTATCTGATTTTTTTAGATAATGGGCGCTTTATTACTCATGAGAAGCAATTACACCCGACCTCTGCATAGCTAAGATGCACACAGTCGTTCAACGAGTCTCAAAAGTGATGAAAATAAAAGGAGACGAATTTCATAGCAAGCAAAGTGAATGTAAAACGCCTAGGAAGAAGGCGGCGGGCCAATCCGTAGATTATGCTGCCACCCATGTAGGGAAAAAGTATCCCTCGCCGTGTCCTCCAACCGTGTACAGACCTCCGTAAACAGATCTCGGTTCTCCACCTTCTGCAGTGCAGACCATGAACGGAGAGTAGCTGTACATCTGTAAATGACCTGCAGGAGAGAGCAAACTTTATCATTAAAAACTTTGTCATTTCTACATAGCCATAGCGACCATAACATGGCAAACGCTCCCACCCTAATAAACGCTCTAAATTTGTGGTCGATACCATGAAGCCAATTACCAAAGATATTGGACTATCTGATGTAACACGTGAGCTGCAAGAGCTCCCGCAACGCAAGGAAATAAACTTGTCGCTGCTCCGGAGGTGGCGAGATGGGAGGCGAAGGGAGGAGGCCGGAAGCCGCTAGGGTTTTGCCCGGCCGCCCGCCTGGAGCGGTTCAGGCGTTTTCTCTTTGACTCTTTGGGATGCCACGCATTAGTCCATGAAAATGTGGTTCCTAGCATCCTCTTGGTAAAATTCCTTTTTTTTCATATGGTTTCCAATCATGTACTCCATAAAACTCTCCCCGAAGAAACATAAGGTGAAGTGACGACCGACCTACCCTGTCCACGTGCATTCGATAGCTAGGCATACAATAATTTTTTTGAGAGATGATAGTCGGTAGGCAGAATTTTAGCTATCAGCTATGCTATGGGCTGGGGTATCCATTGTTTTCTCGATACACTGTAAGCTTGTTCAGTCTAACAGCAAGCGCAGAGATGAATGTAGCCAGAATTCCATCTAGATGGTAGAGATGAATCAATGTAGACAAAATTTTGGACCAGCGTATGAGCTATCTGTATGTGCCCGGCCTGGAAACAGAGGCGATCCTGCAGCGCATATATGGATGCATGGAACCGGAATCATGAACTAGCGTGCACTCCTAAAAACAAGCTATAGAGGAGTAATATTAAAATTAATAATTTAAAAAGCAGTAAAGCTACAGGAACAGCAACAATACGACAAGATAAGGAGGAGCATTCCCTCAAGTCCTTTTAATCGGGTTTAGCTACAGAAAACATAGGTTTGCAGCGTATTTGTGGATTTGATCGAAGATAGAACCAAAATCACAATGGTATGGAATATAAGCCTTTTAGCTTTCTAAAAAGGCTTAACTTCTGGAACAGAGTAATAGGTAATTATATTGTTTCATTAACTGTTTATCAAAAATTATCTCTCTTCTTTTCCATTTTCTTCTGTACATTTTTTTTGTTATATCTACTTCCCCATGGTTCTTCTCTACTCAAAACACAATTTCGTTTGATCTCCAATACAATAAAATAACATCTAAAACACAATAATACAATATACATGTTAGTAGATCGATATTGGAATGTACATTATGATGCATATTTAGCCTCATTTGTAGCAACATATTGTCGTAAAAGTTGAGCAAAGTCTCGGTTCAAAATCCTCGTCAATCTAAAACGATGTGTACAAAGATTATGAGGCATTATTGTTTTTAAAGATGAAATTTCACGAACTCCTTTTAGTTTTTCGGATGCTTACTTACATGGTCCTCCGTGACAGTAGATATAGAATCAAAATGACATCATAGCAAAAGTGACACGCATACTACGTGTCCAACTCTTGATTTGCCACAACAAACTCATCCTCCTATCTCTATGAATGGCCGGGCGGCCCTCCTGCCTCCTTGGTAGAGAAACTAGCCTATCAACACAATGCCATGACGATTTGTTTTTGCAATAATGAAGAATATAATACGAGTCTCTAGTTTGTACAATCAGTAGAGTCAGATACCAAAGTGTGGTTGGCGTTTCCCCTTACATTTTCAAAAGGATATAATATTATAGTTGGTGATGATTGCATGTGTGGTGTCACCACTCTGTTGTCATACATCTATCACTCAGTGTTATGTTTTGTTCTTTTTCTAAAAACGTCATTCGTTTAATTTCAGTCATAATACTCACTATTTTTTTTATAACGGAGTTCCTTCATTAAGAATCATTATGGCATTGTGCATCTATGTATTATCCGTGAGTTGATAGGCTCAGAGCCTCAGACGGCCTTTAATTCATAGAATGTTTTTCATCGTCTTACTTCTTCGTAAAATCTCACTCCCTCTATCCCGAATACTCATCTCAAATTAGTCTAAATACGCATGTATCTAGACTTTTTTTTAGTGTATAGATACATAAGAATCTAAACAGATCTGTGACATCTAATTCAAGAGAAAGGCAGTAGGATTTTTCAGCAGGATATTTTCAAAAAATATTCCAAAAAGAATAATCAATCATCTTTAAGTATAAATTTGTCTCTTATTTTCTTCTAACCAGTTAAAAAAAGGTATGCACTCTAACTAGGATGGAGATTTTTGCCTCTTGGCCACCAATTACCCCGTTGTTCTTAAAGAAGTCGAAAAATACATTTATGAGTTTCAAAAACAAATAAATAAAAATCTGGATGTGGCCAAGGATTTATCCCTCAAGCGTGCCAAATGTTAATTCAAATACATCCTAAACCAAAAAGTCAAATATGTGGACTTGAATTATCAAGTCTCCAAATATATGAGATTTTGACATTTTTGCGTAGCCCACAATACAAAAAAACTTGCATTGAAATTCTACATGCTTATAACCTACATTCACTACGGGCCAGTCAGAGGCCGTCGGCAACACGCCGTCGGCATACATGGCCTCGGCACAGAAAAAAAAAAAATTTTTCACATCTTTTTAGTCTTTTACATGGATCATTTTAACTCTAACTACAGATAATCTTAGGTCAAACTTTCCAATTGGTCACCCATCACCACTTTAGTCTTTCATATGGATCATTTTAACTCTAGGTACACATAATCTTAGGTCAAATTACACTCATGTTTAAACTTCTTAATTGGTCATCCATCCTCACACTACTCCAGCCCGAGCACACTTAACTTCTTCATTTTTTCATGTTGAGCTTCCATTAAAGAAACGAAACTTTGTTGATAATACTACCATATCAATTCTATTAACTCTTATACGTGATATAACAACTCTTTATTATTTTGAATTTTGGACAATTATTTAAATACACATATGTGATTAAGTAATACAAATCTTTATGTAGAATTCAATTATTAATTTTTTTTTAAAATAAAATAAATTTTTTTTGGCAAAAACTAAAATCTGCCTACTTTCATATTTCTCTTTGGAATTTTAATAATCATGAAAAATTGCAAATGGCCGGAGGCGGTTCAAATTGGATGTAACTTTTTGAGATGATCATTTTGATAGGTTATATTTTTTCCGACGTCGTATGCAAAAGATAATACCATTTACTGAGAATTAACATTTTTTGCGAAAAAGTCAAAATTTTAATTTGTCAATTTCCCCTAATAGTAGGTTGCCTAACATACATAAATCTCAAAAGATTTTATATTTTGAATTTTTTATCATTTTTTCCAGTCAATTAAAACTTTAAAAAGGCGATCCAGGGGTGCGTGGAGGAAAGACAGGGCTTGTGCCGACGGCTAGGTCTAGAGGGGAAAAAAATCACATCGTCGCCTCACCGTCACGGCGGAGGCCCCTGTGCCGACGGTCTTTTTTGTGTCGACGGTGGCCGTCGGCACAAACTTTCCTGTGCCAACGGCTTTGGTGTGTTGACTGCCTTCTTCGTGGTATGCCCTGTTCGAGACATGTGCCGACTGCCCTGATAAAAAATCGTTGGCACTGGTTTTGGCCGTCAGTCCTGTAGTGATTGTCTATGTTCAGATTAGTCTTCAATTTTTTTGGAACTTATAAATAAGATTTTTGAATTTCACTTTCCGCTCTAACAAACTCTCCCCTCAAACGATCATTAGGTGGCGTAAGCGCCTCCCCTGTCGATGTGCATCTCAGGCGTGGGCGTTCCTCGCCATGACGCGCCGGCAGGAGGAGGCCACGCGCCAGGCCACGCTCGAGTAGGAGGAGGAGGGGGAGCGCCAAGCCGTGCTCCGGCACGAGGCGGAGCTGCAGGCTGCTACGGCGGAGCAGCGGCAGAAGGAGGCGGCGCGGCTAGCACGCCTGCGCAGGCCGGTGAGCCCTCCGGACCCGCACTCCGCCTGGGAAAGGGCGCAGTGGTCGCCCTGGCCGGAGTCCCCGGCTCCCTCCGGCGTGTCCAACCGGAACAGCGCGTCGCCGTCGGGCGGCGTCATCCTCATCGACGGCGACGACGACGGGTACTACTGGGAGTAGGGTGGTGCATCGGCGGCCACCGCGTCCCAAACCTTGGAGTAGGGTTTCCTCCTTATTTTTTGTTTAAAGCCCATATAGGGCTTTCTTTTGTGTAAAAATTGCCCAAAATAGGGCTAAGTTAAATAAACTTTAGTTTAAATTTAATTTTTTTTTGTTTTTCCTTTTTTTATTTTTGTTATTATTCACATTTGGGATGCGTCCGCGTGTTGGGGGCAGCGCGCGACCCAAACGGACCGATGGCCAGATCCGCCTGTCCGCGTGTCCGCGCGGCCAACCAAACGGCTCCATCCAGACTGACCAACCGTCTGATTTGGTCCACGCATTGGAGATGTATTAAGGGCATGCCCAATGCACTGCCCTAGAGGTAATGCCTCACACCTTTAGCTAGGTTCGGGTGGTCTAAAATAGGTTCGGATGAGGAGGCAGCCTCCTCTTCAGAAAGTGGGATCTTAAGCCTAAAAAGCATGGCTTTTTGGAGAGAGAAAGAGATACATAGTTTCATATTTGTGGGGTTCATTCTCTTTTTTTTCTAACTAAAGTAGTAACTTTCATTGGAATGATAAAATTCACCATGTTGCTTCTGACAACTTTTTTACATGGAGCAGCTAGTTGTGTATGGACGCGCAAAGTGTCCGCTCGCGTCTGGCGGATGTTTCGTCGGGCCCGCCTGGCAGGGACCCTACGTCGATGCATCTTCTCAAACGCGCCAGCGACTGGCGCCGCTGCGTCGCTTCGGCAGTCTATGCCACGTTAATGGCGATGTCTCGACTACCGAGCGGCCGCAGCCCACCTCCGCCAACCACGTTAATGGCGACGCCACGTGTCCCGCGGCCACAGCATGCCTCCGACCTATATAAAGGGGCGCGCGTTCTTTTTCCTCATCCACTCCTCCAAAGAAACCCTAGCCGCCACAAAGCTCCACCGTAGTGCCGCCTAGGTGTTCCTGCGATGCAGCCAGGCCCGCGAGGAAGTCCATGGCGGGTCCTGGTGGCCGGCGAGGCGGTCGAGGCCGTGGCCCTGGGCGCCCCATGCTCGCCGTGGTGGAGCAGCTACGGCCCCATGCTCGTCGTCGCCTGCGCCCTCCTCGTCTTCGCAGGAGGACCGCTGCTTCGAGTTCATCCTGCGCATCGACGACGACCCACTCGGCATCAAGCGGCTCCGGACAAGTTCACCGAGTTCATCGATGGCGTCGAGCCGGCGATTTGCAGCTACGGGAGGCCAGCTGCAACTTCTATCGCTATGTCCTGTTCAACGGGTAGGGCAAGATGTACCCGCACACCGGGTGGGGCAAGTTCGTCCGTGACCTCGCGCTCGAGCCCCTGCCGGCTTGATACGTCTCCAACGTATCTATAATTTCTGATGTTCCATGCTATTTTTATGACAATACCTACATGTTTTGTTCACACTTTATATCATTTTTATGAATTTTCGGAACTAACCTATTAACAAGATGCCAAGTGCCATTTGTTTTCTGCTGTTTTTGGTTTCAGAATTCTACACAGAAATATTCTCGAAATTGGACGAAACAAAAGCCCAAGGCCTTATTTTCCATGGAGTGTTCCAGAACACCGAAGGAGAGAGGAGAGGGGCCACGAGGTGGCCACCCCACCTGGCGGCGGCCAGAGGGGGCGCGCCCAGTATGGTGGCCCCTGGGACCCCTTCAGGCCGCCCTTCGCCTATATATTCTTCTAGTCGCGAAACCCTAAGGGAATCGGTCATATTCCATGAAGAGTTACGTAGCCGCCGCCATCGCAGCTAAGTTCGGGAGACAGGGTTCTCTGCTCCGCACGCACGGACGGGAATTGCCCCCGGAATCCATCTCCATCGACACCACCGCCATCTTCATCGCTGACGTGGGCACTACCCTTCGGGTAACCAGCGTTTCCCTATCCTATATTTCCTAGTTGGAGGCCCATGAAGGCACTTGGAGGCAAGGCGGCCCATCCGGGTGGTGCACCAGAAGATTCCTTGGCAAGCAAGACAAAGAAGCAGCCGAACAAGGAAAGATTAGATCTAAAACTACTGTAAACCTAGTCGTACTCGGTTAGACCTCTTGAGACTTGGCCTCCTATATAAAGGCCAGGAGAGGGGCTGTGATGCGCGTAAATGTACACGTCCGTTGGGAACCCCAAGAGGAAGGTATGATGCGCACAGTGGCAAGTTTTCCCTCAGAAAGAAACCAAGGTTTAATCGAATCAGAGGAGCCAAGAAGCACGTTGAAGGTTGATGGTGGCGAAATGATGAGGCGCAACAACAGGGATTCCGGCGCCAACGTGGAATCTGCACAACAAAACCAAAGTACTTTGCCCCAACGAAACAGTGAGGTTGTCAATCTCACCGGCTTGCTGTAACAAAGGATTAAACGTATCGAGTGGAAGATGATTGTTTGCAAGAAAACAAAACACAATTGCAGTAGATTGTATGCTATGTAAAGAATAGGACCGGGGTCCACAACTCACTAGAGGTTTCTCTCCCATAAGATAAAAGCATGTTGGGTGAAAGTCGGGCAATTGACAAATAGAGAAAGGCATAACAATGCATATACATGATATTATAAATATAGTGAGATTTAATTGGGCATTACGACAAAGTACATAGACCGCCATCCAAATGCATCTATGCCTAAAAGTCCACCTTCAAAGTTATCATCCGAACCCCATTCAGTATTAAGTTGCAACAACAGACAATTGCATTAAGTATGGTGGGTAATGTAATCGACAACTACATCCTTAGACATAGAATCAATGTTTTATCCCTAGTGGCAACAGCACATCACAACCTTAGAACCTACTGTCACGATCCCAGGTGTCAATGAAGGCATGAACCCACTATCGAGCATAAATACTCCCTCTTGGAGTTAAGAGCAAAAACTTGGCCAGAGCCTCTACTAATAACGGAGAGCATGCAAGATCATAAACAACACATAAACAATCGATTGATAATCACCATAACATAGTATTCTCTATCCATCGGATCCCGACAAACACAACATATAGAATTACATATAGATGATCTTGATCATGTTAGGCAGCTCACAAGATCCAACAATGAAGCACAACAAGGAGAAGACGACCATCTAGCTACTGCTATGGACCCATAGTCCAGGGTGAACTACTCACTCATCACTCCGGAGGCGATCATGGCGATGAAGAGTCCTCCGGGAGATGAATCCCTCTCCGGCAGGTGCCGGAGGCGATCTCCCGAATCCCAGAGATGGGATTCGCGGCGGCGGTCTCCGGAAGGTTTTCCGTATCGTGGCTCTCGTACTGGGTTTTCGCGACGGAGGCTTTAAGTAGGCGGAAGGGTAGGTCGGGGGCTGACGAGGGCCCACACCATAGGCGGCGCGGCCCCCCTCGGCCGCGCCCTATGGTGGCGGCGCCTCGTCGCCCCACTTCGTTATCTCTTCGGTCTTCTGGAAGCTCCGTGCAAAAATAGGACCCTGGGCGAAGATTTCGTCCAATTCCGAGAATATTTCCTTACTAGGATTTCTGAAACCAAAACAGCAGAAAACCAACTGGCTCTTCGGCATCTTGTTAATAGGTTAGTTCCAAAATGCATAAATATGACATATAATGTGCATAAAACATGTAGGTATCATCAATAAAGTAGCATGGAACATAAGAAATTATCGATACGTTGGAGACGTATCAGCATCCCCAAGCTTAGTTCTGCTCGTCCCGAGCAGGTAAAACGATAACAAAGATAATTTCTGAAGTGACATGCCATCATAATCTTGATCATACTATTTGTAAACATATGTAATGAATGCAGCGATCAAAACAAAGGTAATGACATGAGTAAACAAGTGAATCATAAAGCAAAGACTTTTCATGAATAGTACTTCAAGACAACATCAATAAGTCTTGCATAAGAGTTAACTCATAAAGCAATAAATCAAAGTAAAGGTGTTGAAGCAACACATAGGAAGATTAAGTTTCAGCGGTTGCTTTCAACTTATAACATGTATATCTCATGGATATTGTCAACATAAAGTAATATAACAAGTGCAATATGCAAGTATGTAGGAATCAATGCACAGTTCACACAAGTGTTTGCTTCTTAAGGTGGAGGGAGATAGGTAAACTGACTCAACAATAAAAGTAAAAGAATGGTCCTTCAAAGAGGAAAGCATCGATTTGTATTTGTGCTAGAGCTTTTATTTTGAAAACATGAAACAATTTTGTCAACGGTAGTAGTAAAGCATATGAGTTATGTAAATTATATCTTACAAGTTGCAAGCCTCATGCATAGTGTACTAATAGTGTCCGCACCTCGTCCTACTTAGCTTGGACTACCGGATCTTTGCATGCCATGTTTCAACCAAGTGTCACAAAGTACCTCCATGCCGCTGTACAAAGGTCTAAGGAGAATGCTCGCATTTTGGATTTCTCGCTTTTGATTATTCTCAACTTAGACATCCATACCGGGACAACATGGACAACAGATAATGGACTCCTCTTAAATGCATAAGCATGTAGCAATGATTATTATTCTCATATGAGATTGAGGATATATGTCCAAAACTGAAACTTCAACCATGATTCATGGCTTTAGTTAACGGCCCAATGTTCTTCTCTAACAATTTTGCATGCTCCAACCACTAAGGTGATAGATCCTTCAGACAAGACGGACATGCATAGCAACTCACATGATATTCAACAATAGTTGATGGCGTTCCCCAGAAGCATGGTTATCGCACAACAAGCAACTTAGTAAAAGATAAAGTGCATAAGTACATATTCAATACTACGATAGTTTTTAAGGCTATTTTGTCCCATGAGCTATATATTGCAAAGGTGAATGATGGAATTTTAAAGGTAGCACTCAAGCAATTTACTTTGGAATGGCGGAGAAATACCATGTAGTAGGTAGGTATGGTGGACACAAATGGCATAGTGGTTGGCTCAAATATTTTGGATGCATGAGAAGTATTCCCTCTCGATACAAGGTTTAGGCTAGCAAGGTTATTTGAAGCAAACTCAAGGATGAACCGGTGCAGCAAAACTTACATAAAAGACATATTGTAAACATTATAAGACTCTACACCGTCTTCCTTGTTGTTCAAAACTCAATACTAGATATTATCTAGACCTTAGAGAGACCAAATATGCAAATCAAATTTTAGCAAGCTCTATGTATTTCTTCATTAATGGGTGCAAAGCATATGATGCAAGAGCTTAAACATGAGCACAACAATTGCCAAGTATCACATTATCCAAGACATTTTAGAATTACTACATGTAGCATTTTCCAATTCCAACCATATAACAATTTAACGAAGAAGAAACTTCGCCTTGAACATTATGAGTAAAGCCTAAGGACATATTTGTCCATATGCAACAGCGGAGCGTGTCTCTCTCCCACAAAGTGAATGCTAGGATCCATCTTATTCAAACAAAAACAAAAACAAAAACAAATCGACGCTCCAAGTAAAGAACACAAGATGTGATTGAATAAAAATATAGTTTCAGGGGAGGAACCTGATGATGTTGTCGATGAAGAAGGGGATGCCTTGGGCATCCCCAAGCTTAGACGCTTGAGTCTTCTTAAAATATGCAGGGGTGAACCACGGGGGCATCCCCAAGCTTAGAGCTTTCACTCCTCTTGATCATAGTATATCATTCTCCTCTCTTGACCCTTGAAAACTTCCTTCACACCAAACTTCAAGCAAACTCATTAGAGGGTTAGTGCACAATTAATAATTCACACATTCAGAGGTGACACAAACATTCTTTACACTTCTGGACATTGCATAAAGCTACTGGACATTAATGGATCAAAGAAATGAATCCAACATAGCAAAAGAGGCAATGCGAAATAAAAGGCAGAATCTGTCAAAAACAGAACAGTCCGTAAAGACGAATTTAAAGCTGGCACCAGACTTGCTCAAATGGAAAAACTCAAAACTAATGAAAGTTGCGTACATATCTGAGGATCACGCTCGTAAATTGGCAGATTTTTTCGAATTTTCTACAGAGGCCTGTGCCCAGATTCGTGACAGACAGCAATGCTGTTTCTGCGCAGCGATCCCAAATATAACATCAACTTTGACATAGAAACTTTACTTGGCACAAAAACATGATAAGGAGAGGTTGCTACAGTAGTAAACAACTTCCAAGACTCAACAAAACAAAAAATTGTTGTAGTAAAAACATGGGTTGTCTCCCATAAGCGCTTTAACGCCTTTCAGCTAGGCGCAGAAAGTGCAAATCAAGTAACATCGAGAGTAGAAGCATCAACATCATAACTTGTTCTAATAATAGAATCAAAAGGCACATTCATTCTCTTTCTAGGGAAGTGTTCCATACTTTTCTTGAGAGGAAATTGATATTTAATATTACCTTCCCTCATATCAATAACAGCACCAACGGTTCGAAGAAAAGGTCTTCCCAACACAATAGGACAAGATGCATTGCATTCGATATCCAAGACAACAAAATCAGCGGGGACAAGATTATTGTTAACCGTAATATGCACATTATCAATCCTCCCCAAAGGTTTCTTTTTGACATTATCGGCAAGATTAACATCCAAATAACAATTCTTCAATGGTGGCAAGTCAAGCATATCATAAATCTTTTTAGGCATAACAGAAATACTTGCACCAAGATCACATAAAGCATTACATTCAAAGTCATTGAATTTCATTTTAATGATGGGCTCCCAACCATCTTCTAACTTTCTAGGAATAGAAGTTTCAAGTTTTAGTTTCTCTTCTCTAGCTTTTATGAGAGCATTTGTAATATGTTTTGTTAAGGCTAAATTTATAGCACTAGCATTAGGACTTTTAGCAAGTTTTTGTAAGAACTTTATAACTTCAGAGATGTGGCAATCATCAAAATCTAAATCATTATGAGCTACAGCAATGGGATCATTGTTCCCAAGGTTGGAAAAAATTTCAGCAGTTTTATCACAAGCAGTTTCAGCAGTTTTAGCAATTTCAGGCAGTTTTGTACGCTTTGCACTAGGAGTAGAAACATTGCCAACACCAATTATTTTACCATTGATAGTAGGAGGTGCAGCAACATGTGAAGAATTAGCATTACTAGTGGTGGTAATAGTCCAAACTTTAGCTACATTATTCTCTTTAGCTAGTTTTTCATTTTCTTCTCTATCCCACCTAGCACGCAATTCAGCCATTAATCTTATATTCTCATTAATTCTAACTTGGATGGCATTTGCTGTAGTAGTAATCTTATTATCAATATCATTATTAGGCATAACTTTCAATTTTAAAAGATTAACATCAGAGGCAAGTCTATCAACTCTAGAAGCAATAATATCAATTTTATCAAGCTTTTCCTCAACAGATTTGTTAAAAGCAGTTTGTGTACTAATAAATTCTTTAAGCATAGCTTCAAGACCAGGGGTACACTCCTATTATTGTTGTAAGAATTCCCATAAGAATTACCATAACCATTACCATTAGCAGAAGGATATGGCCTATAGTTATTACCAGAGTTGTTCCTATAAGCATTGTTGTTGAAATTATTATTTTTAATGAAATTCACATCAACATTTTCTTCTTGAGCAACCAATGAAGCTAAAGGAACATTATTTGGATCAACATTAGATCTACCATTCACAAGCATAGACATAATCACATCAATCTTATCACTCAAGGAAGAGGTTTCTTCAACAGAATTTACCTTCTTACCTTGTGGAGCTCTTTCCGTGTGCCATTCAGAGTAATTTATCATCATATCATCAAGAAGTTTTGTAGCCGCCCCCAATGTGATAACATAAAGGTACCTCCAGCAGCTGAATCCAATAAATTCCGTGAAGAAAAATTTAGTCCTGCATAGAAGGTTTGGATGATCATCCAAGTAGTCAGTCCATGGGTTGGGCAATTCTTTACCAAAGTTTTCATTCTCTCCCATGCTTGAGCAACATGTTCAGTATCTAATTGCTTAAAATTCATTATGCTACTTCTCAAAGATATAATTTTAGCGGGAGATAATATCTACCAATAAAAGCATCCTTGCATTTAGTCCATGAATCAATACTATTCTTAGGCAAAGATAGCAACCAATCTTTAGCTCTTCCTCTTAATGAGAAAGGAAACACTTTCCATTTAATAATATCACCATCTACATCCTTATACTTTTGCATTTCACAAAGTTCAACAAAATTATTGAGATGGGCAGCAGCATCATCAGAACTAACACCAGAAAATTGATCTCTCATGACAAGATTTAGTAAAGCAGGTTTAATTTCAAAGAATTCTGCTGTAGTAGCAGGTGGAGCAATAGGTGTGCATAGGAAATCATTATTATTTGCATTTGTGAAGTCACACAACTTAGTATTTTCAGGGTATTCATTTTAGCAACGGTAAATAAAACAAACTAGATAAAGTAAATGCAAGTAACTAATTTTTTTGTGTTTTTGATATAGAGAGCAAGACAAGAATAAAGTAAAACTAGCAACTAATTTTTTGTGTGTTTTGTTTAGGTGCAGCAAACAAAGTAGTAAATAAAATAAAGCAAGACAAAAACAAAGTAAAGAGATTGAGAAGTGGAGACTCCCCTTGCAGCGTGTCTTGATCTCCCCGGCAACGGCGCCAAAACAGGCTTGATGCGCGTAAATGTACACGTCCGTTGGGAACCCCAAGAGGAAGGTATGATGCGCACAAGGGCAAGTTTTCCCTCAGAAAGAAACCAAGGTTTAATCGAACCAGGAGGAGCCAAGAAGCACGTTGAAGGTTGATGGTGGCGAAATGTGATGCGGCGCAACAACAGGGATTCCGGCGCCAACGTGGAATCTGCACAACAAAACCAAAGTACTTTGCCCCAACGAAACAGTGAGGTTGTCAATCTCACCGGCTTGCTGTAACAAAGGATTAAACGTATCGAGTGGAAGATGATTGTTTGCAAGAAAACAGTAAAACACAGTAGATTGTATGCTATGTAAAGAATAGGACCGGGGTCCACAGTTCACTAGAGGTGTCTCTCCCATAAGATAAAAGCATGTTGGGTGAACAAATTACAGTGGGCAATTGACAAATAGAGAAAGGCATAACAATGCATATACATGATATGATAAATATAGTGAGATTTAATTGGGCATTACGACAAAGTACATAGACCGCCATCCAACCGCATCTATGCCTAAAAAGTCCACCTTCAGGTTATCATCCGAACCCCATTCAGTATTAAGTTGCTAAGCAACAGACAATTGCATTAAGTATGGTGCGTAATGTAATCGACAACTACATCCTTAGACATAGAATCAATGTTTTATCCCTAGTGGCAACAACACATCACAACCTTAGAACTTTCTGTCGTCCCAGGTGTCAATGAAGGCATGAACCCACTATCGAGCATAAATACTCCCTCTTGGAGTTAAGAGTACAAACTTGGCCAGAGCCTCTACTAATAACGGAGAGCATGCAAGATCATAAACAACACATAAACAATAGATTGATAATCACCATAACATAGTATTCTCTATCCATCGGATCCCGACAAACACAACATATAGAATTACATATAGATGATCTTGATCATGTTAGGCAGCTCACAAGATCCAACAATGAAGCACAACAAGGAGAAGACGACCATCTAGCTACTGCTATGGACCCATAGTCCAGGGGTGAACTACTCACTCATCACTCCGGAGGCGATCATGGCGATGAAGAGTCCTCCGGGAGATGAATCTCCGGCAGGGTGCCGGAGGCGATCTCCTGAATCCCGAGATGGGATTCGCGGCGGCGGCGTCTCTCGGAAGGTTTTCCGTATCGTGGCTCGTATGGGGTTTTCGCGACGGAGGCTTTAAGTAGGCGGCGGTAGGTCGGGGGGCCGACGAGGGCCCACACCATAGGGCGGCACGGGCCCCTCCTCGGCCGCGCCCTATGGTGGCGGCGCCTCGTCGCCCCACTTCGTTATCTCTTCGGTCTTCTGGAAGTCTGCAAAAATAGGACCTGGGCGAAGATTTCATTCAATTCCGAGAATATTTCCTTACTAGGATTTCGAAACCAAAAACAGCAGAAAAACAGAACTGGCTCTTCGGCATCTTGTTAATAGGTTCCAGAAAATGCATAAATATGACATATAATGTGCATAAAACATGTAGGTATCATCAATAAAGTAGCATGGAACATAAGAAATTATCGATACGTTGGAGACGTATCAGGCTGCCGAGGGACAATCAATCTTAGCAATCTTAGCCACCAGAAGCTTAGAGCTAGGTCACCATAGCGCTTAGCCATCTCGACGAGATCTCAGCCGAACTATTCGGCACCCCATTGTAACCTATTATCATCATAATCAAGAACAGACAGGCAGGACGTAAGGGTTTTACCTCATCGAGGGCCCCGAACCTGGGTAAATCGCTCTCCCCGCTTGTCTGTGAACCGATGTCTCGTGTCAGCTTGCAGGATTCCATCAACCCCTCACCCAGGGCATTGCCGAGGAGCACTGACAAAGGATTAACTTGTCAATGCCTACAGATTGTAGACTAGGGTTTTGCTAGAAGTAGAGGGCAAGTAGATCTCGAAGGTTTAGGCGAAAAGTACTCGACGATTACGAAAACTAAGGTTATGTTGACAATAGATTCGATCCTTTCTTTGTCCCTCGACCCCCCCTTATATAGGAGGTGGAGCCGAGGGTTTCGTTTTGTACAAGTTACAGAGTCCGGGACGGTTTCTAACTCATCCCGCCAGATTACAAATAACACTTCCTATTACAACTCTAACTTTCCTTAATATATCTTGGACTCCCGAACCTTCTTATTCTTCGGATAGTGGGCCTCCAGTAAACCCCGGGTACTATCTTCGGCAAGCCCATTTGGGATGCCTATGTCAGTAGCCCCCGAGATTTTGCTTGAACCGTAGAGTCAGGGAAAATCTCTACTGTTTATTTTTATTCGAGAGCTTTTATCCATATTCCTTCACATAAAATTCTATATTGTACAGGGATAATGGTAGTTGGGGCTAGTTCATCTGACGGATCAGGTACTAGTTAACTGCTCTAGTGGCAATCCGCAAAAACCTACTTCAAGATCACGTCCCTGGACATGATCTCGGGATACTGGTGCAAACTTCGACAGGTGCCGCTTAAGGTCTTACCATTCTGTCGAGTCCCAGTCAAATTTATCGGGTACCTAACGCGTCCGTTAGGATTTTTCTTTGTATCTGTTGATACGGATAAAAGTAGCAGAGCGCAGTCTTTGGCGATGCCACGCCCAATGTAACGGATCTGGGGTCTTACCTTCGCAAATTCTGCGGCATTCAGAAATTGATCGCAACTTTTGCGTTCTGAGAATATATTGTCGAGTGCTTTTCGCCTTAATTTGGAATAGCACATTTTATCGAGTCATATTTGATGACTTATTTTGTCTTCCCGATGGGAGTATATGTAGAGTTATCTGTGTAACTCGAAATATACTCACTTTTTTTTCTTTATTTTGATAAAATTCATCGGGCACGCGAACAGCGTTCCCGATGGGAGTAGCCCCCGAGGCTACATCCAAGGACTTGTGCTTGGGTGTAGGCTCCACAGATTAATATCCATTGCCACTGTATTTATAATATTTCTCGACATTTCTATATTTATCGGGTGCGCGACCAGCGCTCCCGATGGGAGTAGCCCCCGAGACTATGAACAAATGCTTGCATTTGGTCATAGGCTCTCACCATTTCTATCTTGTCATACTCGAAATTTTCTATTTTTCCAAAGTAGCCCCCGAGCATTTTGGGCAAAAACTTGTATTTGATCAAAAGCTCTCGACATAATCTTTGTGTTGTCGATAAACTTCTGAAACCTCATAGTCGAATTTTTCTTTTATTTTGACGACGTCATTGCTGATGATAGCCACGATCTCTATTTTGGAAACTGACCATTACCCCTTGTTTCGCTGCCTTGTGGGTCCCAATTCCTGATCTGTCGGACACGTCGTGCAAGTGGGGGACACATGTTTTCCCCTTTTTCTGGCACACGTTCTATAACCTCGTTAATGTTAAAATACCATTGTGCCCTTGTATCCACGTGGCGATCATCTACTGCATTCTTTTTTCATCCAACGGTTCCGTCGTTTCACCGCACCTGTATATAAGGTCTTCTTCTTCTTCCTCGAACACTTCCGCTCGCGCCGTCCCCCTGCTTTCCTCTGCAAAATTTCCTCCTGCGCTCCTCATCTCTCAAAGCTCTTCCCTTTGTAGCTGCACCCCTCCGCTATTGTTGATGCCACCGCGTCGATTAACCAGGCACAGCACACCTGACTCATCAATGGCTGTCGCGGATCTAGGAGCGGCGGAGTGGGAGAGGTCCAAGATCACGAACCACGACCTCAATCTGATGAAAAAGCTGGGGATTACCAAGAAACCCAAAGCGGTTTGCTTCCCCAGTGAAGAGAGCTACCCAACCCCTCCAATGGGGTATCGGGTAAGTTTTGTTGATCATCTCATCCGCGGTCTTTCCGCCCCCATTCACCCTTTTCTTCGCGGGTTACTTTATGTTTATGGTCTCCAACTTCACCACCTCACACCCAACTCTATCCTTCACATTTCTATCTTTATCACCCTCTGCGAAGCCTTCCTTGGTGTCCAGCCTAACTGGGCATTATGGAAGCGCATTTTCTTTTGTCGCCGTAATGGCTCTGCCAATGTCGCCTATAATATAGGCGGCGTTGTTATTTCCGTTCGCTCCTCTGTCAACTACTTCGACGTCAAACTCCCTGACTCCGTTCAAGGATGGCGCAAGAAGTGGTTGTACATCCGTGAAGAAAATGATGGCTGCGCCGAAGACAACATTCCTCCTTTTGACGGTGCCGAGAAAATCCTTCGCCGCCGTTCCTGGGACGCAGAAGCTACCGAGGAAGAAAGAACTTCGACAGAGGCCCTGATGACTCGCATCCATGAGTTGCAAAATACTCGTGGAAAAGAATTATCAGGCATCCAAATTACAGCATACTTCCTTAAGACTAGGGTGCAGCCTCTTCAGGCTCGCAAAAACCCTTTCTGGAATTATGCTGGCGATGAAGACACGGATCGCCTGTCGACGAATCTGGAAGCCAAGGATTTGGATAAGCTTATTCGAAGGATTTCATCCCTCAAGAAGAAAGACTCCATCCCTTCCACTTATCGGGTAAAACCATACAGCGCCGCCCATGCACTTCCCAAGGTAAACATTGTCGCGTAATTTATCTATTGCCTTGCTTTTTGTGTTGTTATTCATTTCTGACATCCTTCCTTCTTTTTATACAGGACCACCCAAATCTTGTTTCACTTCCTCCTCTTCCTGAAGGTGGGGATGTCGAAGAAAGGGCTGTTATCTCCGATGATAACCCAGATGCCCCCTCCTTTGCAAATGAACCGCGAATCTCGAAGATCTGCGGGATCCGACGAAAAGGAGGATGTCTCTGAAGCCACTGCATCGGCACAATCTCTTCCTCCTGCTGTTTCTCCAAGGAACAAGAGGAAAAGGGATGATGTCGAAGATTCCGGCACCTCCAAAGTCGACGAAGCTGTTCCTTCGCACCAGAAGGCAGGCTATGATCCATACCTCGAGTCTCTCATCAGTTCGTAAGTACCCTTTTTCTTGTTTACTTGTACTCGAAGATTCTTGTCTATCTTGCTTTTTATATTGTCGGCGCTTGCTCGTAGTGATGATGAAGAAGAAGTACCAACTGCTATTGTGGCTGCTCGAACGAGCACGTCACATACATTAGTCGCCTCGGAGATGCCAGTCGAAGGAGAAGAAACGTCGCCTCCTCGACAGAATGTTGGCGCTACTACTCCTCCGGCAAGCCCTTGTCCCTTCACCAAAAAGGGCAAGGGTTGAAATAAATCCAGAGCTTACTCTTCAATCGAGTAGCTCTTCAAACCCTCTCTTGGATGATGTAAGTTGCTAACACTCTTGTCACTGTTTTATATTTCCTCCGTTTGCTTCTATGTGTTTTCATTTTCCCCATGCCAACATTTTCTTTCTTTGTCTTTCCTTGACAGCCTATGATCAAAGAGCTTCTTCGCATCGGTGCCCAATTCGTTGGGTACCGTGATTACGCCAGCAAGACTGAAGGTAATGCCTGACTATTTTTTGCTTCCTTTCTGCATGACTTGTCGACGTTTATAGCTAATCTTGTCTTCCTTTTTTCAGAGAAACTGGCAGAAGCCAACGAACGTGCTGACACGCTTGCTCTAAAGTTAGAGCAATGTGAAGAGGCTCGTAAGAAGCCGAGTCAGATGCGGTTGAGGCTAGGCAAGAAGCTGACAAGGCTAAGGCCGATGCTGCTGGTGTCGAAGATCTTCGGAAACGTCTGCATGACGCCGAGACTTCACTAAGCGATCACATAACTGCGCAATCTGCTCGCGAAGCGGCGATCACCAAACGCATAAAGACGCAAAGTCGTCGCTTTGTTGGTAAGCGTTTGCACCATTGCATACCCTTTGGATTTTCCTTTTTTGCACTTGTTTGTTGACAAAAATTTCTATTTTTATTTTGTCAGATAGGACCTCACAAGAATTTGAACTTGAAGATCCCGACAACGATGTTCTTCTTGACGCCGTTTCATTCCTTGAGTTTCACGGGACGGAAGCGCGTGAAGGCATGGATGAAGCCAGGGCGGGGTTGTCGAAGCTTTTCCCCTACTTCTTCCCGAAGAAAGAGGAGCCCGCAACTTTCCTTGGTCTTGCCAAGTGCTTTAATCCTCCCGAAGATCTTGGGCTGAGGATGCGTCATGAGAACATGAAGGTTGCCGTGGAAAGCACCGTTGCCCTAGTTGCTGATAGTCAACAAACTATTGACTGGGCCAAAGTTGGCGACACGGAGCAAATAGAGCAAGCAAAATGGCGATCCTTGATCAAGGCGGCAAAGCTTAACACGAAGAAGATCCTGGCCTATCTCGGGATCAAGCCATCGTCGACTCCTAGTTCTTCAAGGCCGGAGGTCTAGTTTTTGCTTTCTTTATTTCCTTTGCTATTGTCGCCATTCTAGTTTTGGCGACAAGTTCCCTAGGAGAACTTCTTTTGTAATGGCCATGTAAATTTTCTACAATCAATGAAATTCCTTTTGGTGCTATCTTTGATTCGGGGATTTTCTTTTCCAGTTGATATTTGATAATTATTCAACGAATCCTTCTTCTCCCGATGCTGCTCCCGCGTCTTCCTTGTCGAAGAAAGTGAGAAACGACGACAATTACCTTGAAGGGTCTTCCAGCACACCTTTGTCGGAAGATTTACAAGAACTTCGACAACAACTTCAATCCGTGAAGAAACAGTCGCTTATGCTTATGGAGCAATCTCGAGAATCTTCTCAAAGGGAGAAAATTGCACTTCAACAAGCTCAGGATGCCATGACTGAAAAGGACGCCGCTGTTGCTGAGGCTGCCGCAGCTACATCTCGAGAAAATTCTATGCTCCAGCTGCTAACAGATGCTAGCTTGGATATGGCGGGTAAGTTTCATTGTCTTTATCTTGCTTCTTCTTTTCCTTTGCTGCTTGCCTCTTTATTGCCCACTGAATTGTTTTAAGAAACAATAGGTGCTTTTTTGGATACTGCAACTGAAGATGAACGTGTCGAGGCTCGTTCCAATGTTCTTCTTCGGCTTGCGCGTGAACATGGGTCGACTTTTTGGGGCACACCTGAACGGACTCGCCAAATCGTGAGATTTCAAGATCGTGCGCTTCAGGTTCGCGAGTATCTCGACTTCTGTACAAGGACTTTGTCTCTGGTTTATGGTACTATGTTTCCTCGCAATAAGATGCCAGAGACCCTTCCTGCGTTGATGGACAAATTTCGAGATGCTCCTCGCATCCACGGCTTTGTACGAGCCCAACTAGCTGCTGGTGCAAGGTTTGCGATGATCATGATAAAGATTTGCTACCCAAAGTTAGACGTAGGGCAAGTTGTCCCAAAGTGCTTGGAGAAGATGTCGAAGAAGAAAAGAAACTTCGGCAAATATGATGACATTGTTACTCCTGTTGCTGAAGATATGATGGATGAACTTCTCCGGATGGATTCCGAATTCTTCGTGAAGGGTAGCTACGCTGAGCATAGTACTCGCGCTGTAAATAATGAGCGCTTGACCATAGACAATTTATTGGGAAATCCTTGAAGACGAACTTATTCCAAAATTTGTATCCTGTGTATACGAACTATATTGTAAAGTCATTATATTTTATTTTTGTCGCCAAGCCCCCGGGCGTTTTGATTGCAATATTTTTTGTTTATTATAATGCGAGGTTGTCCCAAGGCAAGATAATATACATTGTGTACTATTTTTGTGCGGGTGCAAGCCCCCGAGCTTTTTGTTGATCACTATTTTGTCGATATCTCTTTTTGCTTTGGCGAGGTATTTTTCTACCAAGGCAGGATGCTTCTTTTGCGTTCATCGACAGTGTGTGTATATATATATTGTATCTTTTAGGGGGAATCCCCTGATCCTGTCGAGAAAAAGATATATAATTCCACTATCTTTATTATATTGCAGCACCGCGAGCCCGCCTCATTAAAAACCTTTCCCGGCCCCACTCGGTGCCCCGAAAAAGGAAAAGAGTGCGTCTGAAACTCGCAGCGTTTCAGTACATTGTATGTTTACAGAGGAAGCTATATTTTGCTATCTAGGCGTAGAAACGCCTGAGCTGTGCCACGTTCCAGGGATTTGGCTCGGCAATCCCTGTCTTCTTGTCTTTGATTCGTATGCTCCTCCTTCGATTACCTCTGTGACGATGTAGGGTCCAAGCCATGGTGATTCGAGTTTTTCGTGACTTTTTTTATTGAGTCGCAAAACTAGATCACCGACTTGAAAAGATCTTGGTCGCAATCGTCGACTGTGGTAATTCTTCAGGTCCTGTTGATATTTAGCGACTCGCGACAGAACTTCGTCTCGAGCTTCATCAAGTGCGTCGACGTCATCCTCCAAAGCTTTTCTCAATTTCTTCATTATATTCTGCAACTCTTGGGGAATCATGCTCGATTTCTATCGACAGACTCTTCAGCTCCATGGACCAGAAAACGGCGTTTCCTGTGTCGCTGTATTTGGTGTTGTTCGAATACTCCACAATACACTTGGTAGTTCCTCCGGCCAAGTATGTCGAGCTTTTTCCAATCGTCCTAGCAGACGTTTCTTGATGCCATTGCAGATAATGCCATTGGCTTTCTCGACTTGTCCGTTGGTCTGTGGATGTGCGACAGACGCAAAACTCAGCTTGATGCCTACTTCTGCGCAATATGCTTTAAACTCCTTGGACGTAAAGTTGTTGCCGTTGTCCGTGACGATGCTGTGAGGGACTCCAAATCTGAAGACGATGCTTTTCACAAACTTAATCGCCGACGCGCCGTCCGGTGAGTTTATCGGCTTTGCTTCTATCCACTTTGTAAATTTGTCGACAGCAACAAGCATATACTCGTAACCTCCTGGCGAAGCTTGTGTAGTTTTCCCACCATGTCGAGGCCCCATTGAGCAAAAGGCCAAGATAATGGGATTGGCATAAGTTCTGTGGGGAGTGAGGTCTGGCGGCAAATCTTTGGCACGCGTCGCAAGTTCTCACTATTTCCTTTGGCCCTCAATTGCTGTTAGCCAATAGAATCCTGCTCTGAAAACCTTAGCCGCGATAGCTCGGCTGCTTGCGTGGTGCCCGCATATTCCTTCGTGCACATCTTTCAGGATGATTCTTCCTTCTTCGGGTGTACACATCGCTGTAGCACACCGAAATATTTGTTTGTCTCCTCCTTTATCACGTTGAAAGCTTTTGATCTCTGATTATTCGCCTTGCTCCGATCACTGCGGGTATCGTTTTCCTTAGGATATATGATATGTAAGCTGCATCCAGGATTTGCACCATCATGACTAACTCTTGCTCTTCTTCTTCCTCTGCTGTGTCTTTGGTGATACTCGAGGTTTTCTCTTTCTTCTCCTTCTTTGCTTTTGCTGGTTTTGTTGATCTTTCGCTTATCTCTTCCCAAAACACGCCTGGAGGGATCGCGAGACATTGGGACCCGATGTTTGCAAGAACATCGGCTTCATCGTTGCTCATCCTTGCTGATGTGGTTTACCTCACAACCATCGAATAACTTTTCCAGCTCATTGTACACCTCTTTGTATGCTATCATACTTTCGTTGACCGCATCGCATTGGTTCATGACTTGCTGTGCTACCAATTGTGAGTCGCCGAAAATTTTCCGGGTTGCACCGCAAGCTTTCGCCATCTTCATCCCGTGTATGAGAGCTTCATATTCGCTTCGTTGTTGGACGCGTTTGGGAAAGTCATCCGCAAAACGTATTTCAACTTGTCGCCTTCCGGTGATACCAATATCACGCCTGCTCCAGCACCTTCTAGTCTTTTGGACCCGTCGAAGTTCATGGTCCAAGTTCTCGATAAATCTGGGGGTCCCGTGTTTTGGAGCTCCATCCACTCCGCAATGAAATCTGGTAAGACTTGTGATTTTATTGCTTTTTCTTTTTCATACGTGATGTCCCGAGGAGAAAGTTCTATTCCCCAAAGGGAGACACGACCCGTAGCTTCCGGGTTGTTTAATATATTTGACAAGGGAGCTTCATTGACCACTATTATCGGGTGCGCCCAAAAATAGTGTCGCAATTTTCTTGCCGTCGTGAATACTCCATATGCTAGCTTTTGATATTGCGGATACCGTTGTTTGGAGGGCGACGTACTTCGCTGGTGAAATATACCGGCCTCTCGAACTCCATGAAGCTTGCCCTCTTCTTCCCGCTCGACTACTAGGACCGTGCTGACCACCTGAGGTGTGGCTGCAATGTATAAGAGGAGAGGTTCTTTCTCTTTTAGCGCCACCAATATCGGTGGTGTCGAAATTGCTCGCTTGAGGTTTTCGTAGGCTCTGTCTGCTTCCGTTCCATTGAAATTTTTCCCCTTGCTTGATCAATGCATAGAACGGCAGCGCCTTTTCTCCTAGCCCGGCGACGAATCTGCTTAAAGCTGCGACTCGCCCCGTTAAGCTGTTGTATTTCTTTCAGCTTTGTTGGCTTCCTCATAGTAACGATGGCCTGTATTTTTTCGGGATTAGCTTCAATCCCCCTTGCTGATACTAAGAAACCGAGAAGTTCTCCTGCGGGAACTCCAAAAGAGCATTTCGTCGGGTTCAGCTTGAGGCGAACTTCTCGAGGTTGTCGAAAGTTTCCTTCAAGTCTTCAATCAGAGTCGATCCTTTCTTTGATGTTATTACGACATCGTCGATGTAGACTTGTGCATTTTTTCCGATCTGTGTTGCTAGGCACTTCTGCATCATCCGCTGATATGTTGCTCCGCGTTTTCAGACCAAAGGGCATTGTTTTGTAGCAAAACACGCCATAAGGTGTGATGAACGCTGTCTTGGCTTCATCTTCTTCTTTTAGTCTGATCTGGTTATAACCAGAATATGCGTCTAAGAAGGAAAGACGTTCGCATCCTGCCGTGGAGTCGATGATTTGATCGATCCTTGGGAGGGGAAGTGATCCTTGGGACAATGTTTATTGAGACACGTGAAGTCGACGCACATGCGAAGGACTATTGTGTGTTTCTTCGGCACCATCACTGGGTTAGCTACCCATGTGGCTTCTGTAGATATTTCTCTGATGAAACCAGCGTCTTTGAGTCGATCTATTTCTGATAACATAGCTTTGCGGCTAGGTTCAAAACGCCGCAAAGGCTGCTTGACTGGTCGTGCGAGAGGATCCAAATTGAGGTGGTGCTCGGCAAGTTCCCTGGGTACTCCTGGCATGTCAGCTGGACACCATGCGAAGATTCTCCAGTGCTCACGGAGGAACTCGATGAGCGCGCTTTCCTATGCGACATCCATGTTTGCGGCAATGGACGTCGTTTTCTTTGGATCTGTCGGGTGGATCTGTACCTCTTTTGAATCTTTGGTTGTGTTGAAAGTTGGCTCCTTAGAAGGTCTTCCTACCTCTGGTAACACGTCATAATCAGTGAACCGTGGCGCCGCATATTCTGCTTGCATCCCGAAAGTTTCTGACAGTCGATGAAAGTCCTTGTCGCATTTATCGGATAACGCGAAACTTCCTTTAATTGTGATAGGTCCCTTAGGCCCGGGCAACCTCCACAACAGATATGTATAATGCGGCACTGCCATGAACCTGGCATACGCTGGTCGTCCCAACAAAGCGTGATATTGCGACGGGAAATCCACAACTTCGAACTCCAAGTTCTCTATCCTGTAGTTTTCTCGGGTTCCAAACTGAACGTCGAGGTTGATCTTGCCCAATGGGTAACTTGTCTTCTCTGGTGTGATCCCGTGGAAACGTGTGTCAGTTGGTTTCAGATTTGCTAAGGATATGTTCATCTTCCTCAATGTATCTGCATACATGAGGTTTAAGCTGCTGCCGCCATCTATGAAAACTCTCGACACGTCAAAACCAGCGATTACAGCGGGTAAGATGAGTGCTGATTGTCCTGGTCGAGGGACTTGCTGCGGATGGTCTGCGATTGTGAAGCCGATATCTTGCCCCGACCAATTTAAGTACTATCGTTGGTGGAGGCATCTTTTCTGCCATGAACACTTGTCGAGAGATTACCTTCTGCGCCCTGTTGGATGGCCTAGCTTTCTGAATCATCGAGACCACACCGTTAGAATTGGGATCAACATATGGAGGTGGGTGTGGTGCTGCCGCTATTCTGAGCTGGTGTCGATTTTCGTCGGTAATTGCGGGAGGAGGTGGAAGGTGGATCTCGCTCCTTGGCTCCCGGGGGTTTCTGTTATTTGCTTGAGCATTCGCAATTCCTGCGGCTCGCAACATTGCCTGGAAATTTCGGCAGTCTTTCTGGAGATGTCCTGATTGCCTCTTTCCATTGTTGTCGAGGTAAAAGTGCATTTGACATGGACCGTTCATCATCTCCTCGGGAGACACGTAAGGTCTTTGAATCCTGGGTCCGCTATTTTGCCTGTTGCCGCGAAAGTCACCTCTATTGTCGCCTTGCTGCTCATTACTTCTTTGATAATCATCTCGATTATTTCCTCTAGGATTTCCTCGAAAACCAGCCGATATATGGCCGGGGGCATCGTTGTTGTAGAACTGGCGAGAAATCGCTCTGTTTTGATAATTTCGACCACGATCCTCTTCTGGCGACCTGTGTCGCTTGTTGTATATTGCGTCTTCTCCATCTGCCCATTTATTGGCTATCTCCATGAGTGCTGATATGGTCTTAGGGTTAGTTCTCCCTAAGTCCTCGATGAAATCTGCTCGACGGACTCCTGCCACGAACGCATCTATTGCCCTCTCGTCAGATATATCCTCTGCCGAGTTCTTTATGATGTTCCATCGCTGTATATACTTCCTCATCGACTCGTCGTGTTTTTGTCGGCATGCCCTCAGCTCTTCCAACGATGCAGGTTTCTTGCACGTGGATCGGAAGTTTTTCACGAAGATGTCCTCAAAGGTATCCCAGCTGTCGATGGAATTTAAGGGGAGTTTCTTTATCCAAGATCTCGGCACCACTCGGTGAACTTGGATACTTTGCATAGTTGTTGCTCTGGTTCCTCCTACCAGTTTTACCATCTCGGAGATAATCCACGAGCCAACTGGATCTTGCAAAGCCGTCGAACTTCTTGAAATTCTCGGGTAACTTGAACCCTTTCGGTACTCGAGTTTTTCGAACTCTTCTCGTAAAGCATGGGAGCCCACACATATCTTCGTCGGCAAGCTCGCGAGTGCTGACGCTCCCTTCTTTCTTGTCGCTCTGTCCACCCTTACTTGGACTGCTGTGTCTCTTGCCCCACTTGTTCTTGGTGGGTCTTGAACTGTGGGTGTGGGACTATTTTGTCTAGGATTTTCTGGAGGCGTTGTTGCAAACGCTGTTCCCATAACTCCTACTCCAGCCATCGCCATATTGAACAATGGTTCTCTCGGGTCCCAGGAGGTGGTTTAGACGCAAGGATATACGCTTGTGTTGCCATGTAACCTGCCTCTGGCGTTTTTGGGATGATATTTCCCTTTCATCGATCGACATAAAGGACATGTCGAGATTTTTGGATTATACTTCCTCTTTCTGCTTCGGGTATGTTTTGCAGCCGAGACATTGCTCTCCTCCGAGCTTCTCTGTGACTATCTCCCGTAGTTCCTGAAAGGCGACTTAACTCTGCTTCTTGATGCAGAAGCGCTTCTTTCCTCCTATTCGGGGATGCTTTCTGTTTTCCAACTCTTACTCGAGCAAGTCTATATTGATATGCTTGAAGTTCTTGTACAAAGCAGTGGTGGTCATAGGTTCTGAACCATCCATGGCTTTCCAGCCCTATCCCATGCTTCTTGGGAGCTGTACTCTGTGCGAGTTGAGGATCCGGCATATTTAGTGCCTAAGCCATGTCTCTGAGATCGATCGACGTATGGATTTCCCAATTCGTCGAAAGCCTCCGACGTTTGCGGTTCTGATGTACCTGCCCCTTCTATCACATAGATCTGATGATATTTTGCGCATTGATTTTTATCAGGATTGGTGACACCATCATATAGAGTGGTGAAGACCTTTCCGATGGCAACAGACTTGTCGATGAAGTTGAAGTCAAGCGACGCTGTTTGTGTATAAAGGAGTCCGGCACGACTCGAAGGATGTGCTGCTGAAGATCTTGGCGAGCTTTCCGCTTGCCTTGTTGTCGACTGCGATGGCGACAAAAACTCCTCGTCACTCGACGAAAAGTTAGAATCCACCTGAAAATTCCGACGAGATCGGAACTCGAGACGGTAGGATCCTTCCTTGTTGATGCCAAATCGGAATTCTCCGAACGCCATGATGATGGGCTCCTCCAGATAGGCACATGCATCCATACGGGAGGCGGGTGAGGAATAAAATTGAATAGATCAGTTTTTCCCTTGTTACCTCGATCCATCGCGTTGCTTGCTGTTGACGAAGTCGAAGATCTTGAACGTGCCATCGAGATCAGCTCCTTGCAACCTCTAATCTCCACAGACGGCGCCAATTGACAAAGGATTAACTTGTCAATGCCTACAGATTGTAGACTAGGGTTTTGCTAGAAGTAGAGGGCAAGTAGATCTCGAAGGTTTAGGCGAAAAGTACTCGACGATTATGAAACTAAGGTTATGTTGACAATAGATTCGATCCTTCTTTGTCCCTCGACCCCCTTATATAGGAGGTGGAGCCGAGGGTTTCGTTTTGTACAAGTTACAGAGTCCGGGACGGTTTCTAACTCATCCCGCCCGATTACAAATAACACTTCCTATTACAACTCTAACTTTCCCTAATATATCTTGGGCTCCCGAACCTTCTTATTCTTCGGATAGTGGGCCTCCAGAACCCCGGGTACTATCTTCGGCAAGCCCATTTGGGATGCCTATGTCAAGCACCCTCGAAAAATTGGCGCTGTCTGTGGGAACCCTGTCGGCACAAGGCAGTCATCGGCGATACCAGTCACGTCTGCGGCGTTCGTACTCGAGTCACCAACACCATCAGATCCAAAAGACCCGATCCGCTGCGGATCCTTTGAGTTCGTACCACATCTCGAGCCGCCGCGCTCGATCCCTGCAGAATCGTGCGACAGCATGACCGCAACTTTCGGAGGACTCGAGGACCTCAGTCTCGATAGATGACGTTCCGGCAGCAACCTTGGAAATCCCGCCCAGAAACGCGCAAGGAGGCAGCCGAGGAAGTTTCGACCTCACAACGGGACGAAGGAAGAGACGAAGGGACTCGCACCGTAAGGAGGAAGAACGTGCAGCAACCCACCCTCGCCAGTCCGAGCGAGGACAGCAGGACATGCAACCGATCCATGGTCGCACCCGTTCGCCGTATTTATCGGCTACGGAGCAACTCGAGGCACCATGCTACCTCCACTCTTATATTGATCCGAAGGATGGTCGAGAGAAATCCAGTCATCTGCTAAGGAACTGCCGACACTTCCTGGAGATTCGACAGTTCTGTGATGATCTTAGAACCGAAGCTATGTCAAGAGTCCACGTAATGGAGAAAAGGGCAAGGTCTTACAGTTATTCGCCAGAGCCGTATGTACCAGAGCCATATGAACCAATGGAAACGTCCCAGAGCCGTGTGGGCAGGTCAACATGATCCATAAAACCAGCTTTTCGAAAAGGGAAATCAAGAAATTCTCACGAGAAGTAAAGTATGCGGAAGTTGCTATGGTTGATACACCCGAATTCATCGACTGGTCGGAGCAAAGCATCTCCTTCGACAGGACAGACCATCCGAAGGCCGTCCCTAGACCAGGTCATGCAGCCCTTGTCCTTGAGGCGCAGATCGGGGGGTACAATATGAGCAAAGTATTCATGGACGGAGGAAGTGGCTTGAACTTGTTATTCGCTAACACGATGAAAGCAATGGGTTTAACAGTCGACATGCTGAGAGAGTCCGATACAGGATTCCATGGCATCATACCGACTCGGCCCGCTTACTCCCTAGGCAAAACATCACTGGATGTAGTTTTTGGCACACCTAGCAATTTCAGGAAGGAGAAAATCGAGTTTGAAGTAGTCGACTGGGAATCTCAGTACCACGTCATCCTCGGCAGACCCGCCTTTGCCAAATTTATGGCCGTACCTCATTACGCGTATTTGAAGTTGAAGATGCCTGGCAACAATGGGACTCTGATAACCGTTCATGGAAGCTTCACTCGTTCAGACAATTGCGACAGAGAATTCCAGAAGATTGCCTCAAGGTTCGGAGCGAAGGAAGAGCTCAATGCTGTCGACGCCGTCACGGTTCATGCACATCCACCAGCCGACAATCGAAACGTAAGGGCCGACGAATTCGACGCTGCAAAAGAGACAAAGAAGCTGCAGGTGCATCCCACTGACCCGAAGAAGACGGTCAACACGTCGGCAGACCTTACTGACGCATAGGAAGGCGCGCTTATCGAGTTCCTCCGTGAGCGCTGGGAAATATTTGCATGGGAACCATCCGACATGCCAGGTATCCCCAGGGAACTCGCTGAGCACGCCCTCAATGTTGACCCGACAGCCAAACCAGTGCAGCAATCGATGCGCCGATTTTCTGAACCGAAGAGAAGAGCAATTGGCGAAGAAGTTAGTCGACTCCGCAAAGCAGGATTCATTCGAGAGCTCAAGGAATCTGAGTGGGTGGCCAACCCCGTTATGGTGCCGAAAAAAGACACGACCGCTCTCCGCATGTGCATCGACTACACCAGCCTTAATAAGCACTGCCCGAAGGACCACTTCCCGCTGCCTCGTATAGACCAGATAGTCGACTCCACAGCTGGATGCGATCGTCTCTCCTTCTGGATGCATACTCTGGGTATAACCAGATCAAGCTCAAAAAGGAGGATCAGGAATTAACCGCGTTCATCACCCCACACGACGTTTTCTGTTACAACGTCATGACGTTCGGGTTAAAGAATGCAGGGGCAACCTATCAACGGTGCATGCAAGCCTGCCTTGGAGAACAGATCGGGAGGAACATCGAAGTTTACATCGACGATATTGTGGTAAAAACGAAGCACACCACCACTCTCATTGACGATTTGCGAGAAACCTTCGACAACCTAGACAAATACAAGATCAAGCTGAACCCGAAGAAATGCTTCTTCGGGGTGCCAGGGGGACAAGTACTCGGCTACTTCATCTCAGCAAGAGGAATAGAAGCTAACCCTTTGAAGATCAAAGCTATCCTCGACATGGAACCGCCAAAGAATCTGCACCAAGTGCAGCAGTTGGCAGGACGGTTGGCAGCACTCAGCAGATTCATCGCCAAGCTAGGAGAAAAAGCTTTGCCCTTCTACAACTTGATGAAAAAGTCAGAAAAGTTCGAATGGACAGATGAGGCGCAGGAGTCTTTCGACAATCTGAAGAAAATCTTATCGACATCCCCAGTCCTCGTAACCCCCGCGAGAAGGAAACACTGCTTATGTATATAGCTGCAACGGCCCAAGTCTTTAGCAGCGTGTTGGTAGTTGAACGAGAGGAAGCAGGGAGAGTTCACGGTGTGCAGAGGCCTGTTTACTACCTCAGTGAAGTGCTCACACCTGCTGAGCAGAGGTAACCCCATCATCAGAAGCTGGCATACACAGTATGGAGGTCAGCTCGCAAGCTGCGGCACTACTTCACAGAGCACCCGATTGTCGTGTAAGCGAAGCACCATTGAAGAACATAATGACTAACCCAGAAGCCACAGGTCGAGTGTCTCAATGGGCCATCGAGATAGCACCGCACGACATAACTTACGTCAATCGGACGGCGATAAAATCCCAAATCCTCCCGGACTTCGTGGCAGATTGGATCCAATCGCAAACACCGGCAGCACCCGACATGTCGGGGTCATGGACAATGTACTTCGACGGGTCAAAACGGAGCACAGGAGCAGGAGCTGGGGTGGTACTAATATCACCACAGGGAGATAAGATGGAGTACATACTGCGTATGAATTTCTCCCTGCCGACGAATAACGAAGCAGAATATGAGGCGCTGTTATATGGGATGAAGATGGCCAAGGCATGCGGGGCAACTCGCCTGGAAATCTACGGAGACTCGAATCTGTTAGTACAACAGTCGATGAACCTGTGTGACGCGGGCAGCGACAACATGATCGCCTACCGACAGTTATACCAGAACATGGAAGCCAAGTTTGAAGGGTGAGCTTAAACATATCGGCGAGCCAGCAATGAGGAAGCTGACACTTTGGCAAACATCGGGTCCATGTGCTCCCCCATTCCAGACGGAGTGTTTTACGAAGTGATCACTCGGCGATCGATAAAAGAGAAGGCGTCGGCACCTCCAAAACCGTCGGCTGGCGAATCGAGGCAAGCCCAAGCAAGCTGCCGAAGAATCTCCAACTCCTCCTGTTGAACAAGTCCTCCTCCTTGAGCCACTATGGACCAAGCCGTTCCTAGCGTATCTAACGGAGGCAGGAGTTACCAGAGGATCCAGTAGAAGCGAGACGAATCGTCAGAAGATCGAAAGCCTTCACCATAGTAAACGGTGAACTATACAAACGCAGCATTTCCGGTATTTTCCAAAGATGCATAGCCATTGACGATGGAAGAGCACTGTTGCGCGAGATACACGAAGGAACTTGCGGACATCACGCAGGAAGTAGGGCCCTTGTGGCGAAAGCCTTTAAGGCGGGATTTTACTGGCCAACAGCGGCATCGGATGCTCGAGATCTGGTCATGAAGTGCGACCCCTGCCAGCGGCCCCGAAACCGCATGCTCCTGCGACAGCACCCAATGACAATACCTCTGGCGTGGCCTTTCGCTCAATGGGGGCTCGATCAAGTTGGACCATTGCCAAGATCGTCGCCTGGAGGACACACGTACTTATTGGTTGCAGTCGACAAATTCACAAAGTGGATCGAGGCAGTACCGGTACGAGACCAGACAGCAAAAACAGCAGTTCAATTCTTCAAAGGGGAATAACATGTCGATTTGGCATGCCTCTCAGTATCGTCACAGACAACGGAACTAACTTCGACTCCAAAGAGTTTCGAAAATTTTGTGATGATGGAGGAATCAAACTGAAATTTGCATCAGTGGCTCACCCACAGACCAACGGCCAGGTGGAAAGGATCAACGGTCTAATAGGGGATGGCCTCAAGAAACGCCTTACGGGCGCGGCCGGAGCCTGGGTCGAGGAGTTACCATCTCAGACTTTGGAGCTATGCACCACACCCACAGGTCGACTCAATACACCCGTTCTTCTTGGTACATGGAGCCGAAGCAGTTCTACCACCGACGTTCCGGTTCGAAGCCCTCGAGTAAAAGATACACGTAATCTTCTTCGAACATCGCATTGCAAGACGCCGTAGACCTCCTCGACGAAGCCCGAGACATTGCTTTGGCCAGAACTACGGTGTGTACTGATGACCCACAAGTATAGGGGTGTATCGTAGTACTTTCGATAAATAAGAGTGTCGAACCCAATGAGGAGCAGAAGGTGTTGACAAGCAGTTTCGATGAAGGATTCACTTGTAAATGCTCACAGACAAGTATTCAGGGGGTTTTGATATTGCAGATAAATAAAGTACAAGTAAATAAAATGCGAGAGAAATAATTGCAGCGAGTGGCCCAATCCTTTTTAGCACAAAGGACAAGCCGGTTTGTTTACTTATAATGACCAAACGTTCTTGAGGACACACGGGGATTTTAGTCTAGTGCTTTCGCTCATACAGCTGATTAATCTTCATTGTTTTGATAAGTGTTGTGTGAGTGAACCTATGCTAATGCACCGCCCTTCCTAGGACTAATACATACTTGTGATTATACCCCTTGCAAGCATCCGCAAATACAAGAAAGTAATTACGATAAATCTAACCACAGCCTTAAACTCGAGATCCTGCTATCCCTCCCGCACCGATATACTAACGGGGGTTTAGGTTGCTGTCACTCCGGCAACCCCACAATTAGCAACGAATACAAGATGCACTCCCCTAGGCCCATAAAGGTGAAGTATCATGTAGTCGACGTTCACATGACACCACTAGAAGAGTAACACCACAACTTAAATATCATAACATTGAATACTACTCAACAATAATTCACTACTAACATTTAGACTTCACCCATGTCCTCAAGAACTAAATGAACTACTCACGAGACATCATATGGAACATGATCAGAGGTGATATGATGATGAATAACAATCTGAACATAAACCTTGGTTCAATGGTTTCACTCAATAGCATCAATAATAAGTAGTAATCAACATCGGGAGAGTTTCCCCTATCAAACAATCAAGATCCAACCCAAATCGTTACAGCGGTGACGAGATGCAGCGGTGGAGATGGCGGTGTAGATGATGGAGATGATGATGATGATGATGATGGAGATGATGTCCAGCTCGATGACGATGGCGTCGATTTCCCCCTCCGGGGAGGGAATTTCCGGCGGATTCCTGCCCGCCGGAGAGCTCTTTTCTCTCTGGTGTTTCTCCGCCCGGCAGAGGCGGCTCTGTCATTCTCCGCAACTCCCTGGGTCTTAGGTTTTCGGACGAAGAAGTACGCGAAGGAGAGGCGGCCGAGGGGGATGTGGGCCCCCTCCCCACAAGGCGGCGCGGCCGCCAGGGCCCGCGCCGGCCTATGGGTGGGCCCCATGGCGGTCGCTTCTCGGCCCCTCCTTTGGCTCCTCTGTCTTCCGGAAAAATAGGAATTTCGTATAATTGCTGTCAATTGTTGATCTTCGTAAATATGGTACCTCGACGGTGCTTTTTCCAGCAGAACTCGACTCCGGTGAATAATTCTCCAACGATCATGAAACATGCAAAATAGATGAAATAACATAAGTATCATCTCTAAATATGAAATATATCAATGAATAACAAAAAATTATGATATAAAATAGTGATGCAAAATGGACGTATCAACTCCCCCAAGCTTAGACCTCGCTTGTCCCCAAGCGAAACGGGCTCGATAAACAAGACCACATGTTTATGGAGTGAAGAGTCGATAAATAAAATACGGACAAGAAGCATCATATTGATTCACACAAGATATTCTAGTAAACATCTTCCTCATATAACTCAACTCAAAATAAGTAAAGAGAAATCACAAATAGAGGTGCATAGGAAATCATGATTGGTTATGGCAAACTTTGTTCTTGGTTAGAGAACTATTAACATATTGTACTTATCTTCTAACAATCATTTATATGGCAGGGCTTTCATCCTCAATCATAACAATCTCCTCATAATCATTGATAACCTTCAAAGTCATATTCACTCAGATAAATTTTGTACTAAACAAGAAAGCATAATAGACATGATTAACTGAATCATAGCATAAATGGTTGGTTCACAACAACTCATTTGCTTGCTTAAGATAGAGGAAAATAGGTTTACCGACTCAACATAAAAGTAAAAGATAGGCCCTTCGCAGAGGAAGCAGTGATTAAATCATGTGCTAGAGCTTTTCAAGTTTTGAAATCATATGAAGAACATAAAAGTAAGATTTTGAGTGGTGTTTGTTGTTGTCAACGAATGGTAGCGGGCACTCTAACCCCCTTGCCAAATAGACCTTCCAAGAGCGGCTCCCATGAGACGATCTCTACCAGCAAGGTAGATCACCCCTTCTCTTTTGTTTACACATGTATTTTAGTTTTATTATGGATGACACTCCCCCCAACCTTTGCTTTCACAAGCCATGGCTAACCGAATCCTCGGGTGCCTTCCAACATTCACATACCATGGAGGAGTGTCTATTGCAAGATTAAGTTGCTTACTGATAAATCAGGCAAAACATGTGAAGAGAATTATTAATGAAGGTTATTAATTGGGGCTGGGAACCCCGTTGCCAGCTCTTATTGCAAAATTATTGGATAAGCGGATGTGCCACTAGTCCATTGGTGAAAGTCCGCCCAACAAGATTGAAAGATAAAACACCACATACTTCCTCATGAGCTATAAAACATTGACACAAATAAGGAGTAATATAGTTTGAATTATTTAAAGGTAGCACATGAAGTATTTACTTGGATTGGCTAAAAATACCACATAGTAGGTAGTTATGGTGGACACAAATGGCATGGGTTTGGTTTAAGGTCATGGATGCATGAGAAGTATGCCCTCTCGATACAGTCTTTGGCTAGCAAGGTTTGATAGCAAGCATAAAGGTTGAGGGAAACAAACAAATATACATGTGATAGAAACAATCATGCATCTTTCTTGTAAGCACAAGCAATTTTAACTTCAGAATACTAACTCATTAGCATAAAGATAATAGAGTAATGTGTCTACATGTATTTCCCTTTTTTACTTAAACATCATGGTGTTGTTGCTATTGATCAATGCTAAGTTTGCCAAAACCAAATAGATTTACTTGATGCTCCCAAAGTGATATCAATACTCATGTCAAGAGTAATCATATAAAAGAAATTACAAACTAAAATAAGGTGTGCAAAAAGTAAATGATAAGACTTCTCATTAATATTCTATAACGACAACTCACACCAACGGATACATAGATAACCAACTAAGAGAAAGATACTTCCACACTGCAAACTATTCTATATGATAACTTCCCTACTCATGATATGACTCTACTTGATAGTAAAAGATAAAGATAGTGATGATGTGATACCGCGGCACTCCCCAAGCTTGGAACAAACCAAGGGGATGCCAATACGATGATGAATTACTCCTTCGGTGATGATGGTGGATTCTTCTCGTCATCAGACTTCCAGGGAAGAGGCTCTCCATCAACAAACGATGTCTTGGTCTCGGGAATCCTGAAACCAGCAGCATCGCTAATGCGTTTAAACCTGTTTTCATACTCACAGTTTTGATTCCAAGCATCATAAAGTTGCACCTGAAGTTGGTTGGTGGTGTTGTAAAGTGAGAGGATATCGCTCCAAACTTTGCAGTCTCCTTCTCGTGTTCACCAATGAGCTCGGACACAATTCTGTGGAAGATGTCCACTTCACGCTCAGCCATCTTCTTGTAGGTGAAGACCTCTTGTTCTAGTTTCTCCATCCTGTCCTCCAAGCTTCCTTCTTCTTTAGGTCCCCGAACATCTTCTATCTGCAACTCTCCATCTACGAGCAGCAATTCCTTGGGATGCATCTTCAACTCGCTTATGTACGGGTTGACGACGTTCTCAAAGAAGTTGTCCTTCGGAGGCTCCGACGAAGACATGGTGGCTCTAGATCTGAAAACAATATCTGGCAGAAAACAGCTCGAAACAAAACACGACGAAAAACGATATTACCTCTGGAGATCCGGGGGATTATATAGTAAATATTTTTACGACAAAAGGAAGGTTCCAGGCCTGAAAACGAGTGGAAACGGGACGCCGAGGGGCTGTCACCATAGGGCGGCGCGGCCGTGGGGCCCGCGCCGGCCTATGGTGGCGGGCCCTCGTGCGTCTCCTCCACTCCGTTTCGATCCCGTAATTTTTCATATTTTCCAAAAACAAGAATATTGTTCTGGAAAGCTAAACGCCGACTTTTTATTACTAAAGCTGTTACCTATTCAAAGTCGGACTCTGCAGAACTCCAATTTGATCTTTGATGAAAGCTTCCGGAGTTATCACTTGAATAATATCAATATCTTCATTATAAGAATCTCCAGAAATATAATGCTTGAGTCTTTGTCCATTCACTACTTGTGTGGCGTTACCTTCTAAAGAGCTAATTTTTATTGCTCCTGAACGATATACCTCATCAATAACATATGGTCCTTCCCATTTTGAGAGTAATTTCCCTGCAAAAAATCTGAGACGAGACCGATACAATAGGACTTTATCTCCAACATTAAATTCCCTTTTAATAATTCTTCTATCATGCCACTTCTTAACTTTCTCCTTAAAAGTTTAGCATTTTCATAAGCTTCACTTCTCCATTCATCTAAAGAACTCAATTGTAGCAACCTCTTCTTACCGGCAAGTTTAAAATCTTTATTAAGTTCTCTTACAGCCCAATAAGCTTTGTGCTCTAGTTCTAAAGGTAAATGACAAACTTTTCCATAAACCATTTTATAAGGAGACATTCCCATAGGATTTTTATAAGCAGTTCTATAGGCCCACAATGCTTCCTTTAACTTACTAGTCCAATTCTTTCTAGATTTATTAACAGTCTTTCCCAAAATAGCTTTAATTTCTCTATTTGATAATTCTACTTGCCCACTAGTTTGAGGATGATAAGCTGAAGCAATTCTATGATTAATACCATATTTGGCAAGAGTTTTTCTAAAACCACCATGAATAAAATGAGAACCTCCATCATCATAATATATCTAGGTACTCCAAATCTAGGAAATATAATATCTACAAGCATTTTTATAGAGGTCTCACCATCAACACTTTTTGTAGGTATAGCTTCTACCCATTTAGTAACATAATCAACAGCGACAAGTATATGAGTGTTACCTTCTGAAGAAGGAAAAGGACCCATGAAGTCGAATCCCCAACAATCAAATGGTTCAATAACAAGAGTATAATTCATAGGCATTTCACTGCGTGCTAGAGATATTACCAACTCTTTGACATTCATCACAAGATAAGATAAACTTCCTTGCATCCTTGAAAAGTGTTGGCCAATAAAAACCTGATTGTAGAACCTTTTGTGCGGTTCTATCTCCGGCGTGATGTCCTCCATAAACACTACCATGGCATTTACTCAATATCTCTTGTTGTTCATATTCCGGGACACATCTTCGCATAATACCATCCCTCCTTCTTTATATAAGTGTGGGTCATCCCAAAAATAATGCCTCAAATCATAAAAGAATTTCCTCCTTTGCTGAGCTAAAAGGTTGGAGGCAAATACTTCGAAACAATAAAGTTAGCATAATCATACCAAGGGCTCTCTCGCGAGCTCGCCTTTATTACAGCCAATTGTTCATTTGGAAAACTATCATTAACAGGAATAGGATCATAGGTAATATTTTCCAATTTAGACAAATTATCAGCAACAGGATTATCAGCACCTTTCCTATCAACAATATGTAAATCAAATTCTTGCAAAAGAAGCACCCATCTAATAAGCCTTGGCTTAGCATCTTTCTTTTCCATAAGGTACCTAATCGCATCATGATCAGTATGAATTGTGACTTTTGAATCAACAATATAGGGTCTAAACTTGTCACATGCAAAAACTACTACTAATAACTCTTTCTCAGTTGTAGCATAATTTCTTTGAGCAGCGTCTAGAGTTTTACTAGCATAATGAATAACATTCAATTTTTTATCTACTCGTTGTCCAAGGACAGCACCTGCAGCAAAATCACTAGCATCACACATAATTTCAAAAGGCAAATTCCAATTAGGAGGTTCAACTATAGGAGCAGTTGTTAAGGCTTTCTTTAGAGTTTCAAAGGCTTCCTTACAATCATCATCAAAAACGAAAGGTACATCTTTTTGAAGAAGATTTGTAGCTTTGAAATTTTAGAGAAATCTTTAATAAACCTCCTATAAAAACCAGCATGACCAAGAATACTACGAATACCTTTAACATCCCTAGGATAGGGCATCTTCTCAATTGCTTCAACTTTAGCTCTATCAACTTCAATACCTCTCTCAGAAATTTTATGTCCCAATACAATTCCTTCATTAACCATAAAGTGGCATTTCTCCCAATTAAGAACAAGGTTAGTTTCTTCACATCTCTGCAAAACTTTATCAAGGTTTCGCAAGCAATTATCAAAAGAATTCCCATAGAGAGAAAAATCATCCATGAATACCTCAACAATCTTCTCACAAAAGCCATGAAAAATAGCAGACATGCATCTTTGAAAAGTAGCAGGAGCATTACATAAACCAAAAGGCATACGCCTATAAGCATAAGTTCCATAGGGACAAGTAAAAGTGGTTTTCTCTTGATCTTTAGCTCTAACAGCAATTTGTGAAAACCCAGAATATCCATCAAGAAAACAGAAATGAGTATTTTTAGACAACCTTTCTAACATTTGATCAATAAAAGGTAAAGGGTAATGATCTTTCTTAGTAACTTTATTAACTTTTCAAAAATCAATGCACATTCTATACCCTACAACTACTCTTTGAGGAATAAGCTCATCGTTATCATTAGGCACAACAGTTATACCTCCTTTCTTAGGAACACAATGCACAGGACTAACCCATCTACTATCAGCAATAGGATATATAATACCTGCTTCAAGAAGTTTTAATACCTCATTTCTTACCACATCCTTCATCTTGGGAATTAGACGACGCTGATGTTCAACAACAGGTTTTGCACCATCTTCTATATTAATAGCATGTTGGCAAATAAGGAGAAATCCCCTTCAAATCATCAAGAGTATAGCCAATAGCTCCTCGGTGCTTCTTCAGTATTTCTAATAACCTTTCTTCCTCAATATCTGAAAGCTTAGCACTAATAATAACAGGATATGTTTTCTTATCATCAATATAAGCATACTTAAGATTATCAGGTAATGGTTTCAAATCAAATACAAGATCTTCCTTTGGTGGTGGTGTTACACCTAAATCTTCAACCGGTAAGTCATGTTTAAGAATAGGTTGACGAAGGAAAATTTCATCAAGCTCATCCCTTTCTTCCCTAAAAGCTTCACTCTCACTATTCTCCAAATGTTGCTACAAAGGATTACTAGGAGCAAGAGCAATAGATGCACACTGTTCAACTCTAAAATCATCATTAGGCAAATCAGCTTTATAAGGAGTTTTGGCAAATTTAGAGAAGTTAAACTCATAAGATTCACCAGCAAATTTAGTAACAATTTTCTCTTTCTTGCAATCTATAATAGCTCCACATGTATTTAGAAAAGGTCTACCAAAAATAATAGGACAAAACTTACTAGCAGCAGAACCAAGTACCAAAAAGTCAGCAGGATATTTAATCTTACCACATAGAACTTCAACATCTCGAACAATACCAATGGGAGAGATAGTTTCTCTATTAGCTAGCCGAATAACCACATCAATATCTTCAAGTTCACAAGAACCAATTTCATGCATAATTTCCGTGTAGAGCTCATAAGGAATGGCACTAATACTTGCACCAATGTCGCATAAACCATAATAGAAATGATCACCAATTCGAACAGAGAGCACAGGAACACTGGCTTTCATAGACTTATTAGGATGCGAAACAATATTAGAAGCATCTTCACAAAAATAATATGACCATCTTCCACATTTTCAGTAACAAGATCTTTAACTATTGCAACAGCAGGTTCAACTTTTATTTGTTCTTCAGGTTCTATAGGTTTCTTTGCACTTTTATTAACTACACTAGTTATAACAGAATACTCCTTCATTTTAGCAGGAAAGGAGTTTTTTCAATATAAGCTTCAGGAAGAACATGATCAACAGTTTTAATTTCAATACATTTGCCTTTAGGCGAATCAACTTTATCTTTATATGGTTCATGATACTTATCAAAATTCTTCCTATGCAATTCAAAATGAGAGGCAAAGGCTTTATAAATATTTGCAACAACTTGAGAGTCAAGACCATATGTAGCACTCATATTACGATATTCATCAGTATCCATAAAAGTTTCAATGCATTCATAATTATAATTTATACCTGACACTCTACCTTTGTCGTTCTCCCAACCTTCAGTATTTTCTTGGATTCGATCAAGAAGATCCCATTTAAACTCTTCTTTATTGCGCGTGAATGATCCAGAACAAGCAGTATCCAGCAAGGTTTTATCTTGAAAAGAAAGTCTTGCATAGAAATTATCAATAATAATATTACCAGGAAGCTCATGAATGGGGCATTTGAGCATTAAAGACTTCAATCTCCCCCACGCTTGGGCAATACTCTCTCCATCATGAGGCCAGAAATTATATATACGGTTGCGGTCTTTGTGAATTTCACTTGGAGGATAAAATTTAGAGTAAAATAGAGGCACAATATCCTTCCAATTAAGAGAACGCCCATCCTTCAGCAGTTTATACCAATGCGCCGCTTTACCAGATAGCGACATAACAAATAATTTCTTCCTAACTTCATCCATTGAAATACCTGCACATTTGAATAACCCGCATAATTCATGTAAAAACAGTAAATGATCTCCAGGATGAACAGTTCCATCCCCTTCATAGCGGTTATCCACAACACGTTCAATAATTTTCATAGGTATTTTATATGGTATTACTTCCTCACCTGGCGCCTCATCCACTACCGTTGCAGTAGTAGTAGATTTCCCAAATAGAAATTCAAGGGAGGATCTCTCCATAATGACTTATAGCAGCAAGCAGAAACAAAATCAGCACATACAGTAAAAGTTTCCTTACCAAATCCACTTACCAATAGCGCTTCACCCCGGCAACGGCGCCAGAAAATAGTCTTGATGACCCACAAGTATAGGGTGTATCGTAGTACTTCCGATAAATAAGAGTGTCGAACCCAACGAGGAGCAGAAGGTGTTGACAAGCAGTTTCGATGAAGGATTCACCGTAAATGCTCGCAGACAAGTATTCGGGGGGTTTTGATATTGCGGATAAATAAAGTACAAGTAAATAAAATGCGAGAGAAATAATTGCAGCGAGTGGCCCAATCCTTTTTAGCACAAAGGACAAGCCGGTTTGTTTACTTATAATGACCAAACGTTCTTGAGGACACACGGGGATTTTAGTCTAGTGCTTTCGCTTCATACGGCTGATTAATCTTCATTGTTTTGATAAGTGTTGTGTGGGTGAACCTATGCTAATGCACCGCCCTTCCTAGGACTAATACATACTTGTGATTATACCCCTTGCAAGCATCCGCAAATACAAGAAAGTAATTAAGATAAATCTAACCATAGCCTTAAACTCGAGATCCTGCTATCCCTCCCGCACCGATATACTAACGGGGGTTTAGGTTGCTGTCACTCCGGCAACCCCACAATTAGCAAACGAATACAAGATGCACTCCCTAGGCCCATAAAGGTGAAGTATCATGTAGTCGACGTTCACATGACACCACTAGAAGAGTAACACCACAACTTAAATATCATAACATTGAATACTACTCAACAATAATTCACTACTAACATTTAGACTTCACCCATGTCCTCAAGAACTAAACGAACTACTCACGAGACATCATATGGAACATGATCAGAGGTGATATAATGATGAATAACAATCTGAACATAAACCTTGGTTCAATGGTTTCACTCAATAGCATCAATAACAAGTAGTAATCAACACCGGGAGAGTTTCCCCCTATCAAACAATCAAGATCCAACCCAAATCGTTACAGCGGTGACGAGATGCACGGTGGAGATGGCGGTGTAGATGATGGAGATGATGATGATGATGATGATGATGATGGAGATGATGTCCAGCTCGATGACGATGGCGCGATTTCCCCCTCCGGGAGGGAATTTCCCGGCGGATTCCTGCCCGCCGGAGAGCTCTTTTCTCGTGTTTCTCCGCCCCGCGCAGGCGGCTCACAATTCTCCGTAACTCCCGGGTCTTAGGTTTTCGGGACGAAGAAGTACGCAAAGAGAGGCGGCCGAGGGGGTCGTGGGCCCCCTCCCACAAGGCGGCGCGGCCAGGCCAGGGCCCGCGCCGGCCTATGGGGCCCATGGCGGCCCCTCTCGCCCCTCCTTTGGCTCCCTTCGTCTTTGGAAAAATAGGAATTTTCGTATAATTGGCTAATTGTTGATCTTCGGAAATATGGTACCGACGGTGCTTTTCCAACAGAATCCTGACTCCGGTGAATAATTCTCCAACGATCATGAAACATGCAAAATAGATGAAATAACATAAGTATCATCTCTAAATATGAAATATATCAATAATAACAACAAATTATGATATAAAATAGTGATGCAAAATGGACGTATCATGTACCAGCAGAAAGTTAGGAATTATCACAGCCGATTTAATACGCAACCGAAGCTTTAATGTCGGAGATGGTGCTTCGGCTGAAGCAAGAGAGACCCTCGAAACTCGAGTCTCCATGGGAAGGACCTTACATCGTCACTGAAGTGATACCAGGAGGAGCATACGGCTCAAAAACCCAATTTCGGGAAAAGATGTTGGGAATCCATGGAATATCGCACACTTGCGACGGTTCTATACATAGGATACTACTGCTTTTTATTGTTCGACGGCCCTTAAGGTTGCTTTTGCGTTATGAATAAAATTTTAATTAGGTTTTCTACCATTTTCTCAATACAGGCCCTACCACCCGAACAGGTCGTCTGCGGCCCCTACACTTGGCTCTTACTCCCATCGGGAGCGTTGGCCTAACAAAATATGTTTACACAGTGTCATTAATTAAATACTCTCAACGGGAGCTAAGATTAGTGACACACAAAAACAACCAATCCAAGCCTCGAAAAATACGCGAGTGCTGCAGTCGATGGTTACATTATCACAAAATAAGGCTCAAACCGGTGCACCGCGTGACGAAGCCAAGCGTCTAATTCCTTCGACTAAGTCGACGGGTCTCGCTTTCATAAAACTTACATATCGACTTCGCAATAACATTGCAAAAATTCAACGAAGTCGTCGAGAGAGCAGGTTGAACTGATCACTCAGCCGCCCTACAATAGAATATCAATCAAACTAACATAGCGTGCAACGCACGCAGTAAATTTGTACAAAACAATCTTATGCAGATACAAGGTTATTACATTTATGACTGGGCTCCCTGGTTCCCTTGGGTCCTCAGATCCCTCTCAAGACATGACTCCATCCTGGAAACAATGGTATAGCAGGACCTCTAGCAATATCATAATATTGGCCTAAACTCCTCTCTGTTTGCTACGGCTCTCAAGTCCAAAGATGGATGGCATGCCAATATCAAGCAAAAGCAAGTTCAAGACCACAGAAGTTCTTCCGCACCAACTGTCGAATCCTTTCGGGAGACTTGAATCGGGTGAACAGGGCAGATAAAGTTTCGGGTGCTTGGTCCAGAGGAAACAAAGTCTTCCAAACCATCGTGAGATGAGCATGGAATTTATCAAAATAGTATTGCACCTTCTCTGCCCGATGCTCGAATTTCGCCACGATGACAGCCTTCGGACGATGCGACCATAAATCATGTTTCGGATGAGCAACGTCAGTCATTGCCTCGACTTTTTCGTGGATCCTCCTGTCATCCTCAGATTTATCGTGAGATACGACTGAAAAGGAACAAATATCAGTTGGGGAAGCATCCAGGATATGTCAGAAATCAAAATAAAGGTTAGCACTTACAGCCTAGACTTTCGGTAGCAACATGAAGACGATCGAGGGCGTGTTGTTCAATAGCAGTCACTATCTCACTCTTTTTCTTCAACAACGCTGCCATCGCATGAAGGGAAGTGATATCTTTATTCAAACGAGACATTTGGTCGCGTAAAGAACGAACAAGGCCAGACTCGTCACTAGTCGAAGAATTTGAAAAAAGTTCGGCACGGGAAGAAGATGAAGGAATCTGCAGTACAACTTCCAGATCAGAATGATATTAACATAAAACTCCCATCGGGAGCGCGGGAGTACACGAGCTACATCCAAAAGATATTTTCAACTGATTACAGAGCCAAAATAAAAAGAGCCAAAGTCAAATAGCATCAGATCTTAATTACAATCACTAAAACAGGCATTCAAGAAAGAGCTGCCGACGATTTAGGAGCAGCATCAGTTATAGGCTTGGTTTGTGCTTCATCTACCAACTTCAGGAGCTGATTGGCACATGTCACTGCCGATCGTTTGAAGGGATCAAGGTCGACTAAATGATTGTCATCATCCACAGGCAATGCCTTAGACAACTCCTCTAAATTTGACCCCATCCCATGGCCCATTAGCAGCTGGAAAGTAAGGACCGCCCCATACAAGCGGTTACGGCGTTTCAGTACCTCAACAGGCTCAGAAGGGTCGACGAGGAAAGCATCCGCCAATTCGCCAAGAGTCTTGTCTTGCTTCGCCTTTGGGAAGATCATCGAGTATAGCCTCGACAATGCTCCTTTAGCCTTCTGCAGAAGCCCAAGAACTTGGACGTTGGATTCAGTGGCGAGTGAGAGGGCGTCAGCCGTAGAATCTTCCCGAAGCATGCGTGCCCGAGTAATGGTTATATCGGCAGCCTCTGTAAGAGGTCACGTCAGTAACCGGAAAGGAAATGCTGCAAAATGAGTTGCGTGTCAAAAAACTTTACCTAGTAAATTTGTGATGGATTCACGGAGGACGCCTTCCTTCTTGTCAATTGCAGCCGCAGCTTCGCGCCTAGCATCTTGCTCATCCTTCAGTTGTTGCTTCAGCTTCTTCAACTCGTCCTTCAGCAAGATATTTTCGTTGTTGGCGTTGGCGGCAAGCCTGTTGGCCTCCAGCACCTGATCAGCCGAAGTTTTGACGGTCTTTCGAAGCTGAGCGTTTTCGGATTCTAATCGGGTGAATTGCTCGGCAAAATCCACCACAGCATCGACTGTGGCGTAAATCGGCTGCAACGAAGAAAACCAAGAAGAATTAATTGGATGAGAGGCAAGAAAGAAATCAAGACAACATGAAACACTTACGTGGTCGCGAGCAGCAGATGAAGCAGGAGCGTCGCCAGAAGGAATAACCCTTGATACTGGGATCTTTTCTACGGTCGTTCGAGAAGGCGGCGTCGATCTAGCGGGAGAAGGCTTCGGCTCTTGGGCTGATGCTTTTCTCCCAAAGGTTAATTTGGGCCTCTTTGCAAGAGGAACTTCATCGTCATCATCAGAACTATATAAGAAGAATAAACAGTCAGCATGCAAAACTACAAAGAATAAGTCACGAAGGGATATAAATGCTTACGGGTCCAGGTCGTCTTCAACGGCGAAAAAGCTCGTTGGACCTTTCTTGGCGGGAGGAGGCGAGCAGCTTTAGCGGCATCATTATCCTGTCCGCTAGGACTTGATTCAGCCGTGGTAATAAAATCTTCGTGTATCTGCTTGCGTCGCCTGCTCCTGAAAAGAATCATCCTCGTGTTATCACCCGATTTTGGCCAAATCAGGAGATGGGCTGTAAGTGAAGATGGGCTTAAAGGACGTACACATGGAGCATCTTCGAAGCGGCCTTGCGCTAAGAGTTGGGCTAAGTTGCCCGTGTATCTGTAATATAGTAGATCGCATTGTAATTTAGATTAAGAGATAGAATCTGGCCCGTGCACGGTTAGGTGCACGCCTCAATTAGAAAGTCCCTTGGACTATAAATATGTATCTAGGGTTATCGGAAAAGGAGGACAATCATCGTTCAACCAACACAAATCAGACGCATCGCCACCCCTTTCTTCGAGGGTTTCTCCTAACATGCTGCCTAGATCGCATCTTGCGATCTAGGCAGACAACGTTTATTCGTCTACCTTGTACTGCTCGTGCTGAAGCCTTGTTGATGGCGAGCAGTACTATTTATCATTAGGTGTTTAGGGGCTTGCATTGATGCTTTCTCGTGCATATCTGCGTGGCAATGCCGTCCCTCGACACCTAGCTGCCCTTACACCTATCCAGGTGTAAGGGCAGCATCTTGCTTGTTCGTTACTTAGTAGATCCGATCCGTTATAGTTGCTCCTTGCCCCGCAAGGATTAGTTTAATATCTGCATAGTTAGGCCTTATGTTGGGGTTGGAGGATCCGGTAGTGCGTTAGATGTTGTTCACCGTCCCTGCAAGGGATGTTCCGGGAATCAACGTTACGTTGGTTTTTAGGCCTCTCGTAGGGGTAGTTTGCATCATCTTCTGTAGCTGCTAGGCCCGATCACACGTAGGACGTTCCGGTTATGCGGTGAAAACCCTAAACTGTCGTAGATCGGTTTAGCTTTGTTTTGATCAAGCAGGATCCCCATGTCATTGTAAATCCAACGTGAACCATGGGGCGATCGGCTCTTTGAGCCGATCCACAGGGAAACCTGAGAGCCGATAGGGCTCGTATTTAATGTTTACGTGTCTACCATGCAGGAACAATCGAAGCACTCTAACACCTTCCTGATCGGGTCTAGGTCAGGTGGCACGCCCTAGCAACCGCCAGGACGTGGCTGGAAGATTTGCGGGACGACGCGAGGTGCCAGGGTCCACTAAGCGGCCTTGGGAGCCTCCCGGCTCTTCGTGTTGCTTAGCCATTGCCCGTCGGTGGGTTTTGGAGGGTAACACATTCTGGCACGCCCGGTGGGACCTCTTCTGCAACATCCACGTCAACACCGGCATCCGAGATGGCAGAGGAACAGATCACATACGAGGATCTCCCTCCCGATCATAAGAAGAAGTACGATGAGCTGAAGGCCATCGTTGAAGCCGAACTCATCGGCTCCTTTGAGAAGACCCGTTCGCACGGCATCAGGTTCAAAGGATTCACGCCACAAGGCGTCCTTGAAGGGTGGATCTGTCTCTCCCTTCAGATGAACGTACCAGAGCCCTGCGACAGGAAATCAACTACGTGGTGGCTCACTCGCTACATCGGCATTCTGAGAGCCTGGTGAATTCTTTGGAGCGCGTTGCGCTCCGGGTGGTCCAAGAGATCATGGAGCGTCGGTACTCCCCTTCAGGACCTGTTCTAGGGACTCACCAAGGAGAGGTGCAACTCCACACCAGGCCACCATTGCCGTACTCAATGGCAGCTCCACAACAACAAGGTTCACCGGCATACGTTGTCTACAAGGTTGGAGGTGATCCGGGCGACTACCAGTTCTTATATGAGCCGCCCAAGGAGATCCCACACGGATACGTGTGCACGTTTGTGCCGGACGCAACAACCGGACGCAGCGATCCAGGCTCCAACAGGAGAGATTGCCGGAGCAGGAGCCATTGTTCCGGCAGGAGGAACGACTGCAGCAGCGGGGGTTTGGGAGCAAGCTGAGAAACAGGCGTGGCTAGCCAAGTATGCCACCGCACCAGTCCAGGAAAGCTCAGCTGCCACTACCTCCACCGCAGATCAGATCACGCGTCCCGAGAGACAGTTCGGCATCTTGTCGAAGAAGAAGATAATCGGCTATTCCAAGCCGTACCCCAATGAGTTTGACCTGATCCCACTACCACCTAAGTACCGGCTTCCGGACTTCAACAAATTCAGTGGGGAGGATCTAGCTCCATCGAGCACGTGAGCCGATACTTGGCCCAGCTGGGCATGGTTTCGGCATCGGATCAGCTACGGGTGAGGTTCTTCTCGCAATCCCTCACCGGTCCAGCTTTTGGATGGTACACCTCGTTGCAGCCAAATTCAGTACGATCATGGAAGCAACTGGAGGAACAGTTTCACACCCAATATCATTCGGCATGAGCTGGTATTGCCGAACTAGCACAAGTTCGGCAGCGAGGAGAGACAGTGTCGAATACATCCAACGTTTGAATGTCAAGAACCGATGCTATTCGGTTCACTTAACCGAAAGAAGCATCGAGCTGGCCGTGGCAGGCCTTGCAGCGTCATTCAAGGATTTGACGTTCCAAGTGGAGTACAACTCATTGGCGCACTGGTCAATAGGCGACCTTATATGAACAGCGCCATCCAGAATCGTACAGACAAGTTCAAGCGCGCGATAACCCGGTCAATGCTGATGAGGATGAAGATTCTGCGGAAGATCGAAGTCGCGGTAGCCGAGTGGACTCGGATGCCGTACGTGTCCTGCAAATGGGTGAACCCGCAGGGCCTCCAAGAGGGTTGGACTTTGATGTGAGCAAACTGAACAGATCTTCGATCTGCTACTGAAAGAGAAACAGTTGAAGCTCCCTGAAGGCCACAAGATCCCTACGGCACAAGAGATGAACAAAAGTCCATACTGCAAATGGCATCATACGTTCACACACGCCACCAACGACTGCAAAGTATTACGCGCACAAATTCAGATGGCGATAGAATCAGGCCGATTAACTTTCGGACAGTTTGCCATGAAGGTAGACATGCGTCCGTTTCCGGACGTCAACATGGTGGACCTAAGCCACTCCATAAGGGAGCCAGGGTTCTCTTTTGATGTCAATATGGCAGGGTTTGTGATCCGCCATGGCAAAGACAAAGCAGAGAGCAGCCACTCTCGTGGCAAAGATAAAGAGGAGGTCGTTCCACGCGACCGGCCCCAAGATGATGATAGACGGTACCTAACCGAGGAGGAGGTGAGAAGCATACGGTATCAGCGCCCACTCTCCGTGCATCTCCTCAACAAATATGAGCAGCAGTACGACCGACGTCGGCGCTACGACGAAGACGATGAAAGATATCGTCGGTCTAATGCAGAAAACAGGAGGTATCGTCTGATGACCCACAAGTATAGGGGGTGTATCGTAGTATCTTCGATAAGTAAGAATGTCGATCCCAACGAGGAGCAGAAGGTGTTGGCAGCAGTTTCGATGAAGGATTCACTGTAAATGCTCACAAACAAGTATTCAAGGGGTTTTGATGTAATAGATGAATAAAGTACGAGTAAGTAAAATGCGAGAGAAATAATTGCAGCGAGTGGCCCAATCCTTTTTAGCACAAAGGACAAGCCGGTTTGTTTACTTATAATGACCAAACGTTCTTGAGGACACACGGGATTTTAGTCTAGTACTTTCGCTTCATGTGGCTTAATAATCTTCATTGTTTTGATAAGTGTTGTGTGGGTGAACCTATGCTAATGCACCGCCCTTCCTAGGACTAATACATACTTGTGATTATACCCCTTGCAAGCATCCGCAACTACAAGAAAGTAATTAAGATAAATCTAACCACAGCCTTAAACTCTGAGATCCTGCGATCCCTCTTGCATCGATATACTAACGGGGGCTTAGGTTTCTGTCACTCCGGCAACCCCGCAATTAGCAACCGAATACAAGATGCACTCCCCTAGGCCCATAAATGGTGAAGTGTCGTGTAGTCGACGTTCACACGACACCACTAGAAGAATGACACCACAACTTAAATATCATAACATTGAATATTACTCAACCATAATTCACTACTAGCATTTAGACTTCACCCATGTCCTCAAGAACTAAACGAACTACTCACGAGACATCATATGGAATACAATCAGAGGTGATATGATGATGAATAACAATCTGAACATAAACCTTGGTTCAATGGTTTCACTCAATAGCATCTATAACAAGTAGAGAATAATGCCGGGAGAGTTTCCCCTATCATACAATCAAGATTTAACCCGAATTGTTACAGCGGTGACGAGGTGCAGCGGTGGTGATGGCGGTGTACATGGTGGAGATGATGATGATGATGATGGAGATGATGTCCCGCTCGATGACGATGGCGGCGAGATTTCCCCGGCGGATTCCTGCCCGCCGGAGAGCTCTTTCTCTCTGGTGTTCTCCGCCCCGCAGAGGCGGCCGTAACCCTTCGTGAGGTCCTCTCTCGTGGCTTAGGTTTTCGGACGAAGGAGTACGCGAAGAAAAGGAGGCGAAAGGGGTTGTGGGGCCCCCACCACATGGTGGCGCGGCCAGGCCATGGGCCGCGCCGCCCTATGGTCTGGGCCCACCTTGGCTCCTCTCTTCTTCCCCTTCTGGCTCCTCCGTCATCTGGAAAAATAGGAATTTACGTGAAATTTCCTTCCACTGATCTTCCGAAATATTGCGTTCCGACGGTGCTTTTTCCAGCAGAATCCCGGCTCCGGTGCTTGATCCTCCAATGATGATGAAACATGCAAAATAGATGAAATAACATAAGTATTGTGTCCCAATATGAAATATATCAATGAATAACAACAAATTATGATACAAAATAGTGATGCAAATTGGACGTATCAACCCCCCAAGCTTAGACCTCGCTTGTCCCCAAGCGAAACTGAGCTCGATAAACAAGACCACATGTTTATGGAGTGAAGAGTCGATAAATAAAATACGGACAAGAAGCATCATATTCATTCACACAAGACATTCTAGTAAACAACTTCCTCATATAACTCATCTTGAAATAGGTAAAGAGAAATCACAAGTAAAGGTGCATAAGAAATCATAGTTGGTGATGGCAAACTTTGTTCTTGGTCAGAGAACTACTAACGGATTGTACTTCTAAACAAAGCTTTCATATTAGATTTTATAGCTGAGCCTTCATATTCAAGCATGACAATCTCTTCATAATCATTGATAACTTCAAAGTCATATTCATTCAGATAAAATTGGTACTAAACAAGAAAGTATAAAAGACATGATTAACTGAATCATAGCATAAATGATTGGTTCACAACAACTCAATTGCTTGCTTGAGATAGAGAGAAATAGGTTTACTGACTCAACATAAAAGTAAAAGATAGGCCCTTCGCAGAGGGAAGCAGGGATTAAATCATGTGCTAGAGCTTTTCAAGTTTTGAAATCATATAAAGAGCATAAAAGTAAGATTTTGAGAGGTGTTTGTTGTTGTCAACGAATGGTAGCGGGCACTCTAACCCCCTTGCCAAACGAACCTTTCAAGAGCGGCTCCCATGAGGGACGGCATCTCTACCAGCAAGGTAGATCATCCCCCTTCTCTTTTGTTTACACATGTATTTTAGTTTTATTAAGGATGACACTCCCCCAACCTTGGCTTTCTCAATCCATGGCTAACCGAATCCTCGGGTGCCTTCCAACATTCACATACCATGGAGGAGTGTCTATTGCAAAATTAAATTGCTTACTGATAAATCAGAGCAAAACATGTGAAGAGAATTATTAATGAAAGTTATTAATTGGGGCTGGGAACCCCGTTGCCAGCTCTTTTGCAAAATTATTGGATAAGCGGATGTGCCACTAGTCCATTGGTGAAAGTCCGCCCAACAAGATTGAAAGATAAAACACCACATACTTCCTCATGAGCTATAGAACATTGACACAAATAAGGAGTAGTATAGTTTGAATAATTTAAAGGTAGCACATGAAGTATTTACTTGGAATGGCAGAAAATACCATGTAGTAGGTAGGTATGGTGGACACAAATGGCATAGGTTTGGTCTAAGGTTATGGATGTATGAGAAGCATCTCCTCTCGATACAGGTCTTTGGCTAGCAAGGTTTGATAGCAAGCATAAAGGTTGAGGGAAACAAACAAATATACATATGATAGAAACAATCATGCATCTTTCTCATAAGCACAAGCAATTTTAACTTTAGAATACTAAGCATAGAGATAATAGAGTAATATATCTAAGTGTATTTCTCTCTTCTATTAAACATCAAGATGTTGTTGCTATTGACCAATGCTAAGTTTGCCAAAACCAAATAGATTTACTTGATGCTCCCAAAGTGATATCAATACTCATGTCAAGAGTAATCATATAATGGAGATTGCAAACTAAAATAAGGTGTGCAAAAAGTAAATGATAAGACTTCTCATTAATATTCCATAACGATAACTCACACCAACGGATACATAGATAACCAACTAAGAGAGATACTTCCACATTGCATACTATTCTATATGATAACTTCCCTACTCATGATATGACACTACTTGATAGTAAAAGATAAAGGTGGTGATGATGTGATACCGCGGCACTCCCCCAAGCTTGGAAAGGGGATGCCAATACCGATGATGAATTACTCCTTCGGTGATGATGGTGATGGATTCCTCTCGACAAGCTTCTTAACCAGCTCCTTTAAATCTTCAATCTCATAGGTGAGGTTGCGAATCATCTCCGAGTTGTGCTCAACGCGGCTCATAATCATGTCAGGTGGTGAATTCCAACTCTTAGAGTTGTTTCCCCATCCTTCAGCTTCAGATTTCATCTCTCCTGCAATGTCAGAACGATCTATATCCCAATTACTTGGCAACACTACCTTGGGGGTCCTTTCAGTTTGACGATCATAGATTAGATTGCGGTAAGGGTTGTAATTGCTCGGAGAAGATGTCCTTGGAGCCAAGTAATGACGTGGAACCGCTCCTCCGGTAGCGATTCGTGCACTCCTCTTGATGTTGGATGGATTTGATATCACGCCAATACTTGCAACGGTGGCTCGCTGGTGTTCCTGCGGAGCTTCCTCCACTTCTTCCTCATCCTCTCTTGCGTCTTCTTCCTTCAGTTCCGGGTCTTGAATATTTTCCTTCAAAGGTTCCTTGTCCTTGTTGTTGGAGGCCATGGTGCTTCTAGATCAAAACAAATCTGGCAGAAAACAGCTCGAAACAAAACACGACGAGAAAACGATATTACGGACCTCCAGGGGTCCGGGGGATTATATAGCAAATATTTTTACGACAAAAGGAAGGTTCCAAGCCGAAAACGAGTGGAAACGGGACGCCGAGGTGCCGTCACCATAGGTCGGCGCGGCCAGGGTGGGGCCCGCGCCGGCCTATGGTGACGGGCCCTCGCGCGTCTTTTCCACTCCGTTTCGATTCCGTAATTTTTCATATTTTCCAAAAACAGCAGAAATAATGTTCGGAAAGGTAAACGCGGACTTTTATTACCTGTACTGTTACCTATTCAAAGTCCAGTTCTGGCGGACTGTCAATTTGTCCTTTGATGAAAGCCTCCGGTGTTTCCACTTGAATAATATCAACATCAACATTATAAGAATCACCCGAGATATAATGCTTGAGTCTTTGTCCATTCACCACTTGTGTGGCATTGCCTTGGAGAGAGCTAATTTTAATTGCTCCTGAACGATACACCTCCTCAACAACATATGGTCCTTCCCACTTCGAGAGTAATTTCCCTGCAAAGAGTCTGAGACGAGACCGATACAATAGGACTTTGTCTCCAACATTAAATTCCTTTTGATGATCCTTCTATCATGCCACTTTTTAACTTTTTCTTTAAAGAGCTTAGCATTTTCATAAGCTTCACTTCTCCATTCATCTAGAGAACTTAATTGCAGCAATCTTTTATTACCGGCTAATTTAGGATCTTTATTTAGTTCTCTAACAGCCCAATAAGCTTTGTGCTCTAGTTCTAAAGGTAAATGACAAGCTTTTCCATAAACCATTTTATAAGGTGACATTCCCATAGGATTTTTATAAGCAGTTCTATAAGCCCATAGTGCTTCTTTCAATTTGCTAGCCCAATTCTTTCTAGATTTATTAACAGTCTTTCCTAAGATAGCTTTAATCTCTCTATTTGATAATTCTACTTGACCACTAGTTTGAGGGTGATAAGCGGAAGCAATTCTATGATTAATACCATACTTAGCGAGAGTTTTTCTAAAACCTCCATGAATAAAATGAGAACCTCCATAAGTCATAATATATCTAGGTATTCCAAATCTAGGAAATATAACATCCACAAGCATTTTTATAGAGGTCTCACCATCAGCACTTTTTGTAGGTATAGCTTCTACCCATTTAGTAACATAATCAACATCGACAAGTATATGAGTGTTACCATCTGAAGAAGGGAAAGGACCCATAAAGTCGAATCCCCAACAATCGAATGGTTCAATAACAAGAGTATAATTCATAGGCATTTCATTGCGTCTAGAGATATTACCAACTCTTTGACATTCATCACAAGATAAAATAAATTTCCTTGCATCTTTGAAGAGTGTTGGCCAATAAAAACCTGATTGTAGAACCTTTTGCGCGGTTCTATCTCCAGCGTGATGTCCTCCATAAACACTACCATGACATTTACTCAATATCTCCTGTTGTTCATATTCAGGAACACATCTTCGCATAATACCATCCACTCCTTCTTTATATAAGTGTGGGTCATCCCAAAAATAATGCCTCAAGTCATAAAAGAATTTCCTCCTTTGCTGAGCTGAAAAGGTTGGAGGCAAATACTTCGAAACAATAAAGTTAGCATAATCCGCATACCAAGGGCTCTCTCGCGAGCTCACCTTTATTACAGCCAATTGTTCATTTGGAAAACTATCATTAACAGGAACAGGATCATAAGCAATATTTTCCAATCTAGAAAAATTATCAGCAACAGGATTATCAGCACCTTTCCTATCTATAATATGTAAATCAAATTCTTGCAACAGAAGTACCCATCTAATAAGCCTTGGCTTAGCATCTTTCTTTGTCATAAGGTATCTAATTGCAGCATGATCAGTATGAATTGTGACTTTTGAATCAACAATATAGGGTCTAAACTTGTCACAAGCAAAGACTACAGCTAACAATTCCTTTTCAGTTGTAGCATAATTTCTTTGAGCAGCATCAAGAGTCTTACTAGCATAATGAATAACATTTAATTTTTTATCTACCCGCTGTCCAAGAACAGCGCCTACAGCAAAATCACTAGCATCACACATAATTTCAAAAGGCAAATTCCAATCAGGAGGTTCGACTACAGGAGCAGTTGTTAAGGCTTTCTTTAGAGTTTCAAAAGCTTCCTTACAATCATCATCAAAAACAAAAGGTACATCTTTTTGAAGAAGATTAGTAAGAGGCTTTGAAATTTTAGAGAAATCTTTAATAAATCTCCTATAAAACCCAGCATGACCAAGAACACTACGAATACCTTTAACATCCCTCGGATAGGGCATCTTCTCAATTGCTTCAACTTTAGCTCTATCAACTTCAATACCTCTCTCGGAAATTTTATGTCCCAATACAATTCCTTCATTAACCATAAAGTGGCATTTCTCCCAATTAAGAACAAGGTTAGTTTCTTCACATCTCTGCAAAACTTTATCGAGGTTTCGCAAGCAATTATCAAAAGAATTCCCATAGACAGAAAAATCATCCATGAACACCTCTACAATACTTTCACAAAAACCATGAAAAATAGCAGACATGCATCTTTGAAAAGTAGCAGGAGCATTACATAAACCAAAAGGCATACGCCTATAAGCATAAGTTCCATAAGGACAAGTAAACGTGGTTTTCTCTTGATCTTTAGCTTTAACAGCAATTTGTGAAAACCCAGAATAACCATCAAGAAAGCAAAAATGAGTATTTTTAGATAACCTTTCTAGCATTTGATCAATAAAGGGTAAAGGGTAATGATCTTTCTTAGTAACTTTATTAACTTTTCGAAAATCAATGCACATTCTATAACCTACAACTATTCTTTGAGGAATAAGCTCATCATTATCATTAGGCACAACAGTCATTCCTCCTTTCTTAGGAACGCAATGCACAGGACTAACCCATCTACTATCAGCAATAGGATATATAATACCAGCTTCAAGAAGTTTTAATACCTCATTCCTTACCACCTCTTTCATCTTCGGAATTAGACGACGTTGATGTTCAACAACAGGCTTTGCATCATCTTCCATATTGATAGCATGTTGGCAAATAGAAGGAGAAATCCCTTTCAAATCATCAAGTGTATAGCCAATAGCTCCTCGGTGTTTCTTCAATATTTCCAATAACCTTTCTTCCTCAATCTCTGAAAGCTTAGAACTAATAATAACAGGATATATTTTCTTATCATCAATATGAGCATATTTAAGATTATCAGGTAAAGGCTTTAAATCAAAAACAGGATCTTCCTTTGGTGGCGGTGTTGTACCCAAATCTTCCACCGGTAAATCATGCTTGAGAATAGGTTGACGAAGAAAAATTTCCTCAAGCTCATCTCTTTCTTTCCTAAAAGCTTCACTTTCACTATTCTCCAAATGTTGCTGCAAAGGATTATTAGGAACAAGAACAATAGATGCACACTGCTCCATTTTAAAATCATTACTAGGCAAGTCAGTTTTATAAGGAGTTTTGGTAAATTTAGAAAAGTTAAATTCATAAGGTTCACCAGCAAATCTAGTCAAAATTTTCTCTTTCTTACAATCTATAATAGCTCCACAAGTATTTAGAAAAGGTCTACCAAAAATGATAGGACAATGATCACTAGCAGCAGAACCAAGTACCAAAAAGTCAGCAGGATATTTAATCTTACCACATAGAACTTCCACATCTCGAACAATACCAATTGGAGAAATAGTTTCTCTATTAGCCAAATGAATAACCACATCAATATCTTCAAGTTCACAAGAACCAATTTCGTGCATAATCTCCGTGTAAAGCTCATAAGGAATAGCACTAACACTTGCACCAATATCACATAAACCATAATAGCAATGATCACCAATTCTAACAGATAGCATAGGAACACTAACTTGTTTGGGTTTATTAGGATGTGAAACAATATTAGAAGCATCTTCACAGAAAATAATATGACCATCCTCCACATTTTCAGTCACAAGATCTTTAACTATTGCAACAGCAGGTTCAATTTTAATTTGTTCTTCAGGTTCTTTAGGTTTCTTTTCACTTTTATTAACCGCACTAGATATGACAGAGTACTCCTTCATTTTAGCAGGAAAGGAGTTTTTTCAATATAAGCTTCAGGAATAACATTATCAACAGTTTCAATCATTACACATTTGTTTACAGATGAATCAACTTTATCTTTATATGGTTCATGATACTTATCAAAATTCTTCTTAGGCAGTTCATAATGAGAGGCAAAAGCTTTATAAAGATTTGCAACAACTTGGGAATCAAGACCATATGTAGCACTCATATTACGAAATTTATCAGTATCCATAAAAGCTTCAATGCATTTATAATCATAAATTATACCCGATTCTCTATCTTTGTCGTTCTCCCATCCTTCAGTATTTTCTTGGATCCGATCAAGAAGGTCCCTTTTAAACTCTTCTTTGTTGCGTGTAAATGATCCAGAACAAGAAGTATCCAGCAAGGTCTTGTCTTGAAAAGAAAGTCTTGCATAGAAATTATCAATAATAACATTACCAGGAAGCTCATGAATGGGGCATTTGAGCATTAAAGACTTCAATCTCCCCAAGCTTGGGCAATACTCTCTCCATCATGAGGCCAGAAATTATATATGCGGTTCCGATCTTTGTGAATTTCACTTGGAGGATAAAATTTGGAATAAAATAAAGGCACAATGTCCTCCCAATCAATAGAATCACCATTCTTCAGCAATTTATACCAGTGCGCCGCAGACAGCGATATAGTGAATAGTTTCTTCCTAACTTCATTCATAGAAATACCTGCACATTTGAATAACCCGCATAATTCATGCAAAAACAGTAAATGATCACCAGGATGGACAGTGTCAACACCCGGATTTTTAAGTCCGGATGCCTACTATATCATTCATCGCAATCCCAGGAATAGTGTTGTTGCGAGATATAATAGCTAAGTATCACAGTCATCATTTATTACAACTCAATAAGTCTTACAACTTGAATCACATGATCCATATTACACAAATAGTTGATCTATTGATCAACGAACAAGCACAAGTTCAATGCGGAAGCGTAAAGATAAAGGGACTCTGTAGTCCACAGGCCAACGCTTGACGTCAGAAAGCTCCTAGTTATCATAGGCGTCCTGCTGGTCATCCTCGCGGTAGTTCTGTTCATCATCGTACTCTGGCCATTTGAATAGCCAGGGACAAAGCCGTAAGTACTTCAAGTACTTGCAAACTAATACCAATGTAAAATGCTAGCTCTTGGAGTTAAACTCTATTTTTACTTGCATAAGCCATATTTTAGTTTATGAGTAGTGGAGCATGTACTAGCTACTCAAGTGGGAACATTAGTGTCATTCCCACACAATGGTTGTCATTCTACCAAATCACCAAGTCACCATTCATATTCACGAAAGTTTTCAAAAGACTGACACTGGAAATTGTATGGCCTTTCCAATTGTCCGTAACCGTGGACACGGCTATTCGAATAGATTGACACTCTGCAGAGGTTGCACACTTGTGCCACAACATTTGATTACATCCGTCGGAATAACTCCGAGTCACCGTATCACAGTACGCGGATCATCAACCCTAACCTTTCGCTTACAAACCCTAGTATGAGCACCTCTCCCCATGAGCTTGGCCTCCCGGTGAAAACCAACCGTTAACCCGGGAACTGCACAGGGCTTGGCCGTACAATTTCACCTCAATTCACATCTTTCTCAACAACGGAGGCAGCCTCAGCATAACCCCTATGATGTGTGTTCAGAGGGAACCCATACTAAGATGTATAAACTTCCAGTTAAGCCCTACCCATAATCAGGTATTGTGGGGGTACTTGTATTTGGAAAGGTATCGCATTCAAACCAATATCAGGGTTTTATCAAAAATCACCATCTTCTCTTGGTCACATTCAACCTCAAAACTTTTAATGGAATGCTTCACCATTCCAAAGTTTCAATTTCATCAAGTCATATGTTCCCATCTAGAGTAGTCAAAGTTTTAGTAGTTTAGCGCTAGCACTAATCATGAGGGGTGCTACATTGCTTGCCATCTATAGGACTAGCTTTGCTACTCTAATAGTTTTGTTCAACTATACCATTTGAATAACTCTTTTGAAGAACACAACAAGTAAGACTTGTAGGGTAAACAAATAGGATAAGCTTGTATGAAGGTAGATAAAATCATGGTGCCTTGCCCAAGGTGGGCTTTGCACTTTGCAAGAGTATTATCTTGCCTTGGTAGTTCTCAAGGTTCTCTTCTTCCTCTTCTTGGTAGAATTCTCCTTCCTCTTGGTAGTTTCCGGGGCTAGCGTCTAAATTTAAATACAAGGTATAATCACTAAACAAACTCAAAGTCTATGCTAAGCACATCATTATCTCACACCAACTATGCTAAGCACACTCATAAAATAATTAGGTGCATTGGTTTTCTTTATTAAAGAAACTAATTTCCTCTCATTACATATGTGATTAATAATCTTCATTTAGTTCTTGAGAAAATAATTTCCTCTCATTGAAATCTTCTTAAGATTTAACTTCTCAAATAATCATATATGAATTCATATTGACCTAAGTCAAACCTTCATTATCATTATTTGAGAAAATGATTTAAATGAGATAAATCACCTCATACTATTTTATAATTCTCCAAATGGTTTAAATCTCCAAATATTCATATAGGAGTGTTTGGACCAGAGGTGCAAACATCTCATGAACTTATTTGGGACAAGATATAAATGAAGGGAAATCCTCCATATGATTTACATAAAGATTTTGGGACAATATTACTTACTAAACTAGCCATATTGTCCATTAATTAATCTAGGGCATGATCATGCAAAGTAACCACACCATTTTACTGCATAATTAATTAGTGTAAGTCAATTGTGAGCTATAAGAGTTGGAATTATTCAAATATCTATTTTAGTTGATTTCTAATAATTATTCTAAGGCAGAAAAGTCCCTGCCTTGTTTATTTTTCCATTTTAATTCTATAATAGATCTAGGGTTCAAACCAGTGGCATTGTGTAGATAATTTCTTAAGCTTTCTAAATATATAAAGTTTGTTAAATTTGGCCAAGCCAAACAGTTTCTATGAATTTTCAAAGTTGGGTCCAGTATTGAATTCAAACAAAATTGTTTAAACGAAATTTGAATTAAATAGGCCGGCGGGAAAACTAACTGGGCCCAAAGGTTTAAAAACGGCCCAAGGCCAGCCCACCACGCGTCTGTGCACGCGCGGGCCGCCTGACAGGGGTCCCACCCGTCAGCGACGTTTAAACGCCGGCGGTATGGACTAAGGAGGGGCGTTGGATTAGATCGACGATCAACGGCTCAGGTTCATCGTCGTCTCCGACGAGAACCCGACGGTGCGGCGGCGGCAGTAGGGGGTCGGAGGCTCACCGGGGCTCCAGCTAGGGTTAGGCAGTGTGCGTGAGGACGTTGTGGATGACGGCGAAGCTCCTGGTAGCAGTGGCGTCGTCAGGGGTGGGCCTCCTTCTCCGGCGATTGCTGCAGGGCTTCCGCGGCGGTGAGACGTCGATTGGACGGCGGCGGTGGCTAATCGAGCATGGCGAGGTGCTGGGGAGGTCGAGGAAGGAGAGGGGAGTGAGCTGGTGTGGGGAGATGGTCGAGGCGAGGCCTCCTTTTATAGGCGAGTGAGGTGCCGTGGGTGCTGCGGCGAGGTGGACAATGGCGCGGCCGTTCCGGGGGTCTAGAGGGCTAGGCGACGACGGGGTCGTGTTCACGACGTCACCGCGGTCCTCGGAGCGTCAACGGCGCGATCAATGACGGCGTACGGTGGTCGGGCGCTTGCTCGTACTGGCGCGGCCGTGGCGGGCGCGTTCGTCCTCTCCGGCGACGGTAGGGGCTAGGGGGTGACGCGAGCGTGTCCGGCGAGCTCCGCGTGGCGCGTCAGGTACCAGGGCGAGCGGGCTTGGTCGGGGTACGGCAGTGTACTGCGGGCGCCGCGTGGCCGTGTCGCGCGCGTCCGTGCGCGGCGACGTCACCATGCCGCTCGCGGCGCGCCAGGGACGTACTGGGCGCGCGTCGTCCGGGATCTGTCGGCGTCCTCGCGACCAGGGGCGGGTACAGGCGATCTCCGGGATCGTGGGCGACGCGTTGGACACGGTGGCGAGGCTGATCGTGGAGGGAAGGAGAGGGGAAGGTGTCGAGGGCGACATGGCCGGCATGGCCATGGCCGGCCATGCTTTGGTCGTGTCCATGGTGTTTTTGTGCATGGGCTAGGTGTAGGGTTGTTCCTTGGCCAAGGCTAGGGCTTGTGGTGGCCAAGATTGGGTCTGGTTTGATCAAATTCAAAAATGTGATGATCTTGTTTGTATTAAAAAGTCTCTACTTTGCTTGATCCTAGTTCTTGATCCAAGATGAATTTGGTATGGTCCCTTTTACAAAAGTTGTTCATTTTGTTGTGTACTTGGATGACATGCAAAGAGTTGGATGTGTTTAGTTTAGAAATTTTTAAATAGAGAGGCTCAAAGTGGTGACCAGATTGTAATTGTCAAAAATGGCCATTATCTTATGTGGGCATATTTTAATTCTTGGCTTTGATTTAATTTGTGTTTCTTTGATTCTCAAAGTTGTAATAACTATTTAATATCATATTACAACTAATGGTGAAGAGCAATTGGGTCTAGGGTCAAAGTTTATAAAAATATCATATGTCATATGTTAGGGTTTTTAGGGTTTTAGTCTTATTTTATTTCTTTCTCTTTTGTATTTATTTGTTTGGTGATCATCATTGGATCACTCTAGGGTTGTGGAGTTTATCACATACACAAAATAACACTCATCATGGCATAGCACTCAAAATGCACAAGTCCTATGCAGGGCACTATATGAAATTTGAAATTTTTTTGTTGGTTCTCAAATCTGGATAATTGGACTTGTTCTTCTTCCTTTATTTAAAATTTGAGGTGTTACAAACCCTTCCCCCTTACAAAAGATCTCGTCCCGAGATCTAGAAGAAAAACAGTCTTAGAGATTAAAGAGATCTGGGTATTCCTTCTTCATATCTTCTTCCCGCTCCCAAGTGGCTTCATCTTCGGTATGATTGCTCCATTGTATCTTCAGAAACTTGATGCTTCGGGTGCGAGTGGTTCTGTATGCTTATTCCAAGATGCGAATCGGCACTTCGCGGTAGGTAAGATCATGGTTGATATCCACCGAACGGTGGTCGATGTTCTTGAATACCTCGGTCTTCTCTAGGACTTCTATGCACTTCCGGAGGAGCGAGATGTGGAACACGTTGTGCACAGCTGCCATTTCTTCCGGTAGTTCCAGTTGATAGGAGACTTCTCCTCGGCGGCTGAGAACTTTGAAAGGTCCGACATACCGGGGTGCAAGCTTCCCTTTAAGTTGGAAACGCTGCATTCCTTTCAGGGGTGACACCTTGAGATAGACAAAATCTCCGACCTCAAAGGTCATCTCTCGGCGTCTCTTGTCGGCATAGCTCTTCTGGCGGGACTGAGCGGTCTTGAGGTACTCTCGGATCTTGTGCACCTTCTCTTCGCTTCTCGAAGCACATCAGGTCCAAAGACTTGGCTCTCTCCGACTTCGGACCAATTCGGGGTACGGCATTTCCTTCCGTACAGGGCTTCGAAGGGGGCCATCTGTAGACTGGCTTGGTAGCTGTTGTTGTAAGAGAATTCTGCGTAAGGCAGACAGTCCTCCCACTTGGATCCATATTCTAGGACGCAGGCCCTCAGCATGTCCTCCAATATCTGGTTGACTCTCTCGGTCTGTCCATCATCTGCGGGTGATAGGCGGTTGAAATTCAGACGAGTTCCTAATCCTTCATGCACCTTCTGCCAGAATCTTGAGGTGAATTGTGAACCTCTATCTGACACTATTGACTTTGGGGTTCCGTGCAATGCGACTATTCTAGAGATGTACAGCTTGCTAACTTTGGGCCTTGGTAGGTTGTCTTGACAGCGATGAAGTGGGCTACCTTGGTCAACCTATCAACAACTACCCAGATGGAATCATTTCCTTTGCTGGATTTGGGCAACCCGGTGATGAAGTCCATGCCTACGGAGTCCCACTTCCATTCGGGAATCTGTAGTGGTTGCAGCAGTCCTGCGGGTCGCTGATGTTCGGCTTTGACTCGTTGACAGATATCGCACTTGGCGATGTAGCTTCCAATCTCCCTCTTCATTCCATGCCACCAGAACTGTTCCTTCAAATCTGATACATCTTAGTACCTCCGGGGTGGATAGAGTATAAGGTGTCATGGGCTTCCTTTAGAATAACTTGCTTCAACTCCGAGTCTGACGGCACACAAGCGTCCGTTGTACCAAAGGACTCCTTCTTCATCAATGGTGAATCCCGGCTTTCGCAGCTATCTGCTTCTTGATCCCTTCAATGCTGACATTGCCCTTCTGGGCTTCCTTAATCTGACCAACCAAGGTGGGTTGTAGCTCTATACTAGCTAGAAATCCCTTACCGACTAACTCCATTCTAAACTGCTCAAACTCCTGGTGTAAGCTGGGTTGTTCTTCTGCTATCATTGAGTTTAGCCGGCATGGCAGTCTACTCAGCGCATCCGCCACCACATTGGCCTTGCCAGGGTGGTAATGGATCTCCATATCATAGTCCTTAATCAACTCTAACCATCTCCGCTGCCTCATATTCAGCTCCTTCTGGGTGAAGATATACTTCAGGCTCTTGTGATCGAATAGATCTCGCAGCGATTACCCATGAGGTAATGGCGCCACACCTTCAGTGCTAAAACTACGGCTGCGAGTTCAAGGTCATGGGTTGGATAGTTCTGCTCATGCTGCTTCAGTTGCCGAGACAGATAAGATATCACCTTTCCTTCCTGCATCAGTACACATCCAAGACCAATCTTGGATGCATCGCAGTAAACGTCAAAGGGTTTGGTGATATCCGGCATGATCAGGATGGGGGCTGTGGTCAGTCTAAGCTTGAGTTGTTGAAAACTCTCTTCACATTTGTCCGTCCATTCGAACTTCTTGTCCTTCTTTAACAACTGGGTCATTGGTCGAGCGATGCTCGAAAAGCCCTCTACAAATCTGCGGTAATATCCGGCTAATCCAAGAAAAGCGCGGACCTCGGTCTGGGTGGTTGGGGCTTTCCATTCTGCAACAGTCTTGATTTTGGCGGGGTCCACAACAATTCCTCCAGCGGACAGGATATGTCCCAGGAATCCTACTTCCTTCAGCCAAAATTCACATTTGCTGAACTTAGCATACAACTTATGCTCTCTAAGGGTCTCCAGGACAGCTTCTAGGTGTTGCTCATGTTCTTCCTCGGACTTTGAGTAGATTAGGATGTCATCGATGAAAACGACAACAAACTTATCCAAAAAGTTCATGAAGATCTTATTCATGAGATTCATGAAATAAGCAGGGGCATTGGTCAATCCAAATGACAAGACATTGTACTCGTACAATCCATATCTGGTGGTGAAGGCAGTTTTGGGAATGTCCGATGCACGAATCTTCAGCTGGTGGTATCCAGTTCTGAGATCAATCTTCGAAAATACTACAGCACCGGTCAGCTGGTCAAACAGGTCTTCTATCTTGGGCAAGGGGTACTTGTTCTTGATGGTGACATCGTTAAGCTTACGGTAGTCCGCATAAGCGACGGCAACATCCTTCTTATCCACAAACAACACTGGGATCTCCACGACGCACTCGGTCGAATCAGACCTTGGCTAACAGCTCATCCAGGCTTCTTCAGCTCCACAAGCTCGGTTCATGCTATAGGCTCCGGGCTATAGGTCCTGTCTGGGAATTAACTCGATGATGAACTGATATCCCGATCTGGGGGCATACCGGGTAAACCTTCGGAAACACATCGGGTATCGACAAACGACCCTGATCTGATCCAAGGTTGGCTTGGTTAAACTCTGGTTGCAGGTAAATTTTCTGGGTAGCAGTTCAGAGACATGTTCTACTATAATACCCAGTGCTACTGGTCATGGTGATGGCTTTCTTTGCACAGTCTATCATTCCATGATGCTTGGCCATCCAATCCATACCTAGCACTACCTCCAAACCTTTGGTTCCCAGAATTATCAGATTGGCGTAGAATTCCACCTCATGTATTTTGATGGGTACATTTTTACAGAATTTTCTGGCTTTAGTGGTTGATCCGGGGATTTGAACTATCATGACATGTTTCAAGCTGATTGGTTGAATTTTACTTGTTGATGCAAAGTCTTCAGTGACAAAAGAATGAGATGCTCCGGAATCAAACAACACTCTGGCAGGTACTGAGTTGACAGGAAACATACCCAAGACAACGTCCGGTGCTTCCTGGGCTTCTTCGGCCTCCATGTGAAAGAGACGGCCGTTGCGGTTGTTGGGGTTGTTGGGGGCGAACTTCTTTCCGGTAGAGACGCGGCGTTGTTGCTGAACAGGTGCAGGGTGTTGCCGGCGAGCTTGGCAAGCCTCTTGGGGCACTCGTTGGAGTAGTGTCCCACTACACCGCACTCATAACAAGTGATAGTGGACTTGTCCTTGTTGGCGACCGGAATGGCGTTGCTCCCAGTCCTTGGAGCGGTGTTGGTGTTGCTGTTATTGGTGTTGGGGGCTCGCATTGGCGCGCGGTTGAAGTTGTTGGTGTTGTTCTGGTAGTTGTGGTTGTTGTTGTGGTGGCCTCCTGGCCTGGGGTTTCCTCCACTCCGGTTCTGGAATCCGGGGCGTGAAGTCTGCATCTGGGGCTTAGTGTTTCTGGGGGCAAAGCCTCCGCTGGAGCTGGGGCGATACTTGGGAGTATGGCTGGGCCCACTCTGGTGCATCATGCGGCGTTTGCGGTTTTCATTAGCTTGGTTCAACTTGCCCTCCATCTGGATGGCGGAGTCAACAAGGGCTTCCAGGTCTGCAAAGGGGATGTTGACTAGGACCGTCTGCATCTCATCATGCAGTCCATTCAGGAATCTCTCTTGCCTCTTTTCAGTAGTGTCAGTCTCATCGGGGGCGTACCTTGACAAGGTAAGGAACCTGTCGCGGTATTCTACCACCGTCATCCTTCCTTGCTTCAGTTCGCGGAATTCATCCCGCATCTTCTTGATGAGACCCGGGGGCACATGGTACTTGCTGAACTTGAGCTTGAAATCTGCCCAAGTCATGACTTGACCTCCGTTCATGGCACGGGTGCTGGTCCACCAGGCTCTGGCTGGTCCGGCAAGGTAGTGGGTCGCAAGGACCTTCTCATTGGCTTCGACTCCGGCGACTTCCAAGTTGTTCTCCATAGTCTGAAGCCAGTCGTCGGCGTCGAGGGGTTCTTCGGTCTTGCTAAACACCGGTGGATTGGTGTTCTGGAAGTTCTTGAGTTTGGATCCGGGGTGATCATGATTCCCATGGCCTTGGTGAGCAAGGTTTTGCAGTGCTGCTATGTTGGCTTGACGTTCAGCTCTTTCCGTCTCCCTGTCTTGAAGCAGAGTTTGCAGCAGTTGCATCATGGCATCGTTGTTGTTGCGATTGGGAGGGGCCATCTGAATATATAGAAGATTATAAGATAAGAGGGAATTGTTTAAGGTTTAGTTTGGGGTGAGTTTAAAAACTTGTAAAACTTGAATGATTTTGATGACAAACACACATTCATTCATTTCACATCACACATTACAACTAACATTCCACACTTCCATGGTTTTAAGAACCATTTCTCAGACTACGATACAAGGGATAGGAAACACACTCATACCCAGGGTTTTAAGAACCCTTCATGCTACGATACACGGGACGGGATACAACTCACACCTACATACGTGATCAAGTGTGGCTACCCTCATCCTCGATGTCGATGGGAATGACATCATCAGGTCCTGGCTCCAGAAACGCGTAGTCCTCCTCCTCAGTGAACTCGTCCTCCTCGAAGTCGTCGTCGTCACTCAGGAAGGCGTCTCCTCCTCGAAGGTCAGCACCGGCCTCGTCCTCCTCTATCTCCATCAGCTGCTCCTCCTGAGCCTTGACGGTGGCCTCAAGTGATGCGATCTGGGCGCGAAGGCGTGTAATGGTGACATCCTTCTTCGCGCACTTCAGGCGAAGCTTGTTGCGGTCCCTGGACAGCTGCTTGATGGCATCGCCATGCGTGATCAGTGCGAGGTGAGTCTGGTTCGCGTACGCACGGGAGTTGTCTAACTCCTTCTGAGTGTGGTACAGCATGTAGTCCAGATGCTCAGCGTGGTGCCTCAGCTGTGGGTGCGACTGCAGCTCCATGGGCACACCCATAGCATCACGCCTCACGAGGTGGGCGGGACGCAGTATGCGCACCACGTTCTGTCCACAGAGGCGTGCGAGTGCCTCCTGAAGGCCGCGTGCAAGACCATCGAGCCAGTTGCTCTCGCGGAAGGAGAAGAGGATCCTCTCCGAGGTGGGAGGCTCCAGCTTGCCCCTCAAGTCGGCGGTGATGATCCACTGCAACTCGCCTCCGACCTGGTCGTTCACCTCGATCCCGTGGAACTCCGGGTGAGGACGGCCAAGGAAGTCAGAGAGCGCGTTGAGGTCGTGCTCAAAGATCAAGTCTCCACCATTCCCGAGCTGGTAGAACTTGGTGTTGAGGGGTTCATTCGGCTCCATCTGAAAGTGAAATGGAGGAATAAATTAGTGAGTGATTAAGTGTGGCAAACTTTTAAGTATATTTAAACAAGAAAGAGCATGATTTCACCAAGTTTTGGAAAAAGCCTCAAAGACAAGAGTATTGTAAGTTTTCACAAATATTTGCTTCATTTTGATTTCAAAGTTAAGTTTTTATGAACGCCCATTCTAACTAAGGTTTTCTAAGGTCAAACAATGGCTCTGATACCAACTTGTCAACACCCGGATTTTTAAGTCCGGATGCCTACTATATCATTCATCGCAATCCCAGGAATAGTGTTGTTGCGAGATATAATAGCTAAGTATCACAGTCATCATTTATTACAACTCAATAAGTCTTACAACTTGAATCACATGATCCATATTACACAAATAGTTGATCTATTGATCAACGAACAAACACAATTTCAATGCGGAAGCGTAAAGATAAAGGGACTCGTAGTCCACAGGCCAACGCTTGACATCAGAAAGCTCCTAGTTATCATAGGCGTCCTGCTGGTCATCCTCGCGGTAGTTCTGTTCATCATCGTACTCTGGCCATTTGAATAGCCAGGGACAAAGCCGTAAGTACTTCAAGTACTTGCAAACTAATACCAATGTAAAATGCTAGCTCTTGGAGTTAAACTCTGTTTTTACTTGCATAAGCCATATTTTAGTTTATGAGTAGTGGAGCATGTACTAGCTACTCAAGTGGGAACATTAGTGTCATTCCCACACAATGGTTGTCATTCTACCAAATCACCAAGTCACCATTCATATTCACGAAAGTTTTCAAAAGACTGACACTGGAAATTGTATGGCCTTTCCAATTTTCCGTAACCGTGGACACGGCTATTCGAATAGATTGACACTCTGCAGAGGTTGCACACTTGTGCCACAACATTTGATTACATCCGTCGGAATAACTCCGAGTCACCGTATCACAGTGGATCATCAACCCTAACCTTTCGCTTACAAACCCTAGTATGAGCACCTCTCCCCATGAGCTTGGCCTCCCAGTGAAAACCAACTGTTAACCTGGGAACTGCACAGGGCTTGGCCGTACAATTTCACCTCAATTCACATCTTTCTCAACAACGGAGGCAGCCTCGGCATAACCCCTATGATGTGTGTTCAGAGGGAACCCATACTAAGATGTATAAACTTCCAGTTAAGCCCTACCCATAATCAGGTATTGTGGGGGTACTTGTATTTGGAAAGGTATCGCATTCAAACCAATATCAGGGTTTTATCAAAAATCACCATCTTCTCTTGGTCACATTCAACCTCAAAACTTTTAATGGAATGCTTCACCATTCCAAAGTTTCAATTTCATCAAGTCATATGTTCCCATCTAGAGTAGTCAAAGTTTTAGTAGTTTAGCGCTAGCACTAATCATGAGGGGTGCTACATTGCTTGCCATCTATAGGACTAGCTTTGCTACTCTAATAGTTTTGTTCAACTATACCATTTGAATAACTCTTTTGAAGAACACAACAAGTAAGACTTGTAGGGTAAACAAATAGGATAAGCTTGTATGAAGGTAGATAAAATCATGGTGCCTTGCCCAAGGTGGGCTTTGCACTTTGCAAGAGTATTATCTTGCCTTGGTAGTTCTCAAGGTTCTCTTCTTCCTCTTCTTGGTAGAATTCTCCTTCCTCTTGGTAGTTTCCGGGGCTAGCGTCTAAATTTAAATACAAGGTATAATCACTAAACAAACTCAAAGTCTATGCTAAGCACATCATTATCTCACACCAACTATGCTAAGCACACTCATAAAATAATTAGGTGCATTGGTTTTCTTTATTAAAGAAACTAATTTCCTCTCATTACATATGTGATTAATAATCTTCATTTAGTTCTTGAGAAAATAATTTCCTCTCATTGAAATCTTCTTAAGATTTAACTTCTCAAATAATCATATATGAATTCATATTGACCTAAGTCAAACCTTCATTATCATTATTTGAGAAAATGATTTAAATGAGATAAATCACCTCATACTATTTTATAATTCTCCAAATGGTTTAAATCTCCAAATATTCATATAGGAGTGTTTGGACCAGAGGTGCAAACATCTCATGAACTTATTTGGGACAAGATATAAATGAAGGGAAATCCTCCATATGATTTACATAAAGATTTTGGGACAATATTACTTACTAAACAAGCCATATTGTCCATTAATTAATCTAGGGCATGATCATGCAAAGTAACCACACCATTTTACTGCATAATCAATTAGTGTAAGTCAATTGTGAGCTATAAGAGTTGGAATTATTCAAATATCTATTTTAGTTGATTTCTAATAATTATTCTAAGGCAGAAAAGTCTCTGCCTTGTTTATTTTTCCATTTTAATTCTATAATAGATCTAGGGTTCAAACCAGTGGCATTGTGTAGATAATTTCTTAAGCTTTCTAAATATATAAAGTTTGTTAAATTTGGCCAAGCCAAACAGTTTCTATGAATTTTCAAAGTTGGGTCCAGTATTGAATTCAAACAAAATTGGTTAAACGAAATTTGAATTAAATAGGCCGGCGGGAAAACTAACTGGGCCCAAAGGTTTAAAAACGGCCCAAGGCCAGCCCACCACGCGTCTGTGCACGCGCGGGCCGCCTGAGGGGGTCCCACCCGTCAGCGACGTTTAAACGCCGAAGCGGTATGGACTAAGGAGGGGCGTTGGATTAGATCGACGATCAACGGCTCAGGTTCATCGTCGTCTCCGACGAGAACCCGACGGTGCGGCGGCGGCAGTAGGGGGTCGGAGGCTCACCGGGGCTCCAGCTAGGGTTAGGCAGTGTGCGTGAGGACGCTGTGGACGACGGCGAAGCTCCTGGTAGCAGTGGCGTCGTCAGGGGCGGCCTCCTTCTCCGGCGATTGCTGCAGGGCTTCCGCGACGGTGAGACGTCGATTGGACGGCGGCGGTGGCTAATCGAGCATGGCGAGGTGCTGGGGAGGTCGAGGAATGAGAGGGGAATGAGCTGGTGTGGGGAGATGGTCGAGGCGAGGCCTCCTTTTATAGGCGAGTGAGGTGCCGTGGGTGCTGCGGCGAGGTCGACAATGGCGCGGCCGTTCCGGGGGTCTAGAGGGCTAGGCGACGACGGGGTCGTGTTCACGACGTCACCGCGGTCCTCGGAGCGTCAATGGCGCGATCAATGACGGCGTACGGTGGTCGGGCGCTTGCTCGTACTGGCGCGGCCGTGGCGGGCGCGTTCGTCCTCTCCGGCGACGGTAGGGGCTAGGGGGTGACGCGAGCGTGTCCGGCGAGCTCCGCGTGGCGCGTCAGTACCAGGGCGAGCGGGCTTGGTCGGGGTACGGCGTGTACTGCGGGCGCCGGCGCCGTGTCGCGCGCGTCCGTGCGCGGCGACGTCACCATGCCGCCGCGGCGCGCCAGGGACGTATGGGCGCGCGCGTCCGGGATCTGTCGGCGTCCTCGCGACCAGGGGCGGGTACAGGCGATCTCCTGGGATCGTGGGCGACGCGTTGGACACGGTGGCGAGGCTGATCGTGGAGGGAAGGAGAGGGGAAGGTGTCGAGGGCGACATGGCCGGCATGGCCATGGCCGGCCATGCTTTGGTCGTGTCCATGGTGTTTTTGTGCATGGGCTAGGTGTAGGGTTGTTCCTTGGCCAAGGCTAGGGCTTGTGGTGGCCAAGATTGGGTCTGGTTTGATCAAATTCAAAAATGTGATGATCTTGTTTGTATTAAAAAGTCTCTACTTTGCTTGATCCTAGTTCTTGATCCAAGATGAATTTGGTATGGTCCCTTTTACAAAAGTTGTTCATTTTGTTGTGTACTTGGATGACATGCAAAGAGTTGGATGTGTTTAGTTTAGAAATTTTTAAATAGAGAGGCTCAAAGTGGTGACCAGATTGTAATTGTCAAAAATGGCCATTATCTTATGTGGGCATATTTTAATTCTTGGCTTTGATTTAATTTGTGTTTCTTTGATTCTCAAAGTTGTAATAACTATTTAATATCCTATTACAACTAATGGGGAAGAGCAATTGGGTCTAGGGTCAAAGTTTATAAAAATATCATATGTCATATGTTAGGGTTTTTAGGGTTTTAGTCTTATTTTATTTCTTTCTCTTTTGTATTTATTTGTTTGGTGATCATCATTGGATCACTCTAGGGTTGTGGAGTTTATCACATACACAAAATAACACTCATCATGGCATAGCACTCAAAATGCACAAGTCCTATGCAGGGCACTATATGAAATTTGAAATTTTTTTGTTGGTTCTCAAATTGGATAATTGGACTTGTTCTTCTTCCTTTATTTAAAATTTGAGGTGTTACAAGTTCCATCCCCTTCATAGCGGTTATCCATAACACGTTCAATAATTTTCATAGGTATTTTATATGGTACTACTTCCTCATGGCGCTTCATCCACTACCGTTGCAGTAGTAGTAGATTTCCCAAATAGAAATTGAAGAGAAGATCTCTCCATAATGATTTATAGCAGCAGGCAGAAATAAAATCAGCACAAACAGTAAAGGTTTTCCTTACCAATTCCACTTACCAATAGCGCTTCACTCCCCGGCAACGGCGCCAGAAAATAGTCTTGATGACCCACAAGTATAGGGGGTGTATCGTAGTATCTTCGATAAGTAAGAATGTCGATCCCAACGAGGAGCAGAAGGTGTTGGCAGCAGTTTCGATGAAGGATTCACTGTAAATGCTCACAAACAAGTATTCAAGGGGTTTTGATGTAATAGATGAATAAAGTACGAGTAAGTAAAATGCGAGAGAAATAATTGCAGCGAGTGGCCCAATCCTTTTTAGCACAAAGGACAAGCCGGTTTGTTTACTTATAATGACCAAACGTTCTTGAGGACACACGGGGATTTTAGTCTAGTACTTTCGCTTCATGTGGCTTAATAATCTTCATTGTTTTGATAAGTGTTGTGTGGGTGAACCTATGCTAATGCACCGCCCTTCCTAGGACTAATACATACTTGTGATTATACCCCTTGCAAGCATCCGCAACTACAAGAAAGTAATTAAGATAAATCTAACCACAGCCTTAAACTCTGAGATCCTGCGATCCCTCTTGCATCGATATACTAACGGGGGCTTAGGTTTCTGTCACTCCGGCAACCCCGCAATTAGCAACCGAATACAAGATGCACTCCCCTAGGCCCATAAATGGTGAAGTGTCGTGTAGTCGACGTTCACACGACACCACTAGAAGAATGACACCACAACTTAAATATCATAACATTGAATATTACTCAACCATAATTCACTACTAGCATTTAGACTTCACCCATGTCCTCAAGAACTAAACGAACTACTCACGAGACATCATATGGAATATAATCAGAGGTGATATGATGATGAATAACAATCTAAACATAAACCTTGGTTCAATGGTTTCACTCAATAGCATCTATAACAAGTAGAGAATAATGCCGGGAGAGTTTCCCCTATCATACAATCAAGATTTAACCCGAATTGTTACAGCGGTGACGAGGTGCAGCGGTGGTGATGGCGGTGTAGATGGCGGAGATGATGATGATGATGATGGAGATGATGTCCCGCTCGATGACGATGGCGATGGCGTCGATTTCCCCTCCGGAGGGAATTTCCCCGGATTCCTGCCCGCCGGAGAGCTCTTTCTCTCTGGTGTTCTCCGCCCGCAGAGGCGGCTGTAACCCTTCGTGAGGTCCTCTCGTGGCTTTTTCGGGACGAAGGAGTACGCGAAGAAAAGGAGGCGAAAGGGGTTGTGGGGCCCCTGCACCACATGGTGCGCGGCTAAGCCATGGGCCGCGCCGCCCTATGGTCTGGGCCCACCTTGGCTCCTCTCTTCTTCCCCTTCGGCTCCCTCCGTCATCTGGAAAAATAGGAATTTACGTGAAATTTCCTTCCACGTTGATCTTCCGAAATATTGCGTTCGACGGTGCTTTTTCCAGCAGAATCCTGGCTCCGGTGCTTGATCCTCCAATGATGATGAAACATGCAAAATAGATGAAATAACATAAGTATTGTGTCCCAATATGAAATATATCAATGAATAACAGCAAATTATGATACAAAATAGTGATGCAAATTGGACGTATCAATCCCCAAACAACGACGACGAACGTCGCGCTAGAGGGAGGTCAAGGAGCAAGACAACGTGAATAAGCACTGGGACTGTCCCTTCTTCAAACATTGCTGGGACTCAGAATGAGCCGATTGCCAACAATCGAGAATTGCCCGGAATGCAAACAGCAAAGGAGAAGGACAAATGAAGTTTCAGTGTTCGAGCGTCTAGGACCTCTCCCACCTCATAACAAGCGAGCTGAGTCATCCCAAGAAGAAGACTTCGAGGAGTCAGATGGAGAAGAAGATAAGTATCACCGACCAAGGTGGTGCCATGATGGACTCAGCCACTCTCAGAGCGTAGAGTGTGCCGGGAAACTGGAAGAAGCGAGGCACCTGTACACGTTGAAGAGCGGCCCGATCTGGCCGCGAAAATTCAGCAAACATTGGAGACGAAGGCGCGCCCGCCAAAGAAAGTATGGCGCCCAAAACAGGCGAAAGCCGATGCACAGGGCTAATGCCGATGCAGAGGCATCGGCTGATACAAACATGGTATCCGTGACCCGGACGGAGTAGCAGGTCCAAGACATTGGACGTACGTGGCAAGGCCGATTCCTGAGATCGGCCCTCAAAAAATGAAAAGCAAGGGATCTTATCTCCAGCATGCCGCGTAGCTACGGCGGAGATCCAAGAAGTTGCAAACCATCGTCAAGCATTGCAACGGAAAAGGAGGCCGATTCTGGCAATCGGGAAACTGTCCTCAACATACCTTTGTATGTGTTCAGCATTGATCCAGCAGATGCCTGAAGAGCCGATACCATCAATTACTTGACAGAATCGGCTCGGGGGGCACATAGATGGATAAGACACGAGGATGCGAGGCTGAGAATGGATATCAACTGCCCAGCAGAGCAGCTCAATATTGGGGCCGATCCGTAAAAAAAAAACGGAAAACTCCAAAATTTCCAAAAAATTTGGGCACAGCCGATGCGTAGACATCGACTTAAGAATTAAAAGCCGATGCACGGTCATCGACTCAAGGGGTAGTCTTCGAGTTACATGGCGAGGCTCTACTCTGCGAGGACCTCCAACTGTTTGGTGACTCAGGTCTTCTCTGCGAGGACCTCCAACTTCGTTTGCAAGCCTTCAAGTGTAGCGGTGCTAGCAGAAGCGTCAGTTTGGGCGCCCGAAACTGCCCTTTTCTTCGTGGGAGCTACTGATATTTATCTATCGGCTAGGGCAAGCTTGAAGGATCACGACCTTGACCATAGGCTTGACCAAGGTGACGATCTCAATATTCTCACCAGAAGCCGCATCGTTGAATTGAAGGAGCTCGGGGGGCATATACAGAGAAGGTACAAGGCGTACAAGACCGCGAAAATGTACCCAGGTGAGCCGATTCAGAAATTAATCGGCTGCAAAAAAATCGAAAAAATACGAAAAATGTCAGCATAGCCGATGCTCGGACATCGACTCTAGTACAATTACACAAGATCTACCAGCTGCATGTTCAAGATGCGAATTCGGCAGTACTGTCAGAAGCATCAGTTAAGCTGTTGGTGATTCATCTACAACATCGGCTTTCAGCGGAGGGAAGGTAATCAGTGGGGGCAAGTTTGGCTGGTTCTGCATAGTGACGGCCTCAAATTACCTGCAAAGCCCTTTGTTCGATCTGCGCATCCTCACCGCTAGTCTCGCCTTGACTGAGGCTCGGGGGGCAGCCGGTCTGGTGGATGTTCTGTTTTAGAAGCCGATTGGGATATCATCGGCTGATCCTTCGCCGCAACTTTCTTCAACAAATGATGAATTCTTGAAGATTACCAGGTCTCAAAGTCGTCAGTTGAGGAATGGAAGGATGGATTACGTAGGACCGATGCGTTAACATCGGCTTATTAAGCATTGGTTAAGTAGAATCGGCAAAATCAGTTGAGGGAGAATCGGCTAAATCAATTCGAGGAAAATCGACAAAGTCAAATTGGAGGAAGTTCTTCATTGATAAATCAGATTTCTTACATGGAAGAGCTGGTTGCCCTCAAAAGGAGGAATCTATCCATCTTCATTGATTAAAAAGGGGATTTCTTACAAGAAAGAGCTGATTACTCAAACAAAAGGGGAACAGATTGCTACTGCTAGTCTTATACTAGTGAATCCCTACTCTAAGGGTTGTTGCCGTCTTCGTCGTCGCTGGGGTAGCTGCCCTCATCGCTACTGTTGACGAATTCCTCGTCGCTGCTACTGTGACCTTCAGCGGAGACCTCTTCCTCGTCATCATCATCCTCATCGGACCAGGCCCAGCCACGGATGCGCTTTGGCGGCGGTTCCTCGGAGGAGGTGTGATCCTCTGGTTCCTTCTTCGTGTCGGAGGAGACGTCTTCGTCTTCGTCGTCCTCTTCTTCTTCTTCTTCCTCTTTGGTGGAGGAAGTGAATTTACCCCGGAAGAGAGGGTCGTTGCTGTCGCTCTCCGCCTCTAGTTCTCCATCGATCAAGAACCGAAGATCATCTTCCCCGTCAGTCAGGGGCATGTCACCATCCGACCAGACGAGGTCTTCGGGTCGGCCTTCGGGCACGAAGTCGAAGTCAAATTCTTGCTCATCCCAATGCTCGGGAGCGTGCCGGTTGTATGCTTCCGTCTGATTGACCTCCGGCTCTCCTTCGCTTGCGGAAGAGGATTGGGAAGAGGAGGAGAAGACATGGCTATAAAGAAGGAGGGTTTTTGGCTGACGGCTGGTTTGGAGCAAGGGGATGAGGAGGGAGAACTGTCGATGCGGTTAAATAAAGGGGGACATATTGGAGATCAATGCTCGAACAGTTTCCGAGGATATAGGGCCAAAACCGTCAAATCGTGCAGGGAAGTTGAGAAGGCAAGACGTCATCATGAAGAAAACTGCGACGATTCTGCCACGACATGACCCTTCGAAGGAGACAGATGGTTTTGCAATTATCATTATCAAAACCAGGGGGCATGTGTTATCACCCGATTTTGGCCAAATCAGGAGATGGGCCGTAAGTGAAGATGGGCTTAAAGGACGTACACATGGAGCATCTTCGAAGCGGCCTTGCGCTAAGAGTTGGGCTAAGTTGCCCGTGTATCTGTAATATAGTAGATCGCATTGTAATTTAGATTAAGAGATAGAATCTGGCCCGTGCACGGTTAGGTGCACGCCTCAATTAGAAAGTCCCTTGGACTATAAATATGTATCTAGGGTTATCGGAAAAGGAGGACAATCATCGTTCAACCAACACAAATCAGGCGCATCGCCACCCCTTTCTTCGAGGGTTTCTCCGGGTAAACACCATGCTGCCTAGATCGCATCTTGCGATCTAGGTAGCACAACGTTTATTCGTCTACCTTGTACTGCTCGTGCTGAAGCCTTGTTGATGGCGAGTACTATTTATCATTAGGTGTTTAGGGGCTTGCATTGATGCTTTCTCGTGCATATCTGCGGGGCAATGCCGTCCCTCGACACCTAGCTGCCCTTACACCTATCCAGGTGTAAGGGCAGCTTGCTTGTTCGTTACTTAGTAGATCCGATCCGTTATAGTTGCTCCTTGCCCCGCAAGGATTAGTTTAATATCTGCATAGTTAGGCCTTATGTTGGGGTTGGAGGATCCGGAGTGCGTTAGATGTTGTTCACCGTCCCTGCAAGGGATGTTCCGGGAATCAACGTTACGTTGGTTTTTAGGCCTCTCGTAGGGGTAGTTTGCATCATCTTCCGTAGCTGCTAGGCCCGATCACACGTAGGACGTTCTATGCGGTGAAAACCCTAAACTGTCGTAGATCGGTTTAGCTTTGTTTTGATCAAGCAGATCCCCATGTCATTGTAAATCCAACGCGAACCATGGGGCGATCGGCTCTTTGAGCCGATCCACGGGAAACCTGAGAGCCGATAGGGCTCGTATTTAATGTTTACGTGTCTACCATGCAGGAACAATCGAAGCACTCTAACACCTTCCTGATCGGGTCTAGGTCAGGTGGCACGCCTAGCAACCGCCAGGACGTGGCAGAAGATTTGCGGGACGACGCGAGGTGCCAGGGTCCACTAAGCGGCCTTGGGAGCCTCCCGGCTCTTCGTGTTGCTTAGCCATTGCCCGTCGGTGGGTTTTGGAGGGTAACACCTCGGTAGCCTCTTCCTCTTGGACATCGCTGTCCTCGAGGGCACGCTGGGGGTCCTCGGTCTCCTCGGAGTTGTCGTCATCCTCTGGTTCCACACCGCTTTCGGGTGTAGGAGGATAGCATTGAGCAACGGCGGGGGCCTGTCGAGTGAAAATTTGTAAAGCACAACAAAAAAGGAGTATCAACAGCAAGTGAGAACAACGGAGGTTTACCTCAGTCGGAAGATGTTGAGAATCGTAAGGAGGACGAGCCGACGTCAAGACAATGTTGTCCTTCGCACTAAGGCATGTCAGACGGCGAACTTCGTCTCGGAGGTCTTCAGCCGAAAGGTCGGCAGAGCTGACCCTAGACCTGTCGTCCTTGCCTGTGTAAAGCCACAGCTGGTGGGGGCGAGACATCAGCGGTTGCACTCGACGTTGTAGGAACACTGAGACTACTTCAGTGCCGCACATCGTCAAGCCTCCCGTGTTCTTTAGTACGACGACATGGTCAAATAGTTTGTCGGCTATCACTCTTTCTTCGGGAGAAAGGGCGTTTTGCCAGGACTTCTTCGGCTTGGCTATCAGTTTATCTTCGAAAGGGGGAAGGTTCGAGCGCTGCCCAGATACCACAGGGTCTCGCAGGTAAAACCATTTGATGCGCCACCCTTGAACCGATTCCTTCATCGGGTAGTCGAGATAATCGACATCCTTCCTGACAACAAAGCCAACGCCACCTACGACGGGGGGGCCATTGCTGTCGTTGTGACGCTTACATAGAAGATCTTCCTCCAAAGACCCCAGTGGGGGTCAATGCCAAGGAAGGCTTCACAAACAGTGATAAAGATGGAAAGATGGAGGATGGAATTAGGGGTCAGCTGCCAGAGCTGAATCCCGTAGAAGAAAAGAAGTGAACGGAGGAATTCGTGAGCAGGGAGAGAGAGGCCACGGAATAAGAAAGCGGAGAACATAACAGTGAAGCCCTTCGGAGGCCTTGGGCGAGAAACGGCACCTGGAAGGCGGATGTCATCCTCGGATGAGGAGATGAAGCCAAGGGCTCGCAGCTTGTTCACATCTCGATTGGAAATGGCGAAGGCGCTCCAGTCGCGGCTGACCTTGGTTGCATCCGAGGCGCTGGCACCCTTCTTCTTGCCCATGGCGCCTGAAGTTCTTGAAGGAAGGGCAGAGGAAACAGGAAAGTACGGGTGAAGAAGATGAACAGTGGGAGGCGTAAAAAGTAAAAGTAAGAAGACCCCCTATTTATGTCGTAAAAATTGACGCAAGATCGTGGCCATAACTTCATGCGCATCGTGGGAAGTGGATTAGATCTGGCTGTACACGTGGCGTCTAAAAGGAGAACGGAACGGCGGCCCATTATTCCCACGACGCGCGAAAACCGAGGAGACGCCTCGGTCGGTGTGCGTGCACTGGTTGCTCCCTAAAAACTGCTTGCGCGGAACTAGGATGGGCCCGTCAGGTCAAGTCTTGTCAGTCACATCACAGCAGCAATACATCATCAATGACATCATGGAGGAAATCGAAAGCAATCGAAGGGAAATAGATAATCTTCGGATATTCAGGCTTGAGTCTGCACCCGATCATAAAGCGCTCGTGTCCAGACTCGGGGGCTACTCCCACGGAGCGCTGGCCGCGCACCCTATAAAAAGAAGACGCGCCCGAAAGAATGAGGACTCGAAGATATATTTAGAGAGAAGGATGGAATGTTCAGCTCGAGTCTGCACCCGGTTTCAAGCATCCGTGTCCAGACTCGGGGGCTACTCCCATCGGGAGCGCTGGCCGCGCACCCGATAAAACTTTTTTGCACTCTAGGATCATGTCCGGGGACTTGATTCTGTGTAGGGTAACGTTGTTTTGCCATCAGCAGTTAACCAACAAATGTTGGGCACGTTACTCATTATCCCTTGCATGAGGAAATGTATCGGATGACTTATGAAGACTTGCGAACAACGGCAGAGCAAAATGTTCGAGTGGTACAGCTTGAGTCTACGCACGGATTGCAAGCATCCGTACTTAGACTCGGGGGCTACTCCCATCGGAGCACTGACGTGCACCCGACAGAAGAAGATGATGCAGATTCAAGGAAAACAAGAACAAATCAGGGAGAAGGACATCAGAAGAAGACATGCTTCAGTCTCTACCCGAACTATGTTCGGATAGACACTCGGGGGCTACTGACGTGGGCACTACCCTTCGGGTAACCGCGTTGCCCTATCCTATATTTCCTAGTTGGAGGCCCATGAAGGCACTTGGAGGCAAGGCGGCCCATCCGGGTGGTGCACCAGAAGATTCCTTGACAAGCAAGACAAAGAAGCAGCCGAACAAGGAAAGATTAGATCTAAAATTACTGTAAACCTAGTCGTTCGGTTAGACCTCTTGAGACTTGGCCTCCTATATAAAGGCCGGAGAGGGGCTGCCGAGGGACAATCAATCTTAGCAATCTTAGCCACCAGAAGCTTAGAGCTAGGTCACCATAGCACTTAGCCATCTCGACGAGATCTCAGCCGAACTATTCGGCACCCCATTGTAACCTATTATCATCATAATCAAGAACAGACAGGCATAACGTAAGGGTTTTACCTCATCGAGGGCCCCGAACCTGGGTAAATCGCTCTCCCCTCTTGTCTGTGAACCGATGTCTCGTGTCAGCTTGCATTCCATCAACCCTAAGCCCCTATCGGAGGGCATTGCCGAGGAGCACCTCGACATCGCCGTTGTTGTCTCCCATGATGAGGAGGGAGTAGTTCTCCCGGGGAGGGCTCTACCGTAGCTATGTGGTTCAATCTCTCTTTCTTATGATGTGATCTTTATGTGATCATAGGCTTTACAATCTAGATGTCATATGCTACTCAAGTGTTTTATTATGTGAACTTTGGAGTTACTGTGACCTCGGTGTAAAGGAACAGTGTGTGCGTCGTGTGTAACTCCCTTATGAATTGTGGTGTGTTAGTACCTCCTATGAATGCTCACGGCGATAGTGTGGGGTGTTTATTAGTACTTGGGAATATGCCTTTGAGTTGTGCTTTTGCACACTTGCCCAATGAATTTGAGTTCTTTATCCAACAAGAGAGTGTTTTCAGAGTAGTATGATGAAGTGCTTATGTTTATATTCAATTATGATTGCAATGTTGAGAGTGGCCACTAGTGAAAGTATGATCCCTAGGCCTTGTTTCCGAATACTGCAAACACCGCTTATTTACTGTTTTACTGCATGTTTATTTCTTGCATTATTCATTTCAGATCACTATTATTATTTTCAATCATCAATACCATTTGCACTTTACTATCTCTTCGCCGAACTAGTGCGCCTATACATCGACAAGTGTATTAGGTGTGTTGGGGACACAAGAGACTTCTTGCATCTCAATTGCAGGATTGTTTGAGAGGGATATCTTTGACCTCTACCTCCGAGTTCGATAAACCTTGGGTGATTCACTTAAGGGAAACTTGTCGCTCTACAAACCTCTGCTCTAGGAGACCCAACACTGTCTACAGGAATAGAAGCGTGCGTAGACATCACAGCTCACCTTCCTCTACGAGGGGAACGACGAGATGATCGTCAAGGTGTTCGACGACACGGCTTGCCGCAGGCACTACCACACCGGCGAATCCGGCTCGGACACCGATAGTTAGAACTTAGAGTGTTCTTTCTTTGCCGAATCTGGCTACGGGCCGACGAGCCAGTAGTGGAAGGTTTATGTCTGTTCTTTCTCGGTAGAACCAACAAGGGCACCGTCATGCCTCCCGTTGGATTTTCCAGTTTGGGTGACTGGGTGTGCCCTCGAATGTTCTTTCTTGGCAGCGAACATACGAAAATCAACACAACTGGTTTCTATTTTTAAAATATTTATATTTGTGTCAATCATGGTACAAACTATGTATTAGTTTGTGTAAACCATGTTCCAAATTATGTATTAGTTTGTGTAAAATAATCTTCCAATATATAATATTTGAAACTATATTTAAATGGAAAAGAGAAAAACAAAAAACAAAAACAAAAAATATGTCGGGCTGCTGGAGGCACCCCCAGACGCAAACGGACGCGCGGACAAAAACGGTTATTTCAGCATCCACGGTGCAACACAAACGAACGCCCGCGAATAATAAAATGCGTCGCGCCGCTGAAGATGTCCTAAGAGCCTCCCCTGTCCACGTGCATCTGAGCGATAGCTATGCATAACCATTTTAGGAGGCGGTGGGTAGGCAGAATTGGAGCTATGCTATGGGCTGGGGCATCCGTTGTTTTCAGGATGGGACTATACGGCTGGTATATTTAATCTCCGTCCACATGTAAAGAACCATCATCCCTGGTCCATGGAACAGGCTGCCCTTGACTGACTCAGCAGTGCGTAGGATAAGATAAGGCCGGCTAGCACATCTACTACGTACACTGATAATTTCAGTAAAATACCACACAGACCACATGCATACCGTCCTAGCTGGTTTACTTACCAGGCACGCTGTCACTCGACCAAATGTGACGGCATCAAATCTCGAATTATGAGGAGGATGATATATACACGGTCGCGCGCGACCCCAGATGTCTGTAATTCTTGCAATTGCAGAAACAAATTGACAGCACATACACGTTTCCTTTCTGTTTACGTGTGGTTTGGTTGCATTGACAGCCGTGGATTACAAGTTTGCATGCCAACAACCAGCGAGAGAGATCGGAATATGCCCTACGCCTCTGTGCGATGCGGTGACCTGGAAACGCAGCCAGAGCCCAGAGGGGTATTTCCGTCATACCGCGTCGTCGGTGTCGAGCTGTTCTTCTCATCTCTCTATCGTCTCCGCCGCTCTTCTTGGGTATAAAGACGGCGCAGCCTCCTCCGATCTTTCCTTCAACTCGTACCCGCTCTCCACACTGCAGACTCGCATCGACACAAGAGCTCCAACAAGGAAGAGGAAGCCTCGTGTACCACGCCGGAGCAAGTCTCTGCGCTTCCGTCTTCGTCTCTGCGCCGCCGCCGGAAGGTATGGCGGCTCGCTTCTCTGTCGGCCCTGTTTTATTTCCTGATAAGTACTACCTGCATTGCGTTGCGTCATTGGTCCGCTCATGGAGGGGTTCTGTGTTCTTCATCGGTGTGGTATATGTCGTGCTGTCGATGGATCTTTTTGGAAAAAAGAAGAAAAATCTGGTTTACTGGTTTGGCAAATCTGGTTTACCTTCTGATTTATGTTAGTAGCTCGCATAGATGCGCAAAATTCTAGATCGTTTAGGTAACCCTCATCTCAATCAGATGGTGCATTCTTCCAATCGTGTGAGCCACTGAGCCCCATCCTGTTGGATTTGGAAATTCGCCACAAGGGAATCCTGCTAGATGTGGAATCGTTAGATGCAGAAAGGTGGCGCAGCTTTCTCTGCCCCTCTCTCTTTTTGCCAAGGCTCCTAGTTTCTTTCTGGAGATCCGAATCTCTCTCCTGCCGAATTGTTGGTTATTGCCGTGCTCTACCAATATCTAGTAGTTTGTTGGAGGTAAACACGATTCTAGAAGTCTTGCTGATCCAGCAATGGTGTGGTAACTGCTCAAGGCTGATGAAGTAGTTCCTTAAAAAATATTCTTTGAGCTCTCGATTCAAAGCCTAGTTATAATTATTATTATTATTTTTGCTCACCAGCAAAAGATACCTTGATTCAGTTTTGTTACCATCGATCTATATCTTCTTCCTTTATGGCTTATTATTGTGGTTTCAATTTTGTTTCGTTCATCTATATTTTGCTCACAATCTTTATTTCGAAGAGTACGTGCAGAATTTCGATTCTTCGCCACTCATCTATATGCCATATATAGCCGTAAAATTGACATGTTTCTGTAGCTCTCTTCAACAATTTTTACAAGTACCAATAGTTTGTAGTATTATGTATTACTGAATCTCCGATTGCGGAATCTGAAGGTTTCTTTTTCTTTTCAGATAACTCATCCAAAACAAGAAATCGAAGTGGGAATGCTGAAAGATGTGCTTGCATAGAGGAAATTACTCTTGTGAGGCCAAAAAGATCACCCCTCTGCGAGGGCCCACTTTGTCAACCCTTGATGTGAGCAACCACATCACCTGCATCAACTCCACACCATTTAGACTCCGCTATGACGAATCCAACAGAGTACTGGATCATGACTTCGGGGAGGCTGGCTGAAGTGTTGCAATACATCTGACTGGTAGCCACAAGAAGAACAGTATATGCTGTGATTTATACAGCTGAAAACATGGAGAGCAGCGGGAAGATTGTGATGGGGAGGTATGAACTGGGGAGACTGTTAGGGAAAGGAGCATTTGGCAAGGTGCACTACGCGAAGAACCTTCAGTCAAACCAAGGTGTCGCCATAAAGATGATGGACAAGGAGAAGGTGCTAAAGGTTGGGCTCTCGGAGCAGGTCAGGCGTGAGATCACAACCATGCGGTTGGTAGAGCATAAGAGTATTGTTCAGCTCCATGAGGTCATGGCAACACGAAGCAAGATCTACTTCGTCATGGAGTACATGAAAGGTGGTGAGCTCTTTGAAAAGGTCGCTAAGGGTGGCAAGCTCACAGAGGGTGCTGCACATAAGTACTTCCAGCAGCTCATCAGTGCAGTGGATTACTGCCACAGCCGAGGCGTGTATCACCGGGACTTGAAGCCCGAGAACCTACTGCTGGATGAGAATGAAAACCTGAAGGTTTCAGATTTTGGACTGAGCGCACTTTCAGAGTCCAAGAGGCAAGACGGCTTGCTCCACACTGCCTGTGGATCGCCTGCATATGTAGCTCCAGAAGTGATATGCAAAGGAGGCTATGATGGTGCAAAATCAGATATCTGGTCTTGTGGTGTTATCCTGTTTGTTCTTGTTGCTGGTTACCTCCCTTTCCAAGGTCTGAATTTGATGGAGATGTACCGCAAGATTGAGAAAGGCGAGTTCAGGTGCCCTGGCTGGGTTTCGCAAAAACTTCAGAAGCTGCTGTACAAGATCATGGACCCTGATCCAAGCAAGAGGATATCGATTCAGAAGATAAAAGAGTCCACCTGGTTCCGGAAAGGTCCTGGGGATACCCTTGCAGTGAAGAAGCCAAGTGAGAACATCACCACAAATGCTGCTCCAGCACTTGGTGTGCGGCGCAAAAAGAACAATCAGGAAGACCCGAAGCAGCTGGTGGTGACAAATTTAAATGCCTTTGAAATCATCTCTTTGTCCACAGGGTTTGATCTTTCTGGCCTATTCGTTGAAAAGGAGAACAGTAAGGAAGCAAGGTTCACTTCAGAAAAGCCTGCCTCAGCCATCGTCTCAAAGCTAGAAGATGTCGCAAAGGCGCTGAATCTCAGGGTGAGGAAGAAGGATAATGGTGTTGTTAAGATGCAAGGGAGGAAGGAAGGAAGGAATGGCGTTCTTCAGTTTGACTCAGAGATCTTTGAGATCACCCCTTCCTACCATGTCATTAAGATGAAACAAACAAGCGGTGATTCACTGGAGTATCAGAAGCTATTGGATGAGGGCATCCGGCCAGCACTGAAGGAAATAGTCTGGGCCTGGCATGGAGATGGTGATCAGCAGCTACATCAAGCGTAGCTTTGGGTGTATCACTTATTATTTATGTGCAGTTCCAATTTGTTCATTTTCATTTCGAGGAATTTATGTTTCTACGTTACATGAGTCTGTTCTTTGTAGCAAATAAATTGTTCTTGTACCTGTATTGGATGAGTAATACCTGTTGAGAAATTGAGGCCATGGATGCCATTCTGAAAGTTATTTCTTTGATGTATTACTCAGACAATGAAATACGTGTTCCATGTTCTGAAACCCAGTGTGATATCTTATTTCTTCAAGAACATAGACATGTTTTCTCTTCTCTTTATGTAACTTGCAGATGAGCAGATTGTAAAAAGCATGACATGTTTTCCTCCCAAATAGTATTCTTCTATATTCCTATTGTTGGTTGGAACCTCAATATTCATCTAACTTTTTTTACACAAACATTTTAGAAGAAATAGTCAATCTAATACTAGGTGCAATGCTGTTGTATGCATCTTTTCGATGACCAGACTATGTCAGCAAGCTGACTTCCATCAGGCAGTGTACACTTATAAAATGAGTACTAGAGCAGTAGATATGCAATAACATGCAACTTGCAACCTCTTTGGAAGTACATTGACTGATAAAGCTAAGAAAAATGATAAATCAAAGAACATATGAAGAAGGGTGGAACTCACTTCACGTGTTGATTAAGTCCAATCTAGAAAATATTTTGAACGCCACTTGCAAGTAAGCAATATCGTCCCTATCAACCGAGGATAGATCCAATATATCCAAGAACTTGTTTTTCTATCCAAGAGCTCCTTTTTAACGATGATAATTAGCAATGGATACTACTTTTCAACAGTTAAAAGAAAATTTCAGATATTGATATAATCAAATTAATTTACAAACTAATCGCAGCTCTGCCTCACAAAATGTGGGGATGCTTCATATTTTGCTACTGAAGCCATTGGACATCAGTTTACAGGAAGTTATGCTCTGAAGTTTCAGCACTGAAAATAACATCTCCCCATACCAAGAGCAAACCAGGAACTTTCTCCCAGTGAAGAAAAATAGCTAAAATTTACTTCAGGAAATAACTGAATCCCCATTTCTGGCGTTTGTAATATTCTTTGAACAGTCGAAACCAAACAAAGAAGCAAACTTAGTCAAAGATCCATAGCTCTAGCAGTGCCCTCAATAGTCAAAATTCAGAAACACAAGGCTCAAACAAAATAGTCATGATATACAACACAAGGCTCAAACATGACAATTTGCACATTTAGTTCAACATATTATATTTACAATCTGCTAAAATATTTATTTATATTTATGCAACTTCGATATTTTTATTGGTAGTTTGTACCTCGATATTTTGTCTAAATTTTTTTATATGAGCATTTTACAAGGAATGGTCAAACTAACACTAGGTGTTATGCATCTTTTTGGTGACCAGTCTATCTCACTAAGCTGACTTCCGTCAAGCAATAAACACTTAAAAATGAGTAGTGGAGTATTAGATATGCAATGAAATGCATAACATGCAGCTTGCAATTTCTTTGGAAGTAAATTGACCAATAAAGCTCAGAAAATGGTAACTTAGAGAACATATGGAGAAGGGTGGAAGGTACTTCACGTGTTGATTAAGTGCAATCTAGAAAATAATTTTGACACCACTTGCATGTAAGCGATATTGTCTCTATCACCGATTCACCAAGGATAGATCCAATATATTCAAGAACTCATTTTTCTATGCAAGAGCTCATTTTTCACAATGAAAATTAATAAAGAATTCAACTTTTCAAGAGTTAAAATCAAAGTTTTGGTGCCTCAAATGTTGATATAATCAAATTAGTTTACAAACTAATCGCAGCTCTGCCTCACAAAATGTGGGGATGCTTCATATTTTGCTACTGAAGCCATATAACAGCATTTTACAGGAAGTTATGATCTCAAGTCTCAGCACCGAAAATAACATCTCCCCTGAAAATTCAAGAGCAAACCAGGAACTTTCTCCCAGTAAAGAAATAGAGCTAAACTTTTACAAAATAAGTGAATCCCCATTTCTGGCATTTGTCATATGCTTGGATCAGTCGAAACCAGACGAAGAAGCAAACTTAGTCAAGGAACCATACTTCCAGCATTGCCCTCGATAGTCAAAGCTCAGAAACACAAGGCTCAAACGGAATAGCCATGATACACAACACAAGGCTCAAGCATGACAATCTGCACATTTAGTTAAACATACTGTATCATATTCACAATCGCCGCCGTATCATATACATCATTCCAGTTCAGTTTCCCTGACTCCTCCAGTTACTCAAATGTCAAACACATAACAGAAATGGTTGTTGTCACCGAGCCTCGTCGGATTCAGATTTTGCCGGCGCGACGAGTGTCCGCCAGAGGTACCGTCCGCTCGCCATGTCCACGGTCGTCCAGAAGCCGGTCTTCACAGCCGAACCAACCTGCATTCAGATGCAAATACTCATTCAGTCGTTGTTCGCCTCTTACGGTAGGTGATCAATTCAGTTTTCACAGCTGAGCCAACAATGATTTGGTTTTGGTGGCTCTTTCCTGAACCCAGTGAGCCTTACCAGCTAGCCATCTGCCATCGTTACAAATTAGCTAATTAATTAACTACTACTATTCTATGCATCAGCTTTGAGCAAGATTCCAACCTTCTTGTCGGTAATTCCTAGCTAAGTTTGGTTGCAAGAACATGGGCTAGAAATCATCCAGAATGATGATTAGGTAAGAAAAGTGACAGGTATACAATAAGCTAAGAATAGTCAAGATGGCAGGTAGGTAGGTTGGGTACCTTGGAATGGAGGGGAACGGCGGCCCTGGGAGATTCGGAACCCTCATCGGCGTCTTGGAAGAAGTCGGGCTCGGCGTTGAGGCCCCGGAGGAGGAAGAACCCGGCGACGGTGGCGGAGAGGAAGATGAGGATCACCCTGAGCGGACACATTTTGCTTCTCCGGCAGCTCCCGAACGGCCCAATCAATTAAACAGCAGAAAATCCCAAGAGAGAGGAAGGCTCAGAAGGAGCTCGGAATCAATTTGCTTCTTGGGAGAATTGAATGGAATGGAATGGAATTCGAGCAGGATGCAGCTGGAGGAGGAGGGTAGGAATTGTGGGATGGGAGGAAGAAGACGGGGTAGCCGCCCTGGTTTTATGGTGTGGGCGACAGGGCCGCAACAGCTGGGGGTGGCCCGCGGCCGGCTAACCCTGGGGCCCGCGCGTCAGCCGCTCGTAACCGCTGACGACGGCGAGGGTGACCCGGTCGGTACTCGTTTTGACGGGGTACACACGCACACGTTTGCGTTGTACTATTTGACAGCTTGAGAAAATGGGATCGTGCGTGCCATTTTGAACGAGCAGGCACAGCTGACTGTCTCGTTGCTGTTTGTTACGATGGAAATGCTTTTAATTAGTGCATATACATTGAACCGTCACCATCGAACAGTCGATGACAATGATTTGTATGAATTATTTGTGAAACCGAAACGTTGTCAATGAAGAAACGGTCTGTGGACTTTACAGGGATTGACTTTGTTTTGTTTATGGAGGCAATGATACCGTTAAAATGATTCCGCTTCGTGGTGTAAGCAAATTTACTCAGTTGCCAGTACGTAATTACATACTCCATCCATCCTAAAATATAAGACATCCTTAAATTTCGTTGGTCAACGACTTATAACTTTGACTATGATTTGTGGATGCCATGCATGAGGAACTCAACAACTTCAAGCGCAACAAAGTGTGGACCTTAGTAGAGAAGCCAAAGGAGTGCCGCAATGTTATAGGCACTAAGTGGATATTCAAGAACAAGCAAGATGAGTTTGGGAATATTGTGAGGAACAAGGCAAGATTGGTGGCTCAAGGTTTCTCTCAAGTTGAAGGGATTGACTTTGGAGAGACCTATGCTCCCGTGGCTCGTCTTGAGTCCATCCGTATCCTTCTTGCTTATGCATCGCATCATAACTTTAAGTTACAACAAATGGATGTTAAGAGTGCATTTCTTAATGGTCCTTTGCATGAAGAGGTTTATGTTAAGCAACCCCCGGGGTTTGAGGATCCCAACTTTCCTAACCATGTCTACAAGCTTGATAAAGCACTTTATGGTCTCAAACAAGCTCCTAGAGCTTGGTACGAGCACCTTAAAGAATTGTTGGTAGACCGTGGGTTTGATGTTGGGCTAATCGATCCCACTCTTTTTACTAAGAGGGTTAATGGGGAGCTTTTCGTTTGCCAATTATATGTTGATGATATTATCTTTGGCTCCACTAACAAAGCTTTCAATGATGAATTTTCAAAGCTTATGACCGATAGGTTTGAGATGTCTATGATGGGAGAGATGAAGTTCTTTCTTGGTTTTGAGATCAAGCAATTGAGAGAGGGAACCTTCATCAATCAAGCAAAATATCTCCAAGACATGCTCAAGAGGTTCAAGATGACCGAGTTGAAGGGTGTGGCCACTCCTATGGTCACCAAATGTCATCTTGCACTTGATCCCAATGGTAAAGAGGTGGATCAAAAGGTATATCGCTCCATGATTGGATCCTTGCTTTACCTTTGTGCATCTAGACCGGACATAGTGTTGAGTGTTGGTGTGTGTGCAAGGTATCAAGCTTCTCCTAAGGAGAGCCACATGATAGCTCTCAAAAGAATCTTTCGATATTTGGTTGATACCCCAAGATATGGTATTTGGTACCCCAAAGGCTCAAGTTTTATTCTCAATGGATATACCGATGCGGATTGGGCGGGTGACAAGGATGATAGGAAATCAGCTTCCGGGCTTGCCAATTCCTTGGTAGGTCCTTGGTGTGTTGGTCTTCTAAGAAGCAAAATTGCATATCTCTCTCCACCGCCGAAGCCGAATATGTTGCCGCCGCAAGTGGATGCACTCAATTGTTATGGATGAGGCAAACTTTAAAGGAATACGGTGTCATTTGTGACAAAGTGCCTCTATTATGTGACAATGAAAGTGCCATCAAGATTGCCTATAATCCGGTGCAACATTCAAGAACGAAGCATATTGAGATCCGGAATCATTTCATTAGAGATCATGTTGCCCGTGGTGACATTGAGCTCATCTATGTTCCAACCAAAGATCAACTTGCCGATATATTCACGAAGCCTCTTGATGAAGCAAGATTCTCTTATTTGAGGAATGAGCTAAATATCATTGATTCAAGGAGTATAGCTTGACCATCTTGCAAACACACCTTTGTCTCAAAACTTTATTTGGTTTAGATGTGGGCATGGAAATAGGGGAGTGCGGTTTAAACTATTGAGCTATCCCCCCCCATAATGCCAACATTAAATAAAATCATTCTCTTTATATCATATAATGATATGTGAGCTTCAATGATGAGTAGTGGTTTTGGGCCCAAGATATATCTTCGCGGTGCCATGCCATAACACTCATATATGGTGGCCTAGGCCACCACACTCTTCTTCGTGAAGAGTTGGAGTTGTTTGGTTTTCTCATTGGATCTTTTTGACATCTCCTTGTTTATGGGAAATCACTCATTTTTGGCCTTTATTTGCATTATTTGCAAAAATGAGTGATCATGTACCATCTCACAGTTTGGCGTATCTATCCTAAGCCTATCTCATCTAAGACATTTCCCTCACCTCTCAAGTGCATCATGTTCGTGGCAAAATCCTGCTTCTAGGCTCTGTTTTCTGCCCCACCGGAAGTTCCGGTCGTTTGGACCGGAAGTTCCGGCTGGTATCCTTTCACCTGGTTCACCGGCTCGTTTTCTACTGGCTGGTTCCTGCGAGACCGGAGTTCCGGCTCCAGCGAGCGGAACTTCCGGCCTTAAGTGACCACTATATAAAAGGGCCGAACGGGTGAGCAGTTCCATCTTCATCTATTCCCCACTTTCCAAGATCTATTCTGTGGTGCTCCTCCCCTGTGACGGCTGCTGCTCCTCCGGCCAGATCTCTCTCCTCCGGCGACCTCCGCCGGATCGGCTCCGTGGATCGGCATCCACTCCCTCTCCTCTCCCATGGCCCTCCCGGTTTGTGCCCTCTCCCTCTCTATGTGTGGGTAGACCTCACTAGATGAAATATAGGGCATACTCTAGGCAATGCTATGGTAGAACATCTTTAGATGCCCTCCCCTGACTAGAACATGCTTAGGATGTTGGTGTAATGTAGATTATCAAGTCATGGCCTCAGATCTGGTGAGAAATTGTGCTGTTTTTCGAACAGCCGGATGTTCCGGCTCCATGGGCCGGAACTTCCGCCGCGGGGCGGAACTTCCGCCGGTTCTCACCGGAACTTCCGGCCTGGCGAGTTTTTCTGCAATTGCTCAATATCCTGTGCAGGCTCTAGTTCCTTGTTTTCCTTGTCCTTGTGCACTTTTGTTTCATACCTATCATGCTGTCTCCACCCAGGTTCTTCCAAGAAGAGGAACAAAGGTCACGTGGACGAGATTGAGGAAGAACTTGAGCAAACACGGCCTTCAAAGCTCACCTCTCGTCAGCAAGCATCTCAAAGGTCAAAGACACCCGCTGCTCGGGGCAAGAACATCCATGTATCCGTGAAGAACATGCAATATCCTGAGTACAAGGAGATCCGTGACATGAACCCGTACCTCACTCCTCGGAGCAACCGGGTTTCGGATAAGCGCTTCCACAACAAGACTCAAGAGGAGATCTTCTATGAGGTGTATGTGCCATTCAAGAAGGGGTAACCCCTCAACATGCTATTGACACCGGCAAGATGGCCGCTTCGAAGTACTTTGAGGAAGCTTATGCCATGTGTGGAGAGTTTGGGCTCTATCCCATAATGGAGCTCACCAAGGAGTATGATGTGGAGATGATTCATCAATTCTATGCCACCGTTCATTTTGACACGGATGAAGCCAAAACCTTCCGGTGGATGTCTCATGAGAAGCTTCTTGAGTCCAACTTGGCGAAGTTCGGGGATGCCCTTGGATACCCGCGCCTCCCGGGCGTTGATGCAAATGGATGGAGGTGCCACGACAGTTCTTTCTCTCAACCAAGGGAAGTGTTGGAGCCCCTCTATATCAAAGGTTGGGGCATCCCGGGCAAGAGTGCGGATCTTCTCCCTACTTGGGACATCATGCTTAGGGTCTACCGGGAAACCATTGGACCAAAAGGTGGCAACCTTGATGAGCTGCACTTGTATGAAGTCGACCTTATGGCAAACTCGTTTGCAAAGAGGGGCACCGGTGAGAAGATTGATGTGATGGACTACATCTACAATGAGATGTGGTCATGTGTTATGGAGAAGAAGCCCGCCTATGCTCCGTACATTATGAAGCTCATTGAGGACACTTGGGTGGCTACTTGTCAGACTTCCCTCATCCACTCCATTCCTCTCAACGTCACCATGCATGATGTGAAGGTTCTGAGGACCAAGCGCCACAACACTCCTATTGAAGATGTGCCTCCCAAGGATGAGAAGCCACCTAGCTGGGCTTCTAAGCTTGCTCGCCGCATGAGACAGATCTTTTGCCTCACCGCTGCAGTCAACCACCGCCAGTATCAGCAGCGCAGCCAAGAAGTCTCGAGTTCGTCAGAAGAGCATCATGAGGGCTCTTGCAGTGGAAGTGTCTCCTCCCGGATCCGAGGAGAATATCACTCCGGAGGCTGAGTGGATCTCTCAGCATGGTCTTCCTCTTCCTCCCGATGGGCTTGAGATCGAGTCTCCTCCACACACTCCACCCTACCCCGGCGCTCCATCGGATCTTCCTCCCGGCTGGGCTAACGCCGACCCTTGGGACGTGTAGTTGCTCCTTTCCCTTTTTGGTGCCTTGGTGCCAAAGGGGGAGAGTGAGACCTTATAGGTTGCTCTCCGGTGGGTATTTGCATGGGGGAGTCACAAGCTCGTATTTGGCTTTGATTTTTATCGCTTGTGATTCTATTTGTCTTTGTGGTTGAACTATGTCGTCTATCTATGTGGTTGAACTATGTCCTTAGTTAATTTGGCTTGTAAAACTTTATCTATGTGGATGGTTATCTCCGTTTATGTGTCTTCCATGGGTATCTATATGTGCATGATTCTATTATCAATATGCTTATCACTATATTGTATTGCTAACCCTTGGAAGACGGATGCTAGATATAGGGGGAGCTTCCTATACCCCTATGCTCATATCTAGGGGGAGCTCCTCTATATTCATTCCTTGCAAATACGTGTGTTGTCATCAAACACCAAAAAGGGGGAGATTGAAAGAACATTTCCCGCCCTTTTGGGTTTTGTGTGTTTGATGTCAACACTAGGTATTCATTTATGTGTGTTGATGTAGACAGGTACAAGTTTTCGAAAAACCCTGTCGATCGGTAAAGTGGAGTGGTTATTCTGAAGCCATGAAGGTTTCCTTGTTCTGGCGGAAGTTCCGGTGCCAACAGCCGGAAGTTCCGCCCTGTTGCTTCCCGCAGAAGGCCTTTCACTCTGTGTTCAGTTTTCCTTCTCCGGCCGGAAGTTCCGGAGAAGATGGCCAAGTTCCGGTCAGCGGAACTTCCGCCCAACTTCCGGACAAGTTCCGAAAGTCGGCATTTGTGGCTCAGTATGTTCCCGTAAGGTTTTTGCCTATTTCGGAACTTGGCCGGAACTTGGCCGGAACTTCCGGTCACCGAAGTTCCGCCCTAGTTCCGCCCTAGTTCCGCCCTCACCGTTTTCTGACAGGTTGGTGACGAAGACTGCACAGGCGGAAGTTCCGGCTCTCTTAGCCGGTACTTCCGGTCGGCCGGCTTCCGGCCCTCCGGCGAACTTCCGGTGTTACGAGAAATGGTCCAAACGGTCAGATCTGAGAGCTCCAATCATATAAATAGCTCTCTTCTCCAACGGGACAAGCTGCTCAATTATTGCACAAGAAATCTGCCAAGCTTCACCACCATTAGAGCCACCTCAAGAAACACAAGATTTGCAAGATCTCCTTCCTCCCCCAACCAAAGTTCTTGATCTTTGGGGATTCGAAGGAGAAGCCACCGATCTACATCCTCACCGAAGCGTTCTTCATTTTCCCCTCACTTGTTTGAGGGATCTCATGCTAGTGTTCCTATTTGGTTCCCTAGTTGATTTGTCGTTGATGTATTGTTGTTGATTGTTGTATTGTTACAGATTTGGGAGCCTCCAATTCAGTTGTGGATGTGTGCCCCAAGAACCTTGTAAAGGCCCGGTTTCCGCCGAGGAAATCCCTTAGTGGAAGTGGGCTAGGCCTTCGTGGCGTTGCTCACAGGAGATCTGAGTGAAGCCTTCGTGGCTGTTGGTTTGGCTTGCGTAGCAACCACACTCCTCCAAACGTAGAGTACCTTCTTGCAAAGGAAGGGAACTACGGGAATCATCTCCGTGTCAACGCGTGCTACACTCTCGGTTACCTCTATCCCACTCTATCTCCTATATATTGCGTAGCTATATCTTGCTTAGTTGATAACCTTGTCATATAGGTGAATTCACTTAGTTGCATATTGATACGTCTCCAACGTATCGATAATTTCTTATGTTCCATGCTACTTTATTGATGATACCTACATGTTTTATGCACATTATATGTCATATTTATTTTCCGGAACTAACCTATTAACAAGATGCCGAAGAGCAGTTGCTGTTTTCTTTTGTTTTTGGTTTCAGAAATCCTAGTAAAGAAATATTTCGGAATTGGACGAAACTTTCGCCCGGTCCTATTTTGCAAGCTTGAAGACCGAAGACCTAACGAAGTGGGGCCACGAGGCAGCCGGGGGTGGCCGGCGCGGCCCTTGGCCGCGCGGCCCTGCCCCTGGGCCCTCGTGTGGCCCCTCGCGTTGACCTTCCGCCTACTTAAAGCTCCGTCGCGAAACCCCCAGTGAGAGCCACGATACGGAAAACCTTACAAAGACGCCGCCGCCGCGAATCCCATCTCGGGGATTCTGGAGATCGCCTCCGGCACCCTGCCCGGAGGGATTCATCTCCGGAGGACTCTTCATCGCCATGATCGCCTCCGGAGTGATGAGTGAGTAGTTCACCCCTGGACCATGGGTCCATAGCAGTAGCTAGATGGTCGTCTTCTCCTTGTTGTGCTTCATTGATGGATCTTGTGAGCTGCCTAACATGATCAAGATCATCTATATGTAATTCTATATGTTGTGTTTGTCGGGATCCGATGGATAGAGAGTACTATGATTATGGTGATTATCAATCTATTGTTCATGTGTTGTTTATGATCTTGCATGCTCTCCGTTATTAGTAGAGGCTCTGGCCAAGTTTTTACTCTTAACTCCAAGAGGGAGTAATTATGCTCGATAGTGGGTTCATGCCTTCATTGATACTGGGAGTGAGAAAGTTCTAAGGTTGTGATGTGCTGTTGCCACTAGGGATAAAACATTGATGCTATGTCTAAGGATGTAGTTATTGATTACATTACGCACAATACTTAATGCAATTGTCTGTTGCTTTGCAACTTAATACTGGGGGTTCGGACGATAACCTGAAGGTGGACTTTTTAGGCATAGATGCAGTTGGATGGCGGTCTATGTTCTTTGTCGTAATGCCCAATTAAATCTCACTATATTTACCATGTCATGTATATGCATTGTTATGCCTTTCTCTATTTGTCAATTGCCCGACTGTAATTTGTTCACCCAACATGCTTTTATCTTATGGGAGAGACACCTCTAGTGAACTGTGGACCCCGGTCCTATTCTTTACATAGCATACAATCTACTTGTTTTACTTGTTTTCTTTGCAAACATCTTCCACTCGATACGTTTAATCCTTTGTTACAGCAAGCCGGTGAGATTGACAACCTCACTGCTTCGTTGGGACAAAGTACTTGGGTTGTGTTGTGCAGGTTCCTAGTTGGCGCCGGAATCCCTGGTGTTGCGCCGCATCACATTTCGCGACCATCAACCTTCAACGTGCTTCTTGGCTCCTACTGGTTCGATTAAACCTTGGTTTCTTTCGAGGGAAAACTTGCTACGTGCGCATCATACCTTCCTCTTGGGGTTCCCAACGAACGTGTGAGTTACACGCCATCAAGCTCTTTTTCTGGCGCCGTTGCCGGGAGATCAAGACACGCTGCAAGGGGAGTCTCCACTTCTCAATCTCTTTACTTTGTTTTTGTCTTGCTTTATTTTATTTACTACTTTGTTTGCTGCACTAAATCAAAATACAAAAAAATTAGTTGCTAGTTTTACTTTATTTGCTATCTTGTTTGCTATATCAAAAACACAAAAAAATTAGTTACTCGCATTTACTTTATCTAGTTTGCTTTATTTACTGTTGCTAAAATGGCCAACCCTGAAAATACTAAGTTGTGTGACTTCACAAATGCAAATAATAATGATTTCCTATGCACACCTATTGCTCCACCTGCTACTACAGCAGAATTCTTTGAAATTAAACCTGCTTTACTAAATCTAGTCATGAGAGAACAATTTTCTGGTGCTAGTTCTGATGATGCTGCTGCCCATCTCAATAATTTTGTTGAACTTTGTGAAATGCAAAAGTATAAAGATGTAGATGGTGATATTATTAAATTGAAAGTGTTTCCTTTCTCATTAAGAGGAAGAGCTAAAGATTGGTTGCTATCTTTGCCTAAGAATAGTATTGATTCATGGACTAAATGCAAGGATGCTTTTATTAGTAGATATTATCCTCCCGCTAAAATTATTTCTTTGAGAAGTAGCATAATGAATTTTAAACAATTAGATACTGAACATGTTGCTCAAGCATGGGAGAGAATGAAAACTTTGGTAAAGAATTGCCCAACCCATGGACTGACTACTTGGATGATCATCCAAACCTTCTATGCAGGACTAAATTTTTCTTCGCGGAATTTATTGGATTCAGCTGCTGGAGGTACTTTTATGTCCATCACATTGGGGCGGCTACAAAACTTCTTGATGACATGATGATAAATTACTCTGAGTGGCACACGGAAAGAGCTCCACAAGGTAAGAAGGTAAATTCTGTTGAGGAAACCTCTTCCTTGAGTGATAAGATTGATGTGATTATGTCTATGCTTGTGAATGGTAGATCTAATGTTGATCCAAATAATGTTCCTTTAGCTTCATTGGTTGCTCAAGAAGAAAATGTTGATGTGAATTTCATTAAAAATAATAATTTCAACAACAATGCTTATAGGAACAACTCGTAATAACTATAGGCCATATCCTTCTACTAATGGTAATGGTTATGGTAATTCTTATGGGAATTCTTACAACAATAATAGGAGTGTACCCTCTGGTCTTGAAGCCATGCTTAAAGAATTTATTAGTACACAAACTGCTTTTAACAAATCTGTTGAGGAAAAGCTTGATAAAATTGATACTATCGCTTCTAGAGTTGATAGGCTTGCCTCTGATGTTAATCTTTTAAAGTTGAAAGTTATGCCTAATAATGATCTTGATAATAAGATTACTACTACAGCAAATGCCATCCAAGTTAGAATTAATGAGAATATAAGATTAATGGCTGAGTTGCGTGCTAGTTGGGATAGAGAAGAAAATGAAAAACTAGCTAAAGAGAATAATGTAGCTAAAGTTTGGACTATTACCACCACTAGTAATGTTAATTCCTCACATGTTGCTACACCTCCTACTATCAATGGTAATATAATTGGTGTTGGCAATGTTTCTACTCCTAGTGCAAAGCGAACAAAACTGCCTGAAATTGCTAAAACTGCTGAAACTGCTTGTGATAAAACTGCTGAAATTTTTTCCAACCTTGGGAATAATGATCCCATTGCTGTAGCTCATAATGATTTAGATTTTGATGATTGCCACATCTCTGAAGTTATAAAGTTCTTACAAAAACTTGCTAAAAGTCCTAATGCTAGTGCTATAAATTTAGCCTTTACAAAACATATTACAAATGCTCTCATAAAAGCTAGAGAAGAGAAACTAAAACTTGAAACTTCTATTCCTAGAAAGTTAGAAGATGGTTGGGAGCCCATCATTAAAATGAAATTCAATGACTTTGAATGTAATGCCTTATGTGATCTTGGTGCAAGTATTTCTGTTATGCCTAAAAAGATTTATGATATGCTTGACTTGCCACCATTAAAGAATTGCTATTTGGATGTTAATCTCGCCGATAATGTTAAAAAGAAACCTTTGGGGAGGATTGATAATGTGCATATTACGGTTAACAATAACCTTGTCCCCGTTGATTTTGTTGTCTTGGATATCGAATGCAATGCATCTTGTCCAATTGTGTTGGGAAGACCTTTTCTTCGAACTGTTGGTGCTGTTATTGATATGAGGGAAGGTAATATTAAATATCAATTTCCTCTCAAGAAAGGTATGGAACACTTCCCTAGAAAGAGAATGAAGTTGCCTTTTGATTCTATTATTAGAACAAGCTATGATGTTGATGCTTCTACTCTCGATGTTACTTGATTTGCACTTTCTGCGCCTAGCTGAAAGGCGTTAAAGAAAAGCGCTTATGGGAGACAACCCATGTTTTTACCTACAGCAATTTTTTGTTTTATTGAGTCTTGGAAGTTGTTTACTACTGTAGCAACCTCTCCTTATCATGTTTTTGTGCCAAGTAAAGTTTCTATGTCAAAGTTGATGTTATATTTGGGATCGCTGCGCAGAAACAGCATTGCTGTCTGTCACGAATCTGGGCATAATTCTCTGTAGAAAATTCGAAAAAATCTGCCAATTTACGAGCGTGATCCTCAGATATATACGCAACTTTCATTAGTTTTGAGGTTTTCCATTTGAGCAAGTCTGGTGCCATTTATAAATTCGTCTTTACGGACTGTTCTGTTTTTGACAGATTCTGCCTTTTATTTCGCATTGCCTCTTTTGCTATGTTGGATTTATTTCTTTGATCCATTAATGTCCAGTAGCATTATGCAATGTCCAGAAGTGAAAAGAATGATTGTGTCACCTCTGAATGTGTGAATTATTAATGATGCACTAACCCTCTAATGAGTTTGCTCGAAGTTTGGTGTGAAGGAAGTTTTCAAGGGTCAAGAGAGGAGAATGATATACTAAGATCAAGAGGAGTGAAAGCTCTAAGCTTGGGGATGCCCCGTGGTTCATCCCTGCATATTTTAAGAAGACTCAAGCATCTAAGCTTGGGGATGCCCAAGGCATCCCCTTCTTCATCGACAACATCATCAGGTTCCTCCCCTGAAACTATATTTTTATTCAGTCACATCTGGTGTTCTTTACTTGGAGCGTCGGTTTGTTTTCGTTTTTGTTTTTGTTTGAATAAGATGGATCCTAGCATTCACTTTGTGGGAGAGAGACACGCTCCGCTGTTGCATATGGACACATGTGTCCTTAGGCTTTACTCATAATGTTCAAGGCGAAGTTTCTTCTTCGTTAATTTGTTATATGGTTGGAATTGGAAAATGCTACATGTAGTAATTCTAAAAATGTCTTGGATAATGTGATACTTGGCAATTGTTGTGCTCATGTTTAAGCTCTTGCATCATATGCTTTGCACCCATTAAGAAGAAATACATAGAGCTTGCTAAAATTTGATTTGCATATTTGGTTTCTCTAAGGTCTAGATAATATCTAGTATTCAGTTTTGAACAACAAGGAAGACAGTGTAGAGTCTTATAATGTTTACAATATATCTTTTATGTGAGTCTTGCTGCACTTGTTCATCCTTGAGTTTGCTTCAAATAACCTTGCTAGCCTAAAACCTTGTATCGAGAGGGAATACTTCTCATGCATCCAAAATCCTTGAGCCAACCACTATGCCATTTGTGTCCACCATACCTACCTACTACATGGTATTTACCCGCCATTCCAAAGTAAATTGCTTGAGTGCTACCTTTAAAATTCCATCATTCACCTTTGCAATATATAGCTCATGGGACAAAATAGCCTTAAAAACTATCGTAGTATTGAATATGTACTTATGCACTTTATATTTTATTAAGTTGCTTGTTGTGCGATAACCATGTTTCTGGGGAACGCCATCAACTATTGTTGAATATCATGTGAGTTTCTATGCATGTCCGTCTTGTCTGAAGGTCTATCATTTTAGTGGTTGGAGCATGCAAAATTGTTAGAGAAGAACATTGGGCCGCTAACTAAAGCCATGAATCATGGTGGAAGTTTCAGTTTTGGACATATATCCTCAATCTCATATGAGAATAATAACTTTGCTACATGCTTATGCATTAAAGAGGAGTCCATTATCTGTTGTCCATGTTGTCCCGGTATGGATGTCTAAGTTGAGAATAATCAAAAGCGAGAAATCCGAAATGCGAGCATTCTCCTTGGACCTTTGTACAGGCGGCATGGAGGTACCCCTTTGTGACACTTGGTTGAAACATGGCATGCAAAGATCCGGTAGTCCAAGTTAAGTAGGACGAGGTGCGGGCACTATTAGTATACTATGCGTGAGGCTTGCAACTTGTAAGATATAATTTACATGACTCATATGCTTTATTACTACCGTTGACAAAATTGTTTCATGTTTTCAAAATAAAAGCTCTAGCACAAATACAGCAATCGATGCTTTCCTCTGCGAAGGACCATTCTTTTACTTTTATTGTTGAGTCAGTTTACCTATCTCCTTCCACCTTAAGAAGCAAACACTTGTGTGAACTGTGCATTGATTCCTACATACTTGCATATTGCACTTGTTATATTACTTTATGTTGACAATATCCATGAGATATACATGTTACAAGTTGAAAGCAACCGCTGAAACTTAATCTTCTTATGTGTTGCTTCAACACCTTTACTTTGATTTATTGCTTTACGAGTTAACTCTTATGCAAGACTTATTGATGCTTGTCTTGAAGTACTATTCATGAAAAGTCTTTGCTATATGATTCAGTTGTTTACTCATGTCATTACCATTGCTTTGATCGCTGCATTCATTACATATGTTTACAAATAGTATGATCAAGATTATGATGGCATGTCACTTCAGAAATTATCTTTGTTATCGTTTTACCTGCTCGGGACGAGCAGAACTAAGCTTGGGGATGCTGATACGTCTCCAACGTATCGATAATTTCTTATGTTCCATGCTACTTTATTGATGATACCTACATGTTTTATGCACATTATATGTCATATTTATGCATTTTGGAACTAACCTATTAACAAGATGCCGAAGAGCCAGTTGCTGTTTTCTGCTGTTTTTGGTTTCAGAAATCCTAGTAAAGAAATATTCTCGGAATTGGACGAAACTTTCGCCCAGGGTCCTATTTTTGCACGAAGCTTCCGAAGACCGAAGACCTAACGAAGTGGGGCCACGAGGCAGCCAGGGGGTGGCCGGCGCGGCCCTTGGCCGCGCGGCCCCCCGGGCCCCTCGTGTGGCTGCGTTGACCTTCCGCCTACTTAAAGCTCCCGTCGCGAAACCCCCAGTACCGAGAGCCACGATACGGAAAACCTTCCAGAGACGCGCCGCCGAATCCCATCTCGGGGGATTCGGAGATCGCCTCGGCCGCCGGAGGGGGATTCATCCCGGAGGACTCTTCATCGCCATGATCGCCTCCGGAGTGATGAGTGAGTAGTTCACCCCTGGACCATGGGTCCATAGCAGTAGCTAGATGGTCGTCTTCTCCTTGTTGTGCTTCATTGATGGATCTTGTGAGCTGCCTAACATGATCAAGATCATCTATATGTAATTCTATATGTTGTGTTTGTCGGGATCCGATGGATAGAGAGTACTATGATTATGGTGATTATCAATCTATTGTTCATGTGTTGTTTATGATCTTGCATGCTCTCCGTTATTAGTAGAGGCTCTGGCCAAGTTTTTACTCTTAACTCCAAGAGGGAGTAATTATGCTCGATAGTGGGTTCATGCCTTCATTGATACCTGGGACAGTGACAGAAAGTTCTAAGGTTGTGATGTGCTGTTGCCACTAGGGATAAAACATTGATGCTATGTCTAAGGATGTAGTTATTGATTACATTACGCACAATACTTAATGCAATTGTCTGTTGCTTTGCAACTTAATACTGGAGGGGGTTCGGACGATAACCTGAAGGTGGACTTTTTAGGCATAGATGCAGTTGGATGGCGGTCTATGTTCTTTGTCGTAATGCCCAATTAAATCTCACTATATTTACCATGTCATGTATATGCATTGTTATGCCTTTCTCTATTTGTCAATTGCCCGACTGTAATTTGTTCACCCAACATGCTTTTATCTTATGGGAGAGACACCTCTAGTGAACTGTGGACCCCGGTCCTATTCTTTACATAGCATACAATCTACTTGTTTTACTTTTTCTTTGCAAACATCTTCCACTCGATACGTTTAATCCTTTGTTACAGCAAGCCGGTGAGATTGACAACCTCACATTTCGTTGGGACAAAGTACTTAGGTTGTGTTGTGCAGGTTCCTAGTTGGCGCCGGAATCCCTGGTGTTGCGCCGCATCACATTTCGCGACCATCAACCTTCAACGTGCTTCTTGGCTCCTACTGGTTCGATTAAACCTTGGTTTCTTTCTGAGGGAAAACTTGCTACTATGCGCATCATACCTTCCTCTTGGGGTTCCCAACGAACGTGTGAGTTACACGCCATCACATATCTAGAGAATTTACCTTTGTGTCAAACCTAAATTGAAAAAGAACTAAAAATTGGTTAGCACCTATTCACCCCCCCCTCTAGGTGCGGCATACGATCCTTTCAATTGGTATCAGAGCCTCGGCTCTTATTTCGGGCTTAACCGCCTAAGAGTATGCCAAACGAGGAGCCCTCGGATGGGGCCGCCAATACGGTCTCCATGGAAGAATTCAATTCGTTGAAGTCCTTCATGGAAACCAAAATGGAAGCCCAAATGGAAAGCATGAAAAAGATGATTGCCGAGCTTCTGGCTCCGGCCCGTCCCATGGCTCCTAGTATAGAGGTAAAGGACGCGGGTGTGTCAGAGGGAGGTGCTTCGGCACCACCCTCTTCTACCAAACCCGTGGAAGGTGATAACTTAAACACTAACAAATCTCCCATTGCATCTCCTAGGGATACTAGTGGAGGTGAGAGCTACAATCGAGTAGCTCCACCTTTTCAATCTCCCGATATACCGGTTCCCCATCCTCATTTGAACATTCGGGGCGACCCACCTAAGTTTTCCATTGAAAATTACAATACTTGGCGATTTGAGTTTCGCTCTCATGTTTGCAGTGCCTCCAATGAACTTTGGAGAATCATCCAAGAAGGCTTCAAACCTTACAACCCCGACAAGTTGACTAGAAGAGAAGCGGTTGATAGTCAACTCAACAACACCGCCTTGCACATGATTCAAACTAGTGTGGGGACAAAGGATTTGCCTCGTGTTCGGAACTACACCACCGCCAAGGAAGCTTGGGATGGGTTGGCCGCTAGTTGCATTGGAAGTGAGAGCACGAGAAGGAACAAGTATAATGCTCTTAAGAATAAAGCCGAAGGATTCATGAGGCTACCGGATGAAGATCATCAAGACATGTATTCAAGACTCCTCATTGTTGCCGATGACTTCCGTCTTATTGGTGCCACCCACATCAATGACTCTTGGATCAAGGAGAAGTACATTGAATGCATGATGCCATATGTACCCATTGATGTCAAGACCCTTGTTGGGAGAGAATGCTACTCCTCTCTCTCTTCTCAAGATGCCGTGCACGAGATGCAAGCCCTCAAGGTGCTCGAGCAAAACTCTCATGACTCTCTCAATCGTGCCATTGGTATGTCAAAAGGGAACAATCTTGCCTTGGTGGTCAACCCCTTAGATGAAGTGCACCCTCAAGAGCAATATAGGGCATCTTGGAGTATGTCCTATCCGGAAGATTTGGAATGCCACTATCATGATCACATGGCCTTCCATGCAAAGTCCTTTTGGGTTGATCCCTCCAAGGCCAAGGAAGACAACATCAAGAGAAACCACAAGAGTGGGTTCACTAGCTTTGGTCCAAAGACAAGATCATGCTACAATTGTGATGACAAGCGCCACTTCATTGCCGAATGCCCCTATGAAAATAGAGAGCTTCATAATGGAAGGCTCATTCCCAAGGACAAGAGCAAAGAATCAAAGGGCAAATACTCAAAAGCCCCCAACAAGAAGTTCTACAACAACAAGACGAAGAAGGGCAAGAGGCACCCAAAAGTCATGCTAGTGACTAGGGAAGAATATTCTTCCGATGAAGTTGCGAGCTCTAGTGATGATGAAGAAGGAAGCTCAAAAGAAATGGCCGCCATTGTCACTACCAACATTCCCTCTTCATCTCTCTTTGAATCCCCCAATGAGAATCCTCATATCAAGAATGCACATTGCTTCATGGCAACATCTTCCTTGGACACATCTATTGTGCTATCAACTCAAGAAGAATATTCCTCCGGGGATGATGAAGGTGATGATGAAGAAGATGCAACCTCTAATGGATTGGTCGCTCTTGCCTCCCTCTCCACTAACTCTTCATCACCAAGTGAATCTCCCAATGAGATCATTCATGTGGAGGAAGAAAGTTGCCTCATGGCCAAATCCTCCGAGGTATCATCTCCTAGCCCCTCTATGCCTAACATATCAAGTGATCTAGGGGTTGATGATGCTAGTCTAAAAGTAAAACAAGAAATGTTAGAATTTGATGAATTCTTGCTTAACCTACAAGGTATCAACAAAAAGCATGTTTCAAATCTCATGGCTCGTTTAGCTCAACAAAATGATATGCTTGAGAAAAAGGGTCAAATAGAGAGAGAAGACTCTCTTGAAATCCATGCTCTTAAAAATGCCCTTGAGGAAAGTCAAGAAACTATAGCCTCTCTTGAGGAGAGGCTAGAAAGTCTTGAAGAGCCTCAAGATGAAATTAACAAGCTCACTAAAGCTAGAGATCATGCTAGGGCTAAGACTAAATTGCTTAAAAAGGAAAAGGCCCAATTTGGTGTTGATCATGAGAAACTTGTGAAGGATCTAGATGAACTAGACAAAGCTCACAAAGCTTTGAAGAGTGAATACTCTCTCCTATCCAAGTCAAATGAGCAACTTCAAATTAGGCTTGCTTCATATGATGTACCTAGTTCCTCTACCCCTTCTTGTGATCATGCAAATATTATTGAGGAAAATGCTAGGTTGAAGGATGAACTTGCTAAGGCCTCCTCTCCCCAAAGTAAACTTTCTTTGGATGATCTTTTGAGTAAGCAAAGATCAAACAATGGGAAGGAGGGCCTAGGTTACAACGCCAAGGCAAAGAAGGCAAACAAGCAAAAGGCCAAGCCCGCACAAGAGAAGAAGAAAGATATCACCAATGGTGAAGCCCCTAAGGGCAACACCACTAATGATGATAATGCGGGAAATGCTAACCCTCACTATGTGTTATTTAAAGATTATTATGGTGATGTTTATGCTAAATATGTAGGCCCATATGATGGTTATGTTGCTTGGTCTATTTGGGTCCCAAAGACCCTTGTTGCTAACAAAAGAGGACCCATTGTGAAATGGGTACCTAAATCCAAGAATTGATCTCATGTAGGACTATGCCGCCGGAGGTTCAAAATGGGTACTTGATAGTGGATGTACAAGTCATATGACCGGCGGCAAGAACCTCGTCAAGGAGTTGAGGCCCAACATAAACAATATCACCGTCTCCTTTGGCGATAATTCTACATCCGAGGTATTGGGTTTTGGCAAGGTTGTGGTTGCACACAACATAACACTTGTGGATGTCATGCTTGTCAAAACCCTTGGTTACAATTTGCTTTCCGTTTCCGCCCTTGGCAAGATGGGTTTCGCCGTCTTTATTGATAATGATATTGTGGTCCTCTTGTGGAGCAAGACTCTAAAAGTCGCTTTCGTTGGGTATCGCGAACATAACTTGTATGTGGTGGACTTTTCGGGGACCACCACTTCAAGTGCGATGTGCCTATTCGGAAAGGCGGATGTGGGTTGGTTGTGGCATCGCCGCCTAGCCCATGTCAACATGAGAACTTTGCAAAGTCTTCACAAGGGGAACCATATTGTGGGACTAATGGAAAGTGTTTCTTTTGCCAAAGATCGTGTTTGTAGGGCTTGTGTTGAAGGCAAAATGCATGACTCTCCGCATCCAAGCAAGACTATCATCTCTTCCAAGAGGATCTTGGAGCTCCTTCATGTGGATCTCTTTGGTCCCGTTACTCATGCAAGTCTTGGTGCGAAGAAACATTGCTTGGTGATTGTTGATGATTACTCAAGATACACTTGGGTCTACTTTCTCAAGACGAAAGATGAGACTCAACAAATATTCATTGACTTTGCCACCGAGGTGCAACGCCAACACAACCTCCTCATTAAGGCAATAAGAAGTGACAACGGCTCCGAGTTCAAGAACTACACACTCAATGATTTTCTTAGTGATGAGGGGATTCGTCATCAATATTCCGCTGCTTACACCCCTCAACAAAATGGTGTTGCGGAGAGGAAGAACCGGACTCTTATGGATATGGCAAGGTCTATGATGGCGGAGTATAAATCCCGCTATAACTTTTGGGCCGAAGCCATCTCCACCGCTTGCCATTCTTCTAACCGGCTCTATCTCCAAGGGATTGAACAAGACTCCATATGAAATACTCACCGGCAACAAGCCTAATATCTCATACTTCAAGGTGTTCGGTTGTAAGTGTTTCTACCAAATCAAAGGAGTTCGTTTGTCTAAATTTGCTCCTAAAGCTTTGGAGGGTATATTTGTTGGTTACGGTGCCGAATCTCACACTTATAGAGTCTTTGATGTATCCTCCGGGATTATCATTGAATCTTGTAGTGTGAAGTTCGAAGAAAATGATGGCTCCCAAGTGGGGCAAGTTGATGTATGTGCAGGTGATGAAATACCTCAAGATGCCATAGTAAGAATGGGTGTGGGATTTTTCCGCCCCATTGAGGGACACGGTGTGGCGTCTCGGGAAGGACTATGCTCTACCACGGTGGAGCCCTCATCCTCTCAACATCAACAAACCCCATCAAGTGAAGCTAATGATGCACCAACCCAAGAACAAGAAGAAAACCCTCCCTCTCATGTACAAGATCAAGGACAAGATCAACCAAGCATTCAAGATCAACCATTTGATATTTGCACCTCACCAAACATTGTCCAAGATCAAGCACATGAGGTTGAGCATTCTCAAGAAATTGAGGAAGCTCAAATTGAAGGTCAAGACGGGGACCCAAATGATCAAGTTGATCAAGTGACACCTCCAAGGCCTAGAAAGACCAAGGAGGAGATCGAGGCCCGTCGTCTAGCAAGAAGAGATAGGATCCTTGAAATTCGTGGACACACTCATGACAAGGTCCTTGGTGATGTTCGAGCAAAGGTCTCCACAAGAAGGCAATTGGCTAACTTTAGCAATCATCATGCTTATATCTCCGTTGTGGAACCCAAGAAAGTATTTGAAGCCCTTGAAGATTCGGATTGGGTGGATGCCATGCATGAGGAACTCAACAACTTCAAGCGCAACAAAGTGTGGACCTTAGTAGAGAAGCCAAAGGAGTGCCGCAATGTTATAGGCACTAAGTGGATATTCAAGAACAAGCAAGATGAGTTTGGGAATATTGTGAGGAACAAGGCAAGATTGGTGGCTCAAGGTTTCTCTCAAGTTGAAGGGATTGACTTTGGAGAGACCTATGCTCCCGTGGCTCCTTGAGTCCATCCGTATCCTTCTTGCTTATGCATCGCATCATAACTTTAAGTTACAACAAATGGATGTTAAGAGTGCATTTCTTAATGGTCCTTTGCATGAAGAGGTTTATGTTAAGCAACCCCGGGGTTTGAGGATCCCAACTTTCCTAACCATGTCTACAAGCTTGATAAAGCACTTTATGGTCTCAAACAAGCTCCTAGAGCTTGGTACGAGCACCTTAAAGAATTGTTGGTAGACCGTGGGTTTGATGTTGGGCTAATCGACCCCACTCTTTTTACTAAGAGGGTTAATGGGGAGCTTTTCGTTTGCCAATTATATGTTGATGATATTATCTTTGGCTCCACTAACAAAGCTTTCAATGATGAATTTTCAAAGCTTATGACCGATAGGTTTGAGATGTCTATGATGGGAGAGATGAAGTTCTTTCTTGGTTTTGAGATCAAGCAATTGAGAGAGGGAACCTTCATCAATCAAGCAAAATATCTCCAAGACATGCTCAAGAGGTTCAAGATGACCGAGTTGAAGGTGTGGCCACTCCTATGGTCACCAAATGTCATCTTGCACTTGATCCCAATGGTAAAGAGGTGGATCAAAAGGTATATCGCTCCATGATTGGATCCTTGCTTTACCTTTGTGCATCTAGACCGGACATAGTGTTGAGTGTTGGTGTGTGTGCAAGGTATCAAGCTTCTCCTAAGGAGAGCCACATGATAGCTCTCAAAAGAATCTTTCGATATTTGGTTGATACCCCAAGATATGGTATTTGGTACCCCAAAGGCTCAAGTTTTATTCTCAATGGATATACCGATGCGGATTGGGCGGGTGACAAGGATGATAGGAAATCAACTTCCGGGGCTTGCCAATTCCTTGGTAGGTCCTTGGTGTGTTGGTCTTCTAAGAAGCAAAATTGCATATCTCTCTCCACCGCCGAAGCCGAATATGTTGCCGCCGCAAGTGGATGCACTCAATTGTTATGGATGAGGCAAACTTTAAAGGAATACGGTGTCATTTGTGACAAAGTGCCTCTATTATGTGACAATGAAAGTGCCATCAAGATTGCCTATAATCCGGTGCAACATTCAAGAACGAAGCATATTGAGATCCGGAATCATTTCATTAGAGATCATGTTGCCCGTGGTGACATTGAGCTCATCTATGTTCCAACCAAAGATCAACTTGCCGATATATTCACGAAGCCTCTTGATGAAGCAAGATTCTCTTATTTGAGGAATGAGCTAAATATCATTGATTCAAGGAGTATAGCTTGACCATCTTGCAAACACACCTTTGTCTCAAAACTTTATTTGGTTTAGATGTGGGCATGGAAATAGGGGAGTGCGGTTTAAACTATTGAGCTATCCCTCCCCCCATAATGCCAACATTAAATAAAATCATTCTCTTTATATCATATAATGATATGTGAGCTTCAATGATGAGTAGTGGTTTTGGGCCCAAGATATATCTTCGCGGTGCCATGCCATAACACTCATATATGGTGGCCTAGGCCACCACACTCTTCTTCGTGAAGAGTTGGAGTTGTTTGGTTTTCTCATTGGATCTTTTTGACATCTCCTTGTTTATGGGAAATCACTCATTTTTGGCCTTTATTTGCATTATTTGCAAAAATGAGTGATCATGTACCATCTCACAGTTTGGCGTATCTATCCTAAGCCTATCTCATCTAAGACATTTCCCTCACCTCTCAAGTGCATCATGTTCGTGGCAAAATCCTGCTTCTAGGCTCTGTTTTCTTCCCCACCGGAAGTTCCGGTCGTTTGGACCGGAAGTTCCGGCTGGTATCCTTTCACCTGGTTCACCCGGCTCGTTTCCTAACTGGCTGGTTCCTGCGAGACCGGAAGTTCCGGCTCCAGCGAGCGGAACTTCCGGCCTTAAGTGACCACTATATAAAAGGGCCGAACGGGTGAGCAGTTCCATCTTCATCTATTCCCCACTTTCCAAGATCTATTCTTTGGTGCTCCTCCCCTGTGACGGCTGCTGCTCCTCCGGCCAGATCTCTCTCCTCCGGCGACCTCCGCCGGATCGGCTCCGTGGATCGGCATCCACTCCCTCTCCTCTCCCATGGCCCCTCCCGGTTTGTGCCCTCTCCCTCTCTATGTGTGGGTAGACCTCACTAGATGAAATATAGGGCATACTCTAGGCAATGCTATGGTAGAACATCTTTAGATGCCCTCCCCTGACTAGAACATGCTTAGGATGTTGGTGTAATGTAGATTATCAAGTCATGGCCTCAGATCTGGTGAGAAATTGTGCTGTTTTTCGAACAGCCGGATGTTCCGGCTCCATGGGCCGGAACTTCCGCCGGTTCTCACCGGAACTTCCGGCCTGGCGAGTTTTTCTGCAATTGCTCAATATCCTGTGCAGGCTCTAGTTCCTTGTTTTCCTTGTCCTTGTGCACTTTTGTTTCATACCTATCATGCTGTCTCCACCCAGGTTCTTCCAAGAAGAGGAACAAAGGTCACGTGGACGAGATTGAGGAAGAACTTGAGCAAACACGGCCTTCAAAGCTCACCTCTCGTCAGCAAGCATCTCAAAGGTCAAAGACACCCGCTGCTCGGGGCAAGAACATCCATGTATCCGTGAAGAACATGCAATATCCTGAGTACAAGGAGATCCGTGACATGAACCCGTACCTCACTCCTCGGAGCAACCGGGTTTCGGATAAGCGCTTCCACAACAAGACTCAAGAGGAGATCTTCTATGAGGTGTATGTGCCATTCAAGAAGGGGGTAACCCCTCAACATGCTATTGACACCGGCAAGATGGCCGCTTCGAAGTACTTTGAGGAAGCTTATGCCATGTGTGGAGAGTTTGGGCTCTATCCCATAATGGAGCTCACCAAGGAGTATGATGTGGAGATGATTCATCAATTCTATGCCACCGTTCATTTTGACACGGATGAAGCCAAAACCTTCCGGTGGATGTCTCATGAGAAGCTTCTTGAGTCCAACTTGGCGAAGTTCGGGGATGCCCTTGGATACCCGCGCCTCCCGGGCGTTGATGCAAATGGATGGAGGTGCCACGACAGTTCTTTCTCTCAACCAAGGGAAGTGTTGGAGCCCCTCTATATCAAAGGTTGGGGCATCCCGGGCAAGAGTGCGGATCTTCTCCCTACTTGGGACATCATGCTTAGGGTCTACCGGGAAACCATTGGACCAAAAGGTGGCAACCTTGATGAGCTGCACTTGTATGAAGTCGACCTTATGGCAAACTCGTTTGCAAAGAGGGGCACCGGTGAGAAGATTGATGTGATGGACTACATCTACAATGAGATGTGGTCATGTGTTATGGAGAAGAAGCTTCCCGCCTATGCTCCGTACATTATGAAGCTCATTGAGGACACTTGGGTGGCTACTTGTCAGACTTCCCTCATCCACTCCATTCCTCTCAACGTCACCATGCATGATGTGAAGGTTCTGAGGACCAAGCGCCACAACACTCCTATTGAAGATGTGCCTCCCAAGGATGAGAAGCCACCTAGCTGGGCTTCTAAGCTTGCTCGCCGCATGAGACAGATCTTTTGCCTCACCGCTGCAGTCAACCACCGCCAGTATCGCAGCACGCAGAAGCCAAGAAGTCTCGAGTTCGTCAGAAGAGCATCATGAGGGCTCTTGCGGTGGAAGTGTCTCCTCCCGGATCCGAGGAGAATATCACTCCGGAGGCTGAGTGGATCTCTCAGCATGGTCTTCCTCTTCCTCCCGATGGGCTTGAGATCGAGTCTCCTCCACACACTCCACCCTACCCCGGCGCTCCATCGGATCTTCCTCCCGGCTGGGCTAACGCCGACCCTTGGGACGTGTAGTTGCTCCTTTCCCTTTTTGGTGCCTTGGTGCCAAAGGGGGAGAGTGAGACCTTATAGGTTGCTCTCCGGTAGGGTTGAAAATGAAAGGGAAACTTTCCTTCTGTTTCCGAAGAAAAAGGAAATGGATGGCCAAATACGGAAAAGGAAGCGGCATTTAGAGAAAAAGAAACGGAAACGGCAAAATCCAAAACGGAAACGGAAAAGAAAACGAGGGAGCCCTTTCCGACGGAAAGGAAAACGGCAGAGGAAATTCCGGAAAAATAAATACGGAAAGTTTCCGAAAATATAACCTAGAGAGGCTCGTGCATTTAGTAGGACTATATTTACACATGAAACTGAACCTAGCCACGTATCAAGTCCACTAATTACTCTAACCCTAATCACTTTGTATAATTACGTGTGCATGCAGCCGTTAAACTATGTGTTACTTTATGTTGAATTGCCGCTTGTCGAAGTTAAGTGATATATCTTGTCTTATTATTATTTTATTTATGTGTGTCTTTCAGTCTACAAATCGGTATTATACCGCATTGTGTTGTGGCAAATATTCGTTTTCGTAACGTATCGGCTACGTTTTCGTTCTGTATTCATATCCGATGATTTCCGTTTTCATATTCGTTTCCGGGATTTCCGATCCATTTTCGATTCCGATAAGATAGAGGGAAACAAAAACGATAAAACATTTTTCCGTCCGTTTCCGTTTCATTTTCAACCCTACTCTCCGGTGGGTATTTGCATGGGGGGAGTCACAAGCTCGTATTTGGCTTTGATTTTTATCGCTTGTGATTCTATTTGTCTTTGTGGTTGAACTATGTCGTCTATCTATGTGGTTGAACTATGTCCTTAGTTAATTTGGCTTGTAAAACTTTATCTATGTGGATGGTTATCTCCGTTTATGTGTCTTCCATGGGTATCTATATGTGCATGATTCTATTATCAATATGCTTATCACTATATTGTATTGCTAACCCTTGGAAGACGGATGCTAGATATAGGGGGAGCTTCCTATACCCCTATGCTCATATCTAGGGGGAGCTCCTCTATATTCATTCCTTGCAAATACGTGTGTTGTCATCAAACACCAAAAGGGGGAGATTGAAAGAACATTTCCCGCCCTTTTGGGTTTTGTGTGTTTGATGTCAACACTAGGTATTCATTTATGTGTGTTGATGTAGACAGGTACAAGTTTTCGAAAAACCCTGTCGATCGGTAAAGTGGAGTGGTTATTGAAGCCATGAAGGTTTCCTTGTTCTGGCGGAAGTTCCGGTGCCAACAGCCGGAAGTTCCGCCCTGTTGCTTCCCGCAGAAGGCCTTCAGCTTCACTCTGTGTTCAGTTTTCCTTCTCCGGCCGGAAGTTGAGAAGATGGCCGGAAGTTCCGGTCAGCGGAACTTCCGCCCAACTTCCGGACAAGTTCCGAAAGTCGGCATTTGTGGCTCAGTATGTTCCGTAAGGTTTTGGTCGGGAAGGCGGAACTTGGCGGAACTTCCGGTCACCGGAAGTTCCGCCCTAGTTCCGCCCTAGTTCCGCCCTCACCGTTTTCGACAGGTTGGAGACGAAGACTGCACTGGCGGAAGTTCCGGCTCTAGCCGGCTTCCGGCCGGAACTTCCGGCCCTCCAGCCGGAACTTCCGTGTTACGAGAAATGGTCCAAACGGTCAGATCTGAGAGCTCCAATCATATAAATAGCTCTCTTCTCCAACGGGACAAGCTGCTCAATTATTGCACAAGAAATCTGCCAAGCTTCACCACCATTAGAGCCACCTCAAGAAACACAAGATTTGCAAGATCTCCTTCCTCCCCCAACCAAAGTTCTTGATCTTTGGGGATTCGAAGGCGACCCCCGCGATCTACATCCTCACCGAAGCGTTCTTCATTTCCCCTCACTTGTTTGAGGGATCTCATGCTAGTGTTCCTATTTGGTTCCCTAGTTGATTTGTCGTTGATGTATTGTTGTTGATTGTTGTATTGTTACAGATTTGGGAGCCTCCAATTCAGTTGTGGATGTGTGCCCCAAGAACCTTGTAAAGGCCCGGTTTCCGCCTCGAGGAAATCCCTTAGTGGAAGTGGGCTAGGCCTTCGTGGCGTTGCTCACAGGAGATCTGAGTGAAGCCTTCGTGGCTGTTGGTTTGGCTTGCGTAGCAACCACACTCCTCCAAACGTAGAGTACCTTCTTGCAAAGGAAGGGAACTACGGGAATCATCTCCGTGTCAACGCGTGCTACACTCTCGGTTACCTCTATCCCACTCTATCTCCTATATATTGCGTAGCTATATCTTGCTTAGTTGATAACCTTGTCATATAGGTGAATTCACTTAGTTGCATATCTAGAGAATTTACCTTTGTGTCAAACCTAAATTGAAAAAGAACTAAAAATTGGTTAGCACCTATTCACCCCCCCTCTAGGTGCGGCATACGATCCTTTCAGAGGGGCAATCCTAGTTCATATTTAAAAATATTGAAATATTTTTCTTTAAGTATGAACGCATAACTGAAATTCAAATATTTGACTAGGGGCCACTGTCCAGTCAACTCCACATGGGTAACATACTAACATTCAACACTTTGCAAAGTCGACTTAGCAGCTCCAGGACGGATGTGGTTTTCTTAACCCGTTCGGCGACTTTCTGTCTGCAACCAACAATGTCAGGCCGTCTCAGTGAGGAGCGGCAGCGGCGCCACGCCGTCGACACGGTCTAGAGGTTGAAGACGAAGGGCATCTAAAAAATTTCGTTGTAATTTTGTTTTTTTGTTAAGGTGCTTTGAACTATTCGATGTTTCTCAGCCTTTTCTTAATGCCGGGATTGTATTAAAAAAAGAGGTAATGAAAAATGATGTCAATATTGTGGGGCTTTTTCCAGAGAGAACGGTTTTCAACCATCAAAAATTGTTAGGTGACATTACGTGACATTGTTTTAACTTGTTTTGATGGCGGTTATCATTCACCATCGACTAGAAAAATCGGATGTTTGGCAGCTCGTCTGCTTGCTCCAGGAAACTAGAATTCAAACGTTCTCTTACAATTTCCCATAAAAGAAGATCTCTCAAAGGCTCATCCTGTCTGAACCAAGCCTGCTAACGAAACTACTAGCCTCCGATGCCTCTATTAGAAGGTTGGTTCTAGCTTGTTCCAGGAAGATGAAAGATTACTTGATTTCCAATTCCATCAACCAAAATTGAGACACTTGAAAAGCAACCAAATTGAGAACTAATTGGTACGGTTTTTTTTTTTTGTCCCCATGTTCTCCAAGCACGAGGGATGCCAATATTTTCCACACACCAGATGCACGCGTGCATGCATGCACGCAATGCCGGCGGCTACACACTAGGATAAAGCTTCCTCTCCTCTAACGTCATCATCATGTTGGATATACACTAGCAACATGTCTGCCAATTCAACTACTATTCAAGATATCCAGGGGCACCATCGAGTGGTAATCCACGGCATGCATGCACAAGTAAGTTAGGCAAGCATGGAGTGTGGTGTGGCCACTGACTAGTGAGTAGTGAACCATTTGCAAGCTATGTTTTGACTTTTGTTAGATATAAGCTCGTGTTTCCCTTGTATTGGCAATCATGCAAATTAACAAATGTACTGATATTCAACGCATGCAATCTTACAATGGGGAGAGTTACTGGATAAGAAGCACAAATGGAGCTAATGCCAATAGCACCTCTTCCACAAACCGTTTAATTTCTTCATCCGTGTCACCCTCCACCTTTGAGGTTTCAGCATCAGCAGCACCCATTTCAAAAAAAAAAAAAAAAAAAAGCATCACCAGCACCATTGTCCATCGGCACACCGAAAGGACCTGACACAATGTGTTATAATCTTCTCCAAGACAAGGAAGCCTCGTCTCAGGGGTTTCAAAAGTATGGACAGTCGTTCTTAAGCATCACACGCCCTACAGCTAGTTTTGAAATTGCTGTACATCCAATTCATGTGGATGCAAATACGCAATTCAAACTAAACAGTTTAAGCTCCACGACAGACCAAAATATTCATGATCTGTTAAATATTGTTAGACCTGTGTGTGAGGATGCATACAAGATAAAGATTATTTATAAGACAGAAAATAACCTCATATTCAAGCGGCGAACTACATAATTGGCATTCAATTATATTTTGTTATTCCAAATATTTTTATTTGGCACTTGTTGGGAGATATTATTCGCGCACTAATCGCCCGCCATGAATTAGGGAGCGACAGAATTTGAAGTTACCACGTGGCAATGGAAAAACCTAGCAATTGTCACCCACTGTCCAATGGAAGATCCGATGGCGCGCTGACAACTTGTTTGCTCCATGGGACCAGATTTCAAACGTTCGCTCAATATAATTTGCCTATTTTTAATTACATGGTGATGGACACATTTACACCTCACACTCACACCTATGCACCCAGACATGTGTGCTTTCTTACAAAAACACATACTTGCTCGCATACCACATAAGAACAACACAACACACAATTTGCCACTGTAAGCACACACTTGTACCATGCAGATAGGTTACACCACCTCAAGTCTTAGGCTGGTCATAGTGCATAGTAGTATCATATGCTAGTAGTGGGTGGTATTATCAGAAATTCAATTCAGCACATGGGAGCATATGCTTCTGCTACCGGAAAAACATTTTGAAATGTTAAAAAAATTCGGACAACAATTTTCTCGTTTAGGTATCAACATTTTACGTACGCACATCAAGTTTTGCGAAAAAACGATATTTTTTGTGACTTGTGTGAAAAAGGCAAACAAAACGTCTCGTACACAACCTCTTTTTACAGCAAAATTAGTCTTTTTTTACATATGACACTCAAAATGTCGGTTTTCCGTGGAACCAGTTTGTGAACGTGTAAAATTTCGAGATGTATCCAAATTTTTCAACATTTTAAAAATGCATTTAAAACGAAGTTTAAAAACTGGGAGCATATGCTCCCGGGTGCCAAAACGCCACTCATTGTGGTATTATAGATTACTCATAAGTTTCTAAACTTATTGTTTTGTAGAATCTCAATGTAAATATGTGTATAAGATCTATTTGGCATTTACTTTTCTCGTAACGTGCGCTATGATACAGTATCCACCTGTGTTACTACTCTAAGAGCAAGTACAATAAGTCCTAGTCAGCTGGCTATAAGGATTAAAATAATATATTATTGCCTAGTTGGAGGAAAGAGAGGAGGAGAGAGAGGAGGAGTGGGCTCTTATGCAAGAGTCAGTCACTATGTGAGAGTGAATGGTGGGCCATGCAATAATAAAGTACTATAATTTTATAGCTCACTATTGTAAATGTTGGCTCTAAGATGGCTATAGATGATATGACACTTAGCTTATAGCCAACAGTTGGCTCTACTATTAAACTTGCTCTAATTCTATATCTTCTCCTTAATTCGATGCCACATCAATATTTTTATGGACCTAAAATGCATGATACTACCTACGATACTAATACTATGGTCAACCGTAGCGATGAGTCATTACTTATTTTGCGTGTTGGGACATAAGTATTCTTTACATGGGTCAGTCCATGAATCCTGCATGGCGCCAGATTGACCAAAATAAATGCGAAGTCCAAACAATTCAATATGGTCAACAAGTTAATAAATAAAGAAATAAAAGAAAAATTATGTCAAGATAGGATACCCAAGAGAAACGTATAGATGATGGGCTATTTCACTCTGGATCTTAGTCAGTTCCAATCTGTCTGGTGAACCATGGATTGTTGGACCAAACTTTACCTTCAGTATTTTCTTTTTACCTCGATTGCTTTTTTTTCTTCTTTTCCCCAATGTTTCTTCCTTTTCTTTGATAATTTTTTTGCTGTTCTTATATTCTCTCATCTTAGTTGCGAGCTAGTGTTATATTGCATATGAGGGATTAGTTTTTGAATGACTGTTGCTCAACATTAACATGTGATTGCCGTAAGGATTTCTAAGGACATGAGATTATATGCATTTTCTACTATAAACTATGTGTTTCAAAGCATCCGTAAGAGAAATTCCGCATTCTTATCCTGACGAGAACTCTCGATCGACTTCAGTTGTCTATCAAGTTTACAAAAAAGGCACCAGGAGAGACACAGCCCTTGTTGTTTTCTTGTAGAAAAACTAGTACTCTCTTTGTGGCATGAAACATGTCTTAACGTTGTTCAAATTTGGTTGTATCTAGATATCGTTCATGAAACTGAGGGAGTAGTTTAGCTAATATTCTTTCGGCCATGAAACCAACCACTTGATTCCCATGTACTTAGACTGAGTAATTCATCTTGGTGAGGATGAAAACTGAAACTTAGAACATATATAACAGATTATCTATAATAGGGAACCTAAACTAGGTGATATAAAAGTTATACATTACCACATAAGGTTTTTTACATAACCAAATCACTTGTTGTTTTTCCAGATGATGCAAAATAGGGCACATGTGCCACACTTGGTGATGCAAAATAGGGCACACGTGCACCAAATCCATTATTCTTCTTTGATTCACTCTTCCAATTGAACAATTTAAACTTAAATTCAAACAATTGTACTTTAATTTTAATGCTTCTAATTCATTAGATAGGTTCGATACATCTAAATTTGACTTCAACGATACATAAAAATCTAAACTTCGATACACACTTTAACCCTAATCATCGACAAATACTTCGACACTTGCCCTAAACTTCTAGACTAAGATAGGTAGAACTAAACATTGATCCAACACATTCTAGAGATCATTCCACGTCGTCATCGGAGTCGCTGAGGTCGTTCCAGAAATTCGAGTCCAACTCAGAGGAGGAGCCCGACAAGACAAAAATGTTGGAGGGGCCAGCCTTCAACGCCGCAGCCTCAACTTTCTTCTTCTTCTTGACGGTTTCTCTCACCGCGAAGTACACTAGCTCGAACTGCACAAGCTTCAGTTGTTCACGGTGAAGCTTCTCCGTTGCCACGTCGTCTGTCTCTTGCAACCTAATATGCCTGAACACGCGACGATTCTCCTTCTCCTGCTCGATGGTGACCACCCCACCGGCGGCGAGAGGAACCTGACCTCCTTGAGGCTCTCCACGTCAGGAAAATTCATCTCTCCCCAAGGGTGGTAGGACATGCACGCGCCAAAGTCGTACACACACGCAGATGCTTCGGCGATGCAAACATACGGAGCCACCAGCGCACGCCGTTGAAGGTGATCTTCGTGGCACATAGCGATTTGACGGGGAAACGGCGGAGCACCCGCCTGTTTTGAGGTGGGCGGGCGGCAGGAACATCACGAAGCAGAGGCAACACTGATACATCACGTGTTGGAGAAACATTTTTAGGCCAATGTGATCTAAAATTTAGTTTTTGCATCACCTAGTCTATTGAGCTGCTCTTAATGTGCTCCCTAAATAGCTTATTTTACAGAAGGCTCTAATGTTATTTTCAAGCTAGAAGAAAAAATTCAAAAGTAGTACTACCTCTGTCCATAAATAGATGTCTTAGATATGTCAAAATTTGGATGTATGTAGACACTATTTAGTGTATAGATACATCCTAATTTAGTATGTGTATTGATTAAAACACAAGCGTTGGATCAAAGATAAAGGTGGCGATCGTACTTCTAAAATCCGCAACCAGACAGGAAGGGGATCCACTCCAATAGCCGCGGCAAACTCCCGACCACCGCTCACCGCCCACCGCGCCTGCGCCTCTCTCTAGATCGGAGTGCCGCACAGACCACGCGACCATGGCGGCCACGGCCAACACCTCCTGCCTCCCGGCCAGCGGCGCCGGCATCCGGACCAGCGCGAGGCCGGCAATGCCCGCCGTTGGGTGCGCTCCCGGAGGCGGCGGGTTTCGCCGTAGGAGCGTGCGGCCTCTCCTGTGCCGCTCCTCCTCGGCTGCGGCTGGGACTGGGGGGAGCGGGATGATGGAGGACTACAACACCGCCATGAAGCGTATGATGCGGAATCCATACGAGTACCACCACGACCTTGGTACTAACATTTGCTGGCCATATGATTATTTATTGATAATTGATTGGCCATATGAATTGTGCATGTTTATTTGATTTACGGAAGAAAGTTCAGTTAGAGAAATGTGCGTATTTGTAGGACTCCCATCTGTGAGAAAATGTTAAAATGTGTTGCTCATAGGACTCTCAAGCACTAATTGGACTTGGAGCATTGATGGCCCAATGTATTTTGGGATGTAGCAATGTGTGCGTGGTTGGTTTGCTTCGTCAGTGTTTGTTGGACCCTCCTAGATGAAATGAACCAAACCTGTTCTTGGTTATCTTAAATAATGGTGCAAAATCTTCTCCTCTTGGCCAATGAATTCGTGGTTATAGTAAACCTACATTTGTGTGAGCTAATGTTAGAATGGAAATTTGGATCCAGCCCATTTGTTAAGCTTTATGACCAACAAGTTACAACTTTATAAGTAGCTGCTGGATTGATGCTCTTTCTGGTTCTGTAGATCAGCATATGGTTAAAAATATTTGTTGGGATGCGCCTTATCATTTCTTGGTTAAATGACGGCTTAGTATTAAATCATCATCATCATCATCATCATGCCGTGGAAGTCTTAAAAAATGAATTTGAGCATTCTCGGTATGTTTCAGTGATTACAGGTTTATGTTGGGTAACAGAAACTTCCCTTTTGAGCATATCATTGACTAATCATTTACATAAATTTCATGCAAGACATAGCAAGGAGACAGGACTTAGGCCATGTCGTTTTCTGGGTTGGGTGGTGAGTGGTGACAATAACTGGTTTTCCATTGATTTCTTCGTTTACTGATCTGAGTGTATTAGTTATCTCAATTGGTCCATTCATGGCAACATAACAGATAAGGAAGATAGGATGAAAAATTACCATCTTGAAGGCTTTGTAATTAGCATTTTTTTCCTTCATTAGCATTTTGCTGTTTATATGGTTTATATCTGGTGCCCTAAGAATAGCATGACCCTTCTACTTTTGTGGCTTTAAGTATACATATTTGGCAAGGCAATCTTTTATCTTCCATTCTCAACTTTGGATTTATGACATGCTCTCTTTTATGTTCCATTTTCAGATATGGATTTAGGATCTGTTTGATCTAATAAAAAAACAGTGGCATTGTGGTCATGTTAGGAAAAATGCGATATTTTGTTTGGATGTGTGTTGTAACCTCATGCGCCAATTCAGAATAACTCAAATATATGTGAAGTACTGTAGAAAAGTCTACAGGGGACAACTTTATTTACAATTAGATATTGGCCCGTCATTCTGCTGAGTCTATTTGCTTGCTTTCGCTTATCTTATTATCATTTCAAAAAATGCTGGACAAAATGTAATGATTATTTGGAGCCAAAGAGAACTATCACTCTTTTACATTGATGAGTTAATTATTAAACACCTTAGGTATGAATTATGCTGTCATAAGCGATAGCTTGATTGTTGGCTCGCAACCTCAGAAGCCCGAAGATATTGATCACTTAAAAGATGAGGAAAACGTAGCCTACATTCTTTGTCTACAACAGGACAAGGACATCGACTATTGGGGAATTGATTTCCAAGCTGTTGTCACTAGGTGCAAAGAACTTGGCATTCAGCATATGAGAAGACCGGTGAGTTTCTTACTTATCCACTGACTAAGTGTCATGTGCTTTGCCTTCTTCTTAATTTCCAACTTAAAAAAATACTGTCGCTCTTCATTCTGTTTACATTTCAGTTTTTACGTCGTAATATTTGGCATTTCCGTAGACTCGTTCTCTGATCCATGTAGTAAATCTGTGGCGAGGAGTAAATTGATGATAAAAGAGTGAAATTGTGTTTTAACTGTTGTCAGTCCATTGTTGGCTTTCACAAGGAACTTCATGGTTCGATTAAAATGATCAAATTAAAGATTAATCATAGCACATCCATATTTTCTTTTATTATGACAGCAGATTAATTAAGCTAAACATTTAGCAAGAATGATCTGTAGTATGTTGAGTCTGAATTGTATTGTGCAATCTCTGAAAGTCAACCAAAAATAGAAAAGGTCGCAACAAGTAATCTTGAAGAAACCTAGCTGCAAACTATAAGCAAACTGCGAGCTAAGGATGTTTTTGCAGAGGAAAACAGAGGATTATTACAATTCCTTGCTTGCAGGCAGTAGACTTCGATCCAGATTCATTGAGGAAACAATTGCCCAAAGCAGTTTCAGCACTAGAATGGGCTATATCACAAGGCAAAGGCCGAGTTTATATCCATTGCACTGCTGGACTTGGAAGAGCACCTGCGGTTGCAATTTCTTACATGTTCTGGTTCGAGAATATGGACGTAAGCTCACTAAATCTAATCATATGCATATGGTAGCTAGAAATCACGAAGTCATGTTTCCGCATAGGTACACTACATTTAAACCATGATCAAGCTTTACTACCATTACTATTCATTTGTTTCAGCTTAACACGGCTTATAACAAGCTAACCTCCATAAGACCTTGTGGACCCAGTAAGAAAGCTATCCGTGCTGCGACCTATGACCTAGCAAAGAGTGATCCAAATAAAGAGGCTTTTGAGAGCCTGCCGGAGCATGCTTTTGAGGGAGTATCAGTTTCCGAGAGGAAGTTAATACAGGATTGTGTTCGTGCTCTCTACAAGGCATGAGAAGGAAAAGGAAAAACATCACAACAGGTGAAGTGTTCTTGATTGTCCATTATCAACCACAAGCCCTCCTGTGATGTTCTTTTTATTGTGCAGCTGAACAGGCCGGGGACGAGGTAAGGCTGGACTGGATTGGTACTAGATGCCGTAGTGAAGAGGTTTGACCCAAGCTGTCATCAGAATAAAGCCTATGCATGTATTTGTCGGTTGGTATAATAAGGAAATAAAGAGGCGTGAAAAGATAGTAGCTACTACGCATGATGAACTTGATTGCAGGTTACCACTTATTTTTTTCAGAGATCATATAAGCGGCTTGATGATCCATGTATTAATAAATCTGTCGATATACCTATCATTACAACATTGCTGCTATGTGAATATCAGTTCGTATTTAGCTATTGTTAGCAACATATTTAAGTTATTACATGACGTCCGAGTATATATCATATCGTTGCCAAATGTGATGTGTATACTCATCTTGGTTGATGCCAGAAATTTTCTCGTCTTAGAATCACAATACAGTTCAGTTTCTTCTGTGTTCGCATGAAAGTTTACTGTTAATTTATGCCGATTACTTCCTTTGCTGCAGTTAACCTGTTTTGTGTACCATTTGGTTTTCTCTCTCTAGTCAGCTTGATCACACCCTTGTGCTTGAAAGATTAAGAACACTTGAATACAATCTGCTCTCTTATATATATAGTTCTCAATGAAAAAGAACATCTCTTACATCGCGCATGATGCACTGACCAATTTAGGTCAGCTGTAGGGGTAAGTTGGTTACTAGTTTATGAAGCACAGATACAGCCTATTTTTTTTCGTAGCTGCATCTGAATTCATGACCTCAGCGCATCATCTGCCAATAGGCATAAACTTACTCGATATAGTTAACTATATCTGAATCTCCGATCCGGTTGGCGTCAATCAAGGTGTCGACGCTGCATGAAACACAAGAAAACGAACATCAGAGAGCAAGCTTAATCACAAATTATGTTCAGGTCATAATTCTGATACTCCTTTTGGCCCAAACTAAGGAGTAACAAAATCAAACAAAGATGAAACGTTGAGAAAAGAAAATTTTAATTGCCTGTTGAAGATGGTGTCATCCAGGAGTCAGGGATACGCGAGACCACTGGCGGGGTTGGCTGCCCAGCTACAAAATCAACGTGAAAATCAAATCAAAGTCAAATTCAGATAAAATGAGAACTTGAATGAAATCGTGTGCATGAGGAAGAGAGCAATGTGTGCCACGTACTGAAGCAGATGAAGAGGACTTGAGGCGGGAGGACGACGCCGCAGGAGATGGGGAGGTACATCATGCGGACGGGGTCGATGGGCTTGGGGAGCATGCGGTTGACGTCGCCGAGGATGACCGGGCACAGGCACCGCAGCGACCGGTCGTCCACCGCCGCCGTGCTGTTGAGGAACATGCCCAGCCCGTTGCAGCACTCGCTCTGCGGCGTCGGCGTGTCCGCCTCGCTCCCAGTCAGGAACGACGCGCACGTCATCAGCCCGGCCAGGGGCGTCACGCAGTCCGACGGCGACGATGACACGCCGCCGTTGCCTGGCTGCTGCAGGCCCGGGAACCCGGGCAGCGGCGGCTGCGTAGTCGCCCCGCCGCTGCTGCACGGCGCCGGCGTAGCGGGCGATGACTGCAATGGCGGTGGCGAGAAAGGCTTGAAGCGAGGCGCCGGGGGCGACGTCGGCCTGCCTCCGGCTCCTGCTCCGGCTCCGCCTCCGGGCATCCCTGGGAAGCCGCCGGGGTTGCGCTGCCTGACGCCCGGGAACCCCGGGAACCGGAGCTCGTCGGCGTCGGCTCCGTCGCTAGTGATCCTTGCCGCCTCCGATGACCGCGCCGCCATCACCATGGCGGCCACCACCATCACGACCAGCGCGCGCTTCGACGACGCCATCGATCGCCCTCCTGGCAGGTATCGATCGACCACAGAGAGCAAGATCGATGGAGGAACACTGGCTAGCTGCCTCTGTATGATGACATGAGTAGTCCGTGGATCATCTCGATTTATAGGTCTACATGGCCTGTGTAGCTCAGTGATTATTATACCAAACTATACAAGTGATTAGCACAAAGATCATGCGTGGTGGATTGCTCTACTTTATGGTCCGATCTTGGGGCACCAAACGAGGTGTCTTTACTTAGGTGGATGTTCAAGAAACAAAGGCATTATGAAAATGGAAGCAGGTTCATCATCTTGGAGACATGTATGCATAATGTATATATATGAATAACACTTTGCTCCTCATCATTTTAGAGTTTGCAAAAATAGCAAGACTTCTCCCCTCACAAGTCGACTGGATTTTTTTGATAAACCAGTTGACCCGAAGTTCTTTACGCACCAGAGAGAAGAAATAGATAATAATAATTTCAGTAACCAAAGAAAATATTAACATATAAAAACATACATTTTTGGTCGACCAAAATAGGATGGGAAAATGAAATGCAAGTAAATAATGAACACATATTCATTATCATAAAAATCACATTCACATCACAAAAAGACATGCACATTTTGAAAATGTTTAGGTAATTTTTAATGTGCAACCGTAAAATGCAAAATAAATTATTAGTAGTATACAAATATATTTTGCCTATTTAAGTAAATCGGTTGCACAATATAAGAACATACGTTGCGTCATTTACTTTTTGTGGAAAATTAAATAACCAATATGAATTATCAAAACATATTTAGTAGTATGACAGAAATATTTTGCAAATTTTAGTTCACGAGTTGCACATTACAAAAACAAAATGTTCGTAGTGTATATTTAAATGCAAGAGAACACTTTAAAAGTACATGAAATGGTTGTACATGAAAAATGTATGATTATTTTAGATTAAAAAGTGCAACTGCAGAGAAAAAAATGACTAAATAAAGAAAACCGACTGAAGAAATAAAGTTCCAGTTCACTGATCTGGAGCAAAACCAGAGTAGTGAAGATATTTATGCAAGTCTTATTTTGAACCAAAGCTGAACATGTACCACGACTCACATTTTACTTTGTGAGTGCTAGAATTAATCATGTCTTTGGGCTTCAGGACAATTATAATCATGTTTTTGCGCTTTACATTTATAATGTTGAATCCCACACTCCTTTATCTACTCCGATGTGTCCGTTCTTCGACCGAGGTCTCCAGTCTTTCCCTCTTTTTTCTGTTTTTTATTCCGGGTTTTGTACTTTCGTAGTGTTTGCCTGCAGTTGATATATACCTCTGTTTGAAGGGAGGATTGCGGATCTGCGCTGGCGTATTCGGAGTTAGATTGGTTATAGTTTACTATCTGCTGGCGTTTGGTATGCTCATGTTCGAGGGGTCGATTGAGGTAGTATTTGCCTCCACGAGGCAGCATCATCAAGAAACAAGAGTGCAGGCGTCGCAGCAGCTCATCGACGCCGCCACCACACCATCCACATTGCCAACATCCATACATACACGACGGCGCCAGCGCAACCTGGTAATCCTAAAAGCTACCACCATCTTGTCGCCAAAGATTCCCACGAAAATGATTCAGTGAAGTTTGCAAGGATAAATATATCTGACTGCATCCCTAGCTCCGTATGTAAATTAAAATTCACTCAACAGAAGGTATGAAATCTGTTGGTTTTTTTTACATATTGTCGCACAAATGCATATGCACTGTAACGTGACAGAGTGTTGCATTATCTCTTGGTACAATGGCACAAAAGAAGAGAGCCAACATTCGTCCCACATATGTACAACAATCACTTGATTGCCATGTTTTCACCATGCCTACACATGGCTACACGTGGTGCGTCTCTGACTTCAGACATCGCTCCGCAAGCCCCCATCCAAGATCGATCCGACCATCGTCTTTTTGCTGGTGTCGCAGGCTTGCATAAGCGTGCATACATCGTTCTTCTCAAGGAATTTCTCGCCGTTGACCAGGATTAGGGGGGTATATTCCAGAACCATTCTCTTGCACTACAAACAGATAATAGCCAAACATGTCAGTCTTGCTTACAACCTTACATTTTATCAAGGACAACGTCTCCTAGTATAAAGCATCGAACGATAAGGATCTTTCAAGTGGTTTATTGCTGAGAGGACATAAGGCCCACAAATGCATGATAGTGTACGAAACATGTAAGACTCGTAGAGTATATGTGACAGCTAGACAATAAGTGACAAATAGCTTACCTGCTGGACATGGCCTTGAACCTTGTCACACTCCTTGATTAGAAGTTGAATTATCTCAAACTGCATACATCAGAAGGAAGACAGAAAGGGTTAGCTCAGGCCAGTGACTTTGTCAATGAAGGAAATTAACTACCTGTGCATCAGGATCTTTCATTTTGGAGAGAACTTCATCGACGAGATGGTGGCACAATGTGCAAGTGCTTTCGCTTTTCTCGACAGAAAGAAAAGTTACATCCTTGCAGAGGCCATGCTGTTTGCAGAAGTCATCTGGCTTGATCTCGCTAACCTTGGCAAAGAGAAGATTTGTGTAGGAGTCCACCATCTCAACACACTGCAGAGACATAAAGATTATGGAAAACAAAAGGTCACATATACTGTAGCCGTTTGGACCACCTTTCAGCATGGCTTGTAACCTTGTGGTAAGGCATGATAGAAGTGCTTACCTTCTGTTCTAAGGAGAATGTCTGAGCACAAGCACCGTGAAGGATCTCCATGATATCATCTTGTGTTTGTTTCTCACTTAGATAAGTTACAGCTTTATTTAAGATGCTCTCACAAGTTGAGCATACTGGGTGGCCGCTAGTAGCAGGGACAGGAATTTTGCTAGACATAAGTTGCTCCTTGTCGATTGGGAGAATATCTGGGACCTCAATCATTTCAAGATCAATAGAACCTGAGAAAAATCAATCAAATATTCTCATCGATATTTTCGCCAAAGATATTGCAACCACAAAGAGGAGAATTTTCCGAAGGTTAAAATCTTGCAACGGCAATGCTATGTAGTATATGCTGGTTCTATTGCCATTCCTGTATATTCCCACCTACACCATAAATTATGGACATGAACTAATATTGTACTCATAAAACATATAAAACAGAATAGAACATATGGGAGAAGTGAATGATGTTAAGAATAAAGTTGGCTATTCTTACTCTACTGTGTCCAGAATGTATATCTAATCTTATAAGGTCATGGACTCATGGTAATGCATGATTCATAAAGCAAAACTTCAGCATGCGGCATTGGCACAATCTAAGTGGTTTTGATACCGACAGATGGGCAATAAGACAAGCCTACCATGCCCAAGTAACTATTAGCACATAAACATGAGGATCCCAGAACATTACACCTTATAAACTTCGACTTCAATTCCAATTACAAGTTAAACTGTATAGCATACTCTTATCAGGTGGTCATATAAACTTATGGATTTAACTATTGCACATGAAGCATTGTTTGCATCAAAAGAAATTGCAGAAGAACTTGAATTCGTTCTGCAATTTGCATACATACAGGGGATCACCGATTTTGATATTTAGATTAATTAACAAGAAAATGATTTAGAAGTAAATAAAGGCCGTTCAGAGAGACACAGTACCATAATCTCGGAGAATCCTCTTGTGTTGCGGTTGCGGCACAGCTCCCGAGCCAGTGGCTAGCAAGAGGATGGTGAGAAGGAAGAAGGGCGCTCCCAATCCCAAACCCATCGTTGGACGGTTCCCCTTGTTGACCTGCCATGGAATCGAATCAATCATACTGCAGTGCAATTCAAACAACAAATTTTGATCCAAGGAAACATCAGGAAAATAAGGGGCAAACAATTGGTCTCTAAAAAAGATCCCACATTCAGAAATCGCAAAAGCAGAGGGCGACAGATCGACCAAGAAATCGCTCGATGGGTAAAGCGATCGAACAAATCGACCGAACAAATCGACCGAACAAAAGCGACGGGACGAGGAGGCAGGTCACGGAAAGTAGCAGCACAGCAACAGACGAATCGAAAGATTGGAGGGGGGATAAATCCAAGTCGCCTACAGCAAGCGGAATTTCACCAAGATTGGGAAAGTAGTAAGGGGAGCCAGAATTCTCTCAAGAAAGAAGTAAGGGGAATCAGAAAATTCACCTTCCGAAATCGAGAAACGGGCTGTGGTCGGAAGCCGCGGGTGTGATTCAGTGACTGTTCTGGCTCGATTATAGAAATCTCGTCCTGTAGTTATGGAGCGATGATTGCTGTCTCCTTGTCGTAGTCGGTCGTCCGTTGCGTCGAGGATATGGACTTGTGCAGGAGAGCAGGAAATACGAGGCAGCTAAGTAAACACTACTCACCTAATCTAGTTATCTGAGTAAGTGACAGATTGTGATTTGTTGCATTGTATTTAGTTTGTTTATTCTACGTTTTCACGGATTATATTTTGTTTTATGGTAGAGGAATATGCAGATGAATAGTATAAGAACTCAATCAAAAAATAAGTACTTGCTCCGTTCACTTATCTCAGTGTCAAACTGAAATTGGTAATATGGGGCAAATTTCAATAATAATAAAAAAAAACAGATATGGGGCAGCCCATCTTTATGTTTGGCCAAGGAGTGCAAGGCTAAGGTGACCAGCTGACATCGGCGGCGAACGAGAACATATCTAGTTCTCGCTTGTTACAAAAGAACGTATTTTATACGTGTCAAAAAATTATACGTGAGTCTCATGAAGCATGTCCCTACATCCCAAAATTTCATATCCAAAAACGACATGGACACTGAGAAATAAAAAAGAGAAAATCAGCAATTCATGCTGATTTTCTCTTTTTTGTTTCTCAGTGTCCATGTCGATTTTGGATATGAAATTTTGGGATGTTGTAGGAACATGCTTCATGAGCACTCACATTTTTTCGTATAATTTTTTGACACGTATAAAATACGTTTTTTTGTATGGTAGCACGGTAGCACCTAAAAGGGTGGTAGCACTAGATATGTTCTCGGCGGTGAACGACCATGGCCTACACGAGATGGTCAAGTAGTAGTGGCTCGAAGGAGGTAATGAATGGTTGATCATCAATTTGTACTATCTATGGACATGTGTCGTTTTTTTTTGCTTGTCAGAGTGAGAGAACAATTTTGCATGCATGGTTTCTTAGTAGGTGTGCAAGAAGATATAATTGGCGTCTGTAGGATGATCCCTAGACAGATGTCTGGTGTTGTCTTTACGTGTGACGCTTTTGAACGCGATACACATCGGTGGCTTCGAAGTATTCTTCATCTTTGCAACAACCTCCGGTTCTTTTCATACATACAAGGAACTACTATGTTTTTATTACATCATAAAAGTAAGATCATAATGTAAGATTAACTGAAAACGAGGGTTGATGATTCCTGCGGGAGAATCAACGAGGGCTAGTGAAGAATATCATAGGTAAACATCTCAAAGTTTCATTCATATGAATATTAATATAATTTCATAGGTCGTGTAAAGGTAACATGCACATTCTTCCATGATGCTTGAGACAAAACTTAGTTTGTTGTTCTTATGTGCCAGCAACTTAGTATGATAAAGAAAAAAATCTTATTCAAAATATTGCTACCTCTACATGCAGTAGGGTACAATCCATTTTGCATACATTCTTCAAGGATGCTTCAAGCACTACCAATGTCTTTTCCAACATATTTAGGGATTTCTGGACCATACGTAATTATATGAGGAACTAGCTATTTATCAACATCAAGTCAAATATTTTAATGTAAACAACACAAATATTATTCACAAGGGATACTAATATATTGCACCATCGATAGTTATAGAGATGAGCCATCTCCCTAGAAATAGGATTATTATAATTATATAATAAACAACTTTGCCTCTCTAGCTTAGAAATACATGAAACTAGTTCACCAAGGAGTTAATAACAAAATTACTCAATACAAAGCTTGCAATCTATCATTCCATATAATAGAGGTTTTGGACCAGTTATGCAATTCCCAGAAAATCTAAAGGCCAGTGCCACCTCCGCCAACTATCGGTAACTCTTGCCATTCCATGTATCGAAAAATTTCTAAAATTCGTTATAATGAACTTGGCATAGCTCATTATTGTGAACAAAAATTATTTATCTTTTCATTAATTATATAGCAATAGCTAGTGGACTCTTGTGTAGATCTATAGCACAACCTGCAAGTTTGTTCATAAGAATTGTAATATAAAAAATGATTTGAAAGAATTGAAGTCATCCGTATAGAACATGTAGTCATGGTTCTCTAAAATGGTAGATGAACAATCATTAGTCCTAAAATCATTTTCCTCTAAACATGCTTGACACAAAAATGCATAAATAAGAAATGATTACAATATTTTTACAAAATGTCGAAGATACATATAATTGACTACTACAGAAGATAGCACCCGATATTAATTCTTTAGACATATATAATAGAAGGTTTGGGTGAAGAGGAAACCTTTTCATATCTTCCTTTAGCTCTTCTTGATTCTTCAACAAAAAAAACTATGATGGTAAGTTTTGGGTTAATTGTAGGTTTCTTTTCTCATAATCTAGATATAGAAATTTGAGGATGATAAGAAATTTGAGCTCTCCTCTCTACATTCAGCCTGCAATAGATCACTGTATAAAACATATATAGAAGTGAAGTAGACCTTTGCTGCATTTATATAACAACTTATTATGTCCCTCAAAGGCTTTATTTCTCACACTAAAGGCAGTACATATTGCTACTATTTTTGCATACAAGAAATATATTTGACATTTTTCTTAGTCGTCACATATAATAACATCATTCATGGATGCGTAAATACTCTAGATTGAGAATTATTTTTTTGTATTTCACATTGATATTTAATTATCCTTGCAAGGTGTACACATGTTGTTACTCCTTGGGCGAGATGACACATGTGGCCTATTTCTTTCCATGAAAGATGACCATATCCAGGATTAGGGAAATCAAACCCCACATATTTCGGGCATTACGGCTTTACGAGCGTGTGCATATGCCAATTAGTTCAAGGGTGGATTTGAGGAGATAAGTATAGCAAGTTTGGAGGCGGTTATGGCATGGTTAATCAAACTGTAGCGCCAATTTTGGCATGCCAGGAAACTGGCTTAGGGTGTCCCATGCTAGACATTAACACCAGTATTGGTGCAATATACCATGGCCTTATGTGTGCTTCCTGAAATCTATGCCACATTTATAATTCCGCCACAAAAATGGTGCCCTTGACGTAGAGGACCCTACCTCAGTAATAACTAAAATCATCAACTACATAACACATATGGTATGGTTCCACGAGTCTATTTGTAAAATAAAAATGTTGGCTTCTTCTGGCTAACTCGCGAGTTTCATGCATAGATTTCATACACATTTTATATTGGATACTATTTCTCTAGATGATATTTTAGCCATATGGTATTTTTTAAACTAACATTGTAATATAACCAAAACCATGATTTCTTTCTTTGTTGGTAGACATGTTAATGTTGGAAAAGCCTGCTAATATAAGAGGCTGAAGTATTTGGGTCTTTGTTTGTCCATGAAAACTTATAGACTTTTGTAATTTGGATTTAGGTTTTCCTCCTTCACTTGACCTTTCTCTTAGTCATACTCACACTAATACATATTATATGAATTTTTATTAAACACTAAATCTAGACTTCACGATTGTGTTTGGGTTTAGTGATGTTTTTGTTAACCAGCCTACTTGTTGGCTATGTATGGATGGTGTTCTCGTATAATGTTCCTCCTCCAAATACTTCCAAGCAAGCTAGTCTTACTTTAGTTCAATTTCAGAAACCAATATTTGCATATGATAACAAAAATTATAAATATGCTCTCTCCCTCCCCCCCTCTTTAGGCATTATTCTTTCTAATCGTGTCTATGGTGGTTAGGTTGAATTCAATTTTATAACCACAAATAAATTCCTTTATATAAACTTGACATGGTTTATTTTTCTTACAGCGTTTTCCTATACATCCTTTCTTAATTACTCCCATGATAGCTTTTCTTTATTATCAATGTTAGTTGTTTTACTTATTTTTATGCCAATCTATAACAATGTAACTATATTCTAGAAAGTAAGTGTAGGTTTCTTGGGTGGAGTACTTGAACTTCAAGTTAATTTCTAGACTATCTGGGTGGAGGGTATAATCTAAATGTGTGGGTTGAGGCCTTATAAGTCTCAAATTTAGCTTCTTGTTTATTATACTCACGTGATTTTTCATATAAGTTTTCCCAGAAAATTACTGTAGGTATGATGTTTCCATAAAAAATTCTATAAATATCTTTCACTCATTACCTCATGGCTTGTTCTTTGTGATTGTGTCCTGTCGTTTTATGCTACTATTTTTTTTGCATAACTGAAATAATTATTTTGCATGATGTGTAAATCTGAACTTGTATACCACACACATAACATGTTTTCTCTTCATTGTAAGCTACATTGCTTGCGCACGTACGCATTGTAATCAATTATCATATTATCCATTCACCATGTTATGCATGCCTTGCATCCCCTTGGCATATATGTACATTCTTTGGTTTTTTCCAAATCTACCATTTCATGGTTGATTCTGGCCATCGTAAACATTCCTAGTGATCATTAATTTGGGTATACCTTCACTCTTATTAGTTTGTTCTATTCTTGTCGATGTCTTTTTTTGCATTTCGATCTCATGCTTATCTCCTTGGCATGCATTTTTTCACCTCTAACTGGTGTGCATGTTGAGAGATCTGATACATTCTACATTGTCATTTGTCCCTCCCCCCATCAAACATGCTACATATTTTTTTATTAGAAATCAAATTATTCGTTTCTTTTTTTATTTAGTTTGAATCAAGTAAGTGAATTAAATTTATAAATATAATATATGAACTTTTCCTGAGGCACATGAAATTTTTAAATGATATTTTATTGTATATTTTGTATTTAAAATTTAAATAGGAATTATCAAATGATTTTTTGTACTTCATAAACAAAGCACATACGTTTTTATTATAATTTTAATTCACATACATGAAGAAAACTAAAAAATAAAAATGAATATTTTTTTTTTTTGTAGCATTTATTTATGGTCATGAAGGTACAATGCCAATGTAGCATATATCGGATCTCTCATTATGCATAACTTAGAGGTGCAAACAAGCATGCACACATGAGTTAGAATTACAGAAAAAAGACATAGACAAGAATAGAATAAATACGAGTGAAGATATGGTCAAATCAATGATCAATAGGATAGTTCATAACGACCAGAATCAACCATGAAATTTCAGAGTTAGATGAACCAATGAATATATGTATGTGCCAAGGTGTGCAAGGTACATATAAAAGCATGCGAGGATAATATTATAATCAATTCCAATGTGTATGTGTCCAAACACTGTGTCTAAAAAATATGAAGAGAAAAGGAGTTGTGGGTGTAACGTATAGATTTGAAGTATAGATTATGTCAACTATTCATTTTAGCTATGTAAAATATATAAGCAACAATGTAGAAAAGCATGGACAAAATAACAAAGAACAAGCCATGAAGTTAGTACCAAGTTGAAGAGGGTTTCATAAATTTTAAGGAAATATACATCATACCTACAATTTTTTGAAAAACTTACATAACAAGTCATTTCAATATAATAAACATGACCTACATTAGAAGTATTAGTAACCAAACCCACACAGTTATATGATGCCCTCCACCCAAATATGCTAGAAATTAGCGTTAAGATTGAGATGACCTCCCCAAATAAACTCGACTTAGTTAATAGTGGACAATTACATTTCTAAAGAAAAATAAGCAAACAAAAACACAAAATTATAATAAAGAAAATATATGATGTGGGTATTGAAGGGAGGATGTCTTAGAAAAAAGTTGTAAGCAAACAAATCGTGTAAAGTTTATGAAAGGGAACTTTAGTTGTGCTTCGGAAATATATGTCAAACCAAACACCAATAGATTAGAAATAAAAAAGATATTAATAGGGTAATTTTCGTTATTATATTGATAATAGTTTCTCAATGTCCATTAAAAGGTGATCTTTCTTGGAAGTATTTGGAGAATAACATTATATGAAAAGACTATTGATATGTACCCAAAGAGAATTCGGGTGAACGAAGACAGGAGTAAATAAAGTATGGTCTTTTAATTTCTCTACTGATTTTTAATAAAAAAATCATCAAATGTTTAGTAGTAGGAATGCACCTAAGAGAAAGGACAAGTGTAAGAGAAAATTTTGATATCATTAGAAAAGTGACATAACTAGACAAAGATGCCATCGCTATCAATCTACTATATTTACGGTCTTTATAAACACCAGTGTCTACCAAAGTGCAGCTGTGCAAGCACGTTCCAACAAGGCGTGAAGTTTTGGTTCTATTATAATATCATACTTAACCATATCAAAAATATCTTCTAGAGAAAAATACCCTACATATTTTTTTTATTAAAACTTGTATCAAAAATCACGGGTCAAAGAGGCTAGTTTTATTTATAAGAATACAATAATTTTAAGTTTACAAATAAAATGGTGAGGCCATAGTGTATGTGTTAAGTAGATGATGTTTTTCATGATAGTTGTTGTATTTTCATGACCATAGATCCCTCCACACAGGCCTAGTTGTCATCTTAGCTATTACCGAGGGAGAGTCCCTTATGACGAGAGCACCAATGTCTAATGACAGAAGTATCCGTGTGGCTCGTCTCGAGAAGCATACATAAGGCCATGAGAGACTGTACTGATGGTGGTATCGATTCCTAGCATACGGAACCCTGAGCCGGATTTCAGGCATGCCAAAATTGATGTAAGAGCTTAAATAACCAAGCTAGGTGTCACCACAACTGCCACTCTTGCGTGACCTAAAATTTCTCATCTCGAACTAAGTGCATGCATGGCCATCTAAGGAAATAACAATAGTAGACTATATGCAATTGCCACATCACATATAGTCAGTCCAATAGCCAACATATATGTATAATAAGATGCTATAAGAATGTACTACTTTATTAATACATGACAAATTATACTATCAGAAAGTGTCTTGGAGCACGTGTTGGAGACAACTCTTAATCTACAACCTGATTCTCTTCTCTGTCCTCTTCTCTCTCTTATGACCGAGGAAAATATATTTTTTAATATCCTAACATTCATAATCACTTTAGACTAGTCATAGTGGGTAGTATCAGTATCATGGATATGAGTATATGATACAATGCATGATATCATAAAATAATATCATATGCTTCTTACATTTATTGACTTCTAGAATATCAATGTAAAATTATGTACAAGATGTATTTGATATTAATTTTTCTAGTTCTATGTGCGATTATCTACCTATAATATCACTATGATCTCTCTCATCATTAATTATAGCGACATATTAGCCTTTTTGCATACATAAATGCATGATACTATCTATATGATACCCCCATTGTGGATAGTGTCATATGGGTAATATCATATACTAGTATCATGCATAAGATACTAGTGTATGATAATGTTTTGGCACATGAGACCATATGCTCCTTTTTTCCAAAATGCATCTTCGGCATATTTTAAAATGTCAAAAAAATTGAACCAAAAATTCACTCGTACATCTTGAAGTGCTACACCTCACAAATTTGTTTCATGAAAAATCGACTCTTCATGTGGCATGTGTAAAAAAACAAAATTTGGTTCTACAATTAAGGCTTTTCACGAGATAAATTTTCTCTTTTTTACATAGACCACAAAAAAATCATTTTTTCGCAAAAATTCTTGAACGCACATATATTGTGGAGATGTACACGTAGAATTTTTTGTGAAACAGTTTTGAAACTTAGAAATTTATTCTTTTAATAGAGGGAGCATATGCACATGGGAGCCGAATTGAGTTTCCAATGATATTATATTTGTAAAGCATGGTATCATGTAGTAGTAGCATATTCTCATTATATGTTTTGATTAGTAGACTTTTAATGCAAATTTGTGTTAAAGATATATTTAATATTATTTTTTCTAGTTCTATGTGCTATGATATAGTATGTGCCTATGATACCATCATCACCTTTTTTGCATGCATGGATTGTATGATATCACTATGACTAGTCTTACTATACTTTCTCCTATAGTCTCCCAAATGTGTGGGGTACTGGCTCACCCAGGAGGTCTTCATTCTCCATGGAAAGAAACATGGCATATATTTCATCTCACCTAAGGAGTACTTACTAGCAGACATCCACATTTCAAGGGTAATTAAAGCTTAATGTAAACTACCGAAAAAATATTATTCTCTAGCTAGTTCATTTACTCCTCGATTGATACCCCGCGGATAAGATATATTTCCACATATCTTTCCTATATGAAAAATAGAGTAGAAATATCTAATGATTTTAATTTGAACACTAATTTTTTTGAGAGATCTAATGAACTGCAATACAAATGCATCAAAGTTCAACCACAACTCTATGTATATGTAGCGATCTGTTACAGACCAAAGGATCACATGATAAGATTTCTTATTTCCCCAAAAAAATCTTGTAGGCTGCGTTTGGTAGCAAAGTTTTTTTGAAGTATTTCTGCAATACCACAGTTTTTAAAAATACCATAGTTTTAAATACTTTGATGTGTTTGGCTACCACATAAAACTGAAGTATTAATACTTTAGTATCCCTGAAACTGTGGTATTTTTTAAGTATTGTAAAAACAACTTCAGATCACTTTTTTCTAAAACGGAGAAAGAGATAAAAACACGGGCGCCTCGCTCGCTACTTTCAGCTGCTGCCGCCGCCTATATTCTTGACAATCAGATCGCTTCAGCCGTGAGAAAAGGAGAAAGAGTGAAATACCTCTATCTTTCATCCATTATCTATTTTCGTTGGTTTGGTCCGGCGGCTGGTCTGCGAGGGAGTTTGCATCCGCTCTGTGCCGCAGGTGTTGATACTTGTTTTGGGCAGATGGCTAATCAAGAACATAATTCGGCGTTCGGCGTGACAGATATATTGCTCATTTAGGAGACATCATGTCCACCATATCAAGTTGTGCCATGATCCGGCTTGATAGCCGATTATGTTGGCAGTCAGAGGTGATCTCGAGGATCGATATATGAAGGCTTCCATTAGAGCTCCTTTAAGATGACCTCAAATGAAGAAGTGATATAAACAAAAGTTGTGCGTCTCGTCGAAACAAGCAACTTTGGTTTTTGAGTCATCGCGATCCGAGCTAGTATGCAACTTGTGGAGCCAAAATACAGCTGAAACCTGAATTACCGAGTTTGAGGCGCTCGACCATAGAGGGCTCTAAGGTCAGGCGCGAGCTGAGGCTGGGGCTGAGACAGAAAGTCGGAATTGATCGTTTTTCTTGCGACCTCAATTTAATGATCAAGATGAGCTCGGATGGAAAAGTGGTCAACATGAAAGTTCTTCGTTTTTTCGAGACGAACAACTTTGTTGTTTACGATATTTTGATTTGAGGTCGTTTACTGCCTCAAAGTTGCCACGCAAGGTACTGCCAGTTTTAAACCGAACAGTTTTAAAAAGTTCGGTCCAAGCCATCCGAATTGGACTCAAACTAGGGTTTTGGACGTGAATCCAACCCTTCATCTTGCACGGAAAGTCCAGCCGCCCTTTATATACATGAGGGGTGACGGCCGATTGAAACAACACCAATCGAACAAACACATCTACTACTTTTTCGTGTTCATCTACTTTTATCTCTCTCCCTTGTATCTTTCTTCTCGTTCTTCGTTGTTCTTCAAGATTGGAGGCTGCGAATCCACGAGGTCCTAGGGGCGGTTAGGCCGACCTAGGGCAGCCCATAGCCGCCGCAAGCCCTGACGGGGTCCCTCCCGGGCGAGCGGGGTTTCGGGTCTACAAAAGAGCCCGTCGGACTGTCTTGCGTATCGCGCTTCCGGCGAGCCTCCCTCGGTGCTGCCGCGCATCGCGCTCGGCGTCGAGGGTACACGGTGACGTGTTCGTGTGCGAACACACTTTTTGGTGACTCCGCTGGGGACGAAGCTTCGAACGGTCTCCAGCCCGTTCTTGCTACGAAAGAGCGTCATCAAGAGGCTGCAATCTACAACGGTATCATGAATCCCCAATCTCCTTATGTAGATGCAAACAACTCTTATATTGATGTTGCTAGATCCTCTGATATATATAATGTATCGGCTAACCATAGATCTTACTATGTGCAAAAGCCGATGCGAAATAATATCCATACTCTTAGCAACTTGCAACATGTAAATTCGAGTTCTCATGCATCGGCATCCCCAGAAGTTCATATGCCGATGAACAACATGATGACTTCAGTTAATCAATATGAAACATCCAATGTTAAAAATTTCAGTAACTTGCAAGATAGTGTTTCATCGTTTTATTCATCGGCAGATAGTTCAAAATATATTGTTTCACCTGCATACATGCCGATGGATAGGGAATCTGGACATGCTACTACTAGCTATTTGGCCAATTACCCTGAACCATCATATGCTGCACCTTATGTTACTAACTTTTCAGCACCATATGCAACTGGAGATATCCATAATTCGGCTCCACACCTCCACAATGGTTATAGCCGAATACGTGGAAATTCAATAGAAGCTCAGGTGCCTTCATCTAGTGCTGCAGCGTATGGTAATAATGATTGTAGAGAAAAACTTGCAGCTGAGTTCAAGAAGCTTAATGCTCTTCTCCGGAAACTAGAAGAAAATCCATGTGATCTTGCAGCAATTCAAGCTTATGAATCATACAAGAAGAAGCGTGAGGAAGAGCGTCAAGCATGCAATATCAGGTTTTGTCCTTCACAACTACAAAGTTTCGGCAACACTTCACTGCCGAAAGAAAAAACAAGCATCAAAGGGCAACAATGTCTAGCTGAGGTTAACGCCGATAAGGTCATTACGTTTGATGATTTATCGGAGGAACAACACCAAGGCTATGAAGTACTAAAAAATAAGCGCAGGGAGGAATTTGAGGTGCTTGAAAATAAGCTCAAGGAGGAGCACAAAGCGTACAAGAAAAAACTTGAAGAGCAAGATCTACAATTTTTCCATGCAATGATCAAGAAGAATCCTCAGGATAATGTTACCCTGGTTGAAGAAACCAAATCCTCTCCTCCATGCAGCAATCAAGTTGAACCCTCTGGAATATCGAAGCAAGAAGAAGAAGCTTTGCATAGTAATAAGATCCATGAAGAAAATAAGAATGACTCAGCTAGTATGGTTAATTCGGTTATAGAAGCCGAATCAAAAAGTACATGTGCTGAATCTACTAAATCAATAGATGCCAACTTCAGTGAAAAAGATCATGGTGCAACCATGCTTGATTTTTATGAATGCACAGGAGCTTAGATGTTGCCCTATGAATTGCATGCCAAAGAAGTTAATGAGCATGAACGACAAGAAAATATAGCCGAACAATGTTCGGTTGAGAAAGAGCATCAAAGTAAAGGAGCACATGATCCAGGAAAACATGAAGAGAAGGCGTTGGAAAATCATCCAGAGGTGGGGCAAGTTATTGTTCATGACATACAACCATCTTATTCTACTAACGTCTTCAAAGAGGTATCTCTAGCAAATAATTTACTTATTTTCAGATTTGGTCAAAAATATATTGTTCATGCATCTATTAGCAATAGTTCTAGAAGAAACATCAAAAGACCAATCGTGAACTGTAAATTATTTGTTAGCAGTAAAATGGTTACTAGGCATATCGGTCAACATGTTGTGCCATTTAGAGAGACCGATATTGACAAATTATCACAACCAAAGCTTTCCATATTGTTTCATTTGAATTTTATATCTATATGGTTAGCTTTGCTTACTTCATACTTGGCTTACATTTGGTCTCAAGTGAGACATATGTGTTACAACTATTTTGGTTTCAGAAACTTAAAGTCAAGGTTATTATCTTTGGAGAAAGCCGATGATAGTACAACAACTTATTCAAACTCATCGGAAAAAGAGTGTAAAAATCAACACACAGCTGAATGGGGTGATGTAAAATCAGAACCATTCGGTTACTTTGTTTCAAAGCCGTTCTCACAGCAAGATCGGCTGCAAGATAAAATGTGTACCTTTAGTTTGAGCACATGTGATCATATCTTTGATGTGTTACTGAAGAATGAATATATTAGAATTATTGATCACAATGTTGAGCCGTCAATAAAAGAACGAATGTATTGCAGGTTGCATGATTCGTTTAATCATAGTATTCAAAATTGCACCATGTTCCATAAAATAGTACAATCGGCTGTAGATAAAGGACGATTGCAATTTGTTGAAACACAAACAGATAGCCAATCTATTTCGATTGGTATGGATGGTCAAAAGTTATTGGATCGGTTATCTGTAGCCGATTCATATGATGATGAGAAGGTACACATGGAAGATAATGGGATCAAGCTTTCAAGTGAAGAAATTATTGAAGAGCATGTTGACGACATTCTTGAAGCTGGGTGTTCCATTAAAGCTACACCAAGGACATCAAGCACTGGGGGGCAACAACAAAATTCAAAGATCGATGGACGCAAAACAAAACAGGACAAAGGCCGTGATAAGCACAAGGGTAAGAAAGCTAAAGTCACTTTCGCAGAGTTATTGGAAAAATATAAGAAGGAGAGTGAAGCAAGAAGTTCTTATCGGCCAAGTATTGCAAAGTCATCGAGATCACCCCCAAGGCAAAAGCCTAAAGACCGGGATTGGCAATGGGAGAAGTTCAATGCAGCAGCTTCGTATCCTCCCTTTAGGCCACCAATGCCAATGTCATGGATATCTCCCTATGGTGATTGTTATCCATATCCATCATGGGATCACAGGTATGACCCAAGGGCACGTCATCCGTCTTACTATAGATCATCTAGCCCAAATTATGCAGCTCCAATAAGGTCAAAATCTGAGCAACAATCACATGTCAAAGACCGTTTCAATAAAAAGGAATCGGTTAGGAGTTCAACGAACAAGAAGGAGATGGTCAAGCAAGTTTATCAAGTGAAAACGGATAACTGTAAGTGTGATATTTCAGATTCGATCTCAAATAAAAAAGAGCTGGTCAAGTTGACCTTGGCTACAGAAGACAAAGAGATGAAGCAAGTAAATGCTGGAGCTCGAAGTGCCAAATCTGAACAAGTAAAGTTGAAAGTGCCAGAGGCCAAGAAAGAAACGCTAATGTGCAAAACTAAATCACAGCCGGGATGTCCACTCGACTTAACAAGCTGGCAAGAGAGAAAGCTGAAACATCTTAGTGCCGCAAAGCTGAAGACAAAGAACATGGCATGGGTCCCTAAGGAAGGACCTCAAAGTAAGGAGGATGTGCAAGTTCCTATTGCAAGAATAGCGATAAGGATGAAGGAAGAAAAGACCGAGGCTAGCAAACGATCAAGAAAGAATTTTCTATCATATACTAAGAGGTTTCGGTCAGCGCATCATACATATTATTCAGCCATGCCATTTATGCCTATTCCATGTAGCATATCCTCAGGTATGGTCAGTTACCCTCCATGGTCTTACTTTAATCCGTGGATGCATTATAATTCTTTACATCATCAAAGGGTATCACCAAAACGTTATTCGTTTGGTTAGTTGCAATTTTGTTGCTAATCTGAGAGGCCGAAATGTTTGGAGTTCATAATCAGAGTTGTTTTATTTTATTTATTTCGGCTATACATACTTTGGTGGATGAATTATACAGGCCTTTGAGGCAAACAACACATGGCCGATACTTATCCTATCGCCCTGAGAGAATTATCTAATCATGGACGATGTGTTGTGCTAACATCGTCCCTAGTCCTATTGAAACCCGAGACAAGGTATGCGTTTATTGAATATTATGCTTATGCTTATGCTTTTGTAATTTGGCTTATGAATCTGTAAATCTATGAAAGGCCAAATTGTTCTAAATTTCATTGCTGGGTATTGATTATGAGCATAATATGTTTATTGATTTTGTCTCTCTAGTACCATGGAGATAGTATGATGATGCTTCAGTTTTTGAAAGCAATAGCCAATTCTTTGGTATTGTTTATTTATCTCCTAATGGTTCTGTTTTCGAAGCCTCATGCCGCTTAGATTAGGCCGAATATGAAGTTTTGCTATTCGTGCTAGAACTGTTTTTTTGCTATAGGTGCTACACATATTGAGGCTTCTAGTGATTCGTTGGTAGTAGTATAATAAAAATCTAAGGTTTACCAATGTTTCGACGAATCACTTAATATGTATCTTGATCAATCTCTAGATATACTTTCTACCTTGCATTTCTCATATATCTAGGCAAGACATTTGGAATGCAAATGAGTTAGCACAATAAGCATCTGGCTACCATGTTAATCGTGGCATTTTCATATATCTCATAAGCCGATGTTTGCTCTTGTTGTCATAGCTAAGACCGAATTAAATCCCATTGATTCGGTCACTAATGAAGGATCTAGTGCAGGTAAACAAGAAGATTGGAAAGACATATTGTTGAATATTTGCAGGATCCTAGCAAGAGGACGGACATAGCTATTCGGCGGATGGCTTTTAAGTGTGCATTAATGGACAATAAGCTTTATCGCTGAATAGTTGACGGTATTCTTTTGAAGTGCTTGGATGAAGATCAGGCAAGGGTCGCTATGGGAGATGTACTTGAAAGTATTTGGGATATCCATCAATCATTAAGATGAAGTGGTTGTTCTCAAAGGTGATTATTTGAAGAAGTTCTACCAAGGTGGCGACCACGCTGAACATAAATGGCCGATATAAAATTATCGTCCTGAGAACCAATGGCCGATGGAGTGTTGACATCGTCCTGGGCAAAATGTGGAGAAAGTTATTTTCTGGCATGCAAGCTCTGCCAGAAAACAGGGGGCATGTGTTGATACTTGTTTTGGGCAGATGGCTAATCAAGAACATAATTCGGCGTTCGGCGTGACAGATATATTTCTCATTTAGGAGACATCATGTCCACCATATCAAGTTGTGCCATGATCCGGCTTGATAGCCGATTATGTTGGCAGTCAGAGGTGATCTCGAGGATCGATATATGAAGGCTTCCATTAGAGCTCCTTTAAGATGACCTCAAATGAAGAAGTGATATAAACAAAAGTTGTGCGTCTCGTCGAAACAAGCAACTTTGGTTTTTGAGTCATCGCGATCCGAGCTATTATGCAACTTGTGGAGCCAAAATACAGCTGAAACCTGAATTACCGAGTTTGAGGCGCTCGACCATAGAGGGCTCTAAGGTCAGGCGCGAGCTGAGGCTGGGGCTGAGACAGAAAGTCGGAATTGATTGTTTTTCTTGCGACCTCAATTTAATGATCAAGATGAGCTCGGATGGAAAAGTGGTCAACATGAAAGTTCTTCGTTTTTTCGAGACGAACAACTTTGTTGTTTACGATATTTTGATTTGAGGTCGTTTACTGCCTCAAAGTTGCCACGCAAGGTACTGCCAGTTTTAAACCGAACAGTTTTAAAAAGTTCGGTCCAAGCCATCCGAATTGGACTCAAACTAGGGTTTTGGACGTGAATCCAACCCTTCATCTTGCACGGAAAGTCCAGCCGCCCTTTATATACATGAGGGGTGACGGCCGATTGAAACAACACCAATCGAACAAACACATCTACTACTTTTTCGTGTTCATCTACTTTTATCTCTCTCCCCTTGTATCTTTCTTCTCGTTCTTCGTTGTTCTTCAAGATTGGAGGCTGCGAATCCACGAGGTCCTAGGGGCGGTTAGGCCGACCTAGGGCAGCCCATAGCCGCCGCAAGCCCTGACGGGGTCCCTCCCGGGCGAGCGGGGTTTCGGGTCTACAAAAGAGCCCGCCGGACTGTCTTGCGTATCGCGCTTCCGGCGAGCCTCCCTCGGCGCGTGCTGCCGCGCATCGCGCTCGGCGTCGAGGGTACACGGTGACGTGTTCGTGTGCGAACAGCAGGCAAGACAGAGCAGCGGGACTTTGCCGTAACATTATCGGTCAAGTGTCCATATAGGCATACATCGATCAAATAGGCTGCCAATCCGCAGTATCTCCATATGAACAGGCTCTTGTTGTCATAGTTTCGTGCATGAATCCAGTGCAATCCGTGCAGATCCTAACAACCATGCATGCAATAGCCATGCACACATCTATATGTCAAAGGAAATCATACATCCAACGTAGTCAAAGGGATGGTAAAATAGCACTTCCCAAACGCCTTGATGTTTTTGTCAAAACTGAGAAATACTATAGTATGAAGAAACTGCAGTATTTTTTCCTATGCGCAAAAATACTTTAGTTTTGTAATACTTCAGTTTCAGAAAAACTTTGTTGCCAAACTAGGCCGTATTTGTCGCAACGATATTGGATTTGATCGATGTAGTGGTCAAGACTATGTATCTTCAATGTTTTGTCCAAGTAATGTAATCATTTACTCTTAATGTACGTGTTGTTGTGTGAAGCATGTCGAGAGCCAAATGGTTTTATGATTATGGATAGTTCATCTAGAATGTAACAAAATCATAATCATTTCCTTTTAATGCTTCCAATTCATTTTTTGTATAACCATTCTTATGAACAAACTTGCATGGTGTGCTATAGATATACAAAAAAAGTGTCAGCTTCGTGTTGATATATAATTAATGAAAATTACTATTTTGACTAAATAATAGGCTACTCTAATTTATTTACAATAAATTTTAGAATTGTTTGGATACATGGAATGTCAAGAGTTGCTCATTACAGAAGGAAGTGGCAAGGGCTTTTCGACTTGGTGGAAAGAACATACCTTATCCAAAACCAGAAATAGTACTAGCATCATCAACCTACTCTTGCTCCGTCTTGGCCGCAGGGTTTGGGTGTCGGTGGGGGAACGATGGTGATTTAGGTACTTCTAGGCACACATACAAATTGTCTTCTTGCTCCCCACTCTCATAATCTCCCGCTCCCACCGCCTCTAACTTGCGGCGAGGCATACATGCACATTCTAATCCTCATTCGATGCCTTGGTCAACAAGGTCGACGGTGCTTCAGGAGCTTCCCAACACACATATTGTCCAGCTTCCTTGCTTCCCCTATCATCACAACTAATCTGCTCGCGGAGCAACTGCTCTCTTGCAAATAGGAGTACGTACAACATCATACCCTTCTTGCATCGTCTTGGCGGCGGGGGCTGATGACGTTGCATGCACCTCTTGACGCACACATGGCTTGGTTTTCTCGTGTCCCTTGAATTCGTTCATATCTCTCGCTCCCCCTCTCATCGTTGCTATCATGTCACGAGGAGTACCTGCGACATCATATTCGTCCTAGGCCATCTTTCATGGTCGAGGGCATGATGGTGCTTTAGGAATTTGCTGACACGTGGAGAGCCTCTGTTGCTCGCTTGCCATGCAATTGTATGTGTATTTATCTCCTCCATTGCTGCCTTGACTTTCCCACCGTAAGGCCTACTCGCAACATCACCCTCCAACCGAGAAAATATCTCTACCACCTCCACTGTGGTTACCTCATTCACCTACCATTTTAGGCATAGGAGACTCTCGTGGCATAGATCATTTGTTGCATCTGTCCTTCCGCGGCCGTGGTCGAGACATTGTCATCTTTTAGATGCTTACATGTTGGTATGGAAGATGACTATGTTTCACAACGCATGCCGTCCTGGGCAAGTGGTCCAAAGGATATCCACCGAGAAAGCGGTAGGCTGTAGGCATGCTTACGAAGGGTTGTTTGATCCGCAGGGAAATACAAAACTTCCAAAGGAGGGACGGTGACCCTGCGGCCCGCACGGTCTTCGTATCAGTGGGTGTATTTTAACTTGGGTGTTGAACCTATGTTATGCCCACATGTGTTTCTTGCAACGTGTGTGCTACTCAAGTGTGTCCTCTTGAATTTATGTGGACTTATTTTGACCCACCAGTCCACCAAGATATTGTATGTTCCTTTGAATGACCTTTTAGCTCCTAGACACATCCCGGGTGTCAATCGTCTATCCGTCTCACAGGTTCTTACCTACTATCATGCTGCATGAATGTTGGACCATATGTTCTCTACCGACATGCACTGAAACAATGTCGTCAGACGATCTCCTTGATTGCCATGCCGGAGACTATAGTATTTTTTGTTTGCTTTGTGTTCCACCATGTTTATAAGAGATAGGTCAAGTGAATACATGAATAGCAGTCCAATTTTCTCTATAAGAAGCATTTTTTTAATTTGTCCTACACATACTTTGATTTATTTTTTTATTTTTTTTCAATTTAAAAATTCAAAAGAACTGTTTTATTTATCTAGTGAACTTATATTACTTTGTAATTTCCAACTACACTGGTATCGTTGGAGGCGGCAAGATAGTTATAAGTTTTATCTACACTAGCAAATGTGCACGTGCAACACAAGATCTCTATCATTGATTTATATAACCAAATTTCACAGAAGATAACATAGTACATTTGTAAAATATTACAATCCAACCTTATCTTTTTAGGAAAAAAACCAGCTACTAAGAAAATTGTATCCACATAGTTGCATCCATTTCACTGTCCGTCCTCAACCACAAAATAAGAGGGCCTACCCCTACCATGCTAAACAACCATTTTCTTACTTGTAGTTCTTTTCTTGGGAATTCGGCACGTGAGCTGCTCGATAAATAGAGGAAGTTCAGAGCTACAACATATGCCCAAAGGCCAACAACAAATCACGAAAGTCACAACGGCAGGTTACAATCTGCAGAACTACCGGCCTAAAGCCTACTCTTGTGGCACGACGATCTTTGCCCCAACCAGCTCCCAAGCGGCTGCCTTATCGGCGACGCGGAGGAGGCGATGAGCACCATCGGCACTGAAGAGTGGTCTTCATGGAAGATGCGCGCGTTGCCCTCCCCCACAACTCCCGTCGTACTATTGCAGCTGGCAGAATGGTGCATTTGTAGTTGCTGAACCAGGGGAATTGGCAAGACACAGGTTTCTGCAGTGAAAACGTGAGAACTATACCTCAATATTTGATTCAGATGAATCGTTTTGAAGAGCCAAGTCATCGCACCTTTGCGTTTGGGGACTCTCGAGGAGGTATAACCGGGACCTGCGCTGGTATCGCCGAAGAGCATACAAGCTGCCCATCACAGGGCGAAGGATGCACAAGCCATGATAGCCTAAATTGAGAACAAAGTGCAAGGGAAAGAGTCGAAGCAAGACTAACCGGCCGGGCGGCCAGGAGGGACACGCTCGCCCGACACACTGTCTCGACAACTCGCTCTTGCCGGCGACGGCTGCCTCACCGGCTTCCTGACACACAGGTGTCCTCCGTTCGGCACTCTCGATGCCTTGCAGCGAACCGGCTGCGGACGATCATGCATCTACAATGACAGGGGGTGTGCGGATGGTGGTCACTATGGAGTGTGGAGGGCGCAGATGGTCGTCGGAAGTGATTTGGGGTTCCGAACGACGGCCATGGACTCGATGGCGGTTGACCTTACCGCGATCCGGACGGCTCTATTGTCGATCGAGGAGGCGCTTCAGGAAGCACGACGGCATGGGCGCGGGTCAGGTGCCGTCGAGTGGGGCAGGCCGCCAGCGTCACGGGTTAGCCGGTGGTACTGTGGAGGAGGCAGCACCGAGACAGGGGCCATCGCATGCAAGGGGGCATCGCGTTCTGGACGGCGCGAGGCCGTTTTTTCGAACGCAGCGATTCCGATCCACCCAATCGTTCGCGTCCCGGGCTTATCACACCCGCTATTATTTTGCTTCAAGATTCGGCGAAATAATTTTGTGCTTCCGACCACCACAAGTTCTCAAAATAACATGCGGTCTAACCAGTCTGTGTGTGGGACAGCATGCCAGACTCCGATGGAAAGGAGCGTGAATTTTGGAGAGATCTTCTTTTGCAGCCAAGTTTGCTCTTATAAATGGTAAAGATTGAAATTATAAATAGTGAAGATGGAGATTGAGATGGAGATGTTACTAGTAGATAGTGTATCCTCCTGCTGGTGTTGCTTTTGATAGTCAAGCTCGACTTAGCCCGCTTGTTAGCCCACCCTTGAACTATGAGAGAGTGTCATATGCACACATATACGTACTGCCAGATGCCCGCTATATCATCCTAAATGTGTGGTGACTGGCTTGCCTGATATTGGATATTGTCATCTGCGATATATGGAAAGAAACATGCTACCGATTTCATATATGAAATCGGTAGCCTGTTTCTTTCCATATATCGCGGTAGACTATTACCAAGAGTCCACATTGAAAAGGGTTCTTAGTATATAATGTGAATTGTACAAACAAAATCATGTCAAATCTAGATCGGGGATGAGCCGGTATATTCCTAGGAGGGAGAGATGGGCTCTCCAAGAACCAATATATGGTTTTGTGTCCCCCTTGTCGGCGATGCCGTCAGTCTATCCCTATCTCCATCTTCCCGGGGGATCTCCTAGGATCCGACCGATGTCAGGTTGTGTTCCGGTTTATAGTTCTCGTCTTTATGCTGTTTGCTTTTGTAGTGAGTTGGTCCTTTGGCAATTTATCTCGATGAATGCATGTCTAATACAACAATCTCTATTACGCCAATCTTTGCCCAACTCTAGTGTGGGAGGGTCTACTCCAACAAGCTCTATTATGACAAGTTTTGCCCACCTATGGTGTGGAAGGGGCGAGGAAGGTGGTGCTCCTTTGGCTCTCTTTAGTGCTTGTAGTCTTCGCTAGGTGGTCCCAGGACATATTTGTAATTTTGTTACTTTTAAACATTTTTGTACTAATATTGATGGTTATTAATAGATTTATGTGCCTTTTGCAAATAAGCATGTCATATCCTGATATAAGGCATTTACACCTCAATTAATTGCATTATTTTGGCAACCAATAATATAGATTTCCAAATATCTTTTCTAGATATCCCATATTAATGGCAAGATATGCTGGATTTAACTCAACACTAATTCGTTTACAGTTTTAATCAACCGCTATAAATTCGTAATTAATACGCCATCCCTATATATATTGGTCATTCTAGACCAGCTAAGGTGAGAGAACATATCCAATTTCAATCCCGCTGGTTCGAAATTTGTAGATCAAGAATATGGGGAGGAAACCAACAATTGACCCGAAAAATTTACCACCATGGTTTCATGTTATCGAATACAGACGGTCTAAAGGAACAACTGACAAGGTCTGTTCTTTTACTATCTTGCTATGGATCTATACAAGTTTCCACTAGTTGTTGATGTATAGTTTGATGGGCAGTTTCATTATTTTTTGTGAAATATTAAGCTAGACTCATTTTATTTCATATTTATTCAGAAATACAAGGATACATACAACAAGAAGACTTACAGGTCGATGCAAGAAGTGGCAAAAGCTTTTGGACTTGGTGACAACAAAAAAATACCTTGTCCAAGACCTCTAAACATAAGGAAGGTTAGATTAATTGCATGGTTTTTGTATTGAATAATATAATTATTAGCCCCTATCTGAAATAATTTCTCGTCTAAAAACAAACTAGCTACATCAGTTCACTATTCAGTTGCACGGTTTTCATGATCCTATTTGTAGGGAGACGGCTCATCAGCACCAATACCGATGGTGGAGTATACTAAGATCCCAGGTGATTAATTTTTTGATGTCTTGTTTATGTTAAAGTATTTACCTTGAAGGTGATACAGTAGCTTGTTTGTCACAGATGTCTTACAAATATGTATACCTTTTTTTGGTTCAGCAATCCCTGCATATCTTGCAAAGGACATTGGTAATGATTCAAGGAACTTCGAAGAAGGTATATAAAATATATCGTACCATGTAGTGTATGAGTAATAGTATGTAGAAGAAAAAAACACTGGTTGGCTTATCGTATTATTTATTGGTACAGGAGAAGAACAGTCTAATACGACTAGAGATATCCCAGGCATCATGAAAGAAGGTATATTGTCCATATGCCTTTACAAGATGCACATATATTATCGACCCTCCTTAATTCTGCCACACAATTATCGACCCATTTTTTCAGTTAACCTTACCCTGTGATGTTATTTTGATAATGGATTAAATACGAATACTAGTTCCCCATATGTATGTTATTGTATTATTTGTATTTGTTGTATCAGTATCTGAAGCTTGTGCAAATGCAATGCTTGATGATATTCATGTTGCAAAAAACAAAGGATATTATCCGGTGAGATAGTTGCTTTATTAGTTTGTGCTAAAATACACAGTGCAATATATGGTTGCCCAAGCTGTGTAACATCAATAGATACGTGCCTTAATTTTCGTAAAACGTTCTCAATTCGGAATCCACTGCTTGCTGGAATTTAGCTAAATAAAATCTAGTTTTGCTAATTATCAACTTCCTCTGATAATGGATAAGAAAATTAATCAGATGTATTTGTTGTGGAATACTGTAAATTGCGAGGAACTTACAACAAAGTAACACAGTATATTTTTTGCTCATACAGCAGGATGTTGAGTTTATTAACACATACTTCCTCTAAGATTTTTTGTCCAACTTTTGCAGAAAAACAAAAAGAAATTGAAGAAACTGGACATGTTGCAAGCCACTTCTTAAAAGGTATACGTACCAGTGTAACAATGAGTGTACCACAGAACTATACATATGAGTGACGACTGACGACCAGCTAGTATATAGTGATTAACAGAAAACTTTGCTTATCATTTCTATCTGCTTGTAGAAGAAGAAATTGCTAACAAAATGGAAGCTTCTTCTGAAGAGATGCAGCAAGCATGAAGGTAACATGGAATGCCTTATTAATTAGTCTACTTAGTTACATTATATTGTATTACTCATCACGTTTTGTTGTTGCAGGAGAACTGAAGAATCAGGAGGATGCACAGATTCAAGACCATCCTCAACATATCTTGGCACTGTTTTCTTTAAATAAGATCTATGTGGACTATCAGATGATATAGCTACTATGTCTGTGTTTCCCATAAAATGTGAGCAGTGGTGTGCCACTGTTTTTCTTCGTTTCTTTGTCAAGGACAATTGTTGAAGTTAGAGCATGAATTATGTTACTATTTGCATTATACTCTCTTATTTTTATGGTTCTGCATTCTTAAACAACCTGACAATATTGTCTTAATTAATATCGCGGGTTTGTACTATTAGACCTTAAATATGAAATATTTTGTCAAGGGATGCCCACGTATCTGACCACTAGGTCATTGCTAATAATAGAGTTACATTGGTGAAAGCTACACCTAATATAGTGCAAATATAGATCGTTAAATAATGGATTTAGATAGTATAAATTATTATCCTGCATCAATACAAGTGTTAAAATTAAGCATAGGTTTCCACTTGTACCGAACTGAATATTACATCTTGGTCTAGTACACAGCGCTGAGTTGCTTTTCACATCTGACTAGAAGCGACATACTCTCTGATAGTGCATGATTATGTCAGCCACTTCTGAATCATACTTGGGTATTTTAAGCAGAGAGTGTTTTATAGGACTAACCGGCTGTGATAATATTTTAGTTCGTTTGGAGCACAAACTGATTCGAACCGTGCAGTATCCAGTCCGGTCAGCCGGGAAAACGGACAGTGAAGAATCTTGAACCTCGCAATTTTTCCAAATCCTACGGACAAGGTTTGAGTTGGTTCTGCCGCAAAACCGACTACTCCTGGTCAGTTACTCACTTAACCTAAAAAATCTAAATAGAAAACACAGATAATCTGCATTTTCCTTGACTTTCAGATCTTTACGGACCTAAGTTTTTTATTTATTTTCCAGCTTGTTTCATTGGTAAATCAATTTCATTCCGTGAGCCGTCTCCATTATAAAACATGACTAGGCCAAAACCGCATCCTTTTTCCTCTTTTCTGACGTCAACCCGTACCACATGTATATCAAATGCTCAAGCAGAACAAGAATTCAAAATGCATTCACAAGATACTGTACTAACATGACCAGTTACATCGCACGATATTTTATAATTAGGAGACTGTTACATTAGTGCTGTATTGGAACTCTGTGTTGTAGTTAATCACTTCCCTAGCCAAGAATGAAGCCAAGTTTATGTGGATCATTGCAAGCTTGATTTTTGATAGTTTCTTGACGTTGATTTGTAGATGTCATAATAATTACTAGACCCTTTTTTCGACCATTGGAATGTGGCGGTTAGATAGATTATTTCACAATACGGTTAGCGAGCAGCTAAAGTTGGTACCATTCTTTTTTGAAGTTTTTTATGTTGAATTGGTACATATATTGCCGGAGCAAACCCCTCCCGCTGGAAACCACTGTCGGAAGAATGGATTAATTGTGGGCAACACTGAGGCCTCGTTCGGTTGTAGGGGATTTAATTCTCTAGTGTATTTACTCCAACGAGTAATTGGGTGATCACCCAAATCTCCCTGGGGACCGGTTTCCCGTCCACGACTAGAGACGCGATTGTTTTTTCACCCGTCAAATGGCCGGGGTTGACAGGGTTTGGGCCGTGGTTTCGGCCCCGCTGGGTTTAACCGAACGCAGAAAGTCTGGTGGGCCGGGATTAGTTCCCGACGTGGTTTATCTCGCGAAACCCGGCCCATCCCTCCCGGGTTGGGAATAACCGAACGAAGCCTGATGGGGCCTTGGCTGAAACAACAAACTAGGGGCGATTAGGAAAAGATAGCTAGCTGGTGATATGCTGTATGCGTCTGTGTCCATGCAGACGGAGCTACTACTTGAAATTGCGATTTGTGAAGGCAATCCAGGTAGCCCAAGAGTTGGATGTGGGATGATGAGTCTTCGCAACATACTCCGAGACTCCAAGGGTGCATTTAGTAGTCTGCAGGGCTCTTTTTTGCATTGGCTGAGAAGCGAAACAGGCTGTTTGCTTGCCTGAAGACGTCCGTGTTGTTACACGACCGAATTTTAAAACACCTCCGGGACAGGTCCTAGAGGAACGTTCGAAATGGCAGTTTCTATGGAGCTTGACCCGTTGTCGTGAGAAGGCTGCACGCGTGGGGAAGGAAGACAGAAACGTCGCGTCCCTTCGAGAACACGCGGCATTACTAGCCTCACCACCCCCTCTCCTTCATCTCACTAGCCTCTTTACTCTCACCGCCCCGATCTATCACATCACTAAGGCGGTTCCTCTACCACCGATATATCCATCGCACCGCCGCAAGGAGGAGCAGCGGGACCAGAGGAGGAGACGACAACAAGAACCACCGTGACCTCGGCCGCGACCTGCACCGCGCTCTTCACCGACATCTCGAGTTTGGGCGCGAACTTGACCTCGTCCTCAACCTGACCAATGGCGGTAATCTCCTCTTCCTCTTACCTTCATCGTCGTTGTGCGACAATAGGCCATCCTTCACCATTTGCGACGACATGCAGATTAGATCTGCAAGGTTTTCCGTTAGGATTTGGTTCGGATAGACGATTGCTTGTTGTTCGTGTAGATTACTCGGTTTTCACGGTTGCGATTTGCTTAGATATGTTACTCGGTTTTCACGGAGAGCTCAAACCTTTGCATCCTTGAATCATCTTTCTTGGTTGTTATTTGGATCTTATCCATATGGTGTTTTATAGCTTGTGCTTATTCTCATGACAAGCTCTAGTTCATCGAAACGGATTCCGCATGAATCACTTGTTGCGTTTTTGATATTGGAGTTTTTCTCGGTTTCTCGTATTGAGAGGTTTCACTCTAAAATACATAGAAAAACCTACCCCACTTGTTCTTAAGATTTTTTCACTCTTTGTGGGGTAGCTTTTTTCATCTTCTTTACAACAAAATTGGTTTCACCTAAATCCGAGTTTCCTAACACAAGTTGTTGCATTTTTCATATTGGAGGTTTTACCGGTTTGTCTTTTATAGATTGGTAAAACCTTTATTCATTTGTTTCTATCCTCCTTTTCTGGACTATGATGTTTCTATGCATATTGTTGTAGAGCTCGTTGTTGTGATTCCAACGAGCCCAAGATCATCGAAATTGGAGTCCGGATGCAAAAGTTCTTAAGGTTTTCGTATCGGGTGTGTGGGTAAAAACAGGGGGCCGGAAGTGCCGCCGGGAGCACCCCGGTGATACGCGTGAAGCACACGTCCGTTGGGAACCCCAGGTGGAAGGTATGATGCGTATAGAAGCAAGTTTCCCTCAGTATGAAACCAAGGTTATCGAACCAGTAGGAGCCAAGAAGCACGTGAAGGTTGTTGGTGGAGGAGTGTAGTGCGGCGCAACACCGAAACCGGCGCCAACGTGGAACCTGCACAACACAATCAAGATACTTTGCCCCAACATAAGTGAGGTTGTCAATTTCACCGGCTTGCTGAAAACAAAGGATTAAACGTATCGAGTGGAAGATGGTGTTTGTTTGCAAAGAACAGTAAAGAACAATAATTGCAGTAGAATGTATTCAGATGTAAAAGAATGGACAGGGTCCACAGTTCACTAGTGGTGTCTCTCCAATAAGATAACTAACATGCGGGTGAACAAATTACAGGTAGGCAATTGACAAATCAAGATTCAATACATATCAACGATGATTCCTATGTGATTTAATCAGGGCATTACGACAAAGTACATAGACCGCTATCCAGCATGCATCTATGCCTAAATAATCCACCTTCGGGTTAGCATCCGCACCACTCCAGTATTAAGTTGTAAACAAGATAATTGCATTAAGTATGGTGCGTAATGTAATCAACACAAATATCCTTAGACAAAGCATCGCTGTTTTATCCCTAGTAGCAACAGCACATCCACAACCTTAGAACTTTCTGTCACTGTCCCAGATTCAATGGAGGCATGAACCCACTATCGAGCATAATTACCCCTCTTGGAGTTACAAGTATCAACTTGGCAGAGCCTCTACTAGCAACGGAGAGCATGCAAGAACATAAACAACACATATATGATAGACTGATAATCAACTTAACATAGTATTCTAGATTCATCGGATCCCACCAAACACAACATGTAGCATTACAAATAGATGATCTTGATCATGTTAGGCAGCTCATAAGATCTATAACAATGATAGCACATGCGGAGAAGACAACCATCTAGCTACTGCTATGGACCCATAGTCCAAGGATGAACTACTCACGCATCAATCCGGGCGGGCATGATGATGTAGAGCCCCTCGGTGATGATTCCCCTCTCCGGCGGGTGCGAGGCGATCTCTGAATCCCCGAGATGGGATTCACGGCGGCGTCTTTGGAAGGTTTTCCGTATCGTGGCTCTCGGTACAGGGGTATTCGCGACGAAGGCTATATGTAGGCGGAAGGGTAGGTCAGGGGGGCTCACGAGGGCCCACACCATAGGGCCGCGCGGCCGGGCCGGCCGCGCCGCCGTGGTCTGGCCACCTCGTGGCCCCACTTCGTTATCTCTTCGGTCTTGGAAGCTTCGTGGAAAAATAGGACCCGGGCGTTGATTTCGTCCAATTCCGAGAATATTTCCTTACTAGGATTTCTGAAACCAAAAACTGCAGAACAACAATGGCGCTTCGGCATCTTGTTAATAGGTTAGTGCCGGAAAATGTATAATAATGTTAAAGTATGTATAAAACATTTAAGTATTGTCATAAAAGTAGCATGGAACATAAGAAATTATAGATACGTTTGAGGTATCAAGCATCCCAAGCTTAGTTCCTACTCGTCCTCGAGTAGGTAAACGATAACACAAATAATTTCTGAAGTGACATGCTACCAACATAATCTTGATCAACATTATTGTAAAGCATATGAGATGAATGGAGTGATCTGAACAAAAGATTGCTAACAAAGATAATGACTAAACAAATGAATCATATAGCAAAACTTTTCATGAATAGTACTTTCAAGACAAGTATCAATAAGACTTGCATAAGAGCTAACTCATAAGCAATAAATTCAAAGTAGAATGCATTGAAGCAACACAAAGGATGATGAAGTTTCAGCGGTTGCTTTCAACTTGTAACATGTATATCTCATGGATATTTGTCAACATAGAGTAATATAACAAGTGCAATAAGTAAACATGTAAGAATCAATGCACACAGTTAACACAAATGTTTGCTTCTAAGATAGAAAGAAGTAGGTAAACTGACTCAACATAAAGTAAAAGAATGGCCCTAGGCAGAGGGAAGCATGGATTACTATTTTTGTGCTAGAGCTTTTGTTTTGAAAACACAGAAACAATTTTGTCAACGGTAGTAATAATTCATATGTGCTATGCATAATACTTCCTACAAGTTGCAAGTCTCATGCATAGAGTACTAATAGTGCTCGCACCTTGTCCTAATCAGCTCGGATAACACGGATTATCATCACATGACATATGTTTCAACCAAGTGTCACAAAGGGGTACCTCTATGCCGCCTGTACAAAGGTCTAAGGAGAATGCACGCATTGAATTTCTCGCTTTTGATTATTCTCAACTTAGACATCCATACCGGGATAACATAGACAACAGATAATGGACTCCTCTTTTAATGCTAAAGCATTCAACAACAAATAATATTCTCATAAGAGATTGAGGTTGTATGTCCAAACTGAAACTTCCACCATGATACATGGCTTTAGTTAGCGGCCCAATGTTCTTCTCTAACATATGCATACTCAAACCATTTGATCATGAAATCGCACTTACTTCAGACAAGACGAACATGCATAGCATCTCACATGATATCCAACAAAGGTAAAAACTTAATGGTGTCCCCAGAAACATGGTTACCGCTCAACAAGCAACTTATAAGAATTAAGACACATAGCTGCATATTCATCACCACAATAGTTTTTAAGCTATTTGTCCCATGAGCTATATATTGCAAAGATAAAGGAATGAAATTTTAAAGGTAGCACTCAAGTAATTTACTTTGGAATGGCAGAAAAATACCACATAGTAGGTAGATATGGTGGACACAAATGGCATGGGTTTTGGCTCAAGGTGTTTGGATGCACGAGAAGCATTTTCTCTCAGTACAAGGTTTGGGCTAGCAAGGTTGTTTGAAGCAAACACAAGTATGAACAGGTACAACAAAACTTACACAAGAACATATTGCAAGCATTATAAGGCTCTACACTGTCTTCCTTGTTGTTCAAACACTTTACCCGAAAATATCTAGACTTAGAGAGACCAATCATGCAAACCAAATTAAACAAACTCTACGGTAGTTCTTCATTAATATATTAAACTACATGATGCAAGAACTTAAACATGATCTATGAGAGCTCAAACAATTGCCAAATTATTCCAAACCATATGCAGCATTTTCGGATTCCAACCAAATAGAAATTTAACGAAGCAATTTCAGCCTTCGCCATGAACATTAAAGCACAATTAAGAACACAAGTGTTCCCTATGAAAAAGCGGAGCGTAATATCTCCAATATAAGGATGGTGGGATCCAACTTTATTCAAACCAAAACAAAAATAAAAGAAAACGGACGCTCCAAGTAAATAACATAAGATGTGATGGAATAAAAATATAGTTTCACTAGAAGTGACCTGATAAGTTGTCGATGAAAAGGGGATGCCTTGGGCATCCCCAAGCTTAGATGCTTGAGTCTTCTTAAAATATGCAGGGATGAAGCACCGGGGCATTCCCAAGCTTAGACCTTTCACTCTTCTTGATCATAGTATATCATCCTCTTCTCTTGACCCTTGAAAACTTCCTCCACACCAAACTTCAAGCAAATCATTAGAGGGTTAGTGCATAATCAAAAATTCACACATTCAGAGGTGACACAATCATTCTTAACACTTCTGGACATTGCACAAAGCTTCTGAAAATTAATGGAACAAAGAAACTCATTCAACATAGCAAAAGCGGCAATGCGAAATAAAAGGCAGAATCTGTCAAAAACAGAACAGTCCGTAAAGATGAATTTTGCAGGGGCACTTAACTTGCTCAAACGGAAAAACTCAAAACTAATGAAAGTTGCGTACATATATGAGGATCACGCTCGTAAATTTGCAGATTTTTTTGATTTGTTTACAGAGAGATCTGTACGAATTCGTGACAGACAGCAATGCTGTTTCTGCGCAGCGATCCAAATCTAGCATCAACTTTTTTTTTTGCGAATCAATCTAGCATCAACTTTAACATATAAATTTTACTTGGAACAAAAACATGATAAGGATAGGTTGCTACAGTAGTAAACAACTTCCAAGACTCAACAATACAGTAAATAAAATGAAACTTGGGTTATCTCCCAAGAAGTGCTTTTCTTTAACGCCTTTCAGCTAGGCGCAGAAAGTGCAAATCAAGTAACATCAAGAGAAGAAGCATCAACATTCTTACCTCGGGAGTCGGAAGTTTTCTCAACTATGCATTGTATCTTATTTATGTATGGAACTCCCTTTTTAATACCCTTAGGCTTACTATCCTCCTCAAATAAATTTTCAGGAACAATCCAATCAAAATTCTTTTCTAACGCCTCGTGCATTCCTATGAGTTTATGAGGTATTGGTATTTTAATCTATCCCTCATAATTGAATTTATTAGTGTATCTTAGCCTATATTTTTCCTTTTTTTCAAGGATACTTGCAAAATTGGTACACAAGCCTAGCATCTTATATCGAATAAAGACTTTCCTAGCTTCTCTAGCTACATCACCAAATTCTCTAAGAAGGGTTTCTAGAATAAAATCTTTCTTTTCTCCTTCTTCCATATCACGAGTGTAAGAAACATATGTTGCATTATTGGATTAAGATTAACAAATCTAGCTTCCAACATGTGCACTAAAGAGGCAGTAGCAATTTCATAATCAGGAGCAAGTTCTACCAATGATCTATCTTCAAAATCTTCAGTCTTACTAACATGAGTGAAAAATTCTTCTATATTATCTTTTCCAATGATAGACCCACTTCCTACCGGTATATCTTTCAAAGTAAACTTAGGATGAAGCATGATGAAATAAACAAAAGGTAAACAAAGTAAATGCAAGTAACTAATTTTTGTTTTTGTTTTTGATATAGAGCTAGTAAATAAGACAGAAAGTAAAGTAACTAATTATTTTTGTGTTTTTAGATATGAAGCAAACAAGACAGTAAATAAAGCAAAGTAAAGCAAGACAAAAACAAAGTAAAGAGATTGGATGTGGAGACTCCCCTTGCGGCGTGTCTTGATCCCCGACAACGGCGCCAGAAATTTAGCTTGATACGCGTGAAGCACACGTCCGTTGGGAACCCCAAGTGGAAGGTATGATGAGTATAGAAGCAAGTTTCCCTCAGTATGAAACCAAGGTTATCGAACCAGTAGGAGCCAAGAAGCACGTGGAGGTTGTTGGTAGAGGAGTGTAGTGCGGCGCAACACCAGTGAAACCGGCGCCAACGTGGAACATGCACGACACAATCAAGATACTTTGCCCCAACGTAACAGTGAGGTTGTCAATCTCACCGCTGAAAACAAAGGATTAAACGTATCGAGTGGAAGATGGTGTTTGTTTGCAAAGAACAGTAAAGAACAATAGTTGCAGTAGAATGTATTCAGATGTAAAAGAATGGACCGGGGTCCACAGTTCACTAGAGGTGTCTCTCCAATAAGATAACTAACATGCTGGGTGAACAAATTGCAGGTAGGCAATTGACAAATCAAGATTCAATACATATCAACGATGATTACTATGTGATTTAATCAGGGCATTACGACAAAGTACATAGACCGCTATCCACATGCATCTATGCCTAAATAATCCACCTTCGGGTTAGCATCCGCACCCCCCAGTATTAAGTTGTAAACAACAGATAATTGCATTAAGTATGGCGCGTAATGTAATCAACACAAATATCCTTAGACAAAGCATCGATGTTTTATCCCTAGTAACACACATCCACAACCTTAGAACTTTTGTCACTGTCCCAGATTCAATGGAGGCATGAACCCACTATCGAGCATAATTACCCCTCTTGGAGTTACAAGTATCAACTTGGCCAGAGCCTCTACTAGCAACGGAGAGCATGCAAGAACATAAACAACACATGTATGATAGATTGATAATCAACTTAACAGTATTCTAGATTCATCGGATCCCACCAAACACAACATGTAGCATTACAAATAGATGATCTTGATCATGTTAGGCAGCTCACAAGATCTATAACAATGATAGCACATGCGGAGAAGACAACCATCTAGCTACTGCTATGGACCCATAGTCCAAGGATGAACTACTCACGCATCAATCCGGAGGCGGGCATGATGATGTAGAGCCCCTCCGGTGATGATTCCCCTCTCCGGCAGGGTGCCGGAGGCGATCTCCTGAATCCCCGAGATGGGATTCGCGGCGGCGTCTGGAAGGTTTTCGTATCGTGGCTCTCGGTACAGGGGTATTCGCGATGAAGGCTATATGTAGGCGGAAGGGTAGGTCGGGGGGCTCACGAGGGCCCACACCATAGGGCCGCGCGGCCGGGGGCCGGCGCGCCGCCCTATGGTCTGGCCACCTCGTGGCCCCACTTCGTTATCTCTTCGGTCTTCGGAAGCTTCGTGGAAAATAGGACCCTGGGCGTTGATTTCGTCCAATTCCGAGAATATTTCCTTACTAGGATTTCTGAAACCAAAAACAGCAAAACAACTGGCGCTTCGACATCTTGTTAATAGGTTAGTGCCGGAAAATGTATAATAATGATGTAAAGTATGTATAAAACATTCAAGTATTGTCATAAAAGTAGCATGGAACATAATAAATTATAGATACGTTTGAGACGTATGACCCGACACTCCGGAGCACTCCGGCACATTTTTTTGGGCAGATTTCTCTGCCTATTTAAGGGGGTCTTCTTCCCCAAAGTTACCCAACTGTTAGAGCTCGTTTTGCGTCCATTGTTGACCTTCTTTGAGATTGCTATCTCCCTCTCCCTCCCATGAATCTTGCATCTATTTGAGAGAAAGATAGAGGAGATCTAGATCTACATCTTCACCAATCAAATCTCTCTCTTTGTGAGGGGAATCCACTAGATCTAGATCTTGGAGAAATTTGGTGTTCCTCCTCTTTGTTCTTGCTCTCTTATTCCCCCAATAGCTTGTGTAGCTTTGTTGGAATTTGAGAGAGAAGGACTTGAGCATCTTTGTGGTGTTCTTGCCATTGCATTTGGTGCATTAGTTTGAGTTCTCCACGGTGATTCGTGCAGGTGAAAGCAAGAAGGTTGTTACTCTTGGGTTCTTGGAACCCTAGACGGATTCTAGGCCTTTGTGGCATCTTAGTGGTGTTCTTGGGGACTCCAATTAAGTTGTGGAGAATCTTCAAGGGCAAGGCCTTTGTGGCATCTTAGTGGTGTTCTTGGGGACTCCAATTAAGTTGTGGAGAATCTTCAAGGGCAAGGCCTTTGTGGCATCTTAGTGGTGTTCTTGGGGACTCCAATTAAGTTGTGGAGAATCTTCAAGGGCAAGGCAAGGGCAAGGCCTTTGTGGCAATTTATTGGGAGCCTCCAATTAAGTTGTGGAGATAGCCCCAAGCTTTGTGCGGGTTCGGTGACCTTCCTAAGGTCCCATAGTGGATCGAGGACATCCCTTTTGGTGGGAATTCTCGAGGAGAATACGGTGGCCCTCGTGCATTTGGAGTGACTTGTCCTCCACACCGCTCCAACGGAGAGTAGCACTTGCAAGAGTGTGAACTTCGGGATACATCGTTGTCTCCGCGTCACTTCGGTTATTTCTATACCCGAGCTCTTTACTTATGCACTTTACTTTGTGATAGCCATCGTGCTTGAAGTTATATATCTTGCTATCACATAGTTGCTTGTATTTCTTAGCATAAGTTGTTGGTGCACATAGATGAACCATAGTATATAGGCTTTGGGCTTGACAAAGTAAACGCTAGTTTTATTCCGCATTTGTTAAGCCCATCTTGTAAAAGTTTTAAACCGTCTATTCACCCCTCTCTAGGCGACATCTGTGTCCTTTCAGCGTCGAGGAAGGAAGGCTAACGCCAGCCACTTCCACGATGAGGTAGGGCCAGACTAGTTCCTCCACATCATCTTCAAACCCACCTTTGGCCAGCTCCCAATCCCTAACAAGTTCGTCAAGTGGTTTGGACCCATCCCTTCGAATATCATCGTCCGCACCAACACTGGCTGCAGCTGGATGATGACTACGAGGAGAGAAGGCAATGACGCATTCATCGACCAGGGGTGGGCAGGCTTTGCCATCACCCAACAGCTCAAGATAGATTAGTTCCTCACATTCAAGAAGGTGTCCTCCTTCGAGTATAGTGTGGTCATCTTCGACCACACCTGCACTGAGGTGATGGGCAGGTGCCCGGACCATAGCGATGCCACAGGTGTGTCGTCTTCGAAGAACATGTCTGAAGCTCAGCTGGTATTGTCTCGCTGCTACTATGGCGTCTCTAGTGTCTAATGGTGTATGAACAAGTGTCGTGTCGTTTCGTGAACTATGGTCGTGTCTGAAATTAATTCGTAGCGTCTATGATCACTGGTAAGTTTGCTTGTGCTTGCATTGTGTGCTTGCTTGTGCGATATTGATCAATGCTAACCTCAGCACTGAAGGGAAAAGATAACCAGAAGCGGATTTTGGGTTGCAACCAAACAACAGGGGCGCCGTTCTAGGCTGCTACTTAGTCTTAAAACCGACCTACCAAACAACCAAAGCTCATATCTTCATGGAGCTAAAAAAAACTCTGCGCATGCGACCAAACGAGAGGCCTTTTCTGATCCGTGGCCTGTGTGAAACGCGCAGGGGTTCTTCTTGCCTGATGTACTGGTGCAAGAATTCGATCTAGACTACCAAACGCCCCCGAACCAGCGGTAGCCTCAGCGCCATTTCATTGCAATGCTCCGATCCACCACTCGTCACCCATGCAACTGATCACTTGTCGTTGATTTTGGAATTGAGTTTTGTTCAAGGACTTGTAATACCAGCTCATGTGTTGATTGCACTATGTGTAGCCGTGTAGGCTTTGTCCACGAGAACCATGTATTTTCCATGTCGGAAAATAAAGGTTGTTCGTGATGACTTGTGATGTATAATTTCATTGTTTAACTATTATTCAACAACGACAAAAAAACAAATCAAATTCAGCTTTTTTTTTCTCGTGGTCTGGATTAAAGACTAATAATTGGACGAATAAACAGGCGACATTGTGCAAAATGAAAAAAGAACGTCGACAGCAGGGATCGAACCTGCGCGGGCGTAGCCCAACAGATTTCAAGTCTGTCTCCTTAACCACTCGGACATATCGACGATCGATGCTGTAATAACTACTTAACTATATTACTGCGATATATTAGGATAGCTAGCAACTTAACAAAACAAAGGAAGGGACCATGATGGTAAACGCAACAACTTCTGGTACACGACGAGAAACATTGACAGCTCGTTACGCCAAATAATGATTTTTAAGAAGAAATATTACACATCGATTGTGATGTGTATTTTGCCTTAAGTGTTACTCCTCAAAACAGCGCCTATATATAGTGTTACTCGTCAAAGATAATCTAAAATCCTTTTGCAGTTTGGCACGCTCCTATCAGACATGAACTGTTCCAACTTCCAAGTAGGATGGTCTACTGCACGATCTATCTAGTACGGTATGTAGATAGCATTTCATCAGTAGTGTGTATATGCATATCGACAGCGTGAAATTTTTGAACAGATAAGGCCCCGAAGGACGGAGAAGCTCCTTTAGTCGGTGCGAACAATTACAGAAAGGACCTTGGCTTGAGAAGCAATAGCACAAGAGTCCAAAAATATTACATAAAGAACCCCAGAAAGATAAACAAAAAAGCAATCGGGTCCTTCTTCTCCACCGCGTCGATGACAAAATCTTGGACCATGGTCGCTGGCGGCGACCCCGGGGACTACACCACTTGGTTCATCGCCAGGATGGATCACCATGCCAAGATTGAAGATCTTCCCCCTCAGCTCTAAGGCCTGGAGGAAGTAGATTCTCCCCGGAGCAGTTTCTTCCGAGGTGCGGAGAGGCCCCCTTGGCCAAAGATAGCGGCGGCTGAAGGCGCCGACGCTTGGGATCTGCCGCTGATTGAGAGCTTCCGTCGTGATGAGCACTGCACGCTCACCAGTATGCCTCCTAACTCCAGATCGACGAATTCCAGAGCTCGCATCCTCCTGTCTGTCTCCACAACAACTAGGAGGAGGAAGAGTTGTCCAGGAACTCACCGGGACTAGAGTGAGAGAGAAGTAGCAGGATCTCCTCTCCGCCTGGGATAGCACACATCGTCGCCTCTCCTCCTCGCCTCCACGGCCGGCCAGAAGAAGCTCCGTCATATGCTGCCGCAAGCATCGCCTCTCCCCCTCGCCTCCATGGCCGGCCAAGGGAGGCTCTGCCTCGCAGCTCCTCAGCAGCAGAAGATCTGCGGCCCCTAATTTATTTGCGGAGACCGTGGCTCCCTCGTCGATTCCATGCTCCAACCACAGCAGACACAGGAGCAAGAAGAAGAGCCCTAATCCCCAGATCTTGCCGCCTAGATCCGAGGTACATCTCCAAATCGCCACAAAGGGACGAACACTAGAAGGAAGAACTAAATATGTACAGCTGGCGCCTTCTCCTCTCCATCTCCGGCCAGCTATTCCGGCGGAGAGGAGGAGGGAGTGGCCCGGTAAGGAGGGAGATATTGTAGTACGGGGGCAAATGAGAGCCTCCTCGACTCGACAACATGAATGACATCGCAGAAAAAGCTAGGCGTGAAAAAAAAAGATCAACGACGACGACAAATATTGTTAAGTCGTCGCAATCGATTGTCGTTTGGTGGTACATAGTAGCTAAGAAGAGCCCCACATGCTGATATCGACTTTGCCTTTCATTCCACTCATGAATTATATATACCCTTTCAATTGGACGTTCAGTCACAGTCTCCAGATAATTTATTGGCATACATGTGTATCGAAAGAAAAAGATCCTGCACTTTCTTCATGAACGTGAAATAAAATAAATCATGCACACACCTAATATTTATTGTTCAATTATCCAAGGAACGAACATATATACCAAGACATTCATACAATAATATTAGTTCCACCGTTATATGGAATCAAAAAATGCAAAAGGATATAGAAGTGCTTACCTAGTACGTCACTGCAAGCTCACACCATAATATGAAATCTCTCAACAGGTACGAAATACACATGACCTAATAATAAGAAAATTATTAGTTTGTCTTCCTGCAATTTTTCCTGATCTCTCCATTATTCCCTGTGAGCGGTGAGATATCTCCCATCTTGATCATGCCTGCCACAAAATCAGCGAAGAAGGTGCTCTGGCTTCTAACGTAAGACTGTACTTGTGGGTCGGTGGCCCCGCCATTGAAGAGCTCCTGGTCGGAGTGCAGGAGCCCCTTTTTGCCAATGAGGTTCTTGTAGTAGTTGTTCTCGAAAGTGGTCGGCGTCTGAAGATCGAGTGGTGCTAGGTTGTTGTCGCCTGAGCCAGAGGTGAGAGGGCATCCTGCTTGAAGGGTTGTAGAGAAGCCCTTGTCGATGTTGGTGTCATTGTAGATGTGTGCTCGGAAGTTGGTGCAACGTGCTTGGCCTATGGTGTGAGATCCTGCATGGATGGCCACAAAGGAAGCACAATTTGACATCAGGAAGTCAATTTCCGTGAGACTATTTTCAAAAACATCGAAATGTTTCTGAGGATAAGTAAATTTTAGCACTGCTTATTGTGCAACTAATGATTATGGTCATATTTTATCAGTGCTTGATTCTCTGAAGGTGGAGAAAGAAAAGGACGTGTCTGAGGCAGTCACTAAACATGGCAAAACGAATCGTATGCCTAATGCATGTGTGGTTGTCGTTAACATGTAATCAAGTTGGCTACCCGGGGGATGCCAACTTTATTCTCTTGCCTCTAATATTTTTCCAAAGATATGTGAACATGTGATGGCAAGAATAATTTAGTTAAAGCCAGGACAAGCCATTTCAATGAAAAAGCTGAAGTGGCTTTTGGTTTGTTAGATGCGTCAGATTGTACTCATACTTGGAGTAGCAAGCAAATGTTTAATTAAAACTTCTAGAAAATAACCCGTGCCGACAACCACAATACCACATGCCCATGTCAATTTTTTTGTCGACAGAAAAATAATGGAACTATTAGTGATTGGTACGAGTAACCAGTCACCGGTGATTGAACTCGTCATCAGTAATTTGATTAACAACGTCTGGCTAGGCTTTCAAGTCAATACTTAGCTATCAATTCCGTTGGCAATCAAGCAGCTGAACGCGATTATACTATATACTAGCTAGTAAAGCTAGAAGAAGAGTGTGAAATGTTTCCTTGTTTTCTTCCACTGGAGAATCGTTTCTTGTCCCTTTTTCTTCTTGGTGTTTAATTACTTACATTCTTAACAAACAGTACATCATTGACCAGTCTATACAACTAGTAGTGACTAACGAGTTCATTTGTTGAGATTATGTTGCTGGTTAAAAGCAGTGGGAGTGGTTCGAGCGAGCTTGGTACGTAAGTACGTACCGGATAGCGCAACCATGTCCTTCTGGGAGAGTCCCTGCGCGGCGAAGAGTGCGGTGAGGTTAGCGAGCCCAGACGTCGGCGGCGGGATGTTGTTGTTGGCGCCGCTGAAGCTCGCCGTCGTCGAGTCCCGCCGCCCCACCTTCACACCCCAGCTCGGCCCGCCCAGCTACAAATTACAAAGCACAGTTTCAGTACGTCGCCAGTGCATGCATGAACTGAACGTACACATGCGCATTCATGGGAATGGGATGTCAACTTACGGCGACGACGCTGTCCCTGGCTGCCACGGCGAGGACGTCGGCGCAGGAGACGACGCCAGGGCAGAGCTTCTCCACCACCGCCTTCACGGCGTCGATGACCTCGAACCCGCGCACCGACCCGTTGTTGGGCTTGGCCGTCTTCTCCCCCTGCAGGCTCGAAGTGTCGTCCAGCAGCAGCGACCCGTCGCAGCCCTGCACGAAGCAGTCGTGGAAGAAGAGGCGCAGGATGGAGGCGCCCATGCGCGGCTCCTTCGCCACCGCCGACTGCACCGCGGACTTCACCGCGCCCAGCGCGCCCGGGCACGAGCTCGAGTAGAACCCCGTCGACAGCTGCGCCGACGCGCCACCGGCGCAGAGCACCATGATGACGAGCATCAGGACGCACAGAGCACTACCATTCTCGCTTGCACTGGCACCAGCCATGGCTGATATCGACGAGTGCGTCTGTGGATGGAAGAATATGTCCCTGCTGCTACCCAAACTAAGTGTGAGCGTGTTGCCTTGAGCTACAGCTAGCTTTGCTGGGGCGTACATTTATAGCACAGCCACCGACGATGATCATGAGCTCGAGTGGCAGTGTGGTACATGCAAAAGATTTGATTAGATTACATCATCTTTCTCACCAACTCTGTTGGACTTCGAGTTGAAGTTTAGGTACTGTGTTGTCTAGGACACGTACGTACACTGCTTCACGTTTTTGGTGAGTGAGAACGCTTGGACTAGAACCTGGCAAAGCAAAAAGTGCGACACGGTTAGTAAGCTAGTGGGCGGCAAGCATGGAGATGGAGGCGTCGTCGCCTTTTCTAGGGCTGGAGGCGATAAAGCGTAGCTACCATGTGTTGCTAACTGCCCATCATCTAGGATGCTGCTGATCTTTGTTCAAAATAATACTGTAACTAATACCCATCCAGTACGTTTTTTCACAGCATATTCTCATAAAGTACTTTTACATAACAACTTTAATTAGAGGCATTACTTTGAGTAACTAGCTAAGCTACGTGATTTTACTTTGGATGCAAGCGTTGCAGTTGCACATGGTTGCTCGGGATATTTACAACCTAGCTGGTTAGCAGCCTACTAGTAGACTTTGGCATGGATAGATGACTTATGTTTCTTTTATTTTGATGGTTGATTCATGTACTATCAACTCTGTGTGATCCGCGATTGTAATATACTGATATTTAGAACTTTGTAAAAGAATAAGGGATGTGTGCATCAAGTATGATGATGCAGAGGCAAGGTGGTTTTTCCCAATTTCATAAAGAAAAGAACCTGATTTTATTCTGCAGCAACATACGACGGTGCAACTTATTAGTTAAGACATCTGCCCTTAACTTTGAGCAACCTTCCTTTTACGGTCTCTTCTATTAATAGGACTAAAAAAGCGTTCGATTGGGAAAAAACTACGGGGTTAAACTATCATTCCCATTTTAATTTTACGTGATTTGTATGTATCTTATTTTATTTGATTCCATTACAAAAAAAACAAAGGATTGTTATCAATAGGCCAGAGTGGGCGCAAAATTTTCCTATGAAATATACTGCATAAGGTTCTTTAAGAAAAAAAAATCATGCGAGACTCAATGCACCACGATAGGAATTTTGTAAGGATTTGAATCTCACAAAATTTCTATGAAATCCTTTTAATCACAAAACACGAAGTAAGGCACGTCATGTTGGAGAAGTGTGGAATCTCACGAAGGATTTCTCAATGCCACGAAGGCTCATCTTCTTTTCCGAGTCTATTCCACAAAGGACGAGGGTCCTTTTCTTATGGATAGCTTTTCATCTACTCTGAATATGGCAAGCTCCACAGCCACTTCACAAACTCCGTGGAGGAGAAAGCCCGCGCCTCTTCACAATCTTCCTCGAAGAGGTCATCGAGGCACCAACCGTCAAGCCAGCTAGAAGGTCATCCTCCAAGAGTAACAAGCTCACGGTCTCTCACTCAAACAAATTGTAATGAAGAACTCAACACCATGCAAGGATACAAAGCAAGAATGCCAAATTCTTCTCCCTCAAATCCCACCGAAGCAACAATTGGTAGAGGCAAACCAATGATTCTAAGATGTAGATCCCAAGAGAGTTTCCTCGCTTAGAGGAAGAACTGATTGGTGGAGTTGTGAATCTAGATATCATCTTCCAATTCCCTCAAAAAGATGCAAGACTCATAGGAGGGATTGAGAGGAATCAAGCCTTTGGAGGACTACAATGGAGGTAAATTTTCATGCTCAATAACCCTATAAACATTGGAGAAGGAGACCTTTTTATAGCCCTCAAGAAAAATGACCGTTGGCACTTCCTATGCCTCCCGGTACCAGATCCAGTGTTTCGAGATGGATACCGGGCTACCGGAACAGCTATTGGAAATCCTGGTATGAAACTCAGATATATGTTTCGCGCTGGGTACCGGGCCCCAAAAACAGCAAAATCACTCTTACAAAAAAATGCAATATATTTTGCATCCGGACTCCGATTTCAATGAACTTGACTTGTTTTGAAGCTAACAACAAGATATGGCTCTTAATGCAAAGATACACCAAGAATTACCATGCATGTGAGAAATATCAAGAGTGGGGAGGTGTGAGATCGCCCAAAATGCAATGACATTAGTACAATAAAGCGCATTCGCAGAACAGACACTCGCGCAGGACATAAGAAACCCAGAAAGTAATCCACACCTAAATCAAAAGGCCATGCACATGAGAAATGAAGCTAGTGCAACACAAAAACAAAGCAAGTGCACTGCAAAGCCAAAGGCAATGTAAAAAATCATCAAAATATAGGATGTAGTTCTGAAGATCCGATGCGACTAGTACACAGCCGTGACAATGGATTGTGATTTAGACAATCATTTAAAAAATATTTATTTTTAATTATAGAAAAAGAGGGGACACCCCACTAGATGGATTATCCACAACGGGGAGCTTTTACGAAAGCCCAGGCTTTTCTCTGATCCAGTACCGAGGAGCGCGTTGTGGTTCCCCCACGGGTGTAAGTACCTCTCACTTCATGCCACTTGTCACATAGGGTGGGGCTCCAACATAAACCCCTACGGAGGACGCCCTCATACTAGCGCTTCCAATGAAGAGCTAGGTCAAAGATGAGAACTATTAAGGCATATAGGCACCCAGCCACTAAGAACCTTTGTTAAAAAATTCCGTATGGGAATTATTCTAGATTCATGGAAAACTTGATTTTCATTCAAGGAAATCACTAAAGGGAGACATGGAGAAAGTTCCTAACCTTTAAAGTAATCATCACTCTAATCAAACTGCACTCATGCATGCTTAATCACTTGGTAATGTGTTCGTTCAATTTGATAAACTGAACCCTCACAAAAGGTTGCCTTTTGGGGGAGCCGAAAATGGTCATTTCTTAATGTGTTCAGTTCCTTCAACTTATGGAACCATATGAGAGGCGGCCTTTTGTCTTGCTAAACATGTGCATTGTGAAAGGCACGATGATAGATAGAGGATATATTAATTAATGGATGGTAGTTAAGTGATATATAGTGAAGACATGCTTCCTGTTAAATGTTTACTATAATTGTATAATTGTATTGAAAACAACAACTCCTAGACAAGCTTCTTGTTTAATTAATGGCCGGGCAGTAATTTTATGGTGTAGTAGTATTTAAAGCCGATGAAATTCACAAAATTGGTGGAGAATTTCATTGTATTGATCCACTGATCCATCGATCCTGTCGGACGGAGACACATGTAACTACTAACTCCATCCCAAGGATTAAAGCTTATATTACTTTTAGAAAGTCAAACTAAACTATGTTAAGTTTGACTAAGCTTTTACCAGAAATCATTAACATGCAAAATACAAAATTAATATCATTAAATAGATAACAAAATATATTTTGTATGCTATCTATAAAATATTATATTTGTTGATAGTTTGTTCTAAAAGTTTGGTAAAAATTTACTTGGTTTGACTTTTTAAAAAAATATATAAGCATTAACTTTTAGGATGGAGGTAGTACATGACAAGGGCCGTGATTCGTGAATGCATTACAAATGACACTTTCGTCCCATAGGTGGTAATCATCCATGACTCATCCAAGATTTAAAACCTACCAAGATTGATGAGAAAACCATACTACCCTCCCCTAGTCAATGAAGAAGTAAATAGTTTTGCTATTGACACGACATTCCACGTGTAATTTTAATCACTAATTTCTGTTGCAGCATAAGCATAAATACCAAAAACAAGTTTTACATAAGCTATGATCTATGTAATTTTAATCACTAGTATTCTACAAACAAATTTCAAGAATATTAAACTATATGTGTGATCTGTCGGTCAAAGTTCAGACGCGTGATTGAAGTTATGTCTGAAACGTCACTTTTGTCGATTATATGTAGCAATGTGCTATCCCAAGATCGGGTCACTGCCAAATAAACGTGGCAGCATTTGCCCACTGATAGATTATCAAAACCTTAGACCATCTCCACTCGTCCCCCCGACGAGGCGCCCGGCGAGCCTTTTTTCCATCCGGACGGCGTTCGGCCCGCCGGTTCCCGTCTTTCTCCGGAATTGGGCCTAATTTCATCCGGCGATCCCACGCCATCCCGGCCCCGGGGAGCGCTCGGGAAACGAAAGCGGGAAATACCGAGGAAACTTCCCGCGCGTCTGGTGGCCCCAACTTGTCGGCGAGAGAAACCGATCGTCGTCCTCATCGCATCGTCTTCCGCGCTTTAAAAGCCTGCCGCCGGTCTGCATTCGACGTCCACGCGGCGAGTTAATGTCGTCGTCTTCCGCGCACGCATCGTCTTCCGCGCGCACTCCACGCGGTCAAAGGCTGCCGCCGGTCAGCTCGCCGCGGACGCGTCGCACTCCACGCCGCATTAATCCCCGCGCCGCCCTATATCGCTCGCCGCCGCGGCGCCCCGATCCCTCCCTCCACTCTCCTCTAGTCTCCGTCCACTCTCCCTCAACTCTCCGAAGATGGCATTCTCCGACGACGACGGCGCAGCCAACAACGGCTTCCCCCGCCGCTCGCTCCACGCGTGGGAGGGGCACCTCCTCCACCAGGCGGGGTACCCCTGCCCGCCGGACACGAGGCCGCCCGGCGGTGGGTGGTGGCTGAGTCGTGGCGGCGTGCCAATCCCGCCGCCGCCTCGGGGCGACCTCCTCGACATCGAGATCGAGGAGGCGCGGATGAAAATGACGGATGAGGAGCGCGGAGCCGCCACCCCCGACAACTACACGGCGTGGAACTCATACTTTCTGCGGCGGTGGGAGCGGGAGCTCGCCGCGTACGACGGCCCGCCGCCTCCGCCTCCGCGCAACAACTCGGCGGGCCGCAAACGTTGGTGGAGCGCGCCGGGCCGGAATCTCGAGGCCGTCATCGAGCACATCCGGGCGGCAACTTCCCGATGCTCACGATGCCCGCTCCATCGAGGGCATCGGCGAGCCGCCGCCGGGGAAACGTCGGCAGCCACGGCGCATGGCTGCCAGCTCGTCGTCTTCCGGATCGGCGCCGAGGTCATCCTTGGCGCCGGTGAGGAGGAGGCGGTCGCCTTCGACGCCGGTGCACGTAGAAGGAGCCGGCGTCTCGCGCCGACCGAGCGCAGCAGCGGCGCCCTCGTCATCGCGACCAGCCTTCCGCGCCGCAGAGCGGCGGAAGAGGACGAAGAAAGGGCGCCGCAATCCAGCTCGCCGAGGAGGAGGCGAAGCGCGCGAGGACGCCGCGATGGCGGAGGCGATCGCCAGGTCGGCGAAGGATATGGAGGAGGAGAAGCGCGGACGACGCCGTCTGGGCCGGCGCAGGGAGCGCCAGGAGGAGGAGCGGCGGCGGCGGCTACAACAACGCCCGCCCGCCGGCTACAACCGCCAACGTCGATGCCGCGCGCTTCCGCCGTCCCGCGACACCTCCTTCGGCGTCGATGTCCCCGTCGTCGACCGGAGTCCTCCGACGACGATATGTACAAGCCATCCCGGGGTGGTGGGGAGACGCCGGCCAGGGCAGCAGCAGCCAGGCCGCGCAGCCGAAGGACGACGACGACGGCGACTACACGGTGTTCTACCGCCATTTAGGCATGTAGAGCGCCGTGTTTTAGAATTAGCATTTGAATTCCCCCTGCCGAATTCGAAATATAGTCGAATTCGGCGTCTATGTATGAACTCCGCCCGTTATGTAATAAATATCATTAAATTTAGTCTATATTCATCCGTTTTTAGCCGTAGTTTGTCAAGTTTCCGTTTTTAAATTCGCCTCGTCTACGCCTGGGCACGCGGCTGGAAAACTACTACTCCCCACGCCAAATCTTCCTCCAATCCGGACGAAAATTTCGCCGGATTTGGGCGTGGGGAGCGCCAACGAGTGGGGATGCTCTTATAACCATTATTAGTGGTATACCTCACATCATGATTTTTTGCCACAATAGATACCACCGAAAAGTATGAAAATACATGTATACGACATATATAGATCATAGCTTACAGTACTAGTTTATAATCGAATGGTCTTTTTCTTGGAAAAAGCCAAATCCGCCTCTAATGTATTTTGGCGAAATCTGCTATATATCTGAAAATACAGCTTATAAATTTTTTATGACCAACCAGACACCTCCCCCCCCCCCCTGTCTGCGCGAAGTAATAATATTGCACTCATAGTATTTGTTTCCCTCCCTTCGCCACCAAGATTCGTCTTTCTCCACTTAGCCAGCGCATTGGGGACTGCCCTTCTCTCCCTCTCTCTTAGTCTCTTATACACGAACACACACGCATGCAGCTGATGGTCACAGCTGCTAATGGATAAAAAACATAGCCTCCTTCTCGAAATAGGCTTTCTCCCCGCTATATTAATATATCAACGAACTGATACAGGATAGCGACCACCGCTGGGGCAAACAGCACATCAAAGCCCAAGAGAAAACAAAAGAAGAAGAAAAAAGAAAGAAAGGATGACAAAGCCGGATCGACGAAAACGCTGATAATCCGCAACCGCTGCGCCCTCCGGAAGATTCCCACCACGAGCCTAGCCCTCCGAAGCGCCGCATACCAAGGCAGCACCTTCAAGAAGGGATGCGACGATGACGCTGACAAGCCTAGGGTTTCCCCGGTATGCGGAAGGGGAAGGAACCCCGACGCCCCTCAAGAGGGAATGGTGGCGCCGCGAGCGTCACCGTGTCGGTGTCGGCCATCGACAAGGATTTCTCCCGTCCCCAAAGACCCACGGCCCCGGACACTCCGTCATGCTCCGCCAACCTCGCCGCCCACCAACTCGCGCCACCACGGTCACGCAACCACCACCGCCGTCTCACCGTGACCCACCGACGAAGACCGACAAAACCGGTAGGAAACACCCCGAGCCGAGGGAGCCTGGACGGCCTCGCGAGAGGACGCCACCTCCGCGCCAGTGCGGTGACAGATGGGGGCGGGCGGATCTCGGTCGAACGCGCCGCCGCGCCGCCCTCTCCATGCCGCCCCGCCGCCAATAGGCTGCGACGCGCCACGTCGCCAGCGCCGCCGCCTCCGGCGGGAGCGCAGCCCGCCGGAACCTTGCCACCGAGGTGCCGCCCGGCCCGGGAGATCCGCGACGCCCGCCTCGCGCGCGGGTAGGACCGAGTCCGCCGCCGGCGGCACCGCTCGGGACTTTGCCGGCGGCTGCGCCGATGTCGGCGAGGGAGGAGAGAAGGAAACGGGCCTGGCGGCGCTGGGTCGAGGGGATCGCCCGTCTCCGCCCGCGGGAGAGCGGAGCGGACGAAACGTTTTTCTCTCAAAAAAAAAGCCTCCAACGGTAGAGAAAATTGAAGTAAACATCAATCATTACGTCAAAATCAAATGGGCCCACCCTCTATATATTCTAGAGAATAAACACTCAAGGTCTTTTCTTTTGTAAGTGACCCCCTGTCTTCTTAAGCTAACTGAGTATCTCATGACCTCCCTCTATAGAAATTTTAAATGCCACATCATTGAAAATGGACCTCTATCAGTGAATTGGTTAGATGAACATTTAGCTAGTGTTTAACTAGTCAGATCTAGCTGGATGATAGAATGGTGTACCTACCGAATCCCAAGACCTTTTACCTTTCGTTAGATTAAAAAAAATTACTTCAAAAAAAAAGATTAAAAAAAATGTAGCTGAACGATTTTTTCCCAACTCAATGACTAGCTAGAGCCTAGAGGTTTGTAATGCAGAGCAAACCAAGTGGCTTAAAAGCTTTTTTTTTTTTTTGAGGGGAAGTGGCTTAAAAGCTGATAATAAGAAGAAAAAAAAGCTGATAAGATTTACCTGGGCCTGTAAAGTTTTGCCTTGTTCAGGAGGATTGGAGAAAGGAGAAAACCTGGACCTGGGCTGGATTTGTCAAGTTGGCAAGCTACTGGGCCTAGTGGCTGACGATGGGCTGATGGGCGCACTAAGCCGCTTTGATAGACCATAGAAAGTTCCTTGGAAAAAAAATGGCAGACCATAGACAGAGACCAATTCCCAGTTTTGCTATGCGCCTAATTCTGGAAAGAAAACGAAAGAAGACTCGCAATGCGCCTTTGCCTGATCTGTTAACTGCACTTAAGCATGGAGCCGTACAAATGCACAATGCCCTGAAGCTTCAATAACGCGGAAAGCTGGACGAAGGCGCTGAAATACACGTTGCTCGTCAGCACATTTGCACATGAACCACTTTCAGCATTCTGGTAATCTCCAAATTATAACAGCAAAGAGTAACAAGAGTTGATGCGGTATTCAAATGCAGACGGGGACACTGACTAAATTAGACGATGTCAGATTATAAATAGATGGCCTTGTAGTTAGCCCTCTTGTCTTTGTTGCTTCGGTCGAGTCATCGTTCTGCATACAGATTTTACTAATTAGTTAGTTTCTGTCAGCTGTGCAGAAAAATTGGAATGACCGTGAAGTCTTTTAGTAAGAAACTTACGACGGTAAAGTATTACGCCGTGCATGCTGAATCTCCCTCTCCAATTTTGTTCAAATTTCTACCAATATATACATGAACTTCTTTGCTACGGAGTACTTTTTTCACAACATTATTGATTTCTACAGCATCATCCTTCAAGTGTTTGTGTTTCATAAGGACATCTTCATCGGCCCGACGCAACGGATCGTGGCTACTCGTTTTGGTCTGCGCGGACAGGAGGACAGACAAGACTTAGCCCGACGGTGGCAAACGGACCAAGACGTCCGCGGCACCTCATTCCCAACCCAAAATTGGGCTCGAAATGCTCACGCGTCCCCCTGTTCTATTTCGTGGCCCCACCCGCCAGTGGCACACAAAGCCACCCCCTCTGCCGCCACTCCCACTCCAATTTTCGTCGGCACCAATTCCAAAGCCCTAGTCCACCGCCTTTGCCCCCGCCATAGGAAACTGCCGCATGGAGGTTGCCCCTACGGCCTACCGCAAGGTCAAGGCTGAGGCCCCGAAGAAAGAGATGACGTCGGCGGAGGGGGCGCTTGAGACCCAGAAGCGCGATGCCCAACGCGTCGCTGTGAGGGCAAAGAAGGGTGAGGCAGGCCGCCAACGCCTCCTCAACAAGCTCGTTCACGCCTTGACCTCAACATGTAGTGTCGTGCCCAGCAATTCAGTCTTGGCGGCCGTGAAGAGGCCACAGGCGATCCCGCCGGCGAACATGCACGTGCCCGCAAGATGTTCGAGGGAATGCCACTCCCCAGCCGAAAGACTCGGTATGTTCAAAACCTGTATGTCCTTCATTCATTTGCATTTGAGAGCGCCTTGTGATGCCCAATTAGGTGAAGGCGTATTATGCCGAGGACTACGAGGCCTACATGCACGGCCTAATCAATGGCGATGACCAAATGGGCAATGGGATACGGACCGAGCAGGAGACCCGACAAGAGGGTTTTGGTATCAATGAGGGAGCCATTGTTTGGGAAAGATGACCACCCAATGGATGAAGCCACCATGGCGGATGATGATGCCGGCGATGAGGGAAATGCGGGCATGGATGAGGCCGAAGCCGATGCCAACATTGACACTGAAAAAAATCCAGAGGACCAGAGGGTACACAACCAAGGAGGACCGAAGAAATTTTTGGTCTTGGATGGATATTAGCTATGGTCCAATTTGCGGTGCCGAGCAAAAAAGAAAAATCATATTGGAGGAAGGTTACCCAAGATTTCCATGAGAGTTGACAACTAGCTCCCTTCAAAATTCATATATCGCAGCCAAGTGTCAATTCGAAAGAGATGGGGGTTCATCCAACTTGAAACCAACAAGTTTTGTGGTGCAATCAAGCATGTCCTTTAGCACCCCATGAGAGGACTCGACGTAGCGGACACAATAAGACATTGTCCATTTTTTACATATACTAGCAGGCATGAGTGCCACTAAGGGTTTGTGTATGTGTAGATGTCCCTTGCTTTGGAGTACTTCAAGACTTTCCATGAAAACAAATCATATACGAGTTGGTCTATTGTTGGATGGAGCTCAACTAGCGTCCCAAGTGAAAACTAGGCTATGCAACATACAATAACAGACTCTAGAATGGTGGGGGCAATGCATCGTTGGTCATTGATCTCGAAGAGGAACACCCAAACAATGGTTCCCTTCCATCTCGGCCAAGGGGCCACAAGGCCATCAATGGCGATCTCAAGCGTGATGTTTCACATTTCCATTTAGTGAAACCTAAGTAAAATTGATGGGTGAGAAGGAGTAGGCAATTGCCAAGAGGAATGCAACTCAACGCCGGGAGAAAGAGGACACATGTGCTAACTTCATGGACCTCGAGAGCTCTAGAAGGTGAGAGCAAGGCACAATCACTAGCCATTGAGGCCGAGGCTCTTGGAGAAGGACTAGATACTGTTCGCTAACTTGAGCATATGGAGCCAAAACAAAAGGGCTTGGTTCGAGAAGAAGCAAGCTATCATCCAGCAACGCTGCGTGATCACACATATCCATCTTTGATTTGTCTAGTCTCTATGAAACTTGTGCCCTTTTGCACTTTTATCCGGTACTATTGCGTGTTAAATACGATGATTCCCCGCCCACCAGAGTTCAAATCCTAGATTTGACACTTTAGTGTCTCATAAAGGTGGAATATTCTTCAGTGGGAGGCGACGTTCCCGTCGACAGCGAGATGCATGTTGTGACATCGTCAATCTGAAGACCCGCCGGATTAGTTTCTTCAACGCAGTCTTGAAGGTGCTCATAGCGTAGGTTGTACGTGCGTGCGTTCATAGGGGTGAGTTTGTGCGCGTATGTGTGAGCGTCTATAATTCTACTGTGTTTTGCAAAAAAAAAAGTAAAAATTTGTTAGCACTATATTTAGTTCGTGACATTTTCATTCATATATTGCCATATTTGGTGAAATGGGGAAAAAATAAACAAAAACGGCCAGTGCGGATCAAAATGCATCAGCCTACTGGGTCGTTAGCACCCGACCAAAACGTACAAAGAGGAATACATGGCCGATTTTTTTTACAAGTATCTCACTGATCGTGCCGCTCGGTAATACATGGCCGATTTTATATCAGCGATATAAACGTACAAAGAGGAATAACTACTTTTAGTGTCTGTGAAGTGGATCAGACGCTGAAGTTGCTATAAGATGAACTAGAACATGAAAGCGCGCTTTGCCGCGCCCGTCCATCTAAAAAATAATGATAGAGTTAGTTTGAAAAAATCGTACAAAAATTTAGTTTTAGGCATATAGTGAGATATCTAAATATATATAAGTAGAACATTAGGTGAATTCATGAAGCTATCGAGGTAATAATGGCACCACAAATAATACTGGTAAATACTTGCTAGTCCATATGACGTATGTAAACTGCAGAATTTGTTTTTAAGCATGGAACATATTCAGAACAGTACATCAAATGATCTGAGCACAAACATGTGAAAGCAACACAGAAATAACCAAAAACCAAGCCTGAATGCACGCAGAGATTTTACATCAGAAAACACAACAATAAAATTTAACACGGCGGTTAATATCATGGCATAAAAAAGCCACAGCCTCCACTCCGGCGACCGATCAATTAATCCCCCAGATAAGCACGCATACCGAACGAGTCTCTCCCCCCGCGTCGCCCTCCTCTGGCGACAGGGGGGAACCCTGCCGCCGCCGCCTCTCACCCCTCCTCCCCTCTCCCTCGCTTCGCCGCCGCCGGACGCCCCCGGGGAAGGTGGCGGCGGGGCTTTCTCTCCCTCCCGCGTCCCCTTGCGAGGAGGAGCTCGCCTGGGCGCGGCGATGTGCGGCGGGCGCGGTGGGCCGGCGGCTGGGCGCCGGCGGGGCTGCGGGCGGCCGGTGGTCCGTGGCCAGGTCGAGGTCGGGGCCGGAGGTGGTGCAGCGGGGCGCGGTGGGGCTTGGCGGCGCGTCTCTGGGCCCAGATGGGCTCTGCGGGCCTGCCCGGGCTTGCTCCGGGTCGCCGGCCGGCGGCCTGGCTCGGCGCCCCATCTGCATCCCCGGTGGTTCGAAGCAGCGCGGCGGCGGGCGGAGCTCCGGCTCCTCCCAGATGTGGCGGCGTCGACGGCGGCTCACGGCTGCTGTCCGGCGAGGGGGCCTCTCCCCTGCTTCTTCCTCTGCGGGTGGTGATCTGCCGGTTGTTGTCGGTTGCTCGTTGCGGCGGGCGTCGGCTCCTGCCGGCGGTGAGGTTGGTGGTCCTACGTGGTGTGGCGTCGTCGCCGCGTGGGAGGTGCTTGTGCAGTGGTTCGCAGGCCGGCGGCGTTGTGGGTCTCCCTCATCTCCGTTCGGCAACGTGGGAGTGCGGAGGTTCGGCTGCTCCGAGCGAAAGCTGATGGCGCGGCAGCTGCGGATGTCGCTATCCTCTTGGGGGCCTTCATGGAGCCTTCGACCTCCTCCGCTCCCGGAGCTTAGTTCTTCGGGTGAAAGCCTAGGCCGTGGCAGGGCCGGACGACGGCGTCGATCCACGTCGCTTCCCTCTTGGGGGCGTCGTCTTGAAGACTTTGTTCCCCAACGTGCTTTCCTGAGGCTGGACTTGTACGGCATCTCGGCGGGTGGCCGGTGATGTGTGAGGTCCGTGTGGTGGCTTGTGTGGCAACGATGGCGGTGGTGAGCGATGTTTTGGGAGCGTCAAGACCTTGGCTTCAGCGAGCGTCCGAGCTTCTTCGTCTTGGTTTCGCTTGCGGTGGAGTCGGAGCTGCTATGGTTTGTCGAGTTTCTTCATTTGAGCAGCGTACGATGACCTGCTGGGTGGCCCTCTGGCGATGATCTTCCTCGGCGCATGTCTTGCGCTTATCCTATTCGGAGCTCGTCATCAGAGTCGGAGCTGCCTGTTGCTTCACGAGGAGTCGCTTGTTTGGCGGTGGCCAGCTTGAGCTTCACGGTGCCGCTTCAGCGGGGTCTTGGTGGTTGGTTCTTCGGTGAAGTCGGAGCTGAAGAGTGATGACGATGACGTTGAAGGTCAACCGCGACGACTTCTCGCTTCGGAGGCCTGCGTAGCTTGTGTGGGTTGCCAGGGTGGCTCTGTGCCCCCGCGGCGGTCGTGCTCCATGACGAGTGTCGGGGCACTTGTTTCGGTTTTCGGCCGGTTTTCTGTTAATAAACTGGCCAAATTCTGTACTTCTTCTCTATTAATGAAAATGGCAAGTCTTTTGCCTCGCTTCAAAAAAAAAAAATATCATGGCATGAAGCACTCACACAAAGTTTCTACCATCCTTTTCAATTTTTACTGGCTGGCAATTCACAAACACAACCATGCATACATAATTCTTCAGCCTCAAAGGAAAATCTGCTAGATGATGATGTACCTTTCTTATCAGCACCATGGCATCTAAATACATGGTTCATATTCATGCAATGAACTTAGCAAGGCCATGTATAAAAACAATAGACTTTGAAAACAATGATGGTAAGTATCTAAAGCTGGTACTACATGTCCACATGACTAAATGGAAGCTTACAGGCTGAATAGAGGCTGTCAATTAATTTTTACGAAATATATTCAATAAGAGATAAAGAAGGATATGCACTACTCCTCAGTTGGTTCATTTTCTAGAGTCTAATAGATTACACAACAGGAAGAAAAAAATAGTCAAGCTTGCGGATTCAGAAGTTGAAAGCAGCATGCTAAAGGCCTAGAGTGAACCGTAGATTTTGAGAGATGTGCCTCTTTGTCCAGATCTGTTACTTGAAGAGGAGATTCCTCAAATGATCTTTCTTTCTTCACATGACTGATGTGGTGTCTGCAATGGATAATGGTGAAAATGGAGATTCGGACACCTATATCTATGCATTCACAAACAAAGCAAGACTTTCATCTATTACCGGGCAAACAGTTAGGCCTCATATTTCGGAACCTAATGATTCATGTCATAGTAGCAATCAGTACAATAAATGCGTTGGAATAATAAAAGCAGAACGAGTAAACAACACAAAGAAGCACCGGCAGGTTAAAGAGGTTATAGAGGACGATGATAGCATTTATCCATATAATTGTGGTAAGATTGAAGAAAATATAGAATACAAGTGATCTAGTGTGCAAAGTAGGGCACCTTCCAATTGACTTGATGCTCCAAAGGGGGTAAGAACTGGGTGCCAAAATGGTAGTAAGTAATACCAACCAATATTCTGCACATTTAGTTCAAGTAAAAATTTAGGAGAAGAAAATTGTATTGATCTCCTATGGAATCAAAGTATCCAAATTAAAAGCTAATTGCTGATTAAAAATCCAAAGTTTTCTGATGAATATCTATTAGTTCAATGCATCACAATGGTGCTGCAAGTTTACAACCTAAACAATTACGCACCATAAAAGGGAAATACGTAAAGATGTACGGTATAATCTTATCAGAAAATGTGAACATCTCACTTTATTTAAAGTCCAGCATAATGTTTCAGTACAGACACTATGTACTTGTGAGGTTGTTGAAAGCTTTACATATAAACAACAATTAACGGTGGTAGTTGCTAATAATGCATCCATGGGTGACTCAAACAACACCGATGATCGATTAATCTCAGCTCTATTATGTAGGCCATATAAGCAAAGCATAATTCTATTTTTATCCTCACAGTGCATCAGGCATCGCAAAAGTTAAATAAAAAAATTATGATTTCGAGACCAATTATATTGCATACATCAAAATTTATCTTATACATGAATAAATAACCAACAAAATAATACTCCCTCCATTTACAAACATAAGATGTTTACGTACCAAAACTTATAGCACATGTGCAGCATGATCAAATATTTCCTCACATTAGTAAACAATATTGTCTTAAGTAATGAAGGATCATCCACATATCCTCACTACTGAACTCGGCGCAGATGGCTTCAGCTTCACAAGTTGCCCATAATACCGGCATCCCAACATATCCAATGAATTAATGTGTTGCAGAATTCAAATTGGACAAAGACACACTTTTTATCGATATCCAGTAGCAACCACAGACCACTAAAAGTCATCCGCAACCTAGTTCCAAAACCTGCAGAAATTAACATAATGTCTCAAAGGCTTAAACAAACTGTAGATCAAGCAGTGTTAATACATTGTACTTCACCTGACCTTTTTTTACCAAGATTAAATCCTATTTTATGAAATAAGTAAAAAAACATTCCAAGGACATTGGCAGAGAATGCCATCACTTCTCCACTTCACTGTCTTATGTACTTGGCTCTGCAGCACGAACACAAAAAATAAATACTTTCAAAATTTAGATTTTTGCATATAGAGGAGGTCCTTTTCCGCTGCCAGACCTGGTCAGAAGCAAAGGATATGGAAACGAAAGGCAAGACAAGGTTACCTGCGCCAACAATTCATCTCGAAGTGGGCACGCACAGGTATCACCAAAAAACCGAATCTTCTCTCCTTCCCTTCCTGCTCAAGACGCACCGCCGCCATCAGTAGTTCACAAAGTGTCACAACGGGGAGAGGAAAGATCGAACTGGGGACAAATGAATTGGAGCGTTATGATTTTAAAACAAAATGTGCTAAGTTTACCTGGTCGATGCGAAAGGCTTCATGGCAGTTTTAGTGTGAAGGATTGGCGGAGACCGCCGCCATGCCATGAGAGATACTGAGGGGTGAGGCTGGTGGGGGGCAGAGAACCTGCCGTGGTGCCGTCATTCTCTTTTTCTTGGCTGCTGCCGCCATTATCGATTCGTCGTCCGAAGCAGCCTAGGTTTTGCGGAAGGTGCCCTGCGGGCGTGGTGCGGGCGTGCCATGAGAGAGGAGCAAGGCCGGTGTTATCGGCCCATTTGAAGTAATTCTCGGCCCGGTGAACCAGAAAACATCGAACTCGGTTTGCGGAGAAGAAGCCCAATCCGGTTCCGGCGACGTTTCAGCCGGACGGGAAAATCTGGACTGTACGTACGTGAGATCCGACGGTCTAGAATTCCAATTGGCTGTGGAGGCTCCTAGGTAGGTACGTTATACTGTTAACTAATGTCGTGCTGTTGTCAAGACGGCAGGTACGGAGCAGCTCAGCTCATGGGCTTTGATGTGTTCTGATTATGGTACTACCTCCGTTTTGGTTTAACAGACACGCACGTAATTCAAGATAAACTTTGACCATTGATTTGGTTAATAAAATATAACTTTTATGTCTACGAAATATACATCGTTAGATTCGTATGCAAAAAATGATTTCCAATGATATAATTTTTGTGCCATATATTTCATATTTTATTGACTAAAATAATGGTCAAAGCAATTTCTTAAACTACGTGCACGTCTGTTAATCTGAGACGGAGGGAGTAGCATTTATGCTGGACTACCACCACTATTCATCTGAGAATACTATCGTACACCATCTTTCTGAATATAATTTGTAGTCTGAATAAAATAAAAATAAAATTTGCTAAAAATATTAATATCTACAATATCAAACCAAAATTACGAGAACCTACATGAAATTTTAATGGTATATGCATTAGATATTGCAAGGATTGATACACTCTCTCCATCCACAAATAAGTGGCGGACCTTTAGGTTTTGACCAAAGTCAAAATTTATTAATTTTAACCAATTTCATACACCAAATTAATATAATTAGATCTATCTTAAATACAACTTCATAATATAGAAATTATGCTGTTACTTCTTTGTAAAGAAGTTGATCTAAGTTGAAAAAGTCTAACTTAAGTAAGACAAAAGACAAACAACGTGCACTCATCCACGGCCAGAGGTAGTAGTATTTATTTTTCTATCAATTTAAACTTGACTAAAAAATATTAAACGATGCGGTCAGAGATTCAACGCTCCTGATCGGTCCCGTTTGGGTGCTGGCCGAGGAGTTGGACCCCTGGAATTAAACATGACTAACCAGTTTTTCTGGTCATAGTTATTGCCCGCTTTATTCCGCTGACCAACCACTACCTCTGAACGTCTGCATTGACAAGCAAAAAAAAAAAAAGCATGGCCGTACCCCGCACGACATGCTACTCGATTAACAATTTTTTAATTTTGTTTTGAATCCTTCATATATTGGAGCGCAAGCTAAGCCTGGCCTCCGACTCCTGCCATCTCCTTCCCATCCCGTGTGGATTCCTCGTGAGCCAGATTGAGAGAGAGGAGAGAGCACGCGTCGCGTACGAGAGGAGCGAGGAGGATGGCGGCTGCCACGATGAAGTACCTGGTGCAGGTGGAGGAGGGGCGGGAGGCGGCGCCGGAGGAGGGCGGCGCGCCGTCGGCCGGGCCCGCCTACCGCTGCGCCGCGGGCGGCGGCGGCGCGTCGCCGCCCGCCGTGCCGGGGCTCGAGTCCTGCTGGGACATATTCCGGTATGCTGCTGAATCGATTTGATTTTATTACTATCTGATTTCTCCCTCTTGAAACATAATTCCAAAGATCATATTTTTCGGGTGGTCTCGGGATAGATCGTAGATCCGCCGTCGCCTCTGAATTCCACACAAGCGAATTTCATGCTGGATGCCGATTTTTTCCCCCGCCATCCGCGCCACCGCGTAGATAGCTTCGGAATCCTTCGAACAGTGCCGCAATGCGACCGCAATTTACCAGTACCAATGCGTGCACGATTCCCTGTCAAAAGAAAAATGCGTGCACGGTCCGCTATTTAATAGTATACGCAAGTGGTGCACGTGACAGCTACGGTCCTGGGTGCTTTTCTGATCTGGCAAAGTAATCCAATCTCCAGATGGAGAAACGTAGGTAGGGTGCTGGGTGCCAGCCCTGACGGGTGAATTTGATCAAGTGCGTTGGAGCGATTCTATGCAGTCATGCATCATAGCCGGATAATAGTACAGGACTGCATGAATCTGATTCCACCAGAAGAACTTACATACATAGAATAACAAATCATAGACGGATGAAAGACTAGAAAGGGAGGGCGTCAACCATGTACCTGTGGTGTTTCCAAAAGGAGCAGCTACATCGGTCTAATAGTACAGAACTGCAACCAAACAGCTAAAAAACACAATGCTGATACAATTTCTACCTATTTCATAGTTTTTCCTTATGCCCAGTTTACATCTGAAACCAGGAAACCGAACTATAGTAGACCAGGAAATTCATTCTAAATGCTAAATCCTATCCAATTTGTATAAGAAATCAGTGTAATTCTCTGAAGAAATGTCGTTAATTTGCTTCTAATTATATGCTTGTTTGCATGTGCACAGTTTGTCTGTGGAGAAGTACCCTGGTAACCCGATGATGGGCCGCCGTGAAATCGTGGATGGAAAGGTTGTTCAATGCCTCTCTCAGTTTATCAAACTAGATTCCATATGCTCAGCTTTGTTCTAGCGGATTGATTTGCCGTCTTCTCCCTTGTGTTAATTTTATATCAGGCTGGCAAGTACACATGGGTGACTTACAAAGAAGTATATGACACTGTGCTCAAGGTGGGGGCTTCAATTCGGAGCTGTGGCGTCGGCAAGGTATGCACTTGCAGCGTTGTGGACATTGGATGCTTGTTCACTGATCTTGCACACCTGACCTGATCCTTTTTTGTTGTGATAACGCTGGGAAGTTGGGAACAGTTCTTTGCCCCTTCCCGTATTTTTATGTACTATATGCTTAGTGCTTAGTATTATCCATACACTTCTTGCTGATTGGTTGATCCTTGATCATCTACAGGGAGGACGATGTGGGATCTACGGAGGCAATTCCCCTGAGTGGGTTGTCAGTATGCAGGTAAACCATACATATAAGTACTGTATGCATTAACAATTCTTAATAAATATGAACAATGGATGTTAATGCAACGCCACAATGGTTTCATCCATGTTTATTGCACACATTGCTACGAGATGTTTAGTCCAATTTGTGTGCCCTAACATTCTAAATTTTCAAAAAATGACCCCTCCTTTTGCTACAAGTCCTATGCAAAACTTTCCTGTTCTGCCCAAAAGGGAAAAAATAGTTTGCTAATAATACATATTCTCATATTTTCTCAACTTTTTCCATCCTTTAAGAAGAAAATATGGAAATAAATTTGTATATTATTCCTCTTAATCTGTGTTGTGTTAAAATAATATTTCATTGATATTTCTCTAAAGAACAGGTACTGTATCTTCTGTCTATCAGATTACAACTTAGCAATGCTGTCACTGTTTCCTTATCACTAAGGTTCCTCTTTGCTTAATATTTCAGGCCTGCAATGCACATGGCCTTTACTGTGTTCCATTGTATGACACACTTGGTAAGTTTTTCCTGGTTTCACTACATTTCAAAAACTAATGACATGGTATCTACATTGTCTTGTTAATTTGCAAAGCAACTATGACCATGTCAGAATTTTTGTTTTAATAGTTAACGATGGCTTGTTGACATTTCCGATCAATTGATGTGAATAGGTGCCGGGGCAATAGAATTTATATTGTGCCATGCAGAGGTCGAAATTGCTTTTGTGGAGGAGAAGAAGATTGAAGAGGTACATTTCTCCTCTTGAACACCAGCTAGTTTAATTATAAGTTACCTATACGAGGAAGCATGTTGTAGTAAGATTAACAATATGTCTATGTAGCTAATTTTGCCACGTCTGTAAAGAATCTTTTGCAAAGTAATCAACTACAGTAAAATGACTATCTACCTCTCATAAATAGTCTCGAGTTTATATTCCCTGCGAAATCTTGTTGTAAATTCTATAATAATTAGGTGGTTTCCTAATAATCACACAAGGAGATTGTAAGATATGCCATCCAAATGTTTTAGTTGATTTATTAGAATAATCATAGCACAGTGGAAGTTGGCAACTTTATCAAGAAAATACATGTGATCTACCTTGTGTTTTGAGTGTTTCAAAGATTTTTTGGGGTTACCGTTTCAGGTACTTAAGACATTACCTAATGCAGCCAAGTTCTTGAAGAGTGAGTTAGAGATGATCTCTATCAGTGTTATTAAGTTATAATGTCATGTATATGTTTTGTTGATATGGTCACATTTTGTTTTCAGCAATTGTGAGCTTTGGTAAGGTCAGTCCTGATCAGAAGGAAAAGGTTGAGCAGAACGGCTTGTCCATCTACTCATGGACCGAATTTGTGCTAAAGGTAAGGTTCTCACTTCCTCAGAAAACTGTTTTGTTGAATGTTACTGCTGATATAGCAAATGTACCTTTTCTTATTTGGGGCCTCAAAGTAAATGTAGTCCCTTGCCCAAAAGAGGAAGGCTCAACTAAAAAGAAATCCTTCTTAGAAAAAGGGAAGGGGCTCAACTTGGTCTGGGCTTTTTAAAATAAAAAACCTTGTCCTTGACTCGCAGATGTAGGATAGCTTTTCTAAACTGCGTCACCAAACTGATTCCTTCTGGTGGAGATAGGTGGGTCCTGGACTCCTGGTCCAACCTAAGTCAGTTCGAACCTGATGGGTTGTTCAGTCGTGTTACTTGTATCTTTCTCTTTTATTCAAAGAAAAGAGTGGAAAGGAAGAAAGCTGGTGTTGAGAAATGGGAAGTGGGCTATATCTCCCTTGTGCCTTCCTTCCCTATGGGCTGCAGGAAGACAGATGGCACGGGATGCCTTTGTGTGAGAAATCCAACCCTCAAAATGACATACACAAAGTTGACTAGTTGATGCGAAGTCATCAACTCGATGTAGAGTCTTACGGGAATCCTTGTGAGCAATATGATTTGATATCTATCTGACACTAGAATGACTAACTTTTTTCTGTTACACCTGCAGGGAGATGGAGCTGAAGAGAAGTATGAACTTCCTCCAAAGGAAAAGGCCGATATATGCACAATAATGTACACTAGTGGAACAACTGGTGATCCTAAGGGAGTTTTAATCTCCAATAAGAGCATCATCGCCATTGTTACAGCAGTAGACGAGTTCCTTAGCAATTCAAATGAAGAGGTACAGCTTATTCATGTTTCACAGCAGCTTCCTCATTGAGATATCTTTTCATTTTTCTGACTCTGATTTCACTGTACCAGATTCGCTCGGATGATGTTTACATTTCTTATCTTCCGCTTGCCCATATATTTGACCGTGTGATCGAGGAGGTGTTCATTCACCACGGCGCCTCAATTGGATTCTGGCGTGGAGTAAGGACAAGAGACACATACCTTTCAATACTTGTTGCTTTCTTCATGTCAACGCAGCACATTTTGATCCATAAGTATTTTGCTTTAGGATGTCAAACTCTTGGTTGAAGACATTGGAGAACTCAAGCCAACAATATTCTGTGCTGTTCCACGTGTGCTTGACAGAATCTATGGAGGTACTGCATTAAATTTAGAGAAGCATAACTGTTCAACAATCCAAACATAATATTTATGTTCTACCATTCGGGCAGATGATAACGTTGCATTGCTTCTATGATTTAGGACTGCAAGATAAAGTTTCAACTGGTGGTTTCCTAAAAAAGACAGTCTTCAATGTTGCTTACAAATAGTAAGCTTTTGTAATGTCCAATCAATAAAGTAGCATCTACTCTCTGACATGGTGATCATACTCTTAATCTTTTATTCTGAACTTCAAATGGTTCTGCAGCAAACAAGGGAACATGATAAAGGGAAGCAAGCATGAAGATGCAGCTGCTATTTTCGACAAACTAGTCTTCGCCAAGGTATAACAAAACAAGAAAAACAAGTAGAAGTTCAATTCTTCCATAAACTATCTGATGTTTATGCTAAATTCAGCTTAATCTTATGTTACAACTTTAGGTGAAACGAGGATTAGGTGGCAGAGTACGAGTAATTCTATCTGGTGCAGCTCCTCTATCTAATCATGTCGAGGAGTTTCTGCGTGTGGTTACATGCTCCCATGTTCTTCAGGGCTATGGTATGCTTAGGAAGCCATTTATATCATGAATTATACTACTGAATTCAGGGAAAGCAAAATTTTGAGCAGTTTCTGAGATACCTGACTAATTGAATTTCCTTTGCTTTTTTTTTTTGTACAGGTCTCACCGAGACATGTGCTGGGTCTTTTGTCTCCTTGCCAAATAACATGTCCATGCTGGGAACCGTCGGCCCTCCGGTCCCATATGTGGAAGTACGCCTAGAATCTGTTCCTGAGATGGGATATGATGCATTATCAAAAGAATCACCCCGTGGAGAGATTTGCATCAGAGGGGACACCTTATTCTCAGGGTACTACAAGCGAGAAGACCTCACCAAGGAAGTCTTGATTGATGGCTGGTTCCACACAGGTATGATGTCATGTCACTGTCAGTCAAGCTTGGCCAAGGGAAACCAATATTTCATAGACATATAGTAAAACAGACACTTGACCTGCTAATACAAAGAATCTTTGACATATCTGTCTTTTTGAATGCTTGTTCCGTGGTGTGCTCATCTTCACGTCATACTGTAGGAGACATTGGTGAGTGGCAGCATGATGGAAGCATGAAGATCATCGACCGGAAGAAGAACATCTTCAAGCTCTCCCAAGGAGAATACGTCGCGGTCGAGAATCTAGAGAACATATTTGGTCAAGCTCCTAATGTGGATTCGGTACATTCGGTGGACAACCCTTAACCCACTCATTTGCTCTTGAGAGTTCCGCAGCATATATCGAAATTTTTCTGTTAGCTATACTCAGTGACTTTGCATATCTGCAGATTTGGGTGTACGGAAACAGCTTTGAATCTTGCCTCGTTGCGGTTGTCAACCCCAACAAGCATGGCCTGGAACGATGGGCAGAGTCAAACGGGGTAAGCGGAGACTTTGCCTCGATATGCGCAAATCCTAAAGCGAAAGAGTTCATCTTGGAGCAGCTGAGCAAAACTGGCAAAGAAAAGAAGGTGAGATGTTAACCTGGCTACTAGTGAAGAACATGCCATAAATTATAAAAAAGAAATGCCACATGTGGTGACTTCAGCAGATATGATACATCATCGTTTTTGTGATCTTATTGCAACAGCTCAAAGGCTTTGAGATGATCAGGGCTGTTCATCTTGAGTCTGTGCCCTTCGACATGGAGCGTGACCTCATCACCCCAACTTACAAGAAGAAGCGGCCACAGCTCCTCAAATACTATCAGGTATTGTTCATACCTGCAATTCATCAATATTTGTACTTTGCATTGTACATTTCAAGTTAATTTGTAGAATTATCCATCTGACCTCGGTGCTGATTTTTCTACAGGGTATCATTGACGACATGTATAAGAGCATGAAGTAGGCTGGACGGATCACAGCAAGGCGAAACAAACAGGATCTTAGCAACCTTATCAAAGTTACATGTTACTTTTAACTTCTATGTGGATGAAAAATAATACATAGCATTAGCTAGTGTAGATTTTATTTTTATTTTCTTACTATTTTCTGCTTGAATGTAAAAGAAAAACAATACTTGGAATTATGTACATACTAAAGATGCTCTGTCATGAGTTGTTCAGATCATATCATCTGTGCTAAAATTTTGTTATCACATTGTTTTTTTTTTTGTATTAAGATGAAAGATGTTAAGGACCAACAAGTCAAGTTCTGTACTCTCTGAAAAAATAACAGCAGGAAACTCAGTTGCTAGTGCATTATATCTTGCTTTGTATTCACTTTTTAGGAGGACTCATCCTGAAGTGTATTCTTAAATGATACTCTTTCTGATTCATATTATATTACTTGCTACTAGCATGGATGTACCTAAAACTAAAATATATCTAGATACATTTGTATTAGTGGCAACTAATATGGACCGGAGGGAGTATTGTAATTCTTAAATTATGAAACATTAGAGACAGGAAAACACAAGAACATATATGTGTGTTCTACTAAAACACAAAAACGTTTATGTTTGCTGCTGTATTTTAGTTAGACCAGCTAAAGCAACAACAAAAAACAAAGCGAAGGTTCTGCTTTGGTGCGGCTGGTTTTGGGTTGTTCATGGATCTTAGGGTGACTTCTTTTGGGCTTCTGGGGCGGCTTCGAGGTCCCAGACAGCTGAAGCCCAAAAGAAGTGTCCAGTTTCTTGCGGGCTTATTTCTACCGCGAAGCCAGCCCGCAGTGCAATTTGCAGAAACTGCTCGAGACCAGATTCCTGAGCTTCTGGCTCAGCAACCCGAAACGGTACATAGAATTGCCCCTCTTTTCCGTCCAAATTACAGCCAAATGCCACTCCGCTTCACATACCGGTTCGGCAACGTAATAAAAAGAAAAGAAAAAAACGAGTCAGCCACAACTCCCACCGTGCATCCAAAAAAAAAAGCCTCCCGCATCGAGCCTTGCTCCTATCGCACGAACGAAGCCGCCGCCGCCGCAGCTCCGCCGCCGCAGCTCCGCCCCCGCCGCAGCTCCGCCGCCGAAGCTCCGCCTCGCGCTCGCCCGTCGCAGCCCGCCGCCCCGGCCCCGCGCCGCCCCCGCCGTCCCCAGCTCCTCGTGCTCCTGCCAGCCGCCCCTGCAGCTCCACCATCAGGGACTGGCCCCTTCCTCTCCACCCGCGGCAGGGCCGGCCGACGACGAGCTCTCCACCCGCGTCTCCACATGCGGCAAGGATGTTCCACCTGATGCTCTGTTACTGATTTGATTTTGGTGATATATATTGTTCTGTGAAGATATCTTCGTTTATGACTTGTATGTGTATCACAAGACAAGAATTAATGTTCTGCTAGCATTTGTTACATGAACCAAGTTTCTGATTTGTATTGTCATGAGCCAATTTTTTGATTTGTATAGTCATGAACCAATGTTGCTGATTTGTATAGTCATGAGCCAATTTTTGGGCTTTATAGACATTTTACAACTTAACACACAAATAAGCTATAATTCTAGAAGCCCAAAAGAATAGAAGAAACTAGCTTCTATGAGCTTCTACCCACCACAGTTTCTCCCCACCGAAATCCATAAGCCGGCTTATGCATAAGCAGAAGCCGAAAAGAAGTCACCCTTAAATTCCTCGATAAATAATCTAGCAAGACAAGGTTCAGCTTTGTGTCTGATACTGTATTGATATAGATAACAAAATTAAGTAAAATGGCGTTAATTCTTAATTTTAGATCTCAAAACACAAAATACAAAGGTGAAAGATTTCATATTTGTTTGTTTGGTCTAAATTTTCACCCCTTTTGGATGAATGCCTTCGGGCTTAAAATAGTGAACTTGGAGTTCGGCATTCGGGCCCTGCAATTTCCTCCGTTTGGACGCCGGCAACTCCAGCGACGACGGCGAAGATGGCGGCGTTCTACCGCCATTTCGGCATGTAGATCGCCGTTTTCTAGCTTAGTTTATGTTTCCATCTGGCCGAATTCAAATATATTACGAATTCGCCTATATATGTACGAACTCGCCTATATATATTAAATATCTCTAAATTTCGCCTATGTTTGGACGTATTTCATCTGGTTACATCTAAATTTACTTATATTTATTTAAAATTTTCATTTATCCTAAACTCCCGAAAATGAATTTCCAGGCTATATTTTACATCCATCCGGCGTTAAAAAGCGAAGGATTCTACGAGCCCAGCCCCCGCACACTCGGTTTTGGGCTGAATTCAGGCGCTCGTCGTACCCCTTCGTCGAGACAACGAGCGCTCCTCCCAGCTGCTCCCGGGACTTGGCGAGAAGGGCGCGGCGACCAGGCGTCGACGGCGGCGAAGGTACAGCGTCTCTCCGGCCCTCCTCCTCCCTGCCATGTATCTACGGAAAGTTACCTTCCCATCCTTCTCCACCGAGCTCCCCTCCAATTTCCTCCCGTGTCACCCTCAAACGCCCCTATGAACCCTAAATCGCCCATCTAACCACCAGCCTCCCCCCAAATCGCCTCCGCCCCTCCCCCTGGTCGCTCAGCAGAGCCGGAGGCCGGCCGAGCTTGGCCACCTCGGCTTCTACCCTAGTCGTCCTCCCCACTTGCCGAATCCCTAACTCGTCTGTATCAGAAGAGCTGAGATCACTGGATTTCTAGGGGTTTCCGGCAGTCAAAGCTGTCCATGCTTTTACTGCAATTAAAATTACTTACCACGCAGATTTAAACTGTGTAACGAGATGTTTGAATCAGATATTTATAATCATGTCCAATTATTAGCGTACCTCCTGTTGTTGTTAGGCGCACATCAGTGCACTGGTCGTCGAACACGCTTTATGTGCTAACAATATCGCAAGTTTTGGTTATTTCTTCCCGTTTAATTTTGATTTTAAAAAATACTTCAACTACAACCATGTACTACTTATATTTCTCCGTAGGATATCTGACAATAAGGGCATCTCCCCGTTCATCGAAGAAGGATATCTCGTTACTACTTACATGGGCTGTAGCCTATAAGAAGGGAGAAACTGGCAAAGAGGCGGCGGAGGGAGACGATACCTCAGATTGAAAAAGAAGATGGAAGGAGCCAAGGCAGCGGCGGACCCGCTGGCGGGTGGGCAGCTGGAATCGGCGCTCCTCCAGATAATGCAGCAACACCACAACCAGTCCATCCGCCAGCGCCAGCAAACCGGTAACAGTCAACCAAAGAATCTCTTCAAAATTCCAAACCTCTCCATCCGCGTCCACGAGGCGGTTGGCAGTCTTCTCTTGCTAAGCACTTTGCACACAACACTCATACAGAGAGGGCGAAGAAGAATGCCGTGAGGAGCGCGTCGCGGGTCGCCGGCCACCTCGTGGAAGCCGTTGACGGTGGCGTGCAGGAGCTCTTCGTCAACGAGAAGCGCATCGAGCTAGAGGCCCGCGCCCTGCTGGGAACCATCACGCGGTACAGGAAGCAGACCGACCAGTGGCTCGCTGCCACCAACGCGGTCAACTCGGTCTTGAAGGTGTGTATACTGTATACTCTGCTGCTTCCCTGTACGTTCTTGTCTAATCTGTAGATTGTTACAATATTGTTATTATGCAGAAAATTGATTTGCCTAATTCACATGTTGTAATAATTGTATGCATTATTCTTTTGTTCGACATAGCCCATGATATTCGTTGCAACAACAGGTCAGTTTAACGCTGTAATTATAGACATTGGCATGACATTATGAGACATGCTATGTCGTAGACTACTAGTGAGCTCTTCAGTGGACACTGCTTTTTTTTAATACAAAACAGAAGGTGAATGGTGTACTGCATATACTAAAACACTACCACACTTAAACTTACGATTAAAATGCAGTTACTGTCTTACAATATATTGTTTTTATAACCTTTGGCTGCAGTAAATTAGTACCATTAAAGTATTATAAACTGAGTAGTGAATGAATGTGATGCATATTTAGTGCACAACACTGTACTCGAGCTGATAATTAGATACCAAATAAATTGAAGGGTGCAGTGCTGAACAAACAACACAATTCCTTTCTCAACATTTCTTATAATTAGCTATGTGTCACTTGTTATTGCTAAAACATCCCTTCATGATTATGTTCATAGGAAATTGGAGATTTTGAGAATTGGATGAAGATCATGGATTTTGATTGTAAAAGTGTAAATGCAGCCATTCGTAACATTCACCGGTCATGACTTTGTCTGGTGCCTGGATTATGATATTGTGGAGCGTTTTTTCCTTGATTTGTTTATAGCAAATTTGGGACTTCGAAAACTGGATTCATATATTTTGACTGTAAACTTATCAGTGCGGCCATGTGTAATATTTGTCAGTCATTATCCTATCTGGAGTATGATGCTATGAAGTGTTCGCTCCCTTCTCTTCTCAGTTGGATTTCTTTCAGGTGTGAACCCTCCTGACTCTTGTATAGATTTATTACCTCGTGTGTTGTACACATTTGAGAACCAATTCTTACCAGGTGTACTGGGAATGATTCCTTAGCTTTCTTGAGTTCCTGAATGTTGATATAACACGATATTACTGGCAAATATCAATTGCTTGCCTTGCATTCATGACATATAGAAATTAGATGAGTGTCTTGGCGCTCATCTATTCATTTTGTGGTAATCTGTATGATATGTTTCCTCATTATAAATCCCGCTGTAAGAATGATTGCACCTGATATCCTGCAAGTAAGTATAAACTTGAGCATGTACACAAGCTTTTCAGCATTTCCATCTCATTTGAAATATGAATATATTCTATACGATATTGCACATCTAAGACTTTGTAGTCTACAAACAGATAGAATCTGACACTTGTCATGAATAGACGATCTCATAGGGCCTCTTTGATTCGAAGGGTTTTCATAAGTTGTTTGTAGAACTTTGTAGAACTGGAATCCACTGGACTTATTTCTCCATCTTGGTTTTTTGATTTCTTGGATGGAATCCCATATACATTATTCTCAAGGATTCTTTGCATTACATTGAAAAGAAAGTTTACATTGACCCACAACTCTTTGGAAAGAAACCTTTGTTTCCTGTGATGCAGTAAAACAAAATGTGGTACACATTTAATCACGTAGAATTTTGAGTAGGCATAACATTACAATTCTATGTTTTTCTTATTGTCGCGTACGTGGAATTCCACGAATCAAAGAGGCCCTTAATTTGTGGGTTGGTTTCCACGATAACTAATACCAGGTGTAAAATCAATTAATATGAAATTATATGGATTTTGAACCCGGGGACACATGTACACCATTTATTTAGAAGCATACCAAAAAAATTAATTTAAATCTCCCGAATGTCTGGATTTGTTCCACCTAATTAAGTAGGAATACACTCATGAGCTCTGTCTGGTGGTCTACACACTAGACTATGTACCACTAGTGGTATGCTAAAAAAGACATGTGCGAAAAGTGCATTGAGAATTCTCAAGTGCATATAGTGTTCCTACACATATCTATATGCATTCTCTTCGGACTCTTTTCCGATATACTCCCTCCATCCCAAATTATAAAAAGTTTTGGCAAGATGCTTTAGCTTGCCAAAACATTTTATTGTGGGACGAGGGAGTAGGACATATTTTCACCAGATGTAGATGGCTCAGGGTGGACGACCGTGGTGCTCGTCTCTGAGTCTGGCAGCACAAATTTGGAGGACATCTAACAAGGAAATATGAAGGAAAGATGCCACCATGGGCTCCTCGAGAGAGACAACAGGCAGCTTTACCCAACATTACCCCATGCCATTCCTGCTCATGTTCGGCGACCAGTGGGCCATGGCTATGCAGGTATTTCCTCGTGGAGTCCGGTGGGTGTGTACTGCTTGTCGTCCACCAAAGTAATTGCACAGCCCCCCTGGCACGGAGCCGTGGTGAGCTGCCTCAGTGACTGCGCGCTTTTCCTCGACGATGGTCAGTGACTTATCTGTTTCGGCGAGGAACCTCCCTTCTGTGAGCAGCTACTCCATTTAGTTACCAGTATATCACAACCCGGTTGCGGTGCACTCGCTAAGGACTGGTTTCTCTGTGTGGCTAGCAGTGTCATGACAAATACACGACAGAAGGACAGGACCCAACCCTCCGTGCGCCCCTTCACCATTGTTGACCATTTTCTCGCCTAGTGCCATCCTGATGAGTGGTAAGTCTTTTGTTTTCAGCTTCCTTCCTTGAAAGTGTCATGTGTGAATTCTGAATTCTGATGACCTTTATTCCCTTATCTAGAACAAATCTACTCATGTTTCACAAGTAGCATTACATACCTGAATCTTTCAGGAATTGAGAAGGAACATCAAGGCAAAAGATTCTGAAGTGCGGATTCATGAAACCGTTGTGCATTGATCTGAAGGAAGGTACAGTTTAAACAGAAGGTCTGCAAACAGGCCTGTTCTCTCAAATATGAAACGTGTGTAGATTACAATCTAGTATTCTGTAGCCTAAATTTGATTGAGCCAGCTGCCTGACTGCAGATCCACATATACATATCATCATTATTACAGTTTCATATTTGTTTGGTGTAAAAGCGTTAACCCCGATGTGCTACATTTGAATCACAAGGGTATGTATGTCCATTCCTCGTAAGTTGGCGCCTAAAAATAATTGAGAAGATTCCTAAGATATTTTTTTTACCCACTAGGAGAAAAACCATGTGACCAAATCGTTTTGGCCACCTCATGCGCCTGATCCTTCATGTCTTTGATTGCATCAGCTTGAACATACTTACCAGTTAACACCTTCCTCATCGAACCATCGAAACTATCTGGACCGTGTGTGTGTGTGTGTGTGTGGGGGGGGGGGGGTGCAAACTAAGGTTTTTAACTGCAAAAGAAAGAAATAGTGGATGGATTAGTTAGCTAGTATTGTGAGAAGAGAAAGGAACTCTTAAAAGAAGAAACAAAGAAAACTTAATTTGTTCTTATATATTATGTATTACTGATGAGCAGTACGTACATAAGATGCTGGCTTGTTGGGATGATCGTGTAATGCGTCCATGAATGCTGCCTCTGCCTCCTTGTAGAAGGCCGAATCGCTGGCGCAGCTCACGTAGACTGTGACCTCCTGGAGACTGGGAAGGCTCTCGATGGTACCGCAGGTATGATGCACAGCTTGCAGAGTATCGAGCCAATAGAAAACATATTCAAGGCTGGGCATGGCTCCACGCAGGAACAAGAGCTTCACATTCGTGTAGAGGCATCTCAGCCTAGGGAAGGAGGCAGCAGCACCAACGACTAGATCGGCAAGTTCGACGCCGTTGTGATGACCAGTCGACAGATGGAGAGTAACGAGCTCTGAGAATCTCCCAAGGATCTCCATGCCCCGTGCCTCCACGACCTTCAGCCTCAATCTCAGTTCGGTGAGGTGCGGGAGACACGAGGCATCAATCCACGCCGGCAGCCTTGGAAACACAACACCACACAGGGTTAGACGACGGGGCCCCAGGGGAGGCGCGTAGCCTTCACAACCCTCCCACTGAAGTAACAATCCAACATTCCACGAGCAAGGGTTAATTTTGATGGTCTGGAGTTTCTGCATCTTCCCTACCGACTCCATCAGAACTTTGAACGACTCATCATTGAATTCTTTGAAATCAGCACGGAACCATCTCATCTCCGTCAGCTTGCCTAGCTCTTTCACAGAACTCGGGGAAACAATGACAAATGATAGCTCTTCCAAGGATACTAGGTTCCCGATCCAATCTGACACCATACCGTCAAAGCGCAGACACTTCAACTGCACTAGCTGGCTAACACTCTGTGGCAACTCACGTATGTGTGTTTGGAGCAGGTTCAGTGTCTGCAAGAACTTTAAATCTCCTATCTCTGACGGAAGATCAGTAATAGGTGTGTCCAAGATCCCCAAGTATCGAAGATGAAGCAATCTCCCGATGTTCACGAGATCATAAGGATGATCCTCTGTAAAGATACACCCTTCTAAGGCTAGGACACGCAAGGCTTGAAAGCTTGAGAGAGACGGCAACGTACCAAGATGACACGTTGTTGCAAGAAATGATCTCACTTGTCGCATGTGTATGTTAGCCGAATAGGGGATTTTCTGTTGCTGCTCGCTCGATACTCCTTTTTGGATGATTGCTAACTTACGAACCTTGTTATGAGAAAAGGTACATTGCTCATTACCATGAAATACAGTCACAAATTTTTCTTCCTTTGACAACGAAATAATCATGTCAAGCACTAAATCATGTACATGACAAGCATATGCGGTGTCTTGATGTGGCAACTGTATAGGCTGGATCATACTTCTATTTATAAGCTCATTAAAGCAACTTTCACCAGACTCATACAACCCCATCTCATATTTCTCATGTACATAACCTTCCGCTACCCAATTCCATATCAAAGCATCTTTCTCAATCTCAGAATCTTCTGGGAATAGGCTCAAATGCAAGAGACAAGCCCTGAGATGGCATGGTAGATCATGGTAGCTAAATAGCAATATCTTCCTTGTGTTGTCGACATGTATGTTATTTCTATAGCCAAAACCAATAGAGTTGTACACCTTGGGCCAATGCTCCGTCGGTTTACCAGCCAACAAACTAGCAATTGTAATGATAGCTAGTGGTACGCCACCACATTTCCGTAAAATCTTTTCAGATATATCAACAGACTTATCATAAGAGCTTTTGCCTTTACCAACAGCTAATCTTGTATTGAATAGTTCTCTGGAATTCTCACTAGAAAGTGGCTTGTGCTTGTAAACATGGCCAGTCTCTTCAGCAACTTCTAGAATACGAGTAGTTGTGATGATTACACTTCCACAATGATTATCAACCCAAGCAGATCTGATTATTTCCCATGAATTTATAGACCATAAGTCGTCAACAACGATAAGGTACCTATTGACAAGGTAGCATGAGATCCAAGCACTAGGAAAGTGATATTATAAAAGTAAACAACTAACAAAAGCAAGTAGTACTCTATTTGATTTTTACTAAGATTACATCCCGCTTTAGTTGTCTTATCTAAGATATCTAGTTTGAGTTTTAACTATCAAATTGAACGTATTAAATAGATGCAAAAACATTTGGATGTCGAGTAGACAGCTAGGATTAAATTATTACTCCCTCCCTTCCGAAATAAGGTGTATAAGATATGTTTAACTTTATTAAAAGTAGCAAAAATTACAATGTAGAAGACGTGCAATACGAGAACACATTTCACTATGGATCTATTGATTTTAATATGGTATTGTAGCTGTTGATATTTTTTCTATAAACTTGGTTGAACTTCGAAAATTTTAACTTTTGACAAAATGTATTTTCGCATGTATGGAGTAGAAAAGAACAGGGGCTGGTCTATTTAAATATTCATTAATTTCTAAAGCATGCAAGAATATGTGATGTAGTCCAAATCATGATTTAAACATCCAAGAACGTGAATCACATGTGTCTGCCTCGTTCTTCTATAGGTTCCACTATCTATATGCCAACTAAAATATGTACTCAATCATTGTATTTATTTGCATATGTATTTGCCAACTCTATGTACCGATGTCATTAATAATTTACTACTTGGGATGGGTTGGAACTAAATTTCCTAAACATGATTAATGTTAGGGCAATATAGTGCACACATATACGTACCTCATGCCATTAAGCAATCGTCGAAGTTTTTCGATGAGCTGCCACTCATCCAACATTCTTACATTCGAACAAGAGCGCTCATCAAGTTGGAGGAGAATATCCATTAATACTTTTTTCACGTCGGGATCTTGGCCCACTGGGACAAAAGCCCTGTGATTAAAATCAGTAAGTCCTTGTAGCTTGTCGTAGACTGCTTTTGCAAGAGTTGTCTTGCCAAGTCCACCAAATCCAAAGATAGAGAGTATCTTCAGTGGCAGCTTGGTATTGGACACGCCATCATCATTGTTACCTATCAGCTTATCTATGAGCTCGTCGGTTGGTTCATCGATACCGATGATTTCTCTCTTATCTTTGAACAGAGCTAGCACGCGAGGATCAACGTTAGTTTTGCTAGCCGGATTACAACCAACACCATCTATCTTATACCTGTCACGCCGGGAGGCCACCTCATGGACTTGCTCCTTGATCTCTTTGATTGCATCAGCAATGTGGTGGCCAGTCTTGCGCTTTTTGAACAAACTTGCCACCTTCCTCATGAACCCCCTGAAACTGTCTGGGTCGGGGGCAGGCGCCGAGCTATTGGCGCGTTCGAGGAATCTATCAACGACATCCTCCATCTCATATGATAACTCCTTGACGTCGTCAACCCAGATCTTGACCTGATCATCGAGCTGGTCACGCTGCACCCTCGCCACCTTGCGGAGGGCCGCGTCCATGCTCCTCATCTCTCTCTCGAGAAACTCAACGTCTTTCCTCAGTCCTGCTTGCAGCTTGTTCTCCTCCTTAAGGAGCTCCAGCAGCTTGGGCAGCAGGGCGCCCATGGCGCCCGTCGCGAGGTCCATGGCGAGCGAGCTCGGCGGCATATCTCACTATCCTTTGTGATTGCATTAGTTGGTTCACAGGTGCCTATGTAGGTACTTGGTTTCTGGCTGCTTCCTTCAAATGGACATATTTATGTGTTGCAGCATAGTGGGTATCGATTAGGGTGGCAAAGCGGGCGGGACGCGGGACAGTGGTCCTTCATTAATTCTATCACAGCCGCACTCTGTGTTTTGCCTTGAAACAGCTTTTGCGGGACGCCGCTTGCCACCCTAGTATCGATACAGATGTGCTGCGGAGGATCCAAAGTCAAGCTCGCCGATCTGCCGGCCTGACGGAAAAATTTGTGAGGCGGGCGTGCGCCTGCAGCCTTGCATTACTTCGGCTAATTAATCACGCCCCCTTAAGTTAAGTTCATGTCATAATCTCTGGAAGTAGAACGTGCATTGATTTGGTGAATCAATCATGTGCACGTACGTACGTAGAAACTAAAAATTGGGAGACACGGTTATATTTCGAGTACCCTCGACCCCAAGGCAAGATATTGCCATCCGTTGGCAGCTCGTATGCTAAAGAAATGGCACTTCTGGCCGACCCGGACGTTTGGAACCTGGCAACGCGCGAGGTCCATATCCTAAGCGTCCATGATTGCTGCGAGATTAGCACCTAATATAGCGTTTAGTTTATACGTGCCTTTACTCTCCTTTAGTAAGCTAGATACACAGGTTTATACATCCGGTGCTGCGTATGCATGTGCTGGTGCTTTAATTGCAACGGTACGGTGATGAGGATGCTGCAGTCAATCTCCCCGTAAATTAAGTTGGATTACTTCCTTAACTACACATAGTATTAGTAGTAAACACAGATGGCTAAGAATTCTGCATCTAGATTTTTTCCCTCAAGAAATTCTCAAATAATTATTTTATCTACGATATTTTATAGCAGTAATTTGAATTTGTAAGATTAACCTTACAGTGTAAAATTAAAGTCTTAAAAGACGAAATATTATATTAAATATAAAAATGTCATTTGTACTGATTCAAATTAAACATTTTATACTAATGGCTCTCCCAATTATAACAATAATAAAGCATTGTTTTTTAGTATATAGAAAGATTTGTTAGCAGCTATGACAATTAACAAACGGTGGAGATAGCCAAAATGATTAGTTTGAAACACAAATTCTTAAACACACTTTGAATGAGTACAGGTATAACTTCAAAATTGCATACATAATCCGAAATCAAATGCCATAAGCACCAGTGTCTTGAAAGTGCATTCACAAAATAGATCCATGGCTTTAGAAGATAGAAAAATACATTTTTTACTTGCCAGATTAAGCTTAATTTGTACTAAAACCCAAATCAAAATGAAAAGAATCTAAATTTACAGAAAAATAAAGAAAAGCAAGAAAATTCACGAGACATGGAGGTCACAAAATAATTGGTTATAAAACCGTTACTAGTTTATCAGAAAATGAACTAAAAACATTGTGGTAGAATCCAGCAATTAGAGCATAATATTCACTAATCCTTAATTTGAATCCAGTCCATATGATAAATAAACAAAAATAAATACCATATCAGAATGAGGTGATGGAATATGTGTACAAAACCAACACGCCGGACTAAAGGAAACCAGATCAAAATAACATCTCAGTTCAAGGAAACATGACGTATATTTCTGAAATTCGGTTCATACCAAATAGGATCCATTGATTTTTCAGAGTTCATAAAGCACCTGCTAAGCTGCTGCTAGCTAATCAGATGTAAGCAGTAAGCCACAAGCCCACGAATCCAAATACGAGAACATGACATGCAAACATCATGAGAAAGAAAAGGGATTGGAGGGAGAGAAGCTGGACATATCCTGACTGAAAAGGAGAACTGACTAAACAACTCACAAAGTTGCAGACATATCCTGACTGAAAGCGGAGATCCGTCTTGAGCACGCTGTGCATCAAGATGCGGCAGCGAAACTCAAAGATCTGCAACGCGTCCGGGAACCGCACGAGCGGGAGAGGGAACAGAGAGAGCTCCCCGAGTTCATCGCCGTCGACCTCGAATGCCGCGCTGGCGCCCGTACATCTCGGCCCAGGGGGCGGAGGCCGGGTCGCCGGCGTGCGGATGCCGGGTCGCCGGCGTGCGGATGCCGGGGCGGCGGGCCCGGACCTCGATGGCGGCGATGGTGGTCGTCTGGTGCGGCCCTATCGCGGTGCGGGGGTCGATCTGGGATTGCCCAGATTTGAGATGGCGCGCGGCGACGGCTCCGTGGTCTTCGTCTCCGGCGGCGGCAATCGTGGGGCGGCGCGCTCGAGCGAGACGGCAGGCGCGGGTGGTGGTGGGAAGTGGGAACCGGGGTTGGGGTCTTGGGGAACGGATGGTCTGGGGAGGAGTTGCTCAGGAGGAGGACACACGAGTTAATAGCGGAGTTAATGTCAAATGCCTGTTTTTTTTTTTTTGATAGCAACGTGTACTTTATTGATCAAGCAACCATAGAGTCTTTACAGATAGCATCCCGAATACACTCGGGAGGCACACCACGCCAAAATGACACACTAGAGTAATCAACAGAATGAGCTAGAACATGCGCTGCAACATTCTGCGAGCGGTAAACATGAGTAATGGAACTGTATTGGAAAGAAGAGAGCAACCTCTTGATATCTTCGATCACAGACCCACAAGCCGATCGGTCCTTTCCGGGCGAATTCACACGCTGGACCACCGAAAGACAATCACTTGCGCAGATAAAGTTGTCAAAGCCTTCCCCTCTCGCAAAGGAGAGAGCGCACCTGATCGCCATTGCTTCCGCCATCTCTGGGAATGTGACATTTGGGAACTTGTCGCAGCACGCTGCTATGCAGTCCCCAGAGTGATCACACACCACAATTCCAACCCCCATACTTTGGGAGGAAGAGAACAAAGCCGCGTCGACATTAATCATCAAAGTACCTTCCATCGGCGGAGACCAAGATGCTGCTGAAGAGGTCTCCCGCCTGGGGCTGGTACAAGACTGGTACATATGTGTCTGAATCATATCGACATAGGCAATCACCCTTCTGGCTACCCCTGATGGATTAACAACACCGCCTTCTTCTCGCAGCTTGTTCCTCGTGTCCCACAAATGCCAGAACGTCGCAGCGAGAGTAGTGGCTTGTTCTTTAGTGCACCGAGCCAGAAAGTCAAAAAGCCACAATTTAGGGGAGGTGAAACTCCTACGATTGAGCTGGATTCCAATGTGTTCCTTCACACCATCCCAAACTGCACGAGCAAAGGGGCAGAATAACAAAGCATGTTCGACGCTTTCTTCAACAGAGCAATGTATACATGCAGTTGAAGAGGGCACCTGCCGTCTCTGGAATTGCTGACCACTTGGAAGACAATTATGAGCGAAACGCCAAAGAGTGATATGCATCTTCCCTGGCGCCTGAATAGCCCACAATGCCTTCCAACTTTTCTCCTCATCGCCGACCTTCGAAGACATGCCCCGGCCCTGGTGGCTACGTTCCACATGGACAGCTTCATGACGGGCCAGATTATAAGCCGATCGGACGGAATAACCACCATGTCTGGTATGTGGCCACGAAAGGAAATCTTCATCGCTGTGAAGGCTAATTGGCAGCTGTAAAATCTGCAAAGCCACATCCTCTGCAAACCAAGCTCTGACGCGATCCACATCCCATGAGTACCCATCAGCACCAAACAAAGATGCTACCTTCAGATTATCACAAAGAGGAGTCAGAGAACGTAGTGCACAAGGAATCGTGCCGGGGATCCGGTAGTCCTTCATGATATTGATCGATAAGCCATTACCAATCCTCCATAGAGCACCTCTTTTCACCAAATCCCTTCCATGCAAAATACTGCGCCAAGTATAGGATGCCGAGCGAGGACAGGAAGCAGACCAAAAATCACAGTTCGGGAAGTACCTTCCTTTTAACACCCTCGCGCATAGAGAAGAAGGATCCGTAAGCAAACGCCAACACTGTCGACCCAACATCGCCTGGTTGAATAATTCCAGGTCACGAAAGCCCATCCCACCCAGATTTTTAGGTGTAGATAGCAAATGCCTGTTTTTAGATACGGTGAATATACAATTCTATACGCGCCAAAAATACACATGTTGTCAGCTACGTGGTGCTTCCTGATTGGTTGGTTTTCATCCTCGCGCGGAGACGGGTTCCATTCAGTATTTCCGCACTTCTGGCGAATTAATTTGAGTTAAATACGTAGGGCACCCAGAAACTTGTCATTTTTTTCAAGGATACGTCATGGATTGGTTTCATAGAAGAAATGGCCAAGCGGCCAAAGTACAACACATCTCTAGCACAGACGTCATGGGTGCAACACCACGCTAACCCAGAAGGTTAGCACACACATAACTAAACAACTACTCGCGACATCTCCACTCTTCTACCGGCGCAAGGATGCCTCTAAACAACCTAGCCGCTCGCCAAAGCTCCGCATCCTCTGAAATCTTGCGGAGCACCACTTCCTTGGATGGAGCCACGCCTTCGAAGACCACGTCATTACGATGACGCCAGAGGCTCCAGCATACCAGCACCGTCGCCGTCCAAAGGTCCCGGTCACCTTCCGGGCCCCCCTTATGTTCCCGCAACCAGCTAACGAGTGTGGTGTCCGGCTGTGGCATCCAATTAATGGAGCTTTACCCACAGGCGTAGAAACACAGCCCAGACCTCACGCGCCAGGACACAACCCATGAGAAGATGATCCAGGGTCTCGCTCCCCTGGTCGCAAGGGCAAGACACCGGGTGTGGGAGTCCACGCCGACTGAGCCTGTCAGCTGTCCAGCACCTATTCCGCGCAGCAAGCCACATGAACATTCTGCAGTTTGGTGGGGCGCGCGATTTCCAAATCTGGAGTGCACCGGCCATGTCCACTCTGGCTCCGAACATCCCCTCGTAACAGGATCTGGCGGAGTAGGAGTTGTCCTTCTCCCACCTCCATCGGAAACTATCCTCCACGCCTTCGGCAAGGTTGACATGGACTAGCCGATCTGCAACTGCGAACAACTCCATAAGCGCAGGCGCGCCTAGGTCCGGGGATAGGTCCTCAAGCCAACCTCCTGCCAGTCCCTCGCGGACCCGTCGTTGTTTGACCGCGCGTTTTGGCACAACGGCAAACAAGTTCGGTGCAATGTCGCTGATCCGTCCATCAGGCAGCCAACGGTCTAGCCAGAAGAGAGTAGACGCTCCATCTCCTACCACTGAGTAAGTGGCTCCTTCGAAGAGTTGCTTCGCTAGCTGGGGAACCTGAATATTTAGTTCCTTCCACGGCTTGGATTCATCAACCCGCTGAAGCTAGAGCCATCTAGTCCTCAACGCCACATTCATCATCCTCAAGTTTGGAATACCGAGCCCACCCCAAATCTTGGGAGTGCAAACTTTGTCCCACGCCACTAGACAGTGGCCCCCCTTCACATCCTTTCGGCCTTTCCAGAGGAAGCCCCTTATGATCTTCTCAATCGCAAGGATGGTCTTGACCGGAATGTCGAGGGACATCATGGAGAAGATAGGCATCGCGGACAAAGTTGATCGGACGAGCTCCAGACGGCCCCCCTTGTCAAGAAGGGACGCCTTCCATCCTGGTAGCTTATTTGCTACATTGTCCACGAGGTATTGAAGCTGGGTCGCGGATGGTTTCCTCAAAGACAGCGGTAGCCCCAGGTATCGTTGAGGAAAAGGCTCAACGGGGCTCCGCAGCTCCTCTTCCACTAAGGCCACGTGGGCGTTCGTGCATCGGATGAGGTTGTGCCGGAGCTTTTGGCGGCTGTCCCTGAGGCTGTCCCGAAATCCTCAATCACCGCCATGAAAGTCCGAAAGTCCATCACTGAGGGCCGCGGGAAGGTGACGACATCATCCACATAAATAGATGTGCGATGACGCAAGCCTGATGGCGCAAGTGGACTTAGTAGTCCCACATCCGTGGCCTTCTAGATCATCAAGTGCAAAAGCTCCATGAGCAGAATGAAGAGCTGTGGGGATAAAGGATCGCCCTGCCTGAGTCCACGCCTATTGGCAATCCGCGAGCCCGGAGTGCCGTTAAGCAAGACACGTGTCGAAGCCACGGAAAGAAGAGCACAGATACACGTGATGAGCCTCTCTCCAAAGCCCAGCTTCCGGAGAACGTCCACGAGGAAAGACCAGTCCACCGTGTCAAAAGCCTTGGTGATGTCCAACTTCATGAGGACAACCGGGATGGAGCTGCTCTGGAGTTTGCGCGCAGTCCCCTGGACCATCATAAAGTTGTCATGCAGGCACCGTCCACGTACAAAAGCACTCTGGTGAGCGCCTACCATCCGCGGGAGGACTGGGGTAATCCGGTTTGCCAGTACTTTCGCCACCCACTTGGTGATGCCGTGAATGAGACTGATCGGCCTAAATCTCGCACCTCTTCCGCCCTGGCTTCTTAGGGAGAAGGGTTATCAGGGCTCCATTTACGGCTCCGAATCCACGATAATCAAGCCTCGATAAGGAGCTGAAAGCGTCCATGATGTCCCCTGGACCATCATAAAGTTTTCATGCACAAACTTGTCATGGATGTGCGAATACCCCCATAAACTTGTAAATTAGGGTGCAGTGACCTAAGAACTTGCAAATGGGGGTGTCGTGGCACATGAACTTCCTGGTTTTACGGTGCAAAAAGCATAAGATTGGTCTGAATTACACAAGTTGTTGCCACATAGTAGCCTCTTTTTGGCGTTCTCGGGATGGGATTTATGAAAGGTTTTGGATAGATGACCCATACTGGTTAGGGGTGGATTAAAAGCATCTCCGGGATTAAGCGCATCATCAATCGCGTTCCTCAAAGGTTTTTGGGGCACGCCGGACATATTTTTTGTCCTAGTCACGCGCTCCAAAGCCTCCTTCCGCCTGACGCGACCCAATACGGTGTTCGGCGTCCCGATCCCGTCCCCGCTCCACAGGGGACGCCCCGGGCACGCCAGACAGAGTGAGAAGCAAGGCGGGCTCCCACCTGTCGGCGACCACATCCAGAACGGTTGGTTCTCGCCTTTTATTTCTCGTCACGCTTCCCATGCCGCGCCTCCCACCCCTCCGCCCTTCGATTTGCCGGCCGTCTCGACGACCAATCTCTCCTGAGTCGGGCACTGTCGTGACGGCCTGCTCCCTCACTCTCCTTTTCGCCGCCGCTGCCGCTTCGCCAACGCGTCCTAGAACACGCCGGCAAATCCGCCTCTCCTCCACGCACATAAGGTGTTCGGCGCCTTGTCTGGTAGGCGTGATAGTGTTGGAGATATGCCCAAGAGGCAATAATAAATGAGTTATTGTTATATCTTATTGTTCATGATAAATGTTTACATTTCATGCTATAATTGTATTAACCGAAATATTGATACATGTGTGTTATGTAAACAAAAAGGAGTCCCTAGTAAGCCTCTTGTATAACTAGCTTGTTGATTAATGGATGATCATGGTTTCGTGATCATGAACATTGGATGTTATTAATAACAAGGTTATGTCATTAGGTGAATGATATAATGGACACACACCCAAATGAGCGTAGCATAAGATCAAGTCATTAAGTTCAATTTGCTATAAGCTTTTGATACATAGTTGCCTAAGTCCTTCGACCATGTGATCATTTAATCACTTACACCGGAAGGGTACTTTTATTACATCAAACGCCATTGCGTAAATGGGTGGTTATAAAGATGGGATTAAGTATTTGGAAAGTGCGAGTTGAGGCATATGGATCAATAGTGAGATTTGTCCATCCTGATGACGGATAGATATACTCCCTCTCGGTGGAATGTCATCTGATTAGCTTGCAAGCATATGAATGGTTCATAAGAGATCACATACCACGGTACGAGTAAAGAGTACTTGTCGGTAACGAGGTTGAACAAGGTATGGAGATACCAATGATCAAACCTCGGACAAGTAAAATATCGCGTGACAAAGGGAATCGGCATCGTATGTAAATGGTTCAATCGATCACTAAGTCATCGTTGAATATGTGGGAGCCATTATGGATCTCCCAGATCCCGCTATTGGTTATTCTCTGAGAGGCGTCTCGACCATGTCTGCATAGTTCGCGAACCGTAGGGTGACGCGCTTAAGGTTCGATGTCGCATAAGTAGATTCGGAATAGAGTTGGAGTCAGGAGTCTCATGGTGTATGGGACAGGATGAGGTCCTCATAGTTAATAAGTTCATACTACCTCCGTCCCAAGGAATAAGGCGCACGCGTATTCCAAGACGAACTTTGACCATAAAAATTGAGCAACATAATCTTGATTATATTATATGTAATTAGTATCGTTGGATTCGTATTGAAAAGCACTTTCTAATGGTGCTAATTTCATACAAACAATCTTTAAATATTTGAAGTAATTCTTGGTCAAACAAAAAGCACGTAAAACGAGGGCGCCTTATTCCTTGAATCGGAGGTAGTATATGGGAAGTCATTTTCCGGGGTTCGGGAAAAAGTCCGGTGTTTTGACCGGAGCTTCTAGAAGGTTCTAGAGGGCCACCAGTGGGCCCACCACCCCGGGAGAGGCCACATAGGCGCCACATGGCATAGTGGGTCCTGCCCACCATGACATGTGGGCCCAGGCCGGCCCCCCTTAGAGATAAGATCTATCTCTAGTTTAAATGGTTTAAATCTAGAGATAAGATCTATCTCCTAAAATAAATGGTTTAAATTAAGAGATAAGGGGAATACTTGGGGGAGGAGTTTGCCCCCCCATGTGGCCGGCCAAGGGGGTAGGTGGGCCCTAGGGGAAACCCTAGGCCGACCCCCCACCTATATAAAGAGGGGAGGGGGTGGCCGGCCAAGGCCCCCATCCATAACCCTAGCCGCCACCTCTCCCCCCTCCTCTTTCTCTCTGCTGCGGCTTAGGCGGCCCTGGGAGATTCTCCTCCACCACCACCACCACGCCGTCGTGCTGCTGGGATTCCGAGGGGATCTACCACACCTCCGCCGCCCGCTGGAACGGGGAGAGGAAGGGCTTCATCGACACCGTACGCGCGACCGAGTACGGAAGTGCTGCCGGATTGCAGCACCGGGGATGATCGTCTACATCAACAACGAGATCTGATCTCGTAGGCTTTGGAAATCTTCAAGGGTTAGTATCTTATCAATCTCGTTGCTTCGATCTTGTAGATTAGATCTTGGGTGTTCCATAGATTAGATCTTGGATTTATTCGTCTTGCGGTAGGAAATTTTTTGTTTTCTATGCTACGAACCCCATCAGTGGTATCAGAGCCATGTCTATGCATAGATCTTTTGCACGAGTAGAACACAATGGTTTTGTGGGCGTTGATGCTTTTGTTGCTTTAGTTTGTGTACTTTGCATCTTGCGGGATGGTGGGATGAAGCGGCCCGGGCTAACTTTACATGACCGCGTCTCATGAGACTTGCTCCACGCTTGACATGCAACTAGTATTGCATAAGTGGCTTTGCGGGTGTCTGTCTCTCCCACCATAGTGAAGATTCCAATTTACATTTTCTATTGTCAACACTAGTATCACCGTTGTGGTTCATGTTCGTAGGTAGATTAGATCTTACTCGAAAACCCTAAACCACGTAAAATATGCAAATTTTTTTGGGTTTGGTGATGTGTTATTGCCATGATGTGATGATAATTATATTTGATGTATGAGATGTTCATTGTTGTATTATGGCAACCGGCAGGAGCCTAATGGTTGTCTTTAATTTTTACTAAAGACCTGCGTGTCTATTCATCATGTAATAGCTTTATTTCAAGTAGTTGTCATAGTAGCTATAAGTGATGGACAACCATGAAGCGGCGCCACGGACCTTGGTGCAATGCTGGTGATGATGGAGATCATGATCATGTGCTTTGGAGATGGAGATCAAAAGCACAAGAAGAAAGGCCATATCATATCACATATTATGAATTGCATGTGATGTTAATCCTTTATGCATCTTATCTTGCTTAGATCGCGACGGTAGCATTATAAGATGATCCCTCTCACTAAATATCAAGATAATAAAGTGTTCATCCTTAGTATGCACCATTGCTAAGACTTGTCGTTTCTAAGCATCTCGTGATGATGTGTGATAGACTCTACATGTGCATACAACGGGTGCAAGCAGATTTGCACACGCGGATACTAAGGTTGCCTTGACGAGCCTAGCATGTACGACATGGTCTCGGAACACGGGATACCGAAAGGTAGAGCATGAGTCATATGAATGATATGATGAACACTTTGAATGTTCGACTTTGAAGCTACATCTTTTCTCGTGATGATCGGACTTGGTGTAGTGGATTTGGTTCGTGTAATCACTAAGACAATGCGAGGGATGTTGTTTTGAGTGGGAGTTCACCTAGTTAATTGAAGAATTAAAAATGAACTCAAATTATCATGAACATAGTCTGAATAGTATTTTGAATTAAATTTGTAGAATTGGCATCCGTTTTCTACCATGTGCTAGTCTTGTAATTGAGATAGAAATACTGTTAAGTCAAGTAACTTTACGGACTGGTACCGTATTGTTAAAGAATCAAGATATGATTAAGTCCCAATGCAAACTTTTAGTAAACCTCACATTGATGATTCAAGGAGCAATGGTTTCAATTAGTATCTTAAATCATCTTGTCTCCGTGAAACTTGATGTTCAAATCCGTTTGAAAAGTAAGGAGTTGAAAATTTTGTTTTCAGAAATAAGCAAGGTATGAGATATATGTGATATCTAAGACCTTATTGCAAGGTGATAGAATATAATTTGGTGAGACTACATAAACTCATAAGTTTTATGGGAATGTACGAAGGTTGAAAACGCCGGGCGTCTCAATCCTCCAACTAGTTGGGCACTAACGATATTCGCATATCCATGAAGTGATCGTCCTTAGTATGCACCGTTGCTAAGACTCGTCGCTTCGAAGCATCTCATGATGATCGGGTGTCATAGATTCTACGTGTGCATACAACGGGTGCAAGCCAGATTTGCACATGCAAATACTAAGGTTAAACTTTACGAGCCTAGCATGTACAGACATGGTCTCGGAAAGTCGTTATGATTTGATGGATAAAATTATGAGTGAAATTGTTCATTTCATTAAAAGGTTACTAATAGTGAAATCTAGAACACTTGTCATGTGATGATCAACTTCAAGGTAAGAACCTCAAGGTTATTGGTATTTGACCAATGGACCTAGAAGTTATTGAAGGTGAAGTGTTTTCTAAGAATGAGGAAAGCTAAAAGAGAAACTACAAAAGATTTGTGGCAGAAAGAAAAGAGAAGACTAGAAAGTCTAGCTCAGGTGTATATAGATGATATACATGTTATGAATGTATTCCTTGTTTGGTAACACAATGAAATTCTTGGGTAATTGTACCATATTGGTTGGTATGAGGTGTCATACAAGACAACGCAATACAAGAATACAATGGCCTAAGTGACTGACAAGGAATATGGTAGAAATGCACGTCTGAAACAAAATAAAGTGTTAGTGTGTTCGTCGTTGGTATTTTACCTAGCCCTTCAGATTTATAATAAAGAACTTTATAATTGTTGTTTTGTTCTGGTTAAATGAAAACAATGAGTTGTTCAAATTGTAACAGCATTCCATGTACGATGGATAAGTTATTATAAATCTTTATGGTGAAGCACACATACATAACACTGACGCTAAAATGCCATAAGGAAAATGATGTGAATTCCACTCATTAGTGGAACCGCCATTTAGGTCATGTTAGAAAGGAACGCATGAAGGAACTCCATTTGAATGGATTTTTGGAGTCATTCGACTTGGAATCGTTTGGCGCTTGCAAATCTCTTCTAAAAGAGAATGACTTAAATACCGTTCATAGGCCAAGAGTTGAACGGGCAACTAACTTAGTGGAAACATACATAGTGATGTATATGGTTCACTGGGCATAGTTGTGTGCGGGAGATTATTCTACTTCATGAAAACTTCTAACAATGAATTGAGTATATATATATGTGGATATATTCGATAAGGAAGAAGTTTGAAACATTTGAATGGATTCAAATAAATTTCAGCATGAAGTGGAAATCATCGTAATAGAAAAGTCAAATATCTGTGATTGGATCATGGTGGAAATATTTGAATTACGAGTTTTAGCGAACATCTAAGAGAGTTTATGAAATTGTTCTACAACCTCACGTTTCTTGGAGTATCATAATGATGACGGAGTATCCAAGAGACGTATCCAAACCTTGTTGGATTAATGATGAGATAATATAAAATGATGCCATTATATTTTTTGTGGATTATGCTTAGAGACTATCGCTTTTACACTGAATAGAGCATCATCATGATCCATTGAAATGACACCATACGAGTTATGGCATGGGTATAAACCCTAAATAGTCCTTTCATAAATTTTGGTATGCATAGCATAAGTAAATGAGTTTACAACCAAAATCGGATAAATGTCTTTGTTGATTATCCCATGAAATTGATTGGGAATTCTTTCCACTATGAAGTCAAAGACAAAAGTGTTTGTCGATGTTTCTTACTTATTTCAAAGAAATTGTTTCTAGCGAACTATTTGAGTGGGAGGACAATAGAACTTGATAAGGTTTATGAACCTGAGCATGATGATCAGAGTAGCACAACATCGGAAATGGTTCCGGAAGCAGCTACGAAGATCATGGCTCCCATGTCTACAAAGTGTTATAGTCATGGAAATCAAAGTACTTATTGAACCTTGTAGATGTGGTTTGTTTTGTAATCAAATAAATGATTTGTGGACAAAGGATTGTTTTTTGAACAATGATAAACCAACTACATACAAAGAAGTTATGATGGGCCCTGACTCCGTTAAAATGGCTATGCGCCATGAAATCCAAGATAGGTGAATACTTTTTGAAAGTAAATGGATCTATAAAGTAGATGGACTTGGATGGAATATCCTTAAAGAAGCTTGACTTATCGAAAAGCAGTTTACGAAAAAGTTCAAAGAGTTGACTACGATAAGATTAGATCTTCCGTGGCAATGCTTATAGTCTATGTGGATTATTCTAGTAATCACTACATATTTCTTTTATGAGATATGATAGTAGGATGGCAGAAATACATTCCTTACCAGAAGTGTGTATGAAGGATGTATACTAGATACAACCAAGAGTTTTGCTGGTCCGTGGAATACTAGATAGGTATACAAACTTCAATTGGATGAAGTGAGTATCGCGGAGTTGGAATCTTCACCGGATGAAATAATCAAAGAGTTTTGATTTCATCAGAAACGATGAAGATGCTTGCATTTGCAAGAAATTAAGTGGGAGCGCTGAGACATATTTATAATACTTTATGTAGATGACATATCGTTGAATTATATAATTATATTAGAAAAGTTTGATAGACAACGTCTCAAAATCGTCCGCTAAGGGGTATTTTTCGTCGCCTATGGGCCTAACCCGACGATATGGGTTCCGTTGTGGAAACTGCGTCAGGCAAAGTCCAACGACGATTTTTTCGGTCCGTCGCGCTTGGGCGCCCTTCCGCCACGGAAAATCGGACCGTTGCGGAAGTGTTTTCGGGAGCCCGTTGACTGCTGACGTCATGCAAACTGACACGTGGCAGACGCCGTTAACTGCCGTTAACGGCGTTAACCGGCTGAAACCCCGTGGTAGATGGTAGGCCCACACGAGGCCTGCCACGTCTTAAGCGGGCCGGGCCAGATGACATAGTTTGACCGGTCAACTATATAGCTGGGCCGGTCCATTAGTTACGTGGGCCGGGCCTAACCTCTAATGTTGATGGTCAAAAGTTAAATGGGCCGGCCCATTTAACATGTGGGGTCCACCTTACAGAATCGGGCCGCCCAAGAAGCAAGTGGGTCGGGCCAAAAACACAGTGGGTCCCACTTGCCTGTTAAAAGGCCGGCCCATTTAGTGTGTGGGGTCCACCGTATAGCAAGTGGGCCGCCCAACAAGCTAGTGGGCGGGCCAAAAACACAGTGGGTCCCACTTTCCCGTTAAAGGGCCGGCCCATTTAGTGTGGGGTCCACCATATATCAAGTGGGCCGGCCCAACAAGATAGTGGGCCAAAAACACAGTGGGACCCATCTTCCCCGTTAAAGGCCGCCCATTTAGTATGTGGGGTCCACAATATAGCAAGTGGTGGCCCACCAAGATAGTGGGCGGCCAAAAACACATGTGGGTCCCACATTCCTGTTAATGGGCCGCCCATTTGGTATGTGGGGTCCACCATGTAGAAAGGGCCGGCCCAACGAGATAGGCCGGGCCAAAACAGTGGGTCCCACCATCCTATTAAAGGGCCGGCCCATTTGGTGTGTGGGGTCCACCATATAGAAAGTGGGCCGGCCCATTTGGTATGTGGGGTCCACCATCTAGAAAGTGGGCCGCCCAACAAGATAGTGGGCGGGTCAAAACACAGGTGGGTCCCACCTTCCTATTAAAGGGCCGCCCATTTACCATGTGGGACCACCATAGAGCAAGTGGGCCGGCCCAATAAGCATGTGGAGCCCACTATCGTGTAACCGGGCCGGCCTACTAAAGAAGTGGGCCGGCCCAAAATGAAAGTGGGTCCCACACTACTGTAAGTGGGCCGGCCCAATCTGTTGTAGGGCCCTACTTGTTTGACTAGTCAACTTGCATTAAATTTCATGAGCCTAAAATCTGATTTCAATGATACACACAATTACATACACAAATAAAACAAATAGGAAAATTACAAGGCAATTAATGTGCCCAAATAAAAAAATTACATAGAATCATTGAGGACTTCTATTAGCATCATCAATAACAGGTTGACATTTGGCAATCGCCTTGATTGAATCTTGTGTACTCTTTGTCAACATATCAGCTACAGATCTTAAAGCAGCAATACCATGTCTTTTATAAAGTACAGCCTTGAGATATTTACTGTCTGATGAAAGAAATGGTCTAGGTTGACGGCTATGAGAAGATGCATCAGAAGAAAGATCAGAACTTTTTGTGGGCCTCACAGTTAATGAAGATTGCTTCATCACAACTGCATTCTGATAATAATGCAAAAAGAGTTAAACGATGAACTATGCAAACATTTATTATGCAATGTAGATATAAGATAATAACAAGTTGCATAAATAAGACATGTATGGAACTTGTACTAAGCACAAACTTACATCATAATGTTGCACAGGGTCGCTACAGATCCTTTTTTGGCGACTATCTTCTAATGATGACTGCTTCATTAAAACAGCATTCTGGTAACATTGTAAACATAGTTACAACAATTAACTATTCAAACATGTATTACGCAATGTAGAGATCAGATAACAGCATGTAGCAGAAATAAGCACAAGATAAGATAAGATGCATGTACTAAGCACATACTGGCTCACTGCAGGTCCTTCTCTTGCGTGCACTAGTCGTGGTCAACATGCCTATCATTTTAGGTTCAGCCATCAAGTGAAATGCTAATCCTCCTGCTCCATTGTCCTTAATCTGTGTTTAGATATCACATTTAAGACCAAGTCAGCTGGTTTCAAATAACAAAAAACTTGAGCTGCCAAATGAATAAGCCAATAGTTACCAGATATCAAATTAAAACCAACTAGATGTTGCTTTGCATGAGATACGAATTTCAGACATTCAGATTTAGAGTAGGGTAATGCCAAGGTTTTACACATAAAGTAAACTGGCATTAAGAATGACCAAATGTCAGGTTCAAATCACCCTCGAAGTTTCTCCAAGACAAGCATATCAAATAGGCAGAAACATAGTAAAGCATGAATGGCATTGCTATGGCAGGGTTCCAAGTGTTAATCTCTTGCATAAGGAACAATGCATATAGGTTATAGATAATAACGGAAGTAAACTGCCAAAATTACCAACCACGAACTCAGATTCCAACCTTACCTAGCGTCCCCGCTGTTAATGTTGGATGTTCTAATAAGTGGTTCGCATGATCAATCCCAAGGAAAAATAACATTGACAAGTCAGTCTACGATAATACAAAGACCAGACATGCACGCAGCAATAACTATATAAGCTAAAGACGAGGTATAAGAGCAAGCAGATTGGAAATGCACATAGCATGATTATAAAAGCAGTGTGAGAATAGCAGACACGAGAAAACAGCTAGCGGTGAGCTAATGACGTGGTATAAGAACAAGCAGATTGGAAATGCCCATAGCACGACTATAAAAGCAGTGCGACAATAGCATGCAGTACAAAAACAGTTGGCAGCAAATGAATGGGTACAAGGCTATAAATATGTGGATGCACACAGGTGTCAGTAGAATGAACAGGATGGTAGCGACCGGATAATGCTTTTGTACTGTACAACATTTAAACAAACTTCATGCGAAGCAACACATCAAGAAAGTTAACGGCATATGAGATCTGCAAATAACTACACAAAACATGGCTAAAGAAACACCGCGATCTAACGGGCCAGCGTACTAACCAAGCTGCGGCGGGGTGGACGGGGGCGGCAACTTGCATTCCAGCGGCGGCGAACGCGGGAGACGATGAATCGACCATGTTTCAGTAGAAGCGGGCGTTAGTGAAGCAGATCTGGTTGGCTGGCAAGGTATTCGGTGAAGTTGATACAGCCGCTGCGGCGAGGTAGTCGGTGGCGAGGTCGGCGGTGAAGCAGATCCGTCGGTGGCGAGGTCGGCGGTGAAGCAGATCCGTCGGTGGCGAGGTCGGCGGTGAAGCAGATCCGTCGGTGACGAGGGCGGCGGGGGAGCGGATCTGGTGGGTGGACAGCCAACACGATCAAGGCTACGCTGTGGAGGAGTATGCCGGCGGCGAAGCAGATCTAGTACTGTAGAGAGTCAGAGCTTTGGCTTGTGAGAGTATTTTTGAGCTAATGGGGCGAATGGTTGGTGGGTGGGTGTGGGCCTGTGGGGAGGGTTCGGGATCTAGGCAAGATATTTCATTGTTACCGAATGAGCCCTCCATGGTCGGTGGGTTGTAGCTTCCGGACCAGGGTTAAAAGGGTAAAACTGGTCACGGGATTTTCGAATGGATGCGGCGGGATGATTTGGCGCGTGGCCGAAATTTTCAGTTTCAAGCTACAGTACGAGCAGAACGACAAAAATAATGTTCTTCCCCAGGGAGCTCTCATTTCTTCCTCTTCTCTTTCTCTCTCGAGTCTCTCCCACTCCCCCGGCTCCTCTCCCCCTTCTCTCCGGCGGCCTCGCCGGCCGGAGACGAGGCCGACTTCTCTCTGTATATTGTACACCCTCCGAACTAAATTAATTGATTCAACTTTCCTTAGACGTGTATGTATCTAGAGTAAAAACATGTGTGGATACATCCATATTTAGATAAGCAAAGTTGAGTCAGCTAATTTGGATCCGAGGGAGTTAGTGTTGTTGTAAGCTTAGATCCAGTGTTTCCCATGAGCAGAATGGCGCAATGGAGTCGGGGATCTCGTCATCGGCTTCAGATCTGGCCTATGGTGAATCTGGCGGATCTTGCCGGCCAAACCCCGATCTGGTGCCATCAATGTGATGGCGCTAACGGTGAGGCTTGCTTTGGTCAGTGCTTCAGATCTGGCCAATGGGGAAGTCAAGCTGCTAAAGTTCACAAGCTCGGGGCATACGACGGCGTCATCCGTCTTGCCCGTGCACATCTTGGACTTTCAGCGACCCTTCTCAGAGCCAATATGCCGTTGCTGAGGCCCTTCTTCTCCTTCGTCCTGGCGACTACCGGCGACACCGTCCCAAGTGGTGCGTCCCCGGCGACGGAGTTGCTGGAAAGGATGCGGAGCAGAGATCTGATGTGCGGTCCAGAAGGACTCGATTGATTTTCTTCTATATGTTTTGGGGTCCTTTTTGTAAAGTTGCAGGTTCTATTAGTTATTGTCTAGTACTTTTGGTCCTCTATGTAATTTTTTGGACTAGTTTCCATTGGCACTGATAAACTTGAATTTTGACAAGTTCACGAGGAAAAAAATTCCTTTGCACATATGGCCTATCATGTATAAACATTCTTGAGATTTAAACTATATGTAATGTGCCATGCATTAACCCTAAACCATATATATGTAACTAACCCTAGCTGATCAAACCCTACTTAATTAAAACAAATAACCCTAAACTATACGCATGCACTTTATGCGCAAAGGCGCGGGTGCCTCTAATAATGTGTGTGCGCACTCGATCGATGATCCCTAAACCTTATACAACCCTGAAACCCTAATCCCTAATCCCTAAACCCTAAACACTAAACCCTAGACCCTAAACCCTAACCCTAACCCTAAACCCTAATTAAACCCTATATATAGGCCAACGACACTTAATTGTGCATCAAGCAGGCCAGGGGTGCCTCGCGGTCCTCTAATTAAATTAAATGTGCCATGCATTAACCCTAAACCATATATATGTAACTAACCATAGCTAATCAACCCTACTTAATGAAAACACATAACCCTAAACTATACTAGCTAGCTGCTATAACCCGATCTAATAAAAACATGCTCTATATATAGCAGCTAGCTAGCAAACCGTAGATTAACACCAATTAATATATACATGGCCTATATCGATCATGTTGTATAACATATCCCTGAGATTCATTAATTAATTATATAATTATCGTGATAAATTAATTAACTTTAATTTTGACAAGTTCTCTCGAATGAAAACACATTTGATTAAGTTGCCTCATAATATATATATATATAATTAGTGTGCATGCATGGCCTACCATGCATTCGTGCATATATTTTAATGTATATTTGAACATATTCTTGGGGATATCTCTCTCTCTCGATCATCTATATATCGTTGGTGGCCAAAAAACACACATATATATATGCATGCAATTTATGCGTAAAGGCGCGGGTGCCTCTAATAATGTGTGTGCGCACTCGATCGATGATCCCTAAACCTTAAACAACCCTAAAACCCCTAAATCCCTAATCCCTAAACCCTAAACACCCTAAACACTAAACCCTAAACCCTAGACCCTAAACGTACCCTAACCCTAACCCTAAACCCTAGCTAATCCTAAACCCCAATTAAACCCTATGTATATGCCAACGACACTTAATTGTGCATCGATCGAGCGGGTCATGGGTGCCTCGCGATCCTCTAATAAAATTAAATGTGCCATGCATTAACCATAAACCATATATATGTAACTAACCCTAGCTAATCAACCCTACTTAATTAAAACACATAACCCTAAACTATACTAGATATAACCCGATCTAATAAAAACATGCTCTATATATAGCAGCTAGCTAGCAAACCGTAGATTAACACCAATTAAAATATACATGGCCTATATCGATCATGTTGTATAACATATCCCTGAGATTCATTAATTAATTATATAATTATCGTGATAAATTAATTAACTTGAACTTTGACAAGTTCTCTCGAATGAAAACACATTTGATTAAGTTGCCTCATAATATATATATATAATTAGTGTGCATGCATGGCCTACAATGCATTCGTGCATATATTTTAATGTATATTTGAACATATTCTTGGGGATTTCAATCTCTCTCTCTCTCTCGATCATCTATATATCGTTGGTGGCCCAAAAAACACACATATATATGCATGCAATTTATGCGTAAAGGCGCGGGTGCCTCTAATAATATAATGTGTGTGCGCACTCGATCGATGATCCCTAAACCTTAAACAACCCTAAAACCTTAAAATCCCTAATCCCTAAACCCTAAACACCCTAAACACTAAACCCTAAACCCTAGACCCTAAACATACCCTAACCCTAACCCTAACCCTAACCCTAAACCCTAGCTAATCCTAAACCCCAATTAAACCCTCTGTATAGGCCAACGACACTTAATTGTGCATCGATCGAGCGGGTCATGGGTGCCTCGTGATCCTCTAATAAAATTAAATGTGTCGTGCATTAACCCTAAACCATATATATGTAACTAACCCTAGCTAATCAACCCTACTTAATTAAAACACATAACCCTAAACTATATATACTAGCTAGCTGCTATAACCCGATCTAATAAAAACATGCTCTATATATAGCAGCTAGCTAGCAAACCGTAGATTAACACCAATTAAAATATACATGGCCTATATCGATCATGTTGCATAACATATCCCTGAGATTCATTAATTAATTATATAATTATCGTCATAAATTAATTAACTTGAACTTTGACAAGTTCTCTCGAATGAAAACACATTTGATTAAGTTGCCTCATAATATATATATAATTAGTGTGCATGCATGGCCTACAATGCATTCGTGCATATATTTTAATGTATATTTGAACATATTCTTGGGGATTTCAATCGATCTCTCTCTCTCGATCATCTATATATCGTTGGTGGCCCAAAAAACACACATATATATGCATGCAATTTATGCGTAACGGCGCGGGTGCCTCTAATAATGTGTGTGCGCACTCGATCGATGATCCCTAAACCTTAAACAACCCTAAAACCTTAAATCCCTAATCCCTAAACCCTAAACACTAAACCCTAAACCCTAGACCCTAAACGTACCCTAACCCTAACCCTAAACCCTAGCTAATCCTAAACCCCAATTAAACCCTATGTATAGGCCAACGACACTTAATTGTGCATCGATCGAGTGGGTCATGGGTGCCTCGTGATCCTCTAATAAAATTAAATGTGCCATGCATTAACCCTAAACCATATATATGTAACTAACCCTAGCTAATCAACCCTACTTAATTAACACACATAACCCTAAACTATACTAGCTAGCTATAACCCGATCTAATAAAAACATGCTCTATATATAGCAGCTAGCTAGCTAGCAAACCGTAGATTAACACCAATTAAAATATACATGGCCTATATCGATCATGTTGTATAACATATCCCTGAGAATCATTAATTAATTATATAATTATCGTGATAAATTAATTAACTTGAACTTTGACAAGTTCTCTCGAATGAAAACACATTTGATTAAGTTGCCTCATAATATATATATAATTAGTGTGCATGCATGGCCTACAATGCATTCGTGCATATATTTTAATGTATATTTGAACATATTCTTGGGGATTTCAATCTCTCTCTCTCTCTCGATCATCTATATATCGTTGGTGGCCCAAAAAACACACATATATACGCATGCACTTGATGCGTAAAGGCGCGGGTGCCTCTAATAATGTGTGTGCGCACTCGATCGATGATCCCTAAACCTTAAACAACCCTAAAACCCTAATCCCTAATCCCCTAAACCCTAAACACCCTAAACACACTAAACCCTAGACCCTAAACACCCTAAACACTAAACCCTAAACCCTAGACCCTAAACACCGTAAACCCTAAACCATAAACCCTAAACCCTAAACCCTAAACCCTAAACCCTAAAACCCTAAACCCTAAACACTAAACCCTAAACCCTATAAACACCCTAAACACTAATTAAAACCTAAACCCTAGACCCTAAACACTAAACCCTAAACCCTAGACCCTAAACACCGTAAACACTAAACCCTAAACACTAATTAAACCCTAAACCATAGACCCTAAACACTAGACCCTAAACCCTAGACCCTAAACACCCTAAACACTAAACCCTAGACCCTCTAAACACAGTAAACACTAAACCCTAAACCCTAGACCCTAGCTAAACACCCAAAACACTAAACCCTAAACCCAGCTAGCTAACCCTAAACCCTAATTAAACCCTATATATATAGGCCAACGACACTTAATTGTGCATCAAGCAGGCCAGGGGTGCCTCGCGGTCCTCTAGTTAAATTAAATGTGACATGCATTAACCCTAAACCATATATATATAACTAACCCCTAGCTAATCAAACCCTAGTTAATTAAAACACATAACCCTAAACTATACTAGCTATAACCCGATCTAATAAAAACATGCTCTATATATAGCATGCAGCTAGCTAGCAAAAACGGTAGATTAAAACCAATTAATATATACATGGCCTATATATCGATCATATGTTGTATAACATCTCCCTGAGATTCATTAATTAATTATATAATTATCGATGATAAATTAATTAACTTGAATTTTGACAAGTTCTCTCGAATGAAAACACATTTGATTAAGTTTCCTCATAATATATATATAATTAGTGTGCATGCATGGCCTACCATGCATGCATTAATTCGTGCATATATTTTAATATATATTTGAACATATTCTTGGGGGATTTCAATCTCTCTCTCTCGATCATCTATATGTCGTTGGTGGCCAAAAAACACACACATATACGCATGCACTTTATGCGCAAAGGCGCGTGTGCCTCTAATAATGTGTGTGTGCGCACTCGATCGATGATCCCTAAACCTTAAACAACCCTAAAACCCTAATCCCTAATCCCCTAAACCCTAAACACCCTAAACACACTAAACCCTAGACCCTAAACACCCTAAACATGTACTAAACCCTAAACCCTAGACCCTAAACACCGTAAACCCTAAACCATAAACCCTAAACCCTAAACCCTAAACCCTAAAACCCTAAACCCTAAACCCTAAACCCTATAAACACCCTAAACACTAATTAAACCCTAAACCCTAGACCCTAAACACTAAACCCTAAACCCTAGACCCTAAACACCGTAAACACTAAACCCTAAACCCTAAACACCCTAAACACTAATTAAACCCTAAACCATAGACCCTAAACACTAGACCCTAAACCCTAGACCCTAAACACCCTAAACACTAAACCCTAGACCCTCTAAACACAGTAAACACTAAACCCTAAACCCTAGACCCTAGCTAAACACCCAAAACACTAAACCCTAAACCCAGCTAGCTAACCCTAAACCCTAATTAAACCCTATATATATAGGCCAACGACACTTAATTGTGCATCAAGCAGGCTAGGGGTGCCTCGCGGTCCTCTAGTTAAATTAAATGTGACATGCATTAACCCTAAACCATATATATATAACTAACCCCTAGCTAATCAAACCCTAGTTAATTAAAACACATAACCCTAAACTATACTAGCTATAACCCGATCTAATAAAAACATGCTCTATATATAGCATGCAGCTAGCTAGCAAAAACGGTAGATTAAAACCAATTAATATATACATGGCCTATATATCGATCATATGTTGTATAACATCTCCCTGAGATTCATTAATTAATTATATAATTATCGATGATAAATTAATTAACTTGAATTTTGACAAGTTCTCTCGAATGAAAACACATTTGATTAAGTTTCCTCATAATATATATAATTAGTGTGCATGCATGGCCTACCATGCATGCATTAATTCGTGCATATATTTTAATATATATTTGAACATATTCTTGGGGGATTTCAATCTCTCTCTCTCGATCATCTATATGTCGTTGGTGGCCAAAAAACACACACATATACGCATGCACTTTATGCGCAAAGGCGCGTGTGCCTCTAATAATGTGTGTGTGCGCACTCGATCGATGATCCCTAAACCTTAAACCCTAAATAAACCCTAATCCCTAATCCCTAAACCCTAAACACCATAAACATTAAACCCTAAACCCTAACCTCCTAACCCTAAACCCTAAACCCTAATTAAACCCTATATATATAGGCCAATGACACTTAATTATGCATCAAGCAGGCCAGGGGTGCCTCGCGGTCCTCTAATTAAATTAAATGTGCCATGCATATATATGTGTTTAATTTGGGGATTTCAATCGCTCTCTCGTATGTAGCTCTCTCTACCTCTATCTCTCTCTCTCTCTCTCTCTCTCTCTCTCTCTCTCTCTCTCTCTCGTTGGTGGCCAACAACACACACATGCACTTTGTGCGCAAAGGCATGCGCCTCTAATAATGTGTGCGCAGTCGATCGATCTAGTTTTGATTAATCATAGCACACAAATAAAGAAGTTGTATTTGAATCCACACAACCTATTAAAACACATAACCCCTAACATGGCCTAATTAATTAACCCTTCTCGATCTCTACCTAATTAGTGGAAATTGCACAAAATCAAAAGGGGTCCCTCACTAATTATGCATATCTGCTAGATTGTGATAAACTTTTGCCACATATATATTTGGTGGATGGGTGCATCTTGGCATGTAAACAATTAGTGTTTGCAAATGGCGTTGTCAAAATTTATGTACAAATGATTTCTTTCCATCCAAAGTGCATAAAATGGGAGTTTTAATGAAGAAAGTACAAATAAAACAGCTCAACATGCTTCCACACCCCGATTTTCACACGAAGTAGAGCATATTTAAAGGATAATTCCAGAGTTTTACTATTTTTCAAGCAACTTTGCTAATTTTCCCCCACTCACATGACTTTATGTCGATTTAACGAAAATATGGCGAATTTAAACTACATGGGCGGGATAGTTTGAATTGTGCGCGCGGCAAAGGGAACCGCCTATTCCTCAACCTTGTGCACGGCAAATTACACACGCAACTCCATTAAACGCCACCTACCAACCTTAATTATCACCCCGGCGGCCCGGCCGCATGACCCCCCACCCACCCGTACACAACTTATCCCCGTCCGTGCGAAGAGCTTCCCCTCCCCGTCCCGTCCGTGCGAAGAAGAAGCTTCCCCTCCCCGTCGTTCTTCTCGAGACGCACCGGCGGTCAAGTTGATCCACGGTAGGGCTGCTATCTCTAGCTCAATCATGTATCGGGCAAGACAGCCTAACGATTTATATTTTCTTGATGCTGCTAAAAAAATTCGTCAGTATGCTCGAACTAATTGGCACTTTATAGTTTTCCGCTCGATTTGTCATCGATCAATTTGTTCATTTGCGTGGGCATATAGAGTCAGTTCTGCACTCGATCCGTTAATTTGCTGAAATGCCATGGCAGAGTTTTGTACACGATCTGTTTGCTAAAATGTCGATGGGCATTTTTTGTTTTGTACTCGACATGATTGCTGAAATGCATAATCATGTAGTATAGTTTTGTACTCGATGGATATACATTTCCTACTTCGCCTTAAATTAATCACCAACCACTGTATCTCATAATTAAACAGATGGACAGAACTTGGAAACTGCATGGACACTTATGTTCCCCTTCATATATAAATGGTGTTCAACCCTTTATGGGGTTTATTAGAGCTCATGATGGTCACAACCTGGACGTGTATTGCCCGCGCTGCACATGTATGAATGGTGAGAAGAGGCCTCACCCTGTAGTGGCAGATCATTTACACATTTTTGGGATGGACCGCACATATGTTAGGCGGGTTTAGCATGGTGAACCATATAATGATCCTTTAGCAGGAGAAGCAGATCTTGCTCACACTGTATGTGTGCTGGCATATGTAGTTAATTATTTATATTGATGCTGCCGCTGTTTCAATCAATAGTTTGCATTGCTGTGCAAGGTTCTGTACTCAAATTTAACTTGTTGCAGATGGATGGACGGGAAGGAGAGAAAAAGCGCTTGCTTCAGGAAACGGGTTTCAGCTCTGGGACATGTGCTGTGCCAGATGAGAAGGTAAATATGTAAAACGGCATTTGTTCAGGTTGCATCCCTTAGATGTTTGTCTAATCGGTTGATGTACTAATTGCAGAAGCATAGAGTTAAAGAGGTCTCTCAGTTTGATGGGAGATTTGAAGATGAATCTCAGTTTGATGCACCTGTGGATGGTACTGATGACGAGCCTTTCATAGACGAAGGTCCTGCACCTGAGATTATCCAGTCTACAGAAGGAGGCCGTGGACCGAGTACACAGCTTTGCGTTGAAGTGGATGCACGCCCGGAGATCATCACGGGCGTCCGGGTAGTCTCAAGACCACCCAGCCCTGATGCACCTGTGGATGGTACTGATGACGAGCCTCTCATAGACGAAGGTCCTGCACCTGAGATTATCCAGCCTACAGAAGGAGGCCGTGGACCGAGTACACAGCTTTGCGTTGAAGAGGATGCACACCCGGAGATCATCAGGGGCGTCCCGGTAGTCTCAGGACCACCCAGCCCTGATGCAAAATGTTGAGCTACTTTATGATTCGTACTCTTATGTTCTGGTGCTGTAGTATGTTATGATTTGTACGCCTTTGGCGCTAGATTAAGCATTCAGTGGATGATCGCGTTGCAAAATTCGACACCCACACAATCAGTTCATCGTACAAGTAGTAGCACAATTACTTCTACAGCGATTCCTGCCAGCGCATTAGTTGGTAGCATGAAACACTTTCAGGTACTCCCCTCTGATTCATATTAATGGACTCAATTCTGTCTAGATATGGATGTATCTAGATGCATTTGTTAACTAGACTAACAAACTTGAGTCAGTTAATATGAATCCGTGTAAACCGCCCAAGTCCTCGAGCAGCTAGTTTATTGACTCTGGACTCCAAGCCTCTCGCGGCAAGCCATCGACGAAGCTTTGACCAGATCTTGGCCCGCAATTTTTTGTGTGTGGCGAATAGCAAAGCTTTGACCAGTTCCTCTCGGGATACAGCACGCCGGTGAGCTTGCACGGTTGCCATGAGCACTTTCCGGCGGAACTTCCTCTTCAGCGCCCTCAAGCCGCTGCTGCGAGACAGCACGCAGTGCCTCGAGGTGGACGGAATTCTGGATCTCAGGGCGGGTGGTCCGCATCGTCCGGGAACGATCTCCAGCGGGTTAACGAGGACATGCATGGCGGCCAGGAGCTTTGTTTTTTGTTTTTTTTTTGGTTTGAGCTTGGGATTTGGGGTTTTTTCGGATAGGGGAGGAGGAACCGAGGAAGAGGAAGGAACAGCCGCGTGCTTGGCGCGTGGCGGTGTGCTTGAATTTCGAATTTTTGTGAAATGTTTCATTTCCCCGCTACAATTCGGGGGTTTCTTGACGCGCCAATGCGTCCCGCCGGGCAGCTTCAAGTAAATTTGGGGTGCCACACTATGGGCCCTAGTTTCAGTGAGACATGTAATGACTAGTCACATCAGTAAGTTCACTGTGTAATAAAATATGTTACCCCTCCCCTTTATGTAGCACCCCTTCTCTCCCGATCGAGTGCCGATTGCCGACGGATGCAAGCCGCTAGCTCGATCCCCTCCTTTCGCCTCCACCGTCCAGGCATCCAGCTTGGAGGGGCAAGCTGCATCTAGCCCAAGCGGATTAGGTAGGACTAGTAATGTTCTCTCCTTTCTCGAGATCGGTTCTTTTTTCCTCTCCTCGATATCTTGCGCATCTCTTTCCTATTCTGGGCAAAGGGGTGTCTTTCTGGTCACCCTCGAGCTGGGAGTGATTGATGGGGGTGGGGGGCGGGGGCTACCTTTGCTTGGATTGGGGTGTTCTTCCTTTATTTGTCGACATTTGCAACCTTTGTAGTTTCTGCTGATCCTCACTGTATCTTTTGTCAGCTTGTACAGGAAAGGCAAGACCTCGGCGGTGGGGGCAATGGAGCGTAAGGCCACCACGCATGTGGGCAGTTGGCTGAGCCTGAGCTGCGTCCCCAGCCCCGCGAAGCAGGTACTCCGTTTGCTTATCCACTCTTTACCTTTTAAGTGTCTCTCTGGTCTCTGCATCCTCAATCTGTTCCTGTTCTGGAATATGCTTAAAGTAGCACATGTCTTCAGCTGTTTGTGCGTAAAGCCTCTGTGACACCATGCTCTATATTCTCTGTATCAGGTTGGTACCTCCAGGTTCCGTGCTGAGGCTATGGGGAACGAGAATAGCGCCCCACCTGCTGCAGGAGCATGGCCCGATCTGCAGCACAAGAAGCGAAATGCCACTGCCGAGCTGGGCAGGGACCGCCAGGGGTAATTTTTTTTAACCAACTTACCATGATGTAGTCTGAATCTGATACTCCCTCAGATCCAAATTAATTGACTCAACTATCTGTAGATACGGATGTATCTAGATGTGTTTTAGCTCTAGATACTACTGCCTCCATCCCAAAGCTTTGGGCTTATATTATTTTTAGAAAGTCAAACTATACCATGTTTGACTAAGCTTTTACCAAAAATCAGTAACATGCAAAATACAAAATTAATATCATTAAATAGATAATAAAATATATTTTCCTACGGTATCTACACAGTATTATATTTGTTGATAGAATGTTCTAAAATTTTGGTCAAACTTTGCTTGTTTTGATTTCTCAAAAATAAATAAGGCTTAAGCTTTTGGATGGTGGTAGTACATTCATATCTAGACAAAGCTGAGTTAACTAGTTTTTTTGTCTGTCCATAGCTAGTGTTCACGCTGCAAAAGGCTAAGAGCATCCACTATATGCATCAGTCTATCTCATACAGTAATTCAATATCACTGCTGAGGTCTGCCTTTTGTTTTGCTATTCATATGCAGACTGAAACTTTAGGGCCTTTACTCAAAAGGAAGATCAAAACTGCGGCTGATCAGGCTGCCAGTATGTTGATGCCGCCCCCATCTTCTAAATGCCTCTACAAGCACAAGGCCACGCACCAGCTGGGTGGTGATCTTTTAATGAATATGGTATATTTTCTTAATCCACAAAACATGCCTTGATTTTTCTCTGTTTATTGTCGGTTTTTTCTATGCTTGCCAAAAGTTTACAACAACAACAACAACAACCAAGCCTTTCAGTCCCAAACAAGTTGGGGTAGGCTAGAGTTGAAACCCATAAGATCTCGAAGCCAAAAGTTTAGAAACACCAAATTCGTTTGCTTACAATCATCATACAGTAATGTTCATCTACTCCAGTTCCCCTAACCCAACATAAAATGATGTTAATTTCGATTTTTAGATTAAAAGAGCACCATTAGGCGCTGTTAATTACGACTTTGAGATTAAAATGTCATTTGCAATTGTTAATTACAATTTTGAGACAATTGGTTAGTTTAACCTCGATCTCTTCTGCTCTCCATTTTTCCCAACCGAACAAAAATGTAACCATTCCATTCCTCTGAAATGGAACCATTCCATTCCATTCCACGCTGTTTCAGAACCGAACACACCCTTGCATTGTTGTGAACTGTTGTCCATACACGGCCATACCCTTCCACTTACATCTAGCACTATATGCATCAGTCTGTCTCAGAGTCATTCAATATCACTGCTGAGATCTGTTCCCATTCTTATGCAGGCTGAAACTGCTGCGCCTTTACTCAAGTGGATGCAAAATGGGGCTAATGAGGCTGCTGTGAGGACGATGGTGCCGGCACCATCTTCCGAAAACCTCTACAAGCACGAGGCCATGGGCCAGCTGGGTGGTGACCTTTTAATGAATCTGGTATATTTTCTTAATCCACATACATGATTTCATTATTATCTGTTTAATTACTGTTGGCTTTGTCTAATGCTTACCAAAAGTTCAGAAACACTGCGTTTGCTTACAATCATCATACACTAATTTTTCACTTTTCAGTCTGTCTCATCCAGTATATAAACTGTTGATTTCCATTGGCTTCTTTTGTAATCATTTGCATTGTTGTCAACTGTTCTCTATGCACAACCCTATTCTTCCACTTACACCCCGCACTATTTGCATCAGTCTATCTCATAGATTTATTAAATATCAATGATGAGTTCTGTTGCTATTCATATGCAGGATGAAACTTCTGTTCCTCTACTCAAATGGATAAAAAATGATCCTGATGAGGCTGCTGTGAAGACGATGGTGCCGCCACCATCTTCTGAAAACCTCCTCAAGCACAAGGCCACGGGCCAGCTGGGTGGTACCCTTTTCAGTAAGCAGGTATATTTTCTTAATCCTCATACATGATTTGATTTTTGTCTGTTTATTGCCGGCTTTGTCTAATGCTTACCAATAGTTCAGAAACACACACACCTATTCTTCCACTTACATCCAGCACTATATGCATCAGTGTCTCATAGATTCATTTTATATATCACTGCTGATGTCTGTTGCTCTTCAATTTTTATATGCAGACTGAAACTGCTAAGCCTTCATTGGTCAAAAGGATTGCAACTGCTGCTGATGAGGCATCTGCAGAGGCTGCCACCAAGTTACTGTCAGCCCCACCTTCTGGATGCTTATATAAGCTCAAGTCCAAGGATCAGCCGGGCCGTAACCATCCAAGGGTTCGGGTATATTTTCTTAAGCCACATATACATGCCATGATTTATGTCTGATATTATCACTGGCTCTGTCTAATGCTTTTTGGAATTCGGAAACACCAAATTAGCATGCTTATATTCATCATACACTAATTTTTCACTGTTCAGTTTGTAACATAGTGTTATGCACTTGCTTGTCAACATTTGCATTGCTCTGAACTATGCACTTTACACAACCTAATTCTTCCACTTACGTTCAGCGCTACGCACCAGTAGTACCTCCCATGTTTCCTTCACCATCCCGATGCCGAGCTTGCGGGAATATGGCGGGCCCATGTACATACCCCGCATATAACACCTCCTATGGCTCTATCTACCTTTCTAGTAGCTCCTTCAGAGTTACAGGTATGTATTCTCAGTGGTTTAGCATGAATTGGCATATAGTAAAGTCTTGTTTTTAGTCTTCCTGCTTCTTACATTTGTATCAATTTTCACATGCAGACTGTACCTTGTGAACTTCGTCCAATGATTAACCAGATGTGTCCGCATGAAGGATCTTTCACTATGCATGGCAATGGCAAATTGATGAACACCTACACGGTCTATGAGGTGTATGTCTACAAGACGCAGGCCATCACATATTTGTATGGACATGATTGGAGAAAGTTTGCTTTTGACTACGGTCTGAAGAAGGGCGACGAGCTGAGGATCAGAAACTCAAACGGGCAGATATACGTAACTGCTTACAGAGTTGGAGACACTTCCAAATATATAATATGTAACTTTTTTCTACTCATATCTTTTGATAACTGCATTCTGAGCAGTTGTTCTAAACCATTCCCTCTGTTCTAGCTTGCTGGGTTTAACATGATCAAAGCTGCAGATCCCCTGACGGAACAGGAGCGGATGTCACAAAGGGCAACCACACCAGCACCGGCACCGGCTTCCCACTCTCCTGCATCAGCACCGGTTCCTGTACCAGCTCCGTTTACTGCATCTACCCAGCAGTCCCCTACATCAGCATTGGTTCCTGTAGAGGCCCCATATACTACACATGCCCAGCAGGCTCCTGCATCGCACCGGTTCCTCTAGCAGTTTACCGCATCGCACACCGTCAACTGCTCAGCATCCGGTTCCTCTAGAGGCACCGTTTATCGCACCTGCCCAGCAGTCTCCTGCATCAGCACCAGCTCGTGTACCAGCCCAGGCTCATGCACCTGCCCCAGCCGATCACCGAGGTCTCAGCTCATTGCCGGCCACCCGTGTGGTGACCAGGACGCATCGAAGGCTATGTTCGTGAGTATATGACAGCATAACTGCTCTTATCTTGATGTCTTCTCTGCTCAAAGTCTCACATGGTTCAGTGCATTGGTGCCATTGACTAATTTTTGGTGGTATCTCTTGCTTTGAATCAGAAATTGCCTAAAAGTATCTCCAAGGATCTCAATGCTGGCCGAAGGGGCAAGATATTCGTCATGGAGAGTGAAGGTCTCACCGTGGAGGGACGGTACTCTGTCAGTCCCACAGATGGCCGCTTGGCTGTTACTTCCAGGTGGAAAAAGTTCATTGACGGTGCCAAACTTCGCATTGGATCAAAGTTGAAGGTCAAGATCTTTCGATGCCGCTGTGACATGCTGGTCATAAAGTTCGCGGTTGTCTAGTTCTGTTGTCCCATGAGCCCTTAGCAAATGCATTTGTAGTTATACTTATATAAGGTTATCTTATCTGAACTGCTAATTAATTGTATGGGTGGTAAAACTCTGGCAAGCTTTTGCTCTTAGCAAGTATGTATGTATGATCAGCTATTATGATAACTAATGTTTGTGTTCATCTTAATTTGCATTTCCCTTTTAGAAAAAAACTTAATTTCTATTTTGGCTGACCTGTTAGAGAACTATCAGATTGAACCCACAACATGATTCATATAGATTCATTACACCGAGCCACATGTCTTGACCTTGCGATACACTACTTCCATTAATTAGTGCAAGAAGGCTTACCTGAGCTGCCTGAACCATGGCAGATTCGAATCCACCTTATCTATCTAGAAATACAACCTTTGCAGAAAGAGGATTTGCAGTATGGGGAGGCTGACATTGGGGACCCATGAGCCACAGCGTCGTCAACGTTTTAAAGGTGGCAGGAGATCGAAAGAAAAAATAAGCCAAAAATCAGTTGGTAAACAAATTCAAGAAAAGAAACATTTACCTTTCTAGAGTATGACATGCGGGACCCATGAGGCAGCAGCATCCTCAACTATTTCAAGGCGGGGATCAAAATAAAAAGGAAATAGCCAGAAATTAATTAGGGTAAAAATAAATCCATCAAAGGAAACTTTTATTGTTCATAGAGGATGACATGTGGGACCGACTTGCCAGCGTCGTCATCGTTTCAAAGGGGGCAGGGGATCAAAAGAAAAAGACAAATAGCCAGAAATTAGGGGAAAAAATAAATCCAACAAAGAAAACTTTTATTGTTCATAGAGGATGACATGGGCCATGAGCAGCTTCCTCAACGTTTCAAAGTCGGCATGAGATTGAAAGAAAAAGTCAAGTGACATAATATCAGGAGCCAAAAATAATCCAAGAAAAGAAACTTTATTGTACATAGAGGATGACATGCGGGTCCCATTTTGTAGCAGCGGTCTCAACGCTTCCAAGGCGGCACAGACCGAAAGAAAAATGAAGTAGCCAGAAATCAGGGTGTGAAAAAAATCCAAGAAAAGAAAGATTTTAATTGGGCTGTACTGGACATCTGGGCCTTCGAACTATACTGCTGGGCCTTTGACTCGTACAATTTCAGCCCACTCCAAAAGGAAAGGTCGGATTTTTCTCAAAAAAAAACAGGAAAGTCCTATGCTTCGCAAAAACAAAAAACAAGGAGATTCAACATATAAGTTTGTTTATGTAGATATAAAGATTTAATTTATCCGTTTGCAATAGCTCAGAGCGAAATACAACGTTTATTGTCTGCAAAATAAAATATCACATGTTTCTTGTACGGGAGGCTGACATCGGGGACCCATGAGCCCAGCGGAGTCAACGTTTCAAAGGCGGCAGGGGATCGAAAATAAAAAAAGCCAAAAATCAGTTGGTAAAAAAATACAAGAAAACAAAACATTTATCGTTCGAGAGGATGACATGCGGGACCCATGAGGCAGCAGATCCTCAACGTTTCAAAGTCGGCATGAGATCGAAAGAAAAAGGCAAGTGACATAATATCAGAGCCAAAAATAATCCAAGAAAAGAAACTTTATTGTACATAGAGGATGACATGCGGGTCCCATTTTGTAGCAGCGGTCTCAACGTTTCCAAGGCGGCACAGGACCAAAAGAAAAATGAGGCAGCAGCATTCTCAACAATTCCAAGGCGGCAGGGGATCAAAATAAAAATAAAGGAAATAGCCAGAAATTAATTAGGGGTCAAAAATAAATCCACCAAAGGAAACTTTTATTGTTCATAGAGGATGACATGTGGGACCGACTCGCCAACAGCGTCCTCATCGTTTCAACGGGGGCAGGGGATCAAAAGAAAAAGGCAAATAGCCAGAAATTAGGTAAAAAATAACTCCAAGAAAGGAAACTTTTATTGTTCGTAGAGGATGACATGCGGGACCCATGAGCCAGCAGCTTACTCAACGTTTCAAAGGCGGCATGAGATCGAAAGAAAAAGGCAAGTGACCAAATATCAGAGCCAAAAATAATCCAAGATTTATTGTACATAGAGGATGACATGTGGGTCCCATTTTGCAGCGGTCTCAATGTTTGTAATGCGGCTTGAGATCAAAAGAAAAAGAAAGTAGCTAGTAATTAGGGGGTGAAAAAAAATCTAAGAAAAGAAAGTTGATGGACATAGAGGATGACATGCGGGTCCCTTGAGCCAACAGCTTACTCAACGTTTCAAAGGGGGCAGGGGATCAAAAGAAAAAGGCAAGCCAAAAATCAGAGGGTGAAAAAAAATCCAACAAAGGAAACTTTTATAGCACATAGAGGATGACATGCGGGTCCCATGAGCCAACAGGTTCCTCAACGTTTCAAACGTGGCATGAGATCGAAAGAAAAAGGCAAGTGCCCAAATATGAGGAGCCAAAAATAATTCAAGAAAAGAAAGTTTTATAGTACATAGAGGATGACATGCGGGTCCCATTTAGCAGCAGCGGTATCACCGTTTGAGAGGCGCAGGGGATCGAAAGAAAAAGGCAAGTGCCCAAATATGAAAAAAAAATCCAAGAAAAGAAAGTTTTATAGTACATAGAGGATGACATGGGTCCCATTTAGCAGCAGCGGTATCACCGTTTGAGAGGCAGCAGGGGATCGAAAGAAAAAGTCAAGTGACGAAATATGAGGTGCCAAAAAATCCAAGAAAAGAAAGTTTTATAGTACATAGAGGATGACATGCGGGTCCCATTTAGCAGCAGCGGTATCACCTTGAGAGAGGCAGATCGAAAGAAAAAGGTAAGTGACCAAATATGAGGTGCCAAAAATAATTCAAGAAAAGAAAGTTTTATAGTACATAGAGGATGACATGCGGGTCCCAAGTTAGCAGCAGCGGTATCACCGAGAGGCGGCAGGGGATCGAAAGAAAAAGGCAAGTGACCAAATTTGAGGTGCCAAAAATAATCCAGAAAAGAAAGTTTTATAGTACATTGAGGATGACATGCGGGTCCCAGTTAGCAGCGGTATCACCGTTTGAGAGGCGGCAGGGGATCGAAAGAAAAAGGCAAGTGACCAAATTTGAGGTGCCAAAAATAATCCAGAAAAGAAAGTTTTATAGTACATAGAGGATGACATGCGGGTCCCAGCAGCGGTATCACCGTTTGAGAGGCGGCAGGGGATCGAAAGAAAAAGGCAAGTGACCAAATTTGAGGTGCCAAAAATAATCCATGAAAAGAAAGTTTTATAGTACATAGAGGATGACATGCGGGTCCCAGTTAGCAGCAGTATCACCGTTTGAGAGGCGGCAGGGGATCGAAAGAAAAAGGCAAGTGACCAAATTTGAGGTGCCAAAAAAACTCCAAGAAAAGAAAGTTGATTGCACATAGAGGATGACATGCGGGTCCCATTTAGCACAGCGGTCTCAACGTTTCCAAGGCGGCAAGGGATCAAAAGAAAAAGGAAGTAGCCAGAAATCAGGGGGTCAAAAAAATCCAAGAATAGAAAGAATTTTGGTTCATAGAGGATGACATGCGGGACCCATGATCCTGCATCGTAAACGGCTCGATCGGAGAACGTTGAACGAGATGGCGCGATGTAGAAAAAAACAATGCCAGAGAGGCTGCCATCTGGCCCTACATCCCTCGGCGGTGCGGATTTGCGTTGACTCGGCCGGCGAACCCGAGATTTCGAGATGCACCACGTCCCGGGCCACCATACGTTTGGCCGCTTTCGTCGGGCTAGGTGGCCTCAAAAACGAGAAAAAAAGTTTTGACATGCACCACGGAGGGACCAAAATCGTCGGCCATGGTACACCAGCAACCACGGCGCGACTTCAACTTCGTCGGCCATGGCAACTTTTCTTGTAAGTGTATAATTGATTTAAAAGGTTTCATTGAGAATTAACATCAATGAAAGGATATGAATTGAAACATATTTAGTGTCAAGATCTATGAAGATAGATAGAAACACATAATAAGTTTAAGTTTAAGTACATAGAATAGATATTGAAGTAGTTCAATTAAGAAGGTGTTCTTTTCATGTGAAGGTTTAACAAGACTTGAGTGTATTTGACACTCGATGAGTAAATACACATGAGTGATTTTAGATCACGAATAATATGTACAAAGTCAGAAGTCCTGTGCTCTAAAGTGTTACGAGCATATACCAGAATGATTCATGTAATGATCATTGGACAACAGTAAGAATATCCCTGAGTACTTTAGAAGAACCAAGGATATATATATATATATATATATATATATATATATATATATATATATATATATATATATATATATATATATATATATATATATATATATATACCAGCACTATTCGCAACCGGGCAGTATAATATTCTGAGCATCGACTTGTACTTCCCTGGACACAAGGTTGTACTTCCCGGATAACAGGGTTCAACTTTCTGTCGAACTTACCCGAACTTCCCATTTTCTTCAGAGCTACTGATTCTACTTTGTGTTTCCCAACCATTTGTCGGAACTATGCAAATGATATACCGTTGGATAGATAATGAAAAACCGCAACTTTTTCATGTTCACACTTTTCACAGATTTTGCACGGTTTAAATTTAATTTTGAAAATACTAAAACGCTTCTATATGGCCAGAAAACGAAATTTTAGTTCGATTTTTGAATCGCTTATCGAAACTGTGCAAATGATATACCGTTGGAAAGATAATGAAATTGCGCAACTTTTTCATGTTTTATGTTTTTTCAAAATCCTCACAGTTTTAGAACAATTTTGAAAATACCGAAATTCGGACGTACTCAAAAAACGAGCGGACAGTAATTTGGATGATTTGTTTCAACCGTATATCGGAATGATGCAAATGATATGGCGTTGGAAAGCTATGGAATAGGCGCAACTTTCTTATTCCAATTGTTTTCTCTAATTCCTTATAGTTTAATAGAATAAGTCGAATTACTGTCCGCCCGTTTTATGTAACGGGCACCGAATGATTTTCCACGCGATTTCCATGCGGTATAGTTAAACAATGCAAATGATATACGGTTGGAAAGGTATCAAAATGGCGCATCTTTTTCGTGTCTACCATTTTTGCCAACTCCAAATGATTTGAAAGTAATTTTAGAAGTTTTGAAATCATGTTTCCGGTATATTTTGTGGGATAACAATTTGAATTTGATAGATTAGATCCATTTATTTGCTGTAAAATGTTGTAGGTAATGAAATTAGACATATACTCTACCATATAAAGCTTTTGGTGACAATGATTGAAGTGGTTGGTGATCAAATCGATAAGATTTGCACAATAGATTTCCGCCCCGTAAAAACAGAGCATTGAACTTCCCTCGACACGAACTTGCACTTCTAGGGAAATGCGGTTGTACTTCTCGGCGCTGTTTCACGAAAGTGTTCAGTAAAATGACTATAAGTTTCTCATACGGTGTTCGTTTGAGGTCCATGGCCACACAAAATGCTCAGCACAACCACGCGCATCTGAACTTCCCACGACATGTCCTTGTACTGCTTGGCCTTCGTGGTTGTACTTCCTGGAAATGTTTTGATACTAGTGTGTTTTACAAAAACTAGCATGTGTGCTTCAAAATGATAATGTTAGATTGTCCCTATATTCTATTTTAAGAGATTCTGCACTTCCCGGATCTTAATATTTGAACTTCACAATGATGCTATGTGAACTTATGTGGGGGTATTTTCTTCATGTAATTACCGCTTGTACTTACTGTTGTCTCCGCCTGTACTTCTCAGAATCACTGCTCGTACTTCCTTGCATATGACGGGATTATTTTGTTTTTTCCACATTTGGACTTTGTCGGGTTTCTTATACTTCCTATATTAAGTGGGTGTATTGCTCGTGTTGAATGGTTGTACTTCTCATTGTCAAGTATATGAACTTCTTTACGGGTGATGGGATTATTATTGTTTTTTCCTATGTGAACTTAGGTGGGAGTATTTTTCTTTGAACACTTTTAATTCATGTAATTACCGTTTGTACTTCCTGTTGTCTCCGCATGTACTTCTCGGAATCACTGCACGTACTTCCTCGCGGATGACGGGATTATTTTGTTTTTTCTACATTTGAACTTTGTCGGGTTTATTGTACTTTTCTATATTAAGTGGGTGTACTGCTCGTGCCGAATGGTTGTGCTTCTCGTTTTCAAGTATATGAACTTCCTCGCGGGTGATTTTTTTTTTTTGTACATTTGGATTTTGTCGGTTTTCTTGTACTTCCTATATGAAGCGGGTGTACTGCTCGTGTTGAATGGTTGCACTTCTCCGCATCAACTATTTGAACTTCCTCACAGATGACGGGATTTTTTTTATGTTTTTTCTAGATTTGGATTTTGTTGGTTTTCTTTTACTTCCTATAATAACTATTTGTACTGCTCGTGTTAAATGGTTGTAGTTATCTGTGTCTAGCATTTGAACTTCCTCGCGGATGACCGGATTATATTTTTTTTGTACATTTGGATTTTCTTGGTTTTCTTGTACTTCATATATTTAGCAGGTGTACTGCTCATGTCGAATACTTGTCAGACTTCTCAGAATCTTGTTGTTGTACTTCTCAGACTGTTGTTTTACCACTATCCAACGAGTATACTTCTCAGACTGTTGTTGTTGTACTTCGCTTATTTCCTGGATTGTATTTCTTTGATATTAATCTTAATTTTTTTCTCTCCCACACATGCACTGTCCATGCTTATGATATGTACTTCTGTGTATCTAGGTACTCTACTTATATTAACCGGTTTGTACTGCATAGATAGATTTTGAAAGTGGTACAAGATCAGAAAAAAAAACCACGCGGCAATGGTACACAATACGACAGTACATCCTTTGTGGTGCGAGCAGTACAACCTTGTAGATTCATGTGCCATCGGTGTGTGGGTCAGGGGTGGGCAGAGCGGCGTGCAGGAACCCAGAGATGGAGGGGCACCGGTGGATCTTGTCGACAGCAGGGTGACGCGGCACTGAAGATTCTGAAATTTTTGCACTTTCCGTGTCAAAAACATGCCCTGCCTATAACTCTAGGTCTGCACTTCTCCCCCTGTGTAACGGTAATCAGACATCAGATCTTGTCCGTGCTATCTAAGTGCACTTGTTATCTCAACCAAAATTGTACCGATGTACGTAAATTATAAATAGAGTAAACACGCAGCTAGCACAGGGCTAGAAGTGAGGAGTCAGGATTCACGAACTTAAATGGCGTATCTCAACTCGTATCCAAATATTTATGTAACAAGCAACCGGACATCTCGAACGAGATAGCATGTGCTGCTCATCGACTAAATCAGATGAAGACTAGCTGTGAAATTGAGAAAAAAAAACGCATTGAACCATGTACTTCTCAAACAAAATAGCATGTACTACTCATGGGCGTTGTGGACTTGTCGCACGGCCATCCCGACGGCGCGGGTCGTGGCTGCACCGGAAGAACCAGGAGAACGGCGACGCAGTTCGGCCTTCAACGGCGCCCCAGCTGCAGGGACACCGCGACCTTAGAACAACTTCAGGCTAGGAGTGATGGCCTGTGCATCAGGCTCAGTGATCGTTGGTCTATCGCTGGTCTCAAACAAAGGGAATTTCTGGGGCGTATGGGTATATAAGATGGCTATCGATAACACTCAAATACACACACAAGAAGTACACGTTTAGAATAGGATGACTCTTGTTAGAGCAATTTTATTATCAATGGAATGAATAAAATCCTTGACATTAGATACATTGATTAGCAAGTATAGTACGTACTCTATATGCAATTCCATGTCGTGTCATTGTTTCCCACACGCTCTGGTCAGTGTTGAAATAGTGTTCTGTCCAGCAAAAAAACGTACACTACCTGTAGCAAAATACGAAAGTAGCTATACTTCTTGCTAATGAATGCGTGTTCTGCCCGTGATGGAAAGACTGTACTTCCAGTAAACGAACTGTCAAATACCACTGCGGTTCTGTGAAGATAGAAACAGAGATAGGGGAGAGGATGTGCGGGGCAGCCGGGGCATCCATGCTGCCGAGGGACGCACGACGCGGCGCGACGACGAGTTCTCCTTGCCGCTCCGTATCACACCACCACACCCTGGTCCGGGACAGCCAGTCATGGGGCTAGTATATAAGAGGACCATGGCGCGCAGAGAGGAACTGAAGAGAGAGGTACTGGAGCAGCGGCGTCGAGACGACCAGGCCAAGGCCCGTCTCGATACGAGGCCGCGCGCAGAAGGAACGCAGCTGCTGCTCCCGCATGTGGAGAGCTCTACAATGGAAGAGGAGCATATGCGGCCAACCGCCATCCACCATGGCCTGAGCACGGAGCAGGGGGCCTGCCGGCCGCGGGGAAGAAGGCAGGCCGCCGGTCACGGGAAGAAGGGGACCCACCGGCTGCGGAGAAGAAGGAGGACCTCCAGGGACGGCGGCGCGCGAGGACCTCCAAGCGGCGGCCGCGCGCGAGCTCTCAAGTCGGCGGCGCCGGCGGCGCGCGAGCTCTCAAGTCGGTGGCGGCGCGCGAGCTCCAAGGTCGGCGACGTCGGGGGTATCGAGGGGGCGGACCGGCAGCCGTTAGGCAGCGGTCCGGGGGGCCTTTGGGCCGGCGGCGGAAGGCAAGACGGCCGGGCTAGCAGGGCTGGAGGTCAAACGGGGGCGTGCGGCCGTGAGTGATTTGTTCGTGGGTTTGGGTGTTTTCTTTTCTGGATCAAGCGCGGCCGCGCCTATATACGGTAGGTGGTGCTCAGAATAATATTCTGAGCACCGGTTTCAAAATAGTGCGAACTATATATATATATATATATATATATATATATATATATATATATATATATATAGGGTCGCACTATTCTGAAACCAGTGCTCAAAATATTATTTTGAGCATCTTTCTCCTATATAGGTGCGGTTCGACGGGAAAAAAAGGCAACCAAGCCCTTCGTCCGCAACCTCCCACGCCCCCAACCTCCCACGTTTCCCACCTCCACGATTCCCACCTCCAGGCGCTGTTCCCGCGCCGCCGTCGCCAGGCAGCTCGCCGCGCTGCCGCCGTAGCGAGATTTCCCCGCGCTGCTGCAGCCAGAGGGCGCCGCGCCGCTGCAGCCAGAGGAGACCCGCGCCGCTGCAGCCAGAGGAGACCCGCGCCGCCGCATCCAGAGGGCCCCGCGCGCGCCCCAACCAGATGCCCCCGGCGTCGTCGCCTTGCGGACCTCCGCGCCGCCGCCTTACGGACCTCCGCGCCGCCGCCTTACGGACCTCCCGCCGCCGCCGGGCGGTTCCCCATCGAGCAGACCACCACCTGGAATCCCGCCCCCGACTACCCTCGTCCAGCGCCTGCGTTGGGCCCCCTTCCCTGTCTGGAATCCCGCCTCTAGCGCCACTAGGCTGCCCCGCGCGTCGGCCGGCCCTGAGCCCCTGTGTGTCGTCGCCGTTCTGCGTGGCCGGTTGGGATGTGCCTGCATTTGGGGAATTCCGAATTTGAAGCTCGACAGGGTGTGTACTGCCGATGCGGTTTCTTTCGTGATTGTGAACTTATGGTATCCCGTCCAGGGTGTGTACCCAACTTAGAAGCCAGTTTTGAGATTGTCTTTGACCGGTAACTTAAATAGAAAATAAACATTTTAGTGTATGCTTAGGCGCCATGGGAAGTACATACTTTGATTGAGGTAAGTACGAGTATATAACACCCAGAAGTGCATATATTCAGTACTCTGAAGTCCAAGATTTTTTTACCCAATTATCCATTGGAAAGTACAGGCGGGTAGCATCGGCAGTACACACGAGCAACAACAGAAAGTACAATACGAACTTTTCTAGTTGTCACTGTGTGATGATTAAAACAATATGATAAATTATATGGCAGTACAATCCTTTCCTCTCGGTAGTACAACCTTCTAGTTAACAACAGTACACATACTAAAAATTCTAAACTAGATTTTGGACAGCTGCTGCAAGAGTTCAGAGTAACAATGAAAGAGAATTAATAAAGCTGAATTTGTCTACCGATGGAGAGAGAGAGAGAGAGAGAAAGGATGAGCATTATGTAGAAAGATTTCCATCCCAAAATATGCAACCTAAAGTATAGAAGCAAAATTTGTTAATTAATATCCAAAGTTCCATGTAACAGCTACTACATGAGCAGTAGGCACCACGGGAAGTACATACTTAGATTGTGGGAAATACGAGTATATAACACTCGGAAATGCACATAATAATTTTCCCAATGGTAAGTACAAATGAGTTTCGCCGAGGTGTACAGTAACTACGATTTAAGAAGTACACATTTTGACGATAGTATATGAATACTAATTAAAATTAAAAAATGAACAAATTTACATCAAGAAGCACACGACGGGAAAAAAAGGGAAGTACAATACTTCAGTTCTCGAAAGTACAAGTAAGTAAAGTTGGAATCATCTCCACTATACCCATGGTCTTCTAAATATACAGAGAAATAAAACATAAGGAGAGCCACGAACAAACATGAAGTACAGGGCGACTAGGAGTGCACATGCAGAGCCTCGTGGTGCCAACGTCCAGCAATAAGCTAAAGTCTCAACATGGGCTAGATTAGTGGAGAAGTGCAAGATCGATTAAACAGATCACAATAAATCATGTGCTTCTCTGTCCCTGCAAAAAAATTTCATAAATTCTCCAAGAGATATACATGCCCCGCACTTCACCCTAACGACCACAGTAAAAGCAAAAAATCAAACTCTTATAGTGAGACACGTTGGAGACTAATATATTTTAAACCCTGTTCTGCCATTGTCAATAGAATACTACTAAAATAACACACTCTTCGGTTATTGTCGCTGATCATAACAAAATATATAGTAGAAAGAGTGCCATCGACACCATTCTGCTGAAGACTAAATCAGCTCAGCATCAGTCTGTTGGTTCTGAAACTTGACACACTATATTTGTTTTGAAATCAACAACGAGTTGTCCATGGGCCTGCATGCCACCACAACATTTCGTCACAGCCTAAAAAGCTCTGATGTTAGAAAATAACAGGGACTGGATTTACTCCGGAAAAGCACTGAATTGTCGAAACTAAAAAGCACTGATGTTCTCATCAGCGCACGAGCAGTGCAGTTTACATCAGCGCAGCAGTTCGATTGATAGAAATAGAAAGTGCAGCTAACACGAGAAGGTGAGAAAACAAAGTGGGGAGAAGGGGAGCAGCAGGGCGGTGGCCATGTCGAGGAAGCCAGTGACCTGCAAGCCGGCAGGGCAGGAGCCATGGCTATGTCCCAGGACAGCAGGAAACAGAGCCGTGGTCTGCCTGGAGCAGCAGGCAAAGGGGAGGCGCGGAGGGCCTGTAGCTACGCCGGGGGATCTGGAGCATAGCAAAAGGTTACGGGAGAAGATGGGTTGGAGGAAGCAGTGTAGGAAACCAGGGGCGGGGGGAACCCGCCGGAGTTGGGCCACAACGGCGCTCGGGGGAAGCATGGAGGACCCCATCGGCCGCAGTGGAGGGCCGGGTTAGCGCCGTCTTGCAACAGCTTGGATCTTGACCGCGGCCGATAACGCCCATGGCGGCGACGTATTTCAAGTGCGCGGAGCCTGCACGACCTGGAGCGGTGGCGGAGGACCGGTGCCGCTCAGGGAGGCGCACGCGCATGAGCTCCTGGTCGGCGGCGGATGCTCCGACACTCGATTCACAGTGAAGGTCGAAGGCTTCGGGCACAGGGCGCCACGGGGAAACGGGGCCGTCAATGGGAAGCGGGGATGGAGCGGCGCCGCTGCCGGCCGGCGGCATGCCGAATCGTGGCGGCGGCTGTGGCCCATGGATTTGAGGGCGTGTGGTGTCGGAGGTTGGGGATGAAGTGAGTTTGCGGGGCTTTTTTCCTTTTGTTTTCGTTTACAAAAATAGTCCGATGGCAGTACAACAGTTCATCTGAGGCAGTTTACGGGAAGTACACGACCCTAGTCCGCAGAAGTTCAAGTCGGTGCTCAGAATATTATTCTGCAACCGGTTGCAGAATAGTGCTGGTATATATATATATATATATATATATATATATATATATATATATATATATATATATATATATATAGATATATAGAAACTCTATTAGACCCCCTGGGTGCAAAATAACTTATTCTACTCCCGGTCGGTGGACCGAGCCGGACAACCATTTGAGTCGACCAAACCTGGTGCGGTTTGCAAACAGCTCACGGACCTGATGTAAATTTTTTTTTACATGGACGGTTTGGGTGGTAGCCCACGACTCAAGACGCAGTTGATTTGTTTTTTGGCCCTACGATTCTAAGGCCGTGGACGAGCGGAGCGGTTTGGAAATGAGGCCAGGCGGCGGGCGTAGGGCGGCGGCCGTCGGGCGGCGTACAGCTAACTACGGCAGTCGAGCTTTTCGACGGATCAAGGCGTGATGAGCGGCCGGCGGCCGGCGACCTCGAAGTCCAGTCGAGCAGCAGCTCGCTCGACGGCGCTGTCGATTTCGTCGGCAACGTCGTGGTCAGTGGTCGGCAGGTGAACTCGACGCTGCCGTGTGGCCGGCGGAACATGGCGCGGACGTACATCAGGTACATGGCTCGTTTCTTCTCCGCGTGCATCTCCCACTATCCTCTAAACACCATGGTGGAACACCGCAGTCCCAGCTCCACCCGTCGGATCTGACCTCGCTGTGTCTCCGGCAGCCAGATCTGGCTATCCCGTTGGATACTCCGCCGTCCACGCGCAGCTCCTTGATTTCGGCCAAGAAAGCCATCACGCCTCGCCATCAACCCTCACCATGGATCCACCACCCACCAACCTCCCTAGGTCCAGCCAACCCTCAAATTCGTGACCTTGCAAGTTGCAAGGCACCTGAAGTGTTGCTCGTTTCAATCTGCGTGCTCGAATTTTATTATTGCCTCCACAAGATCTGATAATGTGCGCCTTTTCCCTGTATCAGCCAAGACCGAACAAAAATGTGCATAGAGATGGTGATCTGGTCATCTAGGTACAGGGTTACGTATCAGGAACATACCAAAAAGAGCTTTTCTCTCCAAATCGGACCTCGGCTGCCTCCTGCTACCAATCTTTTTCATTCTTCCTATAAACAGAGCTACCAATCTTGTCATATCTAATGACTCACCAGGATTAGCTCCATTTTGTAGTCTGTTCTGGTCTATCAAATGTACTAGATTAAGCAATACGAGATTGGGTATATGATAATAAACTTACGCATTATTAGATCTATGTAGGTTACAAGTCATCTCGGTTATACTGAAAAGATTAGGAAATTAAAAGATAGCGATCATTTTTCTAATGCAATTTACCTTCAGTTTGCCTTTTCTTTTAGGAATGCACACATATTTTTCAGGTGCGCATGTAAGCATTTGTATAATTTATTTCTGAAGTTTCATGTTTTAATGATACTCTTACTGCAATACAACGTTGGCATGTGATGTCCCTTGCCTTTTTTCTTTTGTTAATGCCAACCAACTTACGACTAGCTATGCAGTCTTTCATATAAAAATTAAAGAAAAGGTTGGATCACTTTTCTGCATGGCATACTTATCCATCGTTTAGAGCATGTCAGTCAAATTCATTTTTGTCGCACATCACGTGAACCCCGTGCAAACTACGGATTATGTCTGTCTTTGCTTATATGTAAAGCTTGTAAATTTGCATAATTGCATTCGTGTAGCTACAAAGCATGCTAACTCTATTTTTTTAAGGTAAAACATATGTTTGATTGTTTGTTAATGGGTCTTTTGATTGTTCAACCATACAAACAGATATCTGCATGCTTTCTAGATTATACATATCACTGATATTGCCCGCTGGTCATGGGATCTGATTGATGGACTTCTGTCAAGCTAATTGGATTATGCAACCCTCCTGGACTTAACAAATCTATTTTTACAAGGCTATGCATGCTGATTTAGTTCCTAGTTTTCTGAGCTTGTTGGTCACTTGCAGAACTGCAACCATGACTTTCAGAATCTTGCATCAATGATTTTCATCATTACTCCAATACTAAATGCCATTGTTTTCATGCTTGCAGACACTCCGCCTCCTGTGTTGTGAGCATCGTGGTCTACTGTCTCCATTCACGTTGCTGCATACCTAGCATATGCACATGTGCTATTTTGGTGAGTATTTGTGCGGTCTAGCTAGGCTGTTACTAATATGCTATTCAGTAATATTACTTTTATTATGTCGATGTGGCAAAGTTATTGTGATGATATCCAGTTGATGTTCTCTGAGCATAGATGACATTCTAGGATTTGTAAGCTATAACTTTATAACTTCATATAGCCCATTCTAAAATGTGAAAGAAATCTAATGGTTGTATGATGCTGGCTTCTTACACTTAATGTTACATGTTGCATATTCTCTACTGCCTTTTTTATCTGCACCTAGTCACTTTTATTGTCCAATTCTTGAATGCAAGTTTTGTTTTTATGTCAGTAATACCAAGTCTGCAATTTAATGTTTTCGTCCTGAAATCTCATTCCTACATATCGTTCAATTGGCAAGGCTTTTCCCAAAGCCATGCCAACTCAACTTGTGGCAAACTCGACTGGACTTTTTTCGATCGTTAAGATAGCATCAATAATTTATGCTTTGTGCTGAATTATACTGCTTAGCTTGTTGGGCATTCAGATTATCTTTTTTATGTCTATATCATTACCTTTGTCTATGTTTGTTTTACCCATATTGATATTAAGTTACAACCATGCCATATATATATAACTTATTTTGTTTGGTCTCCTCTGTTTTGTTCAGGGCGTAAAATATATTCTAAGAGGAGAAGTCATGCACACTATCTTGCTGCGCGGATGGCCTTAAAAATTGGAATGTGTCACAATACGGCAACATAACCAAGAACAAAACTTTGCGACCGATAGCACCCGTATAGGCAGGGGCTAGGGAAGAGTTCGGCGAACGAATTGGGAGAGGCAATGGATAACCTACTGGAGCTGTAACAACTCGACGCCATCTACTAGAGGATGTGGACAAAGATGATGTTATAGCTGATGAATCATTATGTGAATCAGATGAATGACCAATGTGCAAATAATTAAAGTGTAAATGATCCATTGTGTTGTGCATCGGAACTTGTATGTTGTAGTTCTACTCCAAAATATAAATGATTTTTTGTTCTTGCATATTAGAAACAATATTTTAATGGAATATTTTCACATTGGCACTACGTATTATTGTGCACTACGTATTATTGTACCGTTTAAGCATTTCCATGAACGTATCATGACCAATCTTTCTTACATCACATGCACGTTGATTTGCAGGTTCAAGACCAAATATTATTTTATTGCACAGCTACACGATTGGGAATCTTTACGTCACAGGCATGCAAAATATTACGTCGCTTGGTGCCATGACCAGGGGAGTGTGGCGCCCGCTACCAGATTCTTTACAACGCATGCAAAAAAGATTACGTCGCGGGCCGGTGGAGCCTGGCACGGACGCGCGGGCGGACTGGCGAGCCGGCTAGTGGGCAGGTCGGGCGGGGTGCAGAATAATATTCTGCACCCAGGGAGTCAAATAGCGCGTCTATAGAGAAACTCTATTAGACACCCTGGGTGTAGAATTACACCCGGGTCGATTTACGGAGCCGGACCATCCAGCAAACCTTGTGCGGCCCAGCCTACGCACCGTAGTAATATATTTTGTTTTTTTTAAGTTGACGGTTTTTGCCCTTTCGTGGTCGTGGGGTAAGAGGTAGCCCACTACTACGCACCGCAATTTTTTTCCGAATGAATCAATCGAGAGCTGGTGTGCGTCGGGCGGTTCGGAATCCGGACGGCTCGAGGCGAGCGGCGAGGGACTGCAGGTGCGGATTACGCCGGCGGCCGGCCTCGGTGGGTAGGCGAGCGGCGCGTTATCTCGGCGGCGTCGTGGCCGGCGGTCGCTGGTTGCAGACATCGGCGAGCAGCTCAACGCGGCGGCGGGTCGTGAGAGGGTGAGCGACGGGCGGCGGGAGCGGCAGGCGTCGAGCAGATGGCCTCGGCTGCCTGCGTTTCTGCGTTTCATCTCGTCCCGGCGGTTGGACTGTCGGCGGCATCATCTTCGTGGGAGGACAGCCGGTAGCAAGCTTCTCCCGACATCTCTCCTCTTTTCGTCAAAATTCTTGTTACCAATTTGATTGGTCAAACGTTGGGAGCAGGATTCTAGCAGCAACCTGAGCATGAACTCCCGTTGTTGCCGCGGCTGGAGAAGCGGCATCTCGTACGTGTTTGTCTCCGGATTGGATCGAGTAAGGCGGACTTCCCGCGATCTCGTTCTCCACCAGCAGTCCAGCACTCGAGGTCTCAGATCTCCACTAGCCTCTGAAATCAACCTCGACCTCTGTACGTTGAGCTCCAACCTTCGACCCGACCTCAAGATCCCGTTCAAGTTCTCCAACCTTCAGCTGCCACCCAAGGTCAGAGATATTCCTCAAACTTCTGAATGATTATTATGACTGTAGGGACTCTCCGTGTTATCAAAGATTACTAGTTATGTCAATTTTTTGTTTCTTGCATCTTTGTGTTTGATAATTGATAGTCAATTAGAACTCTGGAAGTTATAATGATTGAGAGACTAAAATAACTACAATGTGTGTGATCAAAGTGTACGTAGATTCATCTGAAAGATCTCATGTTTCTTCTCTTGGTTAGATCATTTGGTCAACATAGCTAATAAGAAGTTTCACTTATTTGGCCAAACAGGTTCTGCTTTTTCTGATGGTACTATCAAAAAGCTAGCTGCAGCTTCATTTTTCAACTGGAAAGGAGAGTACACAAAAACATTGACCACAGTGGGACTACGCAGACAATAATTCGTAACACTTTGATCAATTTTTGTTTTTCCCCGTGTCTGGTCTGTACAAGTAACTTTAGGGATTTAAATTTTAGAATTTTTGTTTCCGTAACCTTGGAGCTAGCTAAAAGTCAGTACCAAAATCTATGATTGGTGAGATAGAAAGAACATGAACCTTCTTTTTCAATAAAGAAAATAAGAAGAACCTGAACCTAAAGTTTTTGGAGGATCACTCTAGGACTAGGGAGTTCTTGGAGGAGCTCTCCTCCGAGGTGGAGAGTTGTAGGTTCCCTCTTGTGGTGGGGGGCGACTTCAACCTCATTCGGGGCCCGGGGGATAAAAGCAATGACAACATCAATTGGCCAAGGGTGCGCCAATTCAATGACGCCATTGCTTCCCTCTCCCTTAGAGAGCTCAACCGAACCGGGGCAAGGTTCACCTGGACCAACAAGCAGCTTTCCCCCATCCGCTCGGTCCTGGATAGGGTCTTCGTCTCTACTTCTTGGGAGACGCTCTTCCCTCTGTGCTCTCTTTCGGCGGTCACTAGGGTGGGATCCGACCACAACCCTCTCCTCCTCGATGACGGTGAGCAGGGGATTCGCCGGCCGGCGAGATTCTTCTTCCAGTCCTGGTGGCTAAGGGTAGCCGGCTTTGAGCAGATGATCAAAGACAAACTGATCTTCTGCATCCAGGACCGGGGACCTCACCGGTGCAGCATTGACCTTTGGCAGTGCATTGCGAGATGCCTTCGCCAACACCTCCGAGGGTGGGGGGCCAATTTAGGCAAGCAGAAGAGGGAGGCTCGGGACAACCTCCTCGCCCAGATTAAGGAGCTAGACACCCTTGCTGACTCCTCTGGTCTAGATGAAGAGGGTTGGGCTCTCCGTTACTTCTTAGAGGATCAGATTGTGCAGCTAGACGGCGCGGAGGAAGACTACTGGAGACAGCGTAGCAGACTCCAATGGACCCTTAAAGGAGATTCCTGCACTGCCTTCTTCCACGCCTTCGCCAACGGGAGGCGAAGGAAGTGTCTCATCCCTCGCCTGGTGACGGATGACGGAGAGATTTCGGACCAGGTCGAGCTGATGGGGCACGTCTACCAGTTCTATCAGGGCTTGATGGGCGCTGAGGGGGAGGAAAGGGCTTTCTCCCTTGCTCAGGACCTCTGGCCCCCCGACAAGAGGATTTCCGATGAGGAGAACAAGAGCCTGGAGCTCACCTTCACCCCGGAGGAGCTGGACGAGGTGCTCGCGGGCATGAAACCAGACTCGGCCCCGGGCCCTGACGGGCTTCCGGTCCTCTTCTTCAAGAGATTCTGGGGAACTCTTAAGGGACCTATCCTACAGATCCTGAACGACTTCGCCCTAGGGAGGGTCGACATCGCGCGCCTTAACTTCGGAGTCATCTCTCTCATTCCAAAGGTTCAGGGGGCGGACACCATCAAGCAGTTTAGACCCATCGCTCTCATCAACGTTATTTTTAAATTTGTTGCTAAGGCATACGCTACTCGCCTCGCCCCTCTTGCGCATAGGACGATCGACCGCAGCCAATCGGCCTTCATCAAAGGGAGGTGCTTGCACGAGGGCGTGCTTGCACTCCACGAAATCGCCCATGAGTTGAGGGTCAAGAAACTCAAGGGCCTCCTTCTCAAACTCGACTTTGAGAAAGCCTTCGACCGGGTTAGCTGGGACTTCCTGAGAGAAGTTTTGTTGAGGAAAGGCTTCTCCCCCATGATCGTTCACCGCCTTATGCAGCTGGTTTCGGGTGGCCAGACCGCAGTCAACGTGAACGGTGTCATTGGGGAGAACTTCAGGAACGCGCGGGGTGTGCGGCAAGGGGATCCGCTCTCTCCGATCCTGTTCGACTTTATGGTGGATTCCCTGGCTGCTATCATCGCCAGGGCTTCCGCTTCCGGGCACCTCAAGGGTGTGGTGCCCCACCTGATCCCGGGAGGAATCACCCACCTACAGTATGCGGATGACACCTTGATTCTGATCGAGCCATCCGAGGTGGGGCTGGCCAACCTTAAGCTCCTGCTCCTCTGCTTCGAGAACATGTCAGGACTTAAGATTAACTTCGCTAAGAGCGAGGCGGTCGTGACAGGGGTCCCCGACCGGGATCGTCAGAGGGTAGCTGACGCCCTTAACTGCAAGCTGGGAAGCTTGCCGCTCCTTTACCTCGGCTTACCTGTCAGCGATCGCCCCCTCTCAGTTGCTGACTGGCACTTCCTTACTGAGAAGGTTGGCCACAGGGTGGAGCCTTGGCAGGGGCTGTTCCTTGCATCAGCTGGCAGACTGGAGCTCACCAACTCCTGTCTTTCTAGTCTCCCGCAGTTTGCAATGGGCCTCTATCTGCTGCATGACTCGACGCATGCGGTGATGGACAAACACCGGTCTCGCTTCTTTTGGGAGGGAGTGGGACCCAAACGGAAGTACCATATGGTGGACTGGGCCACGGTGTGCAAACCACGAGAGTTTGGAGGGTTGGGAATCCTCAACACCAAGTTCATGAACATCGCACTGATGCTAAAATGGATCTGGAAGATCTATCAGAATGAGGAAGGCCTATGGGCAGACCTTCTTAGGGCCAAGTACCTTGGGGACCACGACCTGTTCTCCCCGGCGGTTCCCACCAGAGGATCACAATTCTGGAACGCTATCCAGAAGATCAAATGGTACTTCAAACTGGGGGCAAAGCACCAGGTTAACAGTGGGCGGAGGACCTACTTCTGGTTAGACTGGTGGACGGGCTCGGGGCCCCTCCGCCATACTTTTCCTAGGTTGTTCGCCTGCTGCGACAACCACTTCGCGACTGTTCAGGGGGTTAGGTCCAGCGGGGGCTGGACCATTCGCTTCCGGCGCACCTTCGGCCTCGCGGAAAGGGTGGAATGGGACAACCTCTGCAGAATCTTTGACCTCACGCCGGCCTCTGAAGGCGATGACACGGTTCGTTGGGCTCTTGAGCAATCTGGGGAGTACTCCACCCGCTCGATGTACTCCAAGTTGTCCCGGGGTGGGACGATCACTCACTTCAAAGAAATTTGGCGCACTAGGGTACCGCCAAAAATCCGAGTCTTCCTCTGGCAACTCATCCGAGGGAGGCTCCCGTCAGGGGACCAACTTGTCAAGCGACGCGGGCCATCGAATGGGCGATGTGCCCTATGTGGTGAATGGGAAACTTGCGACCATATCTTCTTCACCTGCCACCTCGCTAGCTTTATGTGGGCAGGAATCAGGGACCTCCTCTCCTGCTCATGGAACCCAGCAGGGGCTGCTGATTTCGTGGCCATTGCCAACGGCTTGTCGGGTAGACTCCGTAGGATAGCTTGGTTTACTTTCGCAGCGCAATGCTGGACGCTGTGGAACATACGTAACAAGCTAGCTATAGAGGGCTCTCTCATCTCCAGCCCGGCTGACGCTATCTTCAAAATGTCTATCTACATGCAGAGCTGGAGGGTTCTGGTCAGACCGAGGGACCGACCGCTGCTGGACGCGGCGCTGGACGAGGTTAGGAGGCTACACGCGCGGACCCGGGCAGGAGGACACTGACACCGTCATCGACTACATGCTGCCGCCCCTACCTGCTCCGCGTGCTTTAGTTTCTCGGTTACTTCTTTGAGTCTATCTGGGTTTTAGACTATTCGTACCTGTACTGTCACATCAGACTGGGAGGCATCTGTTTGCGTGGGGTGTGTTGTATCGACTCTATGGTTGCCGTGATGGCTTTATATATAAAGCCGGGCCAAGGGCCTTATGTTTAAAAACCTAAAGTTTTCAATAAAGAAAATAAGAAGAACCTGAACCTAAAGTTAACAGGAATTTTTTGGCCATCTGCAAATTTAGCTGCCTGAATGCAAGTTCCAAACTGTATCAGGGCAGTGGATTACTGATTAACATGTTCTTTGATTATTGGTGATCTTGATTCAATCTCGCATGCTCTTCTACCGGCTTGAAGGATTCAGTCATATTTACTGTACATCTTTTGTCATATACGTCTATGAGTATATGTGGATCACTGAGCTTTTTTTTTTTTTCTAAGAATAGTTCAACTATGGTTTGTAAGTATCTAGTCTAGCTTCAGAAGCCCAGAAGGTCACAAAAATGTTTCTTGCATACAGGCTGAGATAATCATCTATATACTGACAAGCACCAAAGATGCCGCTAATATAAATTCAGTTGTAGTTAGTCTTTGGAAATGAGTATATGTGAAAATAAAGAAGTATGTTTGTCGGCATATCATTCTGCTAATTACCTCGTTGCAAAAATAATTATTCTCCTCAGCAACATGTTCCCTTTAAGCACAACACATGGAGTAGTTATGTGGCCCTTTTGTCTGTGGTTTACTAGCTGGCAATACTTCTTATCACGCGATGCATTGGCTACTCCTGAAATATAATACATACATCGACAATTTATCGCTGAAACAAAATCCTATTTTGTCAAGCTCTCAATTTCTGCAGGGCTTGCAGATTTAACCTCTTTTTTTTTGCACAGTCTAGTAACAAACATACCTTGTTAATAGGATTGTTCATCCCTATGGACAGATAACTCCTTAGGATTTCAAGATTGTATGTATCACTCACATTGCCCTATATATGATCATGTGACCTGAAGTCATCACTTGCAGGTGTCCATGTCTAAATTGCTTATGTCGTACTTTTTTCCCTTACAGACTGTAAGGAATGTGGAGTTAGCCTTGATGGGTATGCATGATGTATTAGCTTGTAGCTTTTGTGTTTGTGCCGTGTAACTTGTGTCTACTCACGTAAGTGTATTACATCACACAGTTATCTTTGTACATCATGAGTTTGGCACCTAGGAAATGTAGTTTTCATGTTTACGCTATAAAACTAGTGCCTAGATACATAAGCTTATTACGTCAGATGACAAAAAAAATTACACCAGAAGTTCTTTTGGATTAGATAGAAAAGTAGTATTTGCAGTCCTCTGATTTGCTCACCATACTGATGCAAAATGGTGTATATGGTCTTCAGATTCTAATATATAAGTGACCATTTTTCAGTTGAGATTTATTTTGGTGATGGGAAGTTGTTTGAGAACTACGAAGTGCTAATGGTGCTACGTAGAGATTCGATACAGAACATATGCTAGAGTCGTAGCAGTATAAAAAGTCGATCACTAATTTCCTTTGTGCATTCTTTAATTGTACATGTGCCAGTGCTTGCTTTAGTATTGATGGGAAGTATATATATGCCTATACTGAATCTTGTTTGAGATGCATATACTAGTTACAGGCTTAGCAAACAATGCTTTATCTAGACCTATTCATTAGCATCTCTCTGTGTCTCTTGCAAGGAAGCTGCAACCTACTCTGCTGAGTTCTAGTAATTTTTATGTCTTCCATGTTTCGTACTTCCTTGTACTGCAGCCAACTATCATAATGTGGGAAAGTTCTGATTAGGTCTTAGATTTTTCATCAATAAGTTCTTGTCCACAGATTTGTATATTTTTGTCTGTTAGTGTCAATGGTTAATTGTGTCTGTGGGAGCTGATATATTGCAGTCCTATTTGAGTTGGCCCCGTGTGGCCTGAGGTGAGCTCAAGTTTGAATCCAATACTTTAGGTTGTGTTACTCTGTTTCATTTAGGGTTTTTCCACCAATTACATCCCAATTGATATTTCTTGTTTTAGTTGATCTTCTGCTTATTGCTTGCGTAAGCGATCTGACCTGTGATGACATGCATCAAAATGCCAGGCTGATAGCGGGAAGCACAGAGGCAGCACAGTCGGATCGCATTACAACATGTCCTCTTCGGTGTTGGAGACATGCAGTGCAGTGGTCGATACCGGAGCTCCCATCCCCACCGATGGCTTCATGCCACCACCAGAAGAGGCGCCTGGGCTCTTATGGTTGAATTTGACAGCAGTGCCATCGTACGGGATATCAGCTCCCCTGACAATTCAATCCGGCATTGCTTTTTGTGGACTAGCTGGCTATCACAAGGAGCCGAAAGATATAAATCCTGAGGAAAACTATGTGATTTTAGCCATTACACAATGGAGACAGGAGCTAGCAGGCAAGACGCTGACGTGATGGTGTTGGTCAGTTCTGTTCTTTCCCGGGGTAGCTCAGCTATGTGAGTAATAAATGGTTATCGATGGGAAGTAAACTGTAATTAGTGGATCTAAAAGCCCTCATTTGGGACGCCAGAATATCTCGGTGGAAATTATGTGTTTGCCGTGGAATTCTTACGTTCCAAAAAACAGATTCAGTTTAGGTATTTAGTTAGTATTGAATTTTTGATATGTGTTTGCCCGAATATGATGATGCCTTTTTCGAACAACTACCTATATATAATTGTTGACCTGTGAGTTGCTATGTAAATTTAGTTCGTGGTATGAGTTACAATGTGCGTAAACAAAATTTACTTCGCATGACGGACCGTAGTCTAGGATTTACTTGGCATGCATCGTGTAAAGTTACGCTGCACATGCAAAAAAAACTTACGTCACATGCAACGAGCGGGATGGATTTGTGCGCGGGTCTGGCTGCCGTAATATTATGTCACATGCAGAACGGTTGGGGGCGTGCGGGAACGATTGAGTGTCCAGACCTGGCGGCGCAGCGAGTCGGACGGGCGGGGTGCAGAATAATATTCTGCACCCAGGGAGTCAAATAGCGCGTCTCTATATATATATATATATATATATATATATATATATAGGAAGCTCAATTGGGGCACCTAGGAGCATGGGCACCAAACGTGTATTTTATACATACCTGGAGTGTACGTGTCTAAATTACACATACCTAAGGTTTACATACCTAACATATACACATACAAGTTACACATACCTAACATTTACATACTTAACATACACACATGCAAGTTACACATACCTAACATATATATACACGTATCAGTGTACGTACACCTTAGGTATGCAATACCTTAGGTATGTATCACTTGAGTATGCATATCTTAGGTATGTATACCTTAGGTATGTGTAACTTAGGTATGTATACCCTCAGGTATGTGTACTACAAAGCAAAAATACGCGTATCTACGTATGGTGCCCGGGCACCTAGGAGCACCAGTTAATTTACCTATATATATATATATATATATATTCTGAGCACCACCTAACCTATACAGAGACGATCGGTTCGAAGAAACATATAAACTAAAAACGCCCCGAACACATCGTCCCTCACCTCCAGATCTTCTCCTCCCCTCACCTCCCGCCGGCCAACTTCCACCGCCGCATGCGCCTGCCAGCCTTGCCTCCCGCGCCGTCTCCCCGGGCCTCACGCGCTACCGAATCCCCAACGCTCACGAGCCACCGCCGTCCAAGGCTCGTCCCGCCATGGCTTCCCCAAATTACAGCAACCTCCCGCCGATCAAGCTCTGAAACACGCGCAGGCCAGCTCTGCCTCCCCCACCGATGTCCCGAGCTCCACGAGACGTCTCCATCCTGGGCCGCGCGCGCCTCCCGCCTCCAGAGCCCTCGCGCCGGCGGCGGTTAACTCTGGGCGCGCGCTCAACGGCACCTCCTCTGCCTGCTCTCCTTCCGGCCTAGTGCGTGGCGCCGCCGCAGGTTTCTTGGCCTGCCCGCTTCCCCTCCGCGGCTCTACCAGCTCGAATCCCATCCAACAGCACAAAGCCCGTCCACCTGCGCGCCATCCCTAGCATCACCTGCTCGTCTGCTTCCGATTGGCCCGTCGCGGGATGCAGCACGAACTCGATGGCTCCGGCCGTGGCCGACTACCGTGCGTCTGACCAGCGAGAGGGAAAAATAAGTGGCGTCCAGCTCGCCATCGTGCGGCCGCACTTCCTCTGTCGTGCGACACTGTTTCTTTCATGTTGCAGTGTTCGTTTCTTGTTCGTCTTTTACCTGAACTTTTGTTTGGTATCAACCTGCACTTCAGATAAGCATCAGCTTGTACTTACTGTAGTACACATTACTGAACAATGTTGTGTGTCCTGTTTGGACTCTCGAGGGCCCGGAACTGATTGTTTTATGAGAGCTACAGTTGATTTTCTTTGCAGGTCTGAAGTGCGATTCGCGACAGCTTTTTCCCGTGCTTATTAATCCCATCTCACTAACTTTTTTTTACTGGGAGAAGGAATTGTACTGCCGTGCTGGTTGCTGCTATGGTAAAAAAACTTTCATATATGGGATGCTTAATGAGCTAATCCTTTGCAAACTTGTGTGCTTCGTGTACCTGTTCCTCTGCTCCACCCTGCCGGCAAGGAATCGCCGACCCAACCCATCATTGTGCTGCCAGCTCCCGCAAATTCTTGCGCCCCTTTTCTCCTGTACAAATTTTCGTGGATAAGGAACAGGGCTGGTCAGTGCAGCGGAGGATTTCATGGAGATGATTCCATCGATGAACATACGGAGAGTATTCAGAAGAATTGATTCCTCTAGATTTTTTTTCGCATTTTCTGTAAACTTATTAATCGCGGCAGTACATACATATATGGTCTGGAAGCACCCAACGTCAGTCTCTGCTACCGGATTAGGTCGCGAGTTCATCGGGCCCCATGCGTGTGCAGGTTTTCATGAAACGTCAAGCTAGTTGCCGGCGTCCATGACCGGAGCTGCTCTCTTTTTTCCTGGAGAAATCAACTGGGATCGGCAATACAAGAGCGTTGTGATAAAAAGCGCAGGTAAAAAGACTGGGAAGTACAGGTATACAAACCACAAGCATCGCATCTAATAGAAGTACACTGACAGATAGTGCACCCATTCAGATTACAAATGCAGATTCTTTTTGGGGAAAGGTTAATGGTTTACTGTCAAGAAGTGCATCGGCAAGCTACACTATCAAGCCAGGATGCTGGGTGAAGTTGTAACCGCAAGTTGTACAAATAAAATTAGAAAATCAATAAAGAGGAAAATTTAGAGGGTGCGACACGCACCCTTGGCCATAAATTTTGTGTCGCGTGTGTTCGTCTAGTTTGATGTGATCGATCCGTGGGTGAATCCCATCAATAGGTTCAGTACATGGACTTTACATGAAATGAAACACTGCCGCACAACCGCTTCCTCGCAGGTCAAGATGCCGCCGCCGATGAGCCGCACTATTCTCGAAACATTGTCGGGCAGTACAACCACAAACGCCGAGAAGTACAAGGATAGGTCGCGGAAACTTTGGGTACTCCGGTTTTAAATCATTATAATTTAGGATATGTTATGAATTTATCGTTCCAACGCAACAATAATCATTCAATTCGAAGGTCGGATAGCAGGTCAAATAATTTTAAAAAAATGAGCAAAAAATTATATCAAACTTCGATCGCGAAAAAACCTCACTTAGAAGCCCATTTTTTAACTTCCTGGCCGATGGCATTACAAGTACAACCATTCGACACGAGCAGTACACCCACTTAATATATGAAGTACAAGAAAACTGAAAAAATTCTAAATGTACAAAAAACAAAATAATCCCTCCACCCTTGAGGAAGTTCATATACTCGATGTTGAAAAGTACAACCATTTGACACCAGTAGTACATCCACTTAATATAGGAAGTATAAGAAAATCGACAAAGTCCAAATGTAAAAAAATACCATCATCCCCGAGAAACTTCAAATAATTGAAGCTGAGAAGTACAACTATTCGAGATGAGCAGTACACCCACTAAATATAGGAAGTACAAGAAACCCGACAAAATCCAAATGTAGTAAAAACGAAATAATCTCATCACCCCCGAGGAAGTTCAAATAGTTGATGAAGAGAAGTTCAACAATTCGACACGAGCAGTACAAGCACCTATTATAGGAAGTAAAAGAAAACCGACAAAATCCAAATGTAAAAGAAGAAATAATCCCGTCACAAAAGAGGAAGTTCAAATAGTTGATGGAGAGAAGTACAACCATTCGACACCAGCAGTACACCCACTTAATATTGGAACTACAAGAAAAACGACAAAATAGAAATGTAGGAAAAACAAAATAATCCCGTCATCCGTGAGGAAGTACAACGAGTAATTCCGAGAAGTACAAGCGGAGACTACAGTAAGTACAAGCGGTAATTACAGGAACTGCAAATTGTCCAAAGAAAATACTCACACATAAGTTCACATAGCAACATTGGGAAGTTCAAATATTATAATCCAGGAAGTGCAGAATCTCTTAAATAGAGTCTACGGAAAATCTAAAATTATCTTTCCGAAACACATGTTTAATTATTATAAAACACACTAGTATCGAAACATTTCCGGAAGTACAACCAGGAAGGCCAAGAAGTACAAGTACATGTCACGAGAAGTTCAGATGCACATGGTTGTGCTGCACATTTTGTGTGGTCGTTCACCTCAAATGGACAGTGTACGAGAAAATTATATTTGATTTACTGAACATTTTCATGAAACCACACAAAGAAGTACAACCGCATTGCCCGATAAGTACAAGTTTATGTCGAGAGAAGTTCAGTGCTCTGTTTTTACGGGGCGGAAATCTATTGTCCAAATCTCATCGATTTGACCATCAACCACTTTAATAATTGTCACCAAAAGCTTTATATGGTACAGTATGTGTCTAATTTCATTACCTACATCATTTCACAACAAATAAATGGATCTAATCCATCGAATTCAAGTCGCTATCCCATAAAATATACCGGAAACATGATTTCAAAACTTCTAAATTAGTTTTAAACCGTTCGGATTTGGAAAAATGGTAGATACGAAAAAGATGCGCCATTTTGACACCTTTCTAACCATATATCATTTCTATAGTTTGAATATACCGCATGGAAATCAAGGGGAAAATCACTCGGTGCCCGTCACATAAAACGGGCGGACAGTAATTCGAGTTATTCTTTTAAACTGTATGGAATTAGAGAAAACAATTGAAATAAGAAAGTTGCGCCTTGTCCATAGCTTTCCAACGCCATATCATTTGCATCATTCCGACAAACGGTTGAAACAAATCATCCAAATTACTATCCGCCCGTTTTTTAGTACGTCCGAATTTCGGTATTTTCAAAACTATTCAAAAACTGTGAGGATTTTGAAAAAACGTAAAACATGAAAAAGTTGCGAAATTTCATTATCTATCCAACGGTATATCATTTGCACAGTTTCGATAAGCGATTCGAAAATCGAACTAAAAGTTCGTTTTCTGGCCATATAGATGAGTTTTCGTATTTTCAAAATTAAATTTAAACCGTGCAAAATCTGCAAAAATTATGAACATGAAAAAGTTGCGATTTTTCATTATCTATCCAACGGTATATCATTTGCATAGTTCTGACAAACAGTTGAGAAACCCTAAGTATAATCAGTAGCTCTGAACAAAATAGGAAGTTCAGGTAAGTTCGACAGAAAGTTGAACCCTGTTATCCGGAAAGTTCAACCTTGTGTCCAAGAAAGTACAAGTCGGTGCTCAGAATATTATTCTGCAACTGGTTCCAGAATAGTGCTGGTATATATATATATATATATATAGTTTTTATATGGGGAAGTGACAAACAAATCGCTGTAAGGTGTTCCACCGATATTAGTTTGGTCACATATAAAAATAAAATTTCAATCTCAGTTAGGCTAAGTGTTGTTTATAAGGTAGCACAATGAGCTAGAAGAAGTCTATGCTAGATTTAGATCAGTTCTAAATATTGTGACGGATTCTACAAATGAAGACAGAGTATGTCATTATTTTGAAAATGACTGAGGATGTTAAGTCGAGGAGTTCTTTGAGAACTTGGTTCCGACAGTGTAGAACTTTGAAGCTATATTGTGTGTGACAATATTAGTGACTTATTTCAGACCGCAGAATTAAGGTTCCACCAGAGGACTAAGCATATACAGTTAATGCCGACTCATTTGAAAATGAGTGATGCGCTGAGACGCAAATGAATTGCAAAATACATACGTTTCCGAGCGTGTCGATCCGTTGACTAAAACCTCTCCCGTGAGCAAAACATGATAAGCACCCAAGGCCAAGGTGTTATATCTTTACAAATGTTAACTAGATTATTGACTCTAGTGCAAGTGGGAGACTGTTGGAGATATGCCCAAGAGGCAATAATAAATTTGTTATTGTTATATCTTATTGTTCATGATAAATGTTTACATTTCATGCTATAATTGTATAAACCGAAATATTGATACATGTGTGTATGTAAACAACAAGGAGTCCCTAGTAAGCCTCTTGTATAACTAGCTTGTTGATTAATGGATGATCATGGTTTCGTGATCATGAACATTGGATGTTATTAATAACAAGGTTATGTAATTAGGTGAATGATATAATGGACACACACCCAAATGAGCGTAGCATAAGATCAAGTCATTAAGTTCAATATGCTATAAGCTTTCGATACATAGTTGCCTAAGTCCTTCGACCATGAGATCATGTAAATCACTTACACCGAAGGGTACTTTGATTACATCAAACGCCATTGCGTAAATGGTTATAAAGATGGGATTTGGAAAGTGTTGAGGCATATGGATCAATATACTCTGGGCCCTCTCTGGAATGTCATCGATTAGCTTGCAAGCATATGAATGGTTCATAAGAGATCACATACCACAATATGAGTAAAGAGTACTTGTCGGTAACGAGGTTGAACAAGGTATGGAGATACCAATGATCAAACCTCGGACAAGTAAAATATCGCGTGACAAAGGGAATCGGCATCGTATGTAAATGGTTCAATCGATCACTAAGTCATCGTTGAATATGTGGGAGCCATTATGGATCTCCGTATCCCGCTATTGGTTATTGCTCGGAGGAGTCTCGACCATGTCCGCATAGTTCGCGAACCGTAGGTGACGCGCTTAAGGTTCGATGTCGCATAAGTAGATTCGAATATGAGTTGGAGTCCGTTTTTGTTCTGGTCTCGGATAGGATCCGGGACATCATGAGGAGGTCCGGAATGGTCCGGAGAATAAGATTCATATATGGGAAGTCATTTTCCGGAAAAAGTCCGGTGTTTTGACCGAGCTTCTAGAAGGTTCTAGAGGGCCACCGGTGGGCCCACCACGGAGAGGCCACATAGGCGCCACATGGCATAGTGGGTCCTGCCCACCATGACATGTGGGCCCAGGCCCCCCCCTTAGAGATAAGATCTATGTCTAGTTTAAATGGTTTAAATCTAGAGATAAGATCTATCTCCTAAAATAAATGGTTTAAATTAAGAGATAAGGGAATACTTGGGGGAGGAGTTTGCCCCCCCCCCCATGTGGCCGGCCAAGGGGGTAGGTGGGTCCTAGGGGAAACCCTAGGCCGACCCCCCACCTATAGAGTGGAGGTGGGCCAAGGCCCCCATCCATAACCCTAGCCGCCACCTCTCCTCCTCCTCTTTCTCTCTTTGCGGCTTAGGCGAAGCCCTGCAGAGATTCTCCTCCACCACCACCACCACACCGTCGCTGCTGGGATTCCGAGGGATCTACCACACCTCCGCCTGCCCGCCGGAACGGGGAGAGGAAGGGCTTCATCGACACCATACGCGCGACCGAGTACGGAAGTGCGCCGGATTGCAAGACTGGGATGATCGTCTACATCAACAACGAGATCCGATCTTGTAGGCTTTGGAAATCTTCAAGGGTTAGTATCTTATCAATCTCGTTGCTTCGATCTTGTAGATTAGATCTTGGGTGTTCCATAGATTAGATCTTGGATTTATTCGTCTTGCGGTAGGAAATTTTTTGTTTTCTATGCTACGAACCCCATCAGATAGGTCGCTGTTCGTTGCCTCCTCTGTCGCGGATGAATTTTAACCATTTGTTTTGCTTCAGACATGGATAACGACGACGAGATAATCGTCCGAATGTTGGAGGAAGGGCAAGCCTTCGACGACGACATTCGAGAGCATTTGTCGATCATCGCGTCCTTCCAAAAAATGCTTGACGCCGAGGCGAAAAAGAGGAAGAGGCCGCGCCGCGGAGGTTCAAAGGCGGGAAGAAAGAAGTCGAAGCCCCGACAGAGGATGGAGGAGCATACCATGCTGCACAACGATTACTTCACATATGAAGCAACACATGCTGACGATTTTCGGCGCCGGTATATGATGAACAAGGGTTTTTTCATGAATATCCTCCACGGAGTTGGAGAGTTCGACTCCGACTTCAAGCTGAAGCACGACGCTATTGGCATTGCCGGGTTCTCGTCGATTCAGAAGTGCACCGCCGCCATGAGGATGCTTGCATACGGAGCACCAGGACGACTACCTTCGCATAAGTGAGTCTACTTCCATTGAGTGCATATACAAGTTTTGCCGAGCTGTGGTGGGAAAGTTTGACAAATACTACTTGAGAGGGCCAACTGAAGAAGAGACTGCAAGGATCATGGCATAAAATGCAGCGAGAGATGATTCCCTGGGATGCTTGAAAGCATAGATTGTATGCATTGGTCATGGAAGAAACTGTCTGTTTGCTTGGCAAGATATATACAAAGGGCGTCATGGATATTGCAGTGTCGTGCTTGAAGCTGTGGCAGATTATGACATATGGATTTGACATTCTTTTTTGACATGGCGGGATCACACAATGACATCAACGTGTTGCAGCGGACTCAGTGGAAGGTCATGCTCCACCATGCAACTTTGAGATCAATGGCCACCGATATACCAAAGGCTATTATCTAGCTGATGGTATATATCCAAAATGGGTGACTTTTGTCAAAACAATCCCCGCTCCATCTAGTCAGAAGAATTACCACTTTGCTTCGCGTCAGGAGGCTTGCAGGAAGGAAGTCGAGCGGACATTTGGTGTGCTTCAAGCTCAATTTGGTATTGGTCGGTACCCTGCTCTAAGCTAGTCTCACGACCAAATGTGGGAGGTGATGCAGCCTTGTGTGATCATGCACAACATGATCATCGAGGATAACCGCAAGAATCAGGTCAGGAAACATGTTGGTCCCTGTGAGTGTCAGGACCTTCTTGCGAAGGTTGATCATGAGGTGCCTGCTGATTTCCTCGCCATGCACGTAGAGATCCGTGACAGCAATGTTCACGAGCAACTTCAAAATAATCTCGTTGATCATATGTGGAGGGTCAAAGGATTATCAGTAAATGCAGCGGCACCTTGATTTAGCCTCACTTATTATATTTGTTTAGTTGTTTTATTGTTTGTTGTATTTTAATTTGAAAACAATTTTAGCAAACATATTTATGTGTATGCTATGTTTAATAAAATGGTTGTGTTTTCGAACACTGTATCAAAAAAAATTAGGATCTCGTTTGAAGGACGCAGCTGAAAAAAATGTGCCCCGAACGCTCGATCCGTCGTCGTTTGGGGACGATTTGGGGGACGGAAATGAAGATGGTGTAATTGGCGGACCTACCACAAGTGAGAGACTGGGGTGGTTGCCGCTGGTCTCCTGAGTCCTGACGCAAAGGAGACTAACCTGCCTCTAGGCTGTGGGTGCCCAATGTATTTAACTCTAATAATTTCTCAACCGCTCTCAGTTTATACTACCTTTGTTATTACTTTAATTCAATGAAATTTGACTGCCAAGTTTTTGTCTACACACAATCAAATTGCTCTAAATGCAGCACTAAATTTGGAATCTGAAGAGTCACTGTATTTTATTCGTTAACAAAATAATTCAGAATGTGACATTGGCCTGATGAAAATTGCTCAGACTCAAAAACTTACAAGCAAAGGCGATAAATTGTAGCACTGACCAAAACTGCCTTAAAAGAGTCCATCCACATACACAAAAACTATCAAATATACGGAAGATACGACGCAGCGATTCTACAACGTTGTGGGCGTCCCGGGCTTATCCTGGTCGTCAACTCCGTGGAGATTCGTGCTACTTGCACACTTGCAGAAACAACCTGCTCTTGTACATCTTCTTAAAGGATCGAAAGTGGACACGGCACAACTTGTCTGACTGCCTCCCAGGACACTCTCCTCTTATCCTCTCGCCGTCTCACGCCCCATCTCTCCAGTCTCCACCACACCTCCTTCCCTTACCGGCCGCTGGATCCAAAGTTCCAAACTCCAAGCTCCCCTCCTTGCTGCTCTTCTCCGCCACGCCGCCGCTCACCGGTGCCGCTCGCCGTGGGCGAGCTCATCTTCCTCCTAGGCACTTGTGAGGGAGCCTGCTGGAACGCTGCTGAACTCCATTATTAAGATCCAGATGATTCTTGATTATTACTTGGAGCCTCTCTCTTGATTGCTTTTCTTTGAATCAATATTGACTAAGATCCAGATCCGTGTTAATCCATGGTACAGGTTCGTACATGGAAAAAATGTTGTTAAGGAAAATGGATGTTTGTTAATACCCATGGTTTATTTTGGTTCCTGAGCTTTGTCAAGAACTTGTGTATGGAACTATGGATATGATCCAGATCTTTTTCCCCACGTATTTGGAATGCTTTATTGCCGATTTGGTTAGTGCGAGTTGTACAAGGACTGAAAGTTACAGATCCAAAATTGTACTTAAATGCCACAGATCCTAACGTTACAGATTCAGATTGGTTCATGGAAAAGCTAGCAGAGTTAGTTAATTGCACCAGACATACAAAAAGTTGTCATCTAGGTGCACATTCATACAACTTCTTGCAACTTGTGATGTAGCGGTACAAATAGTTGTCATGTGGGTGCAAAAACATACAAAACCAATCAGAACCTGACACTTGTCCGCCAGGATGGCTCTAGCACAGCTCAGTTTTTCACATAGCCACCCCTAAGTTACACACATATCGCATCGCAGTCCTAGTTCGCTCAGGCTCATAGATATTTACATGAAGCACCCCATTCTCTTTCGATTTCTTGGCCCATTACCGAGATGAACTATCACTGCCCTCCCTTGCGCCATGGTCTGACGTGACGTTGCCTTATTTCCAGGACTGTTTCATTTCAAGTTTCACACATACATCTTTCACTGAGATCCCCTTACACACACAAACAACTACATATTATGGGCCAACATATTATCAGGCTCCTTTTCTATCCCTATAACTAAGCTCTAGCTTCTAAATTTTCTTCACAAACAGCACCCATAATTACCAGATATACTGCTTTTCTACCCCTATAACTAAGCTCTAGCTTCTGCATTTTTTTTCACTTTCTTCATCATCATCATAATCTTCATTTTCTTTTGCATTTCTTTACTTTTTTCACCAATAATTACTGGTTGCGACACAATTTAAATCTGCAAGAACACTATCACTGGAACAATCATCTTTCTCGCCGACCTGCACCGGTGCTGCTCGTCGCCCAGCTAGGCTTGTTGTTGGTAATTCCTTGATCAGTTTCTCAACCTAGATGAACAAAACGAACCTTCAGATTTCAGAAACAATTTGACATGCATATCAGACTTGCTTTACTGGAACCTTGATGCAATAATTTTGTATGGTCAGCAGTTAGCAAGTTCACCAGTTTTTTTCTCGAACATTGCGAAAAACTACACTTCATGATATGTTACGAATTTTGATAGTATGCGATGACATGATAGCTCAAAAATTGGTGATAGCAAGGGGCGAATCTGATTGCACTTAGATTAGAAAGACTGAATTAGCAAGGATTACTTGCCACGTATGTAGTCTTTTTGTAGTTTCTATGTACTCTGTGCTGCCAAGCAGAGGTAGTACGAACTTGGTGTGATATTCATTGATGTTGCTTTGCACAAACTTCATATGCATTGGTCAATGGTAGTTGATCTTCCCTAGTACATCCATAACTGAAATACTACGAAGGAGGAAGTACAGGTCGTCATCTTGTATGAAAAACAATGAACACTAGTTCAGTTGTACTTTTGCTTGGCACAGAGAGGGTAGAACTCTGCAATTACACACATGGTTTGTGAGTCCGCTCTATTGTAGATATCTATGTATCTTACTAATAAAAACAAACCAACAGTGCAATCTGTTTGCTTGACTGATGAGTTAGCTCTGTCTAGTTATCTACGTATCTCACTGATGAAAGACAACAGAAAGACCAAAGTACCAATAGCACAACCCAATTGAAACTTGCGGATTCATTTCTCAATACAATATACTTATATGTTTACGTGATTGTTGTCCATATTTATATGTACTTTTTATCATCATATCTCTTCCTATCCAAAGTGACTGATCAATTGAGCATAGCTGGTCCACTTTGGTTTGGGATTAATTAGGAATAAAAAAACGCATCTCAAAATCAAAAATCTCTGGTGATATGTACGTTCTATAGGATTTGATTTCGTCTAACGTATCCTACTTTTGTGCAGTGATCACTCAACTGATTGATTGCACTAACCTAGGTTGGAGTTAAAGAACGAGGAGCAGTCTGGGATCATACCTGGGAGACGACGTGCGAGGTGCCGAGTTGCAGGTCGAGGAACTCGCGCACGGCGGACGTGGCAAAGAGCTGCTCGAGGCCGGCGCGGAGGGCAGCGAGCGCGGCGGACGCTGCACCGCGGAAGGCAGTGACCTTGTCCCTGATGTCGGTGAGCGGGGCGCGCATGCGCGCGGCAGCGGCGGCGACGCCCTTGACGTGTGCGCTGAGGCCGACGAAGAAAAATCCCCACAACGCTCCCGCATCCCACCACTTCTGCTCGCCGATTCGGCCGCCCTGCTGCTCGTCGCCCAACTAGGGTTCGTCACCCGCCGCGAGGAGAGGAAAATGGGGAATTGATTCTAAAGAGGAAGGACTGCGTTGCGAATTGAGTCAAAGATAGGGGGCTTCTGTTAATTTTTTTTTGCTGTGCTAAAACCAGCGTGGCGGATAAGTGTCCGGATTTTGATCGGTGTTGTATGTATTTGCACGTGAATGATAACTATTTGTACCGCTGCATTACAAGTTGCAAGATGTTGTATGAATCTGCACCCAAATGACAACTTTTTGTATGTCTGGTGTAATTACCTCTTAGTTTTCTGCCCTATTTCCTCCATGTACTACAAGAAAATGAACTTGCTTTCTTTAGTTCTCTTGTTGGTAAATAACAAAAAAAACTATGAAATGAATGGTGGTTCTGTTACAGTTTTCTTTCTATTTTTATTCCATATGAAACAAGCGAATTCATCCGAAAGTTCTGTAATATAAAAGGGACAAGGGGGTATGGTACGTAAAATGACAGGGGCTTGCTGACACCAAAAGAAAGTAGCCCAGGGTGTTTCTTGCAATGTGCTAAAAGAGGTTGCACGAATCTCAAAGCATATTGGACCACCAAGATAAGCCCGTGACGCCCACATGTATGTAGAGTTTGATTTCCGATGGAAGATATTGTGACGAACATTGAAGGACGAACAAGCAAATAACAGAACCTGAACACATGTGCTCCAATATTTTTACAACTTCAATTAGTGTATGCATGATGTAGTTAAGGTCGTCTTTAACTATTTGTGTGCAGGAAAAAAAAACAGTACAGTTATCGTGTCTGCCCTTGACATTATTCACATATAAGAAAACGGTCTTTGGCTAGTGAGGTTGCCACTCTTTAACTCATGTTTAAGTTGCCAAAGTAATCTGTAATACCAAATGCCTGTTATAGGATAGAACTACGCAAGCAAATTTGGTGGATACACTACGCGATCACCATATAGGACGATGAACACACTCAGCAAAGTGTAGGAGGGACCAGCGCGAGAAGTTTTTGGTGATGCCTTAACTGAGAGATTTTTCTGACTTGCTTCCTTTTATTCCTAACCGGCCAGTCCCTAGCAAACTGTCTGATATGATTTCTCACGGTCCTCCTATCGTGCACCATACCACACGACCAGATCATGGTCAATAGATAGCACACATCAACGCTAAAATGCAGCAGCGTGAACAAGGCAAGCCTCTGGCTTACAAGACTCGGTCTAACTCAGAATAGACGACCTGACGATTTATCTTACACTAACTAGACGTGGTACAAACTGAATTTCAAAATATAAGGAAATATCCTAGCAACAAGAGGTACGCACAGAGAACCGAACCGTCCCCGCGTCGCTCCCAGGGGGGCGGCTCGAGCGACTCTTACCCTAGCCCAGCCGCCGCCGCCTCCCCTTCCACCTCCTCTCGCCGCCGCCGGAGGACGCCGCCGGGCGAAGGCCGCGCGGCTGACGGTGGCGGCTGGTCCTCCTCTCGCTGGCGGTTTGGGCAGGGGCCTCTCCCTTCGAGCGATGGGAGCTCCGGCCGATCGGCGTGGCGACCCTGGTTTGGCGCGACGTTCGGCGGAGACGGGCGGGCGGCGGCCCCGGGTTCTTCGGCGCGTGCGGCGGCCGCGGTGGCCGCGTGGCCGCGGCGCGGTCGGTCCTGGGTGCTCAATCTGCGAGCGTTGGCGTCGTCTTCGGGTCTCCGCTTCGTGTTGTTCGGCGCCCTCCTTCGTGGCGTTCCGGCGCCCACGGTGATCCTTGGCGGTGCTCGTCGGCCGCATGAAGCGCAGCCCGGTCTCTCATCTCCGCGAGGTGCGTGGATGTCGGTCGTGCTCGTGGAGCTCTGGATTGGGCGGTGACGGTGGATGTGGCGCTGGAGTTTCGCGCGCCGGGTGGTGTTGGTGGTCCGCCGGCCCTTTGCGGCGGTGCGAGGTTGCGACTCTCGGCGAAAGTCTTGTTTCCGGCTGCGGCTGGAACTGCGGCGGCGCCTTTTGGCGTCGTGACCTCCTTGGAGGCGTCGCGTGGTGGTGTTCTGCGCCTCCTGGGGAGTCGTAACCACGATCTTTGGGCTCGATGGCCACTCCTGTGTCTCGTTGCTGCTGGGGTCCTCGCCTTGGTTGCTCCGTCGGCCGAAGGGAGCTGTGGAGCGAGTTGGTTGTCGGCGTCGACGAGCGGTTTGGCTTCCTCGACTCGCGGTCGGCGAACACGTCTTCGGTTTCGGTGTGCTCCGGGTGAAAACCCGCACCGGCCTCGGCCGATGCCGGTGATGGCGGCGCTCTCGGACGTCGCTCCCCTCGTTGGAGGCATCACTGTGGAGGCCCTTCACTGCAAGTTTGTTGTTCGTGTTGTCTGTCATGTCGGTTTCGCCTCGGTTTGTCTTCGGCTAGGTGGAGCGACCCCCGGGTCGGCGTGGTTGTCGAGCTGCGGCTCCGTGTTTTTGCCTCCGCATTGTGGCGTTTTGAGGTGTTTTAGGGTGTCGGCCTTGGCCACTGGGGTGGCTAGGCCGTCGGCTCGTGTGGTGCGCGGCCTCGGGGTCGGCGTGTTGTGTTGTGTTGTATCGGTTTTCGGCTGGTTTCCTCATAAACTGGCCATTCTCTTCTCCTATATCAATGAATGGCAAGCCTCTTGCCTAGTTTCAAAAAAAAAAAATATAAGGAAATGCAAAAGAGTAAAATACATGGTTAATCATTGAACTTGTCGATGGTTTTCACATTTGTCACTGTTCTATGAAAACCATGGAAAAAAATAGCGCGCTATTTCGGCGTTAATAGCACCCTATAGCGTTTTTGGACATGCTACGCTACATCATTTCGGCGCTATAGCGTGCTATAGCGCGCTAATAGCACGCTATAGCATGCTAATAGCGTATTTTTCAGCCGACGCTATTTTGTTATAGCGCGCTATTTTTTTCCTTGATGAAAACACCATTTTATAGTAACCAAAGACAACTTACATGCTCATCTACGGTCACTCGGACGGCGGCACACGGCGTGGCAGCGCTATAGAGCACGACAGAGTACGGGGGAGGGAAAGGAGGGTTGCTGGCGGCACCGAAATATACTCCGAGGAGATGGGAAGGGATGGGATCGATGCGGGTTCGGCTCTCCTGCAGGGAGCCCTGCACCCACTCTCCTGCAGGGCCAATTATGGAGAGACACGTGTACTGGTAGCCCCACCTATCAAATAACCCATTTTCTTTCTTTTTTGCTGCAATTTCTTTATCCCCTCTCATGGACGGACGGCTCTAGCAGGCAGCCATTGATACACCTAGGCCGAGTTGAGCTCTATGAGACGATTTCACCACGCCGAGCTCCGCGAGAGGCAAAGTCCATAGGGTGTCACGCTTGACATAGTTTAGCGACGACGGCCTCCATAATTGAGCTCGCGACCGCGGCACTGCGATTGGGCTCGTCGGAGGCGCTCTCGCCATCTGGACGCTGGGATAGGTGTCGCTTCTGGTTCGGGCGCACATGAAGATGTTGAGGGACGCACAAGAACATGGGGAGGGAGCACTAGCTGCTTGGCTGGAGAAGCGCCTACTCGCCATCAAGAAATGCTGGGGGTTGAAGAAGAAAACTTTTCTCAATTCTGATCCACGGGAAGGCCATGTGGGTGTCTGTAAGACCGATTCTGGGGACTAGCTCGTTCTCGATTTTCTCAATTGATAAGGTTGCATCTTTCCCCAAGATTGATAGGAGAAAGGAGTAATGCGTGAAATAATTATTGTACGGAGTAGAAAAAATCTTTTCGCTGATTTTATGGAGATTAACTGTAATCAGGCCGACGCTATTTGATCGGTGGGGCCTACCAGTACACGTGTCTCTCAGCGATTGGCCCTGCAGGAGAGATGGGAACGGATTGAATCGAGGATGACGAAAGGTGGCCGGAGAAGGGAGATGTTAACGATTCGCTCAGCCGAAAGCTCCTTTGCTCGATTCCTTGTGTGGGAGAGATCAACACAGCAGACGCCGGACGCGTTATTCGAGGTAGGGAATCAGATCGGGGAGGACTGGGGAAGCTCGCAGGGCAAGGGAGGTGGTGTCCCTGGGCGGCCGCCACCGACGGAGTGAGGTGGAGTGGAATCCATGGGTCATGGCACATCTGTGGTGGGGCTCGTAGGGGCCTGGCGTGCGCAAGATCGACTTCTGGGACCGATGTCCGGCAAGGGGAACTCCAAACTCGGTGAGCCACCAGCCGTTAATGGCTCTGGCTCTGGTTCCTCGTAGTCCGCGAAGACGCATGTGAGCTCAGGGCGGAGAAGGCGGCGGTGGCGAGGCCGATGCCACCAGGGAGTAATCCACCGGGAGGACGCCGGTGGTTTTCTTCTATTCCCTACCTTCCACCACATTACACGGCCACATACGTGGGCTTTATGTCCGATCCATTTTATATCTATGAATTTAATCAGTTTTATACGTAGCTGGGCTTATACTTCATCTATCTATACTATTATATGAGAATTGGTCGTTGGTCACTCAACGCATTTCATAGTCGTCATTAAAATCATCATGTATGTCCAACTAAATTTTTCGTCCGATCTACTTTCCAAGATAAATTGCCTCTACTTCCTCTAATCACGTACGAAATCATAATCAAGACAAATTAAATAGAGTTATTTTCTTGCCACTTATGACACTCACGAAATCTCAATCACGCGTTAAATCAGAACCAACAAATTAATACTCCAAAAGGGAAAACAATTCATTAGGATATCATTCTTTGCTGCATATGTCACTCTCCAAAAGGGAAAGCAAATCCTCACAATCCAAAGGCTGCTCCTCCTCTCCATGTCGATCCAATTGAGCCACCGCCTCACCACCCATCACATCGCTAGCCACCCAACCATCATCGGCCGGTCCTCCTACGCTCAGGTGACTCTCCACCTGGTGACCGCGGATCACCCCACGGATAAGGGACATGCTGGAGCAAACATGCATGCCAGCCGACCAGGTAGCCACCATGAACATGCTCACTCACGGGGCCAGCGGGGAGACATGTGTCATATAACAATTATACTAAATATAGTAAAGAAATAAATAAATATAAATAACCTTTAGATTCATCTAAGATTCCGATTCCCAGTAAAAAAAAATATAGAATAGAAAAATATGGGACAAAAAATAAATACACTCGGTTTCAGACTTGGTACAACCCAAAAACACCATTCCTTTTGGTTCGCACAACCAAAAAATTATTCTGAAGGTCTACAGGAAGATAAAAATATAAGGGATTGTATCAAGAACTATATATAAAAGAACGATCAAGGTGGGGTGACGGCTGCGGCTGATAGGAGGGGCACGAGTGAGAGGATATCAACGTGGCGTAGGAATTGTTGTGGGGAGGTACAGAGGAGGATCTGGAGGTCTTCGCCCTCGGCCATGCCCGGTCACCACGTCGCCCTTGAACCGGCGCCTCCACCCCCTAGACCGTCGGCGCCATTACCCTCCGCTGGTGCACCCCGGGAATGTCACCTAGGTAACCCATCAGGAAATCACCTCCCGCCTCACATTCCATTGTCTGCCACAAATAGATCGAGGATGCTATGATTGTTCTAACTTATTACTGGTTGACGATTGGCTAGACTCGCCAGACTAGCATCAATCATCTACTAGCCTCTCCTATTGTGACATGTCTCATGGGTTTATTTCTACTTAATTTTGATAGGCAGCTCATCAGCAAACCACCCATGGCGTACCTCAACACTCTCGTCAAGGGCAGCAACGCCAAGGTTGCAACAAAGCTTCAGATTATGGAGCCCTGCTGCAGCGTAAGAACAGGTGTAAGCGACCAGCTGGAAGGCAAGCATCGGTTTCGCTTTCATCTCCGCCTCCAGAGAATATAAGTTGAAACTGATGATGCTCACTTCCATGAGCATAGAGAGGAGATTCTCACTCAAAGCTTTTGGCGCCGAACTTGTCCTTACGGTTGTTGCAAAAGGGATTAAAGGGTTATTGGGCAAAGCTACAGAGATTTTGAACAAGAAACCTAAATCCTAAATTCACGAGCGATTTTCCCAACCCTTCCAACTCAAAGGTAACAAGGACACATAACTGCAAGTGTCAACCTATATTTTCACTCTAGATGTGTCTAATCTACTTGCCCAATTTTAATCAGGTACATTATGAGACTATTACTGGGCCAGAAATCTACGAGGATTCAAAAGGGAAGGTGGTTATATTTATTGGTGGAATCGAGACAGGTGGGATGAAATATGGTGCTGATCATTTCCTCAACGATTAAAATCAAATCATGGTTATTTCAAATTCCGCCCAAACAAAACCTACTTGATTATGTGCGGGCTATGTATATATTCCTCATACAGTTATCTCTTGTTCTAGGTTATTTGTGTCGAGCCTACCAAAGGTAACATACTCTTTGATCAAAATCTGATATGCTTGCTATCATACTTCCTTTGAGGATGTCAAACCTATGTTCTTTGCCTTATGAATGCTAACTCACCAGTGCAGGCGCACATAAGATTCAGGGTATTGGAGCAGGATTTGGTGTTCTCATTGAAGTAATAGAGTTCGTAGCTTATTCCAGTCTAAATATCACCTTTTTACTAGAACAAAAGCAAGACCTGGATGTTGTAGTTCCTTTCTTGGATTCATCTCAAATGTGCCAATTATGTCATTTTACTATGTTTGTGAAATGTCTAACCACATGTTAGTACATATGAGTTCAGTCACCACTTGGTATACTTATTGAGATATCTTCCTTTAGTTTCAAGTGTTCATATGTTTAAAGAAAGCATGAAAATGATGACTCACACCATGTTTGTTGACGTCTTTTTTCTTCTTAGATTGCTATTTAATTAAGTGAAAACACTCAAATATAAAATGACTTGAGATAGGCATCATGTTTGAGCATTTTTAGTTGCTAATTTTTCTCATCTCAATGTTGTTGTATCTATGATTTCATCCTAATATAATATTTCTATGTATCATATACACCTTCAGTTGCGTACTTCATGTATGAGATACCAGGGTGTTGGAGATCGCCACATAATCCCATAGCAGAATCATGAGTCTGGCATATGTATGCTTGCGTTTCTCAGTATCTGTATTGAAAAAGTTGTAGGATCCTTCCTTTTTGTTTCTGTTGCCTGCCAAAACCCACCGGCGAGCAGTGGTTAAGCAACACGAAGAGCCGAGAGGCTTCCAAGGCTGCAGTGGCCCTGGTCCCTCGACGTCGTCCCGCAAATGCTCCGGCACACGTCCTAGCGGTTGCAAGGGCGTGCCACCTGACCTATACCTGGTCATGAAGGTGTTGGATTGCTTCGATTAGTTTCCTGCAGCAGACACGTAAACATTAAATACGAGCCCGATCGGCTCTCAGGTTGCCCTGTGGATCGGCTCACAAAGCCGATCGCCCCATGGTTTACGTAGGGTTAACGCTGACATGGGGCTCCTGCTTGATCAGTATAAAGCTAAACCAATCTACGACAGTTTAGGGTTTTCACCGTATGATCGGAACATCCTACGCGTAGTTGAGCCTAATAGACACGAAAGATAATGGAAAACTAACCCTAAAAGAGGCCTAAAAACCAACATTAAGTTAATTCCCGGAACATCCCTCTTAGGACTAACAAACCATACCTAACGCACTACCGGATCGTTCAACCCGTTTGCAAGGCCTAACCATACGGATATTAAACTAATCCTTGAAGAATCAAGGAGCAACTATAACGGATCGGATCTACTAAACAACGAACAAGCAAGATGCTGCCCTTACACCTGGATAGGTGTAAGGGCAGCTAGATATCGAGGGACGGCACAGCTAAGCAGATATGCGTAAGAAAAGCATCTATGCAAGCCCCAAAACATCTACGATAAGTAGTGCTACTCGCCATCAACAACGCTTCAGACGAGCAACACAAGGTAAACGAATAAACTGTGCTGCCTAGATCGCAAGATGCGATCTAGGCAGCATGATGCTTACCCGGGAGAAACCCTCGAAAGAAGGGGTGGCGATGCGCCTGATTTGTGTTTGTTGTGAACGTGATTGTCCTCCTTTCCGATAACCCTAGATACATATTTATAGTCCAAGGGACTTTCTAATCGGGCGTGCACCTAACCGTGCACGAGTTAAACTCTATCTTTTAATTCTAAACTAAGATGCGATCTACTATATTACAGATACACGGGCAATTAAGCCCAAACTCTTCGTGCAAGGCCGCTTCAAAGATGCTCCACGCGTGTATCCTTCAAGCCCATCTTCACTTACGGCCCATCTCCTGATTTGGCCAAAATCTGGTGATAACACATGCCCCCTGGTTTTGGTAATGATAATTTCAAAACCATGATACGTCCAAAACGTATCTACTTTCCCGAACACTTTTGCTATTGTTTTGCCTCTAATTTGTGTATTTTGGATACAACTAACACGGACTAACGCGTTGCTCCGTGTCTCGTTTTTGTGCAGAAATCCAACTTCGGGAAAATCCTCGGAATTCTTGCAGAAGGCCCTATTTTTCCAAAATATTGACGGAGCAGAAGGGCAAAGGAGGTGGAGGCCCGAGGGCCCCACACCACATGGCGGCGCGGCCCGGGGGCCGCGCGGCCATGTGGTCTGGCCCCGGCCGGCCTCCGACGCCCCCTTCGGACTACTTATTGGTTTCGACCGAAACGCACGGAGAGAGGTCGAAGTCGCCGAAACCTCCAGAGCCGCCACATCGCGAAACCGTCGCGGAGCCGGGAAGTCTCCGTTCTGGCACTCCGCCGGACGGGGAATTGGAGGAGATCTTCACCGCCATCACCGCCAACGCCTCTCCATCGACCAGCCATGTTTCCCCCATCCATGTGTGAGTAATTCCCCGCTGTAGGCTGAAGGGGATGGTAGGGATTGGATGAGATTGGTCATGTAATAGTCATAAGATTGTTAGGGCATAGTGCCTAGTATCCGTAGATGTCACTTTTATGATATTGTTGCAACTTGTTATGCTTAATGCTTGTCACTAGGGCCCGAGTGCCATGATCTCAGATCTGAACATGTTATTGATTCATGAAGATATTCGTTGTTTATGATCTTACCTGCAAGTTGTATACACATGTCGCTGTCCGGAACCAATGGCCCCGAAGTGACAAGAATCGGGACAACCGGAGGGGATGGTAGTGATGTGAGGATCACATGTGTTCACGGAGTGTTAATGCTTTGCTCCGGTACTCTATTAAAAGGAGTACCTTAATATCCAGTAGTTTCCCTAGAGGCCCGGCTGCCACCGGCTGGTAGGACAAGATGTTGTGCAAGTTTCTCATTGCGAGCAGCGACATATGGAACACATGCCTATTGATTGATTAGTACTTGGATACCGTTTTATTATTATCTGCAAATGCCCATGCTTTGATTGTTACATGAGTTTCTCTCATCCATGCAACGCCTGTTAAATCCATCCCTATGCCCTACGGTATTTTAATCCTGCTGTTTATTATAATCACTACTGCTGTCTTTATTTCACCTTGTTATTTCACTATTTCCATGCCATAAAACTGTTACTACTGATAAACTCTTGCAAGCAAGTCTGTTTCCAGGTGCAGCTGAATTGACAACTCCGCTGTTAAGGCTTACAAGTATTCTTTGTCTCCCCTTGTGTCGAATCAATAAATTGGGTAATACTTCCCTCGAAGACTGTTGCGATCCCCTATACTTGTGGGTCATCAAGACTATTTTCTGGCGCCGTTGCCGGGGAGCATAGCTTTATTTGGAAGTTCACTTGGATTGATATTGTTCGCTGCAAATTCTCCATCATGGGTAAACCTCGCGATACTAAGATCGCCATATTACCATCCACTACAAGAAAAGGTACAACTCTGAGTACCTCTGCTGCTCTTGATTCACCCTCTGTGATTGATAAACTTGTTTCACCGCCACATGCTTCACATGCTGGTACTTCTGCTGAATCTGAAAATTCTCATAATATTGATAATGTTTCTGCTGTGCTTGATGATAGTGGTTCATTGGGATCTTTTCTAGATGCTACAATTGCTAAGTCTAGACAAATTGAAAATACTGAAACTCCTAATGCTACTACACCTGTTAAATCACCTGAACTTGATTATTCTAGTGATGATCTTGATGATGATTTTATTGAAAAATGCAATGCTACTACTGATGCAAGAAAAATTAAAAAGTTGCTTGCAGAACATGCTGTTAGATATAAACCATCTCCTGATCCTAAATTTGCCACATCTCCTATAAACATTAGGGATAAAGATTATGATTTTTCTCTTGATCTATCTCATATAGCTATTGTTGAGAAAACACCCTTTTGTGGTACTGAAAAAGAAAGTGCTGTTGAACACATGACTGAGTTATCTACTCTTAGTGGCGTGTTTTCTGATGATGTCAAGATGCGTACTTATTTTGTCGCTAAAATTTTTCCGTTCTCATTAAAGGATGATGCTAAAACTTGGTATAATAATTTGCCTCCTGGTTCTATTAAAAGTCCAACCGACTTGCGTGATGTTTTCTTTCGAAAATACTTTCCTGCTAGTGCTCAACATGCTGCTTTGCAGAGAATTTATAATTTTGACCAGGAAGATGGAGAGAAATTGCCTGAGGCTTGGGCGAGATTTTGCTCTCTTATTAGAGCTCAGCCTGACCATGATTTGGAAAAGCATGATTTACTTGATATATTTTATAGTGGACTAACTATTGAGTCTAGGGCATACCTGGATAGTTGTGCTGGTTGTGTTTTCAGGAAAAGAACTCCAGACGACGCTGAAGAATTATTGGCTAAAATAGGCCGGAATCATGATGATTGGTCTACACCTGAACCAACCCCGACACCGATAGTGAAGAAGAGGGGTATGATTAAATTGAATGATGAAGATATGAGGGAAGCCAAGAAGTCTCTTAAGGAGAAGGGTATTAAACCTGAAGATGTGAAGAATTTACCTCCTATAGAAGATATATGTGAGACAATTCCCCCTTCATCCATGATTGAGGTACACTCGCTTCAACACTTTACTAGGGAAGATATTCCGTATTCAAAATCTCCTGCTCAATGCTTAGATGAATTTGATAATTATATTGTTAAGCAAGAAAACTTTAATATGAGAGTAGAGAATCATTTAATGGAAAATTCCCGAGCTATTAGTGAATTGCATGATATTGTGGAGAGAACCTCCAATGATGTTAAGATACTTGTTAAACATTTTCAAATGGTTCAAACTCAAATTGATCAACTTACTAAAGTGCAAAATGACTTGTTGGGAAATAATTCTAAAGAAAAACATGCTTATGAAGTAACAACTAGAGGTGGTGTTTCTACCCAGGATCCTCTATATCCTGAAGGGCATCCCAAAAGAGTTGAACAAGATTCTCAACTAATTAAAACTAGTGCTCCATCTAAGAAAAAGAAAAAGAAACATAAGAATGTTGTAGAATCCTCTGAACCTGTTAATGATCCTAATAGTATTTCTATTTCTGATGCTGAAACTGAAAGTGGTAATGAACATGAGGAAGATAATGATAAGAATGATACTCCTGATAAAGAAGAGGTTGAAAAAGAACCTGAAAAGCATGATAAAAATAAAAAGTATACTAAAGAAGATTTTATTACAAAGAAACATGGTAATGAAAGAGAACCTTGGGTTCAAAAGCAAATGCCTTTTCCTGCTAAGAAACTAAAATCAAAGGAGGAGGAACATTATAATAAATTTTGTGATTGGATGAAACCTTTATTTTTGCAAATCCCTTTGACTGATGCTATTAAATTGCCTCCTTATTCAAAGTATATGAAAGATATTGTTACTAACAAAAGGAAAGTCCCCAATGAGGAAATTTCAACTATGCTTGCTAATTACTCCTTCAATGGTAAGATTCCAAAGAAGTTGGGCGACCCAGGTATACCGACTATTCCTTGTTCCATCAAGAATAATTATGTTAGAACTGCTCTATGTGATTTGGGAGCAGGTGTTAGTGTAATGCCTTTTTCTCTTTATAAGAGACTTGATTTAGATAAATTGATACCAACTGATATATCTTTGCAAATGGCTGATAAATCTACTGCTATTCCTGTTGGTTTATGTGAAAATGTTCCTGTTCAAGTTACTCAACATTGCTTGATATTAACTGACTTCGTTGTGTTGGAAATGCCTGAAGATGATAATATGTCCATTATTCTTGGAAGACCCTTTCTTAATACTGCAGGGGCTGTTATTGATTGCAATAAAGGCATGGTTACTTTCAATGTTGATGATAAGGAACACACTGTCTATTTTCCCAAGAGGATTGATAAAGTATGTGGAGTCAATACAATTTTTAATGTGAAAACTATCAAAGTGGGATCCATTGATTGTCCTATATATGAGCCTAAAGAAGAATATCAAACTCTTGTGATTGGATCCATATCAATTCAATATAAGGTAACATGATTGATTTGAGGTTTATTTCTTCTTATGTCATATAAAATTTATTTGGTAGCAAGACTTGATCAACCTTGTTAACAAGTATATTTTATTGCATAAAAGAGCTAAACAACACTTCTTTCTTTCTTTCTCCCTTCACCTATTTTACTTGCTGTAGCACTTTTGTTTTGCAATATGCTTTAGCTATTTAAGATTTTAGAAATCATTTTCCTGCGCAGTAATCATTAATTTAATACCCAGAAATGTGCATTTTTTGAAGTTCTCTAAAAATTACAAAAATTACACCGTTGGTCCTATTTTTCGACGAGGCATCTGGGAGCACCAGAGGATGACCTGTGGGGCACCAGGGGGTGCCACACCATAGGCCGGCGCGGCCAGCAAGGGGGCCGCGCCACCTTGTGGTGTGGGCCACCCCTTGCCCCACTACATCATCTCTTCCTCCCAGCATCTTCTCTCTCCCGAAAAAGCTCGTACCAAGTTTCTCTCACTCGCGTTTCTGCTCAAGAACTCGCGATTTTTCGATCTCCTTGCTCAGCCCAGATTTCTGTCTGAAATTTGGCACATTTACTCCTTGGTATGTGACTCCTTTGATTGTCCAATTAGAATTTCATTTGGTTGAGTATATCTTGAATATTTTGCTGCTGTAGATAACATGTTTAGTGAGCTTGCATGCTTGTTCTAAGTGGAAGAAATTAGTTTTGATGCATGTTTAGTACTCTAGCAAGTTCCTATAGTAGTTCCTTCAATTACACACCTTGAAATCAAATTTTATAATGATTGTTGAAAAATTTCAGAAAATGGAAGGGAGTGTGCACCAACTTAACCAAGAAGAGTTGGAGGTACAGCAAGTTATGAGAGTCCATCGTGAAGAGGGAGTATACCCCTCTTATTACCCATGCACGGACTTTATGCGGAATGCAGGAATCCTGCAAGATGTGCAAACACTAATTTCCAATGCAGGATTGGGAAATTTTGCTGTTGGTGAACCTCACCAATATGCTAAACTAACGGTGTCGGTTGTGCAGGATTTCGAATTTCACCGGTCTCGAACTGACCCCATGGTCCGGTATAAAATTTATAACAAAACTATTGACTTGCCTTTCAGTGATTTTTGCACAGCGATTAGAGTGCCGCAGTGGGGATCCTGCGAGAAGATCAGGGGAACACCGCGGGAGCTCTCAGATCTTTATACAAGGATTTGTAATGGGAGGAGCTTCTCCAATGATGGTGGTAAGATTAGTAGCATTCAACATCCAGCCATCCGCTACTTTGCCTATTTCATTACAAAGTGCGTTCTTGCGAGAAGGACTGGAGGTAAATTATCTGTCCAAGATTTGGCCTTCTTAGCTGCTGCTTTGCAACAGGATAGGACTTATAATTTGGGTGCTTTAATAGCTTGTAGACTTGCTACTAACCGTGAGAAAGGAGGAATTTGTGGAGGTCTTATTGCCTCTCGCTTATTAGCTATGCATGGTGTAGGTCCTCACCATTTAGATATTCCGCTTTCTATAGAGAAACTTGATGTTTTCTCCATGATCAGGCATGAGTTTATTTCAGATGCATCTAGTTTGAACAACCTGCATTATAGGATAACTTTGTATAAGAAAAGTTGGAGTATAACTAAGAAAATTGAAAAATTAGTACGCTTGCCTGCACCTGCTTTGTTTAACCTTGATGCCAGGGACGGGTGGTCGATCACAGAAAATGAGCTAAACGCATACATAGAAAGGGAAAGCCGTCGTGCAAGGGAAGATGTGGAGGAGGCCGAGGAGCATCCCGACTCTTCATCCGATGCAGCAAGCTCCTCATATCAACATCATGGGCATGTGGAACCTCCACGATATTCTTCTGCGCAGGGGCCCTATTACCACTCCATGTATGATCCACCGGCGTGGAACTCCGACCCTCGTTGGGAATGAACTCCACTTAGGCCAAAAGCCTAAGCTTGGGGGAGGTATACCGGCATCACTCATTCTTTGCATATTATGGTTGCTGGATACTTGTACATACTTGTTTAGTCTCTAGAGTGGTTTTCTAATGAGAGGGAGATGATATTTGGGGAAGTGCTGTCCAAAAACAGATTCTGGGCTGTTACCAAAAAATTCGTACGCACAGCCAGAACGTTATTTTGAGTTGCCAATTTTTGAGCATGTTCCCCAGGTTGTTATCTAACTTTCATTAGTTGAACACTTTTTGGTCTGAGCAATGGAAGATTTTTGTTATTTTCGATTTCTGTACTGCTGTCAGGATTTGGCAGATTTCTGTCATCCTGCTTTTCTGTGTTTCTGTTAGTTTGCATTCTTTTGTTTTCGCTTTGTTTCTTTCCTAAAACACAAAAAGACCAAAAATATTTCTGTTGTTTCTCTTCACCATTTGGTTATTTGGTTCCTTGCTCTTAGTTTGCTTTATTTGCTATCGTTGGTTTGCTATGAGAAAACCCAAAAAGATTTTGCTTTGTTTGCTTGTTTTCTTTCGTTCTTGTTTCTAATTCGAAAACACCAAAAATATTTGTTGTTCTTCTTTGGTTTGTAAAGTTCATCATGAGTTCAATGGTCTTCGGTGGCTGGAGCGTGGTTTTCATTTCATATTATCCAAGCTACACAAGTGAAAAGGCAATAATGACGATCTACGACAATCTGATTGTGGTGAGAGGCTGGTATGAACTCTATTTGCTTTCATTTTTGTACATATACTCATCCATATGAGCATGCTTAGTTGGTTCATGTGAGGTATATGTTATTTGAGAAAGTCTAGTAGCTCATGATCTCTCATGTTTAGTTCCAATTTATTAATATGAGTAGCATGTCATGGATGTTTGCTTGCATTGTTTTATTCATAAGTAAGTATGGCATTGTGGTATCCTCCTCTGAATAATTCATTTATATCGACTTGGCACATGCTCACGCATGCATATGACTGAACAAAAAGTCAATTAAGCCTCGATGATTTATATTGCTTCAGAGTTCTTGTATCACTTTTATGCCTCCGTTAATTTATTTTGCCGCAAGCATGATTATGACAGTTACTGCTCTCTTGATTTGTCGCTCCCTAATCTTTTGCTAGCCTTCACTTGTACTGAGCGGGATCGCCGCTCGTGCTTCCAAACACCTGAAAACCAAGTTGTTCCAAAAGTGTCCACCATAAATACCTATGCATGGCATTTCAAACCATTCCAAGTAAATTCTCATGCGCTACCTTTAAAACCTTCAAAATGCTTCTCAATTTGTGTTAATGTTTCATAGCTCATGAGGAAGTATGTGGTGTTTAGCTTTCAACCTTGTCATTTACTTTTGACGGACTCTCATATGGACTAGTGGCACATCCGCTTATCCAATAATTTTGCAAAAAGAGCTGGCAATGGGATTCCCAGTCCCAAATTAATTAACTAAAATAGACACTCCTCCATGGTTTGTGATTGTTGGACGGCACCCGAAGGATTCGGTTAGCCATGGCTTGTGTGAGCAAAGGTTGGGGGGAGTGTCATCATCATAATAAAACTTAAATAAAAAGGCACTCCTTCATGGTATGTGATTGTTGGCAGGCACCCGAGGATTCGGTTAGCCATGGTTTGTGAAAGAAAGGTTGGAAGGAGTGCCAACCAAAAATAAATAAAATGGGAGCCGCTCTTGTGAGTCCGGTTGATGAGGTAGTTAGTGTACCCATTACCATTCGTTGACAACAACAAACACCTCTCAAAATAATTTTACTCCTGCTTTACAAATGAAAAGCTCTAGCGCATGTTAATCCCTGCTTCCCTCTGCGAAGGGTCAATCTTTTACTTTTATGTTGTGTCTCCATTCTTTCTTTGAGCACTATCTTGAGAGCACAACTGTCATTCTTAGTATAATATGCTTGTCTCAAAATATGATTGATTGTGGTATAACTTTGATGCTTTTATCTTTGACAATCACTACTTCTAGTCTTTCTATGAACTCAAGAGGTGCCTCGGCATTTATGTTTTGCCGATCAAATACAGGCAAGCGAGATACCACTTTATCATATTCTCTTATGAACATTGCAATCCTGCTTATATACATGATTCATGGTGCTTATTATTAATTGTTGGTACCTCTTCATGATTGACATAGCTGTTGGATGATCTTATTTGCATGTATCTCATTATGAACTGCTTAAGTATTAGCCATAGCATGAGAATATATACATCATATGAGCAAATGTGTTCGTGAAAGTTCTTTTATCGCTCAGTTGTTAACTGAATTGCTTGAGGACAAGCAATAAGCTAAGCTTGGGGGAGTTGATACGTCCAAAACGTATCTACTTTCCCGAACACTTTTGCTATTGTTTTGCCTCTAATTTGTGTATTTTGGATACAACTAACACGGACTAACGCTGTTTTCAGCAGAACTGCTCTGGTGTCTCGTTTTTGTGCAGAAATCCAACTTTCGGGAAATCCTCAGAATTCTTGCAGAAGGCCCTATTTTTCCAAAATATTGACGGAGCCAGAAGGGCAAAGGAGGTGGAGGCCCGAGGGCCCCACACCACATGGCGGCGCGGCCCAGGGGGGCCCGCGCGGCCATGTGGTCTGGCCCCCTCGGCCGGCCTCCGACGCCCCCCTTCGGACTACTTATTGGTTTCGACCTGAAAACGCACGGAGAGAGGTCGAAGTCGCCAGAAACCCTCCAGAGAGCCGCCACATCGCGAAACTCCGTCGCGGGAGCCAGAAGTCTCCGTTCTGGCACTCCGCCGGGACGGGGAATTGGAGGAGATCTTCATCGCCATCACCGCCAACGCCTCTCCATCGACCAGCCATGTTTCCCCCATCCATGTGTGAGTAATTCCCCCGCTGTAGGCTGAAGGGGATGGTAGGGATTGGATGAGATTGGTCATGTAATAGTCATAAGATTGTTAGGGCATAGTGCCTAGTATCCGTAGATGTCACTTTTATGATATTGTTGCAACTTGTTATGCTTAATGCTTGTCACTAGGGCCCGAGTGCCATGATCTCAGATCTGAACATGTTATTGATTCATGAAGATATTCGTTGTTTATGATCTTACCTGCAAGTTGTATACACATGTCGCTGTCCGGAACCAATGGCCCCGAAGTGACAAGAATCGGGACAACCGGAGGGGATGGTAGTGATGTGAGGATCACATGTGTTCACGGAGTGTTAATGCTTTGCTCCGGTACTCTATTAAAAGGAGTACCTTAATATCCAGTAGTTTCCCTAGAGGCCCGGCTGCCACCGGCTGGTAGGACAGAAGATGTTGTGCAAGTTTCTCATTGCGAGCACGTACGACTAAATATGGAACACATGCCTATTGATTGATTAGTACTTGGATACCGTTTTATTATTATCTGCAAATGCCCATGCTTTGATTGTTACATGAGTTTCTCTCATCCATGCAACGCCCGTTAAATCCGTCCCTATGCCTACAGTATTTTAATCCTGCTGTTTACTATAATCACTAATGCTGTCTTTATTTCACCGCTGCTGTTATTTCACTATTTCCACTGCCATAAAACTGTTACTACTGATAAACTCTTGCAAGCAAGTCTGTTTCCAGGTGCAGCTGAATTGACAACTCCGCTGTTAAGGCTTACAAGTATTCTTTGTCTCCCCTTGTGTCGAATCAATAAATTGGGTAATACTTCCCTGCTGACTGATTATAGGGTCATCAAACCACTCTGTTTTTTTTCTTCGAGGGGTCATGTCGTGGCAGAGCAGAACCGTCGCAGTATTCTTCATCATGACACCTTGCCTTCTCAACTTCTCTGCACGATTTGACAGTTTTGGCACCACATCCTCGAAAACTGCTTAAGCATTAAATCTCTGCTATATCCCCTTTTATTTAGCCACTTCTTGCAGTTCCCTTCTTCATCCCCTTCGCACTAGCACTCCAAAAGCCCTCCTCTGCCACCATGTCTTCCTCTTCTTCCTCCTCTTCTTCGTCGAGCCTTTCCGTCCAATCCTCCCCCCTCCGGGAGCCGACGCCGGAGTGGGACCCGATGGAGGCCCACGCGGCCCACATTCGCCGCGCCATCGAGGACGGGGACGATCTAGCCATGACTTCTCCGTCTGGTCTGAGGACGACAAGTCCTCGACCGACGGGGAGAGCGACCTCCGTTTCCTCGCCGACGGGGAATCGGAGGAGGAGAGCGACGACGATCGCTTCTCCTGGGGCGATTTCACCTCCTCCGAGGAGGTGAAGGAGGAAGAAGAGGAGGAGGACGCACCTCCTCCGACGAGCCGCCGGCCAAGCGCTTCTGCCCTTGGCCGGGCAACCTCAGCGACTTCGACAACGACGACGCTGACGAGGAAGACGAGGACAACGAGGGCCCTGGCCGCGGCAGCGACGACGAGCCCGCCGAGAGTAGCGCCGACAGCGGCGGCGACGGCGATGACGAGGGCAGCGACGGCCCGTAGATAGGATCCTTAGAATAGGATCAGTAGTAGTAGATGGGGCAATGTATCCCCCTAGTTCTTCCTTTTGAGAGCAATCAGCTCTTTTATGTAAGAAATCTTATTATCAATGAAGAAATTCCCCAATTTGACTTTGCCGATTTCTTTCATATTGATTTAGCCGATTCTCCCTTATCTGACTTTGCCGATTGTCACCTTGGTCGATGCTCAATGAGCCGATGGCAATGCATCAGTTTTTCACAATAAATTGCAAGACAGGTCAATCCAGTTATCTCCTCAGATGGTAACTTGCAATCCTTGCTCAAATTCAGATCCCAAATTTCCAATCGAACAGGTCCAGCCCACAGCCTTGGGACCCTTAGATCTTGGACTTCAAATCATCCGATCGTGATGTTAGACCTGACGGCAAAACTCCTGAATTAACGCCTCCAGGAAAGCTTCTAGGACCGTAGCTGAAACAACTTGACGTTGAAGCTGATACATCTGCATAACAGGTACCATTTGCTCACAACTTTCCTTGTGATGCTCTGTTTCCTTAACAAACTGGCCCAGAGCCTATCAATGGTGATGGCCCCCTCTTCAAACTCCTCCCATCAATTCTGGTGGTTTTCTTCTGCAAGAACTCACCACCTTTCAATACGGTTGTGATGCAGAGACAGCCGATTTCAACACAATCGGCTCCCGAAAGCAAAGAATCTTCAGGGCCAGCTGCCCCCCGAGCCTTAGTTAAGGCGAGAATAGTAGTGAAAAAGGTGGCTGCCAAGAAAACTTTGAAGGGCAACAACCCTGTGCCGGCTCAAAAAGGGATACTGAAGATAATATCAGCGAGAACATGCAATCCAGCCGACGAAGCTCCAGCTTGGGCACCTCTGGGGACACCACCACATAAAACTAGCCAGATGTGTCACCATCGGCTTCCAAGAAAAGGTCAGCCCTCAACTCCCATCAAAACAAGATAGGAAAGCTTACGCACAAGGAGTCGATGCACCACGAGGGCTCGGCAGGACCAGCAAATCCCTTCTTTGAACCAAGAAGCTTCACATGCAATGGCTCTCTAACTCCTCCTGGCTCAATTCTTGTGCTTTGCTGCTCAGATCGGCCTGATCAAGTGGCAGCTTAAACTCTGTAATTCTAAAGTCGATGTCCGAGCATCGGCTGTGCTGAAATTTTTTGTATTTTCGATTTTTTATTAGCCGATCGATTCATGAATCGGCTTCCCCTGGGTACATACTTCGTGGCCTTGTACCTTCTCTGTGTGTATGCCCCCCGAGCCGAATCCTTCAAGTGATTGAAGATATCGGCTTTTCAGCCAATTCAAGCTTGTCTCGCAACTCACCATGCTAAATAGCACATCAGTGAACACGTGTGGTGCGAATAATTTTAGCCGATTGCTGGAATCGGCTTCCCTTGCAGTTGTCGATCCGACTATTTGCTGATAAATGTTGGCCATGGCTTATCCCCAGGACCAATTTCGATCTCTTCTAGTCCATCAGCTGCTGTAAACCCCAGCTTTCCATCGCCTGCTAAATCAATGATGAACACAGGCAGAAGGCATGTTGAGACTATTTGTGGCCGATTGCTAGAATCGGCCTCCTTTTCCATTGCAATGTTTAACGAGGGTTTACAACTTCTTGGTTCTCTGCTATAACGACGTGGCATGCTTGAAGTGAGATCCTTGTTTCTTATTTTTTGGGGCCGATCGCAGGGATCGGCCTCGCCACGTACGTCCATAGACTTGGATCTTGCTACTCTGTCAGGCCGGTGGATAAGACCAGCCTCACCCCATTTTTTGTAGCTTCGATGCGCTCACAGCCGTCCAGATTGATTCCAGAGAGCGGCTCTTGGTCATTTGCTTCCCAGATGTTCATGGCAGCCAAAGAGATATCGATCGAATCATCTGCATGAACAACCTCCACTTCATCTCCATCCCATTGTATGATACACTGATGCATTGTGGATGGAATGCAACAGTTAGCGTGGATCCAATCCCTTCCTAGCAGAACAGCATAAGTGCTCTTGCTGTCGACGATGAAGAAGGACGTAGGGATGGTCTTTCGGCCGACAGTTAAGTCCACGTTCAGCACACCCTTGGCTTCTGACGGTTGGCCGTTGAAATCGCTTAGCGTGACGTTGGTCTTGATCAGATCTTCAGTGGAACGTCCCAAACGTCGTAACATGGAGTACGGCATTATGTTGACTGCTGCTCCCGTGTCAACCAGCATCTTGCTGATAGGCTGCCCATTGATATAACCCTTCAGGTATAGGGCTTTCAGATGCCTGTTGACAAAGGATTAATTTGTCAATGCCTACAGATCGTAGACTAGGGTTTTGCTAGAAGTAGAGGGCAAGTAGATCTCGAAGGTTTTAGCCGAAAAGTACTCGACGATTATGAAAACTAGGGTTATGTTGACAGTAGATTCGATCCTTTCTTTGTCCCTCGACTCCCCCTTATATAGGAGGCGGAGCCGAGGGTTTCGTAGTACACAAGTTACAGAGTTCGGGAGGGTTTCGTACCCAACCCGTAAGATTACAAATCTCTATCTTTCCTAATACAAACTATCTTTCCTTAACACTAAATGGGCTTCCAAGTCTTCTTATTCTTCGAGTCCTGGGCTTTGAGTAAACCCCGGGTACCATCTTTGGCAGGCCCATTGGGGATGCCTATGTCAGTAGCCCCCGAGATTTTTCTTGAATCGAAGAATCAGGGAAAATCTCCAATTTTACTCATTACATAATCTTTCGATATGCAAACACTATTTTGTACAGGGATAACGGTAGTTGGGGCTAGTTCATCTGACGGATCAGGTACTAGTTAACTGCTCTAGTGGCAATCCGCAAAAACCTACTTCAAAATCACGTCCCTGGACATGATCTCGGGATACTGGTGTAAACTAGTGCCGCTTAAGGTCTTACCATTCTGTCGAGTCCCAGTTATATTTTATCGGGTACCTAACGCGTCCGTTAGGATTTTTCTTCGTATCTGTTGATACGGAAAATAGTAGCAATCCGCCGTCAGAGACGGTGCCACGCCGCTCAGAACGGATCTGGGGTCTTACCTTCGCAAAGTTTTGCGGCATTCAGAGATTTATTCGCGACTTTTAGCGCTCTGAGAATATTTTGTCGAGTGCTTTTCGGCTGTTGGAATAGCACATTTTATCGAGTCATATTTGATGACTTATTTTGTCTTCCCGATGGGAGTATATGTAGAGTTATCTGTGTAACTCGAAATATACTCACTTCTACTTCTTTCTTTTAATGAAAATTCATCGGGCACGCGAACAGCGTTCCCGATGGGAGTAGCCCCCGAGGCTACAGCCAAGGACTTGTGCTTGGGTGTAGGCTCCACAGATTAGTATCCTTTGCCGCTATATTTATAATCCTTCTCGATATTTTTCTATTTATCGGGTGCGCGACCAGCGCTCCCGATGGGAGTAGCCTGATACGTCTCCAACGTATCGATAATTTCTTATGTTCCATGCTACTTTATTGATGATACCTACATGTTTTATGCACATTATATGTCATATTTATGCATTTTCTGGAACTAACCTATTAACGAGATGCCGAAGAGCCAGCTGTGTTTTCTGCTGTTTTTGGTTTCAGAAATCCTAGTAAGGAAATATTCTCGGAATTGGACGAAATCTTCGCCAGGGTCCTATTTTTGCACGGAGCTTCCAAGACCGAAGAGATAATGAAGTGGGGCGACGAGCGCCGCCACCATAGGGTCGCGCGGCCAGAGGGGCCCGCGCCGCCCTATGGTGTGGGCCCTCGTCAGCCCCCGACCTACCCTTCCGCCTACTTAAAGCCTCCGTCGCGAAACCCCCACCGAGAGCCACGATACGGAAAACCTTCCGAGAGACGCCGCCGCGAATCCCATCTCGGGGGATTCAGGAGATCGCCTCCGGCACCTGCCGAGGGGATTCATCTCCCGGAGGACTCTTCATCGCCATGATCGCCTCCGGAGTGATGAGTGAGTAGTTCACCCCTGGACTATGGGTCCATAGCAGTAGCTAGATGGTCGTCTTCTCCTTGTTGTGCTTCATTGTTGGATCTTGTGAGCTGCCTAACATGATCAAGATCATCTATCTGTAATACTATATGTTGTGTTTGTCGGGATCCGATGGATAGAGAATACTATGTTATGGTGATTATCAATCTATTGTTTATGTGTTGTTTATGATCTTGCATGCTCTCTGTTATTAGTAGAGGCTCTGGCCAAGTTTGTACTCTTAACTCCAAGAGGGAGTATTTATGCTCGATAGTGGGTTCATGCCTTCATTGACACCTGGGACAGTGACAGAAAGTTCTAAGGTTGTGATGTGCTGTTGCCACTAGGGATAAAACATTGATTCTATGTCTAAGGATGTAGTTGTCGATTACATTACGCACCATACTTAATGCAATTGTCTGTTGCTTAGCAACTTAATACTGAATGGGGTTCGGATGATAACCTGAAGGTGGACTTTTTAGGCATAGATGCAGTTGGATGGCGGTCTATGTACTTTGTCGTAATGCCCGGATTAAATCTCACTATATTTATCATATCATGTATATGCATTGTTATGCCCTTCTCTATTTGTCAATTGCCCGACTGTAATTTGTTCACCCAACATGCTTTTATCTTATGGGAGAGACACCTCTAGTGAACTGTGGACCCCGGTCCTATTCTTTACATCGCATACAATCTACTGCAATACTTGTTTTACTGTTTTCTTGCAAACAATCATCTTCCACACAATACGGTTAATCCTTTGTTACAGCAAGCCGGTGAGATTGACAACCTCACTGTTTCGTTGGGGCAAAGTACTTGGGTTGTGTTGTGCAGGTTCCACGTTGGCGCCGGAATCCCTGTTGTTGCGCCGCATCACATTTCGCCACCATCAACCTTCAACGTGCTTCTTGGCTCCTACTGGTTCGATTAAACCTTGGTTTCTTTCTGAGGGAAAACTTGCCGCTGTGCGCATCATACCTTCCTCTTGGGGTTCCCAACGGACGTGTACATCTACGCGCATCAAGCACTTTTTCGGCGCCGTTGCCGGGAGATCAAGACACGCTGCAAGGGAGTCTCCACTTCTCAATCTCTTTACTTTGTTTTTGTCTTGCTATATTTTATTTACTACTTTGTTTGCTGCACCTAAACAAAACACAAAAAAATTAGTTGCTAGTTTTACTTTATTTACTATCTTGCTCTCTATATCGAAAACACACAAAAAAATTAGTTACTTGCATTTACTTTATCTAGTTTGTTTTATTTACCGTTGCTAAAATGAATACTCCTGAAAATACTAAGTTGTGTGACTTCACAAATGCAAATAATAATGATTTCCTATGCACACCTATTGCTCCACCTGCTACTACAGCAGAATTCTTTGAAATTAAACCTGCTTTACTGAACTTGGTTATGAGAGATCAATTTTCTAGTGTTAGTTCTGATGATGCTGCTGCCCATCTTAATAATTTTGTTGAACTTTGTGAAATGCAAAAGTATAAGGATGTAGATGGTGATATTATTAAATTGAAAGTGTTTCCTTTCTCATTAAGAGGAAGAGCTAAATATTGGTTGCTATCTTTGCCTAAGAATAGTATTGATTCATGGACTAAATGCAAGGATGCTTTTATTGGTAGATATTATCCTCCCGCTAAAATTATATCTTTGAGAAGTAGCATAATGAATTTTAAGCAATTAGATACTGAACATGTTGCTCAAGCATGGGAGAGAATGAAAACTTTGGTAAAGAATTGCCCAACCCATGGACTGACTACTTGGATGATCATCCAAACCTTCTATGCAGGACTAAATTTTTCTTCGTGGAATTTATTGGATTCAGCTGCTGGAGGTACCTTTATGTCCATCACATTGGGGGCGGCTACAAAACTTCTTGATGATATGATGATAAATTACTCTGAATGGCACACGGAAAGAGCTCCACAAGGTAAGAAGGTAAATTCTGTTGAAGAAACCTCTTCCTTGAGTGATAAGATTGATGTGATTATGTCTATGCTTGTGAATGGTAGATCTAATGTTGATCCAAATAATGTTCCTTTAGCTTCATTGGTTGCTCAAGAAGAAAATGTTGATGTGAATTTCATTAAAAATAATAATTTCAACAACAATGCTTATAGGAACAACTATGGTAATACTTATGGTAGATATGAGGAAAGGATGCTAGAAATTGAAAGATCCACTAAAAACTTTATGCAATCGCAATATGAGCAAAATCAATTGTTTACTAAAACTATGAATGAACAATCTACCTTGTTGAAAAATATAGGAAATCAACTTGAAAACTTGAATAGGGAGATTTCTGGTCTGCAAACTAAAATTTCAAATGCTGAAACCCGAATCTCATACATGTCCGCATCACAATCCTCTTTAATTAATAAAATGGCTGCTAAACCTGATGATATTGATAATAAGATTACTACTACAGCAAATTCCATCCAAGTTAGAATTAATGAGAATATAAGATTAATGGCTGAACTGCGTGCTAGGTGGGATAGAGAAGAAAATGAAAAACTAGCTAAAGAGAATAATGTAGCTAAAGTTTGGACTATTACCACCACTAGTAATGCTAATTCTTCACATGTTGCTGCACCTCCTACTATCAATGGTAAAATAATTGGTGTTGGCAATGTTTCTACTCCTAGTGCAAAGCGAACAAAACTGCCTGAAATTGCTAAAACTGCTGAAACTGCTTGTGATAAAACTGCTGAAATTTTTTCCAACCTTGGGAACAATGATCCCATTGCTGTAGCTCATAATGATTTAGATTTTGATGATTGTCACATCTCTGAAGTTATAAAGTTCTTACAAAAACTTGCTAAAAGTCCTAATGCTAGTGCTATAAATTTAGCCTTTACAAAACATATTACAAATGCTCTCATAAAAGCTAGAGAAGAGAAACTAAAACTTGAAACTTCTATTCCTAGAAAGTTAGAAGATGGTTGGGAGCACATCATTAAAATGAAATTCAATGACTTTGAATGTAATGCTTTATGTGATCTTGGTGCAAGTATTTCTGTTATGCCTAAAAAGATTTATGATATGCTTGACTTGCCACCATTGAAGAATTGTTATTTGGATGTTAATCTTGCCGATAATGTTAAAAAGAAACCTTTGGGGAGGATTGATAATGTGCACATTACGGTTAACAATAACCTTGTCCCCGTTGATTTTGTTGTCTTGGATATCGAATGCAATGCATCTTGTCCTATTGTATTGGGAAGACCTTTTCTTCGAACCGTTGGTGCTGTTATTGATATGAGAGAAGGTAATATTAAATATCAATTTCCTCTCAAGAAAGGTATGGAACACTTCCCTAGAAAGAGAATGAAGTTGCCTTTTGATTCTATTATTAGAACAAGTTATGATGTTGATGCTTCTACTCTTGATGTTACTTGATTTGCACTTTCTGCGCCTAGCTGAAAGGCGTTAAAAAAAGCGCTTATGGGAGACAACCCATGTTTTTACTACAGTACTTTGTTTTATATTTGAGTCTTGGAAGTTGTTTACTACTGTAGCAACCTCTCCTTATCATGTTTTTGTGCCAAGTAAAGTTTCTATGTCAAAGTTGATGTTATATTTGGGATCGCTGCGCAGAAACAGCATTGCTGTCTGTCACGAATCTGGGCACAGGCCTCTGTAGAAAATTCGAAAAAATCTGCCAATTTACGAGCGTGATCCTCAGATATGTACGCAACTTTCATTAGTTTTGAGTTTTTCCATTTGAGCAAGTCTGGTGCCAGCTTTAAATTCGTCTTTACGGACTGTTCTGTTTTTGACAGATTCTGCCTTTTATTTCGCATTGCCTCTTTTGCTATGTTGGATTCATTTCTTTGATCCATTAATGTCCAGTAGCTTTATGCAATGTCCAGAAGTGTAAAGAATGTTTGTGTCACCTCTGAATGTGTGAATTATTAATTGTGCACTAACCCTCTAATGAGTTTGCTTGAAGTTTGGTGTGAAGGAAGTTTTCAAGGGTCAAGAGAGGAGTATGATATACTATGATCAAGAGGAGTGAAAGCTCTAAGCTTGGGGATGCCCCGTGGTTCATCCCTGCATATTTTAAGAAGACTCAAGCGTCTAAGCTTGGGGATGCCCAAGGCATCCCCTTCTTCATCGACAACATCATCAGGTTCCTCCCCTGAAACTATATTTTTATTCAATCACATCTTGTGTTCTTTACTTGGAGCGTCGGTTTGTTTTTGTTTTTGTTTTTGTTTGAATAAAATGGATCCTAGCATTCACTTTGTGGGAGAGAGACACGCTCCGCTGTTGCATATGGACAAATATGTCCTTAGGCTTTACTCATAATGTTCATGGCGAAGTTTCTTCTTCGTTAAATTGTTATATGGTTGGAATTGGAAAATGCTACGTGTAGTAATTCTAAAATGTCTTGGATAATGTGATACTTGGCAATTGTTGTGCTCATGTTTAAGCTCTTGCATCATATGCTTTGTACCCATTAATAAAGAAATACATAGAGCTTGCTAAAATTTGATTTGCATATTTGGTGTCTCTAAGGTCTAGATAATTTCTAGTATTGAGTTTTGAACAACAAGGAAGACGGTGTAGAGTCTTATAATGTTTACAATATGTATTTTATGTGAGTTTTGCTGCACCGGTTCATCCTTGAGTTTGCTTCAAATAACCTTGCTAGCCTAAACCTTGTATCGAGAGGGAATACTTCTCATGCATCCAAAATCCTTGAGCCAACCACTATGCCATTTGTGTCCACCATACCTACCTACTACATGGTATTTCTCCGCCATTCCAAAGTAAATTGCTTGAGTGCTACCTTTAAAATTCCATCATTCACCTTTGCAATATATAGCTCATGGGACAAAATAGCCTTAAAAACTATCGTAGTATTGAATATGTACTTATGCACTTTATCTTTTATTAAGTTGCTTGTTGTGCGATAACCATGCTTCTGGGGAACGCCATCAACTATTCTTTGTTGAATATCATGTGAGTTTCTATGCATGTCCGTCTTGTCTGAAGGATCTATCACCTTAGTGGTTGGAGCATGCAAAATTGTTAGAGAAGAACATTGGGCCGCTAATTAAAGCCATGAATCATGGTTGAAGTTTCAGTTTTGGACATATATCCTCAATCTCATATGAGAATAATAATTGTTGCTACATGCTTATGCATTTAAGAGGAGTCCATTATCTGTTGTCCATGTTGTCCCGGTATGGATGTCTAAGTTGAGAATAATCAAAAGCGAGAAATCCAAAATGCGAGCATTCTCCTTAGACCTTTGTACATGCGGCATGGAGGTACCCCTTTGTGACACTTGGTTGAAACATGGCATGCAAAGATCCGGTAGTCCAAGCTAAGTAGGACGAGGTGCGGACACTATTAGTATACTATGCATGAGGCTTGCAACTTGTAAGATATAATTTACATAACTCATATGCTTTATTACTACCGTTGACAAAATTGTTTCATGTTTTCAAAATAAAAGCTCTAGCACAAATACAGCAATCGATGCTTTCCTCTTTGAAGGACCTTTCTTTTACTTTTATTGTTGAGTCAGTTTACCTATCTTCCTCCACCTTAAGAAGCAAACACTTGTGTGAACTGTGCATTGATTCCTACATACTTGCATATTGCACTTGTTATATTACTTTATGTTGACAATATCCATGAGATATACATGTTATAAGTTGAAAGCAACCGCTGAAACTAAATCTTCCTTTGTGTTGCTTCAATACCTTTACTTTGATTTATTGCTTTATGAGTTAACTCTTATGCAAGACTTATTGATGCTTGTCTTGAAGTACTATTCATGAAAAGTCTTTGTCATATGATTCACTTGTTTACTCATGTCATTACCTTTGTTTTGATCGCTGCATTCATTACATATGTTTACAAATAGTATGATCAAGATTATGATGGCATGTCACTTCAGAAATTATCTTTGTTATCGTTTTACCTGCTCGGGACGAGCAGAACTAAGCTTGGGGATGCTGATACGTCTCCAACGTATCGATAATTTCTTATGTTCCATGCTACTTTATTGATGATACCTACATGTTTTATGCACATTATATGTCATATTTATGCATTTTCTGGAACTAACCTATTAACAAGATGCCGAAGAGCCAGTTGCTGTTTTCTGCTGTTTTTGGTTTCAGAAATCCTAGTAAGGAAATATTCTCGGAATTGGACGAAATCTTCGCCCAAGGTCCTATTTTTGCACGGAGCTTCAGAAGACCGAAGAGATAACGAAGTGGGCGACGAGGCGCCGCCACCATAGGGCTGTGCGGCCGAGAGGGGGCCCGCGCCGCCTATGGTGTGGCCCTCGTCAGCCCCCGACCTACCCTTCCGCCTACTTAAAGCCTCCGTCGCGAAAACCCCAGTGCGAGAGCCACGATACGGAAAACCTTCGAGACGCCTCCGCCGCGAATCCCATCTCGGGGATTCAGGAGATCGCCTCCGGCACCCTGCCGGAGAGGGGATTCATCTCCGGAGGACTCTTCATCGCCATGATCGCCTCCGGAGTGATGAGTGAGTAGTTCACCCCTGGACCATGGGTCCATAGCAGTAGCTAGATGGTCGTCTTCTCCTTGTTGTGCTTCATTGTTGGATCTTGTGAGCTGCCTAACATGATCAAGATCATCTATCTGTAATACTATATGTTGTGTTTGTCGGGATCCGATGGATAGAGAATACTATGTTATGGTGATTATCAATCTATTGTTTATGTGTTGTTTATGATCTTGCATGCTCTCCGTTATTAGTAGAGGCTCTGGCCAAGTTTTTGCTCTTAACTCCAAGAGGGAGTATTTATGCTCGATAGTGGGTTCATGCCTTCATTGACACCTGGGACAGTGACAGAAAGTTCTAAGGTTGTGATGTGCTGTTGCCACTAGGGATAAAACATTGATGCTATGTCTAAGGATGTAGTTGTTGATTACATTACGCACCATACTTAATGCAATTGTCTGTTGCTTAGCAACTTAATACTGAATGGGTTCGGATGATAACCTGAAGGTGGACTTTTTAGGCATAGATGCAGTTGGATGGCGGTCTATGTACTTTGTCGTAATGCCCAGATTAAATCTCACTATATTTATCATATCATGTATATGCATTGTTATGCCCTTCTCTATTTGTCAATTGCCCGATTGTAATTTGTTCACCCAACATGCTTTTATCTTATGGGAGAGACACCTCTAGTGAACTGTGGACCCCGGTCCTATTCTTTACATCGCATACAATCTACTGCAATACTTGTTTTACTGTTTTCTTGCAAACAATCATCTTCCACACAATACGGTTAATCCTTTGTTACAGCAAGCCGGTGAGATTGACAACCTCATGTTTCGTTGGGGCAAAGTACCAGGTTGTGTTGTGCAGGTTCCACGTTGGCGCGGAATCCCGTTTTTGCGCCGCATCACATTTCGCCACCATCAACCTTCAACGTGCTTCTTGGCTCTTTGGTTCGATTAAACCTTGGTTTCTTTATGAGGGAAAACTTGCTGCTGTGCGCATCATACCTTCCTCTTGGGGTTCCCAACGGACGTGTACATCTACGCGCATCAGTAGCCCCCGAGGCTATGAACAAATGCTTGCATTTGGTCATAGGCTCTCGTCAATTCTATCTTGTCATACTCGAAATTTTCTCTTTTCCAGAGTAGCCCCCGAGCGTTTGGGCAAAAACTTGTATTTGATCAAAGGCTCCCGAAATAATCTTGCGTTGTCGATAAACTCTCCAAGCTTCATAGTCGAGCTTTTCTTTTACCTTGATGACGTCGTTGCTGATGATAACCACGATTTCTGTTTTGGAAATATGCGATAACCGCTTCTCTCACTGCCTTGTGGGTCCTAAGTAACCATTATCTTGACACGTCGTTCTAGTGGGGGACACACGTCCTCCGCTTTTTCTGGCGCACGTACCGTAACTTCTCAATGTTAAAATACTGTTTTACCCTCGTCTCCACGTGGTTATCATCTGCCGCATACTTTTCCATCCAACGGTCCGCCGCTTCACCGCACCTCTATATAAGATCTTCTTCTTCTTCCTCGAGCACTTCCGCTCGCGCCGTTCCCCTGCTTCTACCTGCAAAACTTCCTCCTGCGCCCCACAACTCTCAGAGCTCATCTCTTCCCAGCTGCATTCCTCCGCCATTGTTGATGCCACCGCGTCGCTTGACCAGGCACACCACGCCGGAATCATCAATGGCTGCCGCGGATCTAGGAACCGCGGAGTGGGAAAGGTCCAAGATCACCAACCAGGACATCAATCTCCTGAAGAAGCTGGGGATTAGCAAGAAACCCAAGGCGGTGTGCTTCCCTAGTGAAGAGAGCTACCCATCCCCTCCAATGGGGTATCGGGTAAGTTTCGTCGATCATCTCATCCGCGGTCTTTCCGCCCCCATTCATCCTTTTCTTCGAGGATTGCTTTTTGTTTACGGTCTCCAACTTCACCATCTCACGCCCAACTCAATCCTTCATATTTCCATCTTCATCACCCTCTGCGAAGCCTTCCTTGGTGTCCAGCCTAACTGGGCATTATGGAAGCGCATTTTCTTCTGTCGCCGTAATGGCTCTTCCAATGTCGCCTATAATATAGGCGGCGTTGTTATTTCCGTTCGCTCCTCAGTCAATTACTTCGACGTCAAACTCCCTGACTCCGTTCAAGGATGGCGCAAGAAGTGGTTGTATATTCGGGAAGAAAACCATGGATGCGCTGAAGACAATATCCCTCCTTTTGATGGTGCCGAGAAAATCCTTCGCCGCCGTTCTTGGGATGCAGAGGCTACCGAGGAAGAAAGAACTTCGACAGAGGCCTTGATGACTCGCATCCATGAGTTGCAAAATACTCGTGGAAAAGAATTATCAGGCATCCAAATTACGGCGTATTTCCTTAGAACTAGAGTGCAGCCTCTTCAGGCTCGCAAAAACCCTCTCTGGAATTATGCTGGCGATGAAGACACAGATCGTTTGTCGACGAATCTGGAAGTCAAGGATTTGGAAAGGCTTGTCCGAAAAATCTCCTCTCTCAACAAAAAAGATCCTATCCCTTCCTCTTGTCGTGTAAAACCATACAGCGCCACCAATGCGCTTCCTAAGGTAAACATTGTCGCTTAATTTGTTATTGCCTTGTTATTTTTGTTGTTACTCCTTTTTTGACATCTTCCCTTATTTTTATATAGAACCATCCAAGTCTTGTTTCGCTTCCTCCCCTTCCTGAAGGTGGAGAAGTCGAAGAAAGGGCCGTTATCCCGACGATAACGAAGATGCCCCCTCTTTTGTAAATGAACCCGCAGATTCTCGAAAATCTGCGGGATCTGATGAAAAGGAGGGTGCCTCTGAAGCCACTGCATCGGCACAATCTCCTCCTCCTGCTGTTTCTCCGAAGAACAAAAGGAAAAGGAATGATGTCGAAGATTCCGGCACCTCCAAGCCCGAAGAAGCTGTTCCTTCACGCCAGAAGGCAGCTTATGATCCATATCTCGAGACCCTCATCAGTTCGTAAGTTCCCCTTCTTTTTTTTTCACTTGAAGATTTTTGTCTATCTTGCTTTTTATATTGCCGACATTTAATCGTAGTGATGATGAGGAAGTAGTACCAGCTTCCGATGTGGCGGCTCGAACGAGCACGTCACATACTCTAGTCGCCTCGGAGACGCCAGTTGAAGGAGAGGAAACTTCGCCTCCTCAACAAAACGTCGGCGCTGCTACTCCTCCTTCAAGCCCCCTTGTCCCTTCACCAAAAAGGGCAAGGATTGACACAATCCCGGAGCCTACTCTCCAATTGAGTAGCTCCTCTAGCCCTCTCTTGGATGATGTAAGTTCTTAATTTGCTTGTCATTATCTATATTTCCTTCGTTTGCTTCTGCATGCCATCATTTTTCCCATACCGACATTTTCTTTCTTTGTCCTTCCTTGATAGCCTATGATCAAAGAGCTTCTTCGCATCGGTGCCCAATTCGTTGGGTACCGTGATTACGCCAGTAAAACTGAAGGTAGTGCCTGGCTGCTTCTTTTTGCTTCTGCTTCCTTACTCCTTTGTTGTCGACATTTTTATCTAATCTTAACTTTCTTTGCAGAAAAACTGGCAGAAGCCAACGAGCGTGCTAATACACTTGCTCAAAAATTAGAGCAATGTGAAGAGGCTCGTAAGAAGGCCGAGTCAGATGTCGTTCAAGCTAGGCGAGAAGCTGACAAAGCCAAGGCCGATGCTGCTGGTGTCGAAGATCTTCGGAAACGTCTGCATGATGCCGAGACTTCGTTAAGCGAGCACATAACTGCACAATCTGCTCGTGAAGAAGCGATCACTAAACGTCTAAGGACGCAAAATCGTCGCTTTGTCAGTAAGTATCTGAACCACTTCATATCCTTTGGATTTTTCTTTTCTGCACTCATTTGTTGATCGGATTTTTTTTATTTTGACAGATAAGACCTCTCAAGAATTTGAACTTGAAGATCCCGACAATGATCCTCTTCTTGACGCCGTTTCGTTCCTTGAATTTCATGGGACAGAAGCGCGTGAGGGCATTGATGAAGCCAGGACAGGGCTGTCGCGGCTCTTCCCCTATTTCTTCCCGAAGAAAGAGGAACCCGCAACTTTCCTTGCTCTTGCCAAGTGCTTTAATCCTCCCGAAGATCTTGGGCTGAAGATGCGCCATGAAAATATGAAGGTTGCCGTTGAAAGCACTGTTGCCTTGGTTGCTGATAGTCAACAAACCATTGACTGGGCGAAAGTGGGCAACACGGAGCAGATAGAGCAAGCAAAATGGCGATCATTGATCAAGGCGGCAAAGCTGAATACGAAGAAAATCCTGGCCTATCTCGGGATCAAGCCATCTTCAACTCCTAGCTCGTCAAGGCCGGAGGTCTAATTGAATGCCTTTGCTTTTTCTATATTTTGCTTTCTTTATTTCTTTTGCTGTTGTCGCCATTCTAGCCTTGGCGACAATTACCCTGTTAGTCCCTTTGGAGAACTTCTTTTGTAATGTCCGTGTAAACTTTCTAGAAATCAATGAAATTCCTCTTGGTACTATCATTGATCCTGGGATTTTCTTTTCCAGTTAATATTTGATAATTATTCGACCAACCCTTGCTCTCCCGATGCTGCGCCTGCGTCTTCCTTCTCGAAGAAAATACTAGTCGATGATAATCTCCTTGAAGGTTCTTCAAGCAAACCTTTGTCGGAAGATTTACAAGAACTTCGACAACAACTTCAATCCATGAAGAAACAAACTCTGGCAATGATGGAACAATCTCGGAAAGCGTCTGAACAAGAGAAACTTGCTCTTCAACAAGCCAAAGAGGCTATGGTTGCCAAGGATACTGCTGTATTGGAAGCAAAAGGAGCTACTACCCGAGAAAATAGCATGCTCGAGCTAATGTTGGAAGCTAGCACGGATATGTTAGGTATGTTTTTCCAACCTCACAATGCCTCCTCTTTATTTTGCTGTGCCTTCTTCCAAGTTTCTTGCCTTGTTGCCTAATAGGCTCGGTTCTTGATGCTGCCGCCGAAGATCGAAGAGTGAACGAGAGAACGAATCTTCTTGTCAACCTTTCCCTTAACCATGGCTGTTTATTTTGGGCCACTCCTGAACGAACCCAGCAGATTGTCAGGTTCCAAGATCGTGCTTGCCAAGTGCGCGAATTTCTCAATTTTTGCACGACAACATTAACCCTTGTTTTCAAGACTTTGTTTCCTCGAAATGAGGTTCCTACAACTCTTCCTGAATTGCTGGAGACCTTCAGAGATGCTCCTCGTATTCATAATTTTGTGCGAGCTCAATTGACTGCTGGAGCAAGATTCGCCATGATTATGATAAATATTTGCCATCCAAAATTAGACCTGACGAAGATTGTCGTTGATTGCCTGGCGAAAAAATCGCGGCGGAAGAATGATATTGACACAATCAATGAAATGGTGACTCCTGTGGCCGAGTCGATGATAGATGAGCTTCTTCGGATGGACTCAGAATTCTTCGTCAAGGGATCTTATGCTGAGCATAAAACAACCAGAGGCTTGTCAATAGATAGTATTTTAGGTTTTGACTGATTTGTTCCATATTGCAAAACCTTGTCAAAGAAATTTGTTGTATATTGCAAAGTGCTCTATATTGTTGGAGCCCCCGAGCCTTTTGGCTAGAATTTGTACTGTTTTTTCCCTTTCGAAGATTTCTCCTTCTGTTGTAATAAGACATCTTGATGGACTGCAAGCCCTCGAGTATCTTAGTGTCGGAGTTCTATATTTTTGTTGCAAGGTTCTTGGACCAAAGCAATGAGATTTTTGACGTGTATACTATATTTAAAATTACTAGCTTCCGATTTATGTATTTGGCGAGGTATTATTGTACCAAGGCGAAATATTTCGGTAAGTCTAGTTTGTCTATATTGTACGTATTTTGAGACTTGAAGGTGTGGAGCCCCCAAGTGTGTCGACGAATAAGAAGTATATCTCTACTATTTTTATTATATTGCAGCACCGCGAGCCCGCCTCATTAAAAACCTTTCCCGGCCCCACTCGGTGCCCCGAAAAAGGAAAAGAGTGCGTCTGAAAACTCGCGGGTGTTTCAGTACATTGTATGTTTACAGAGGAGACTATATTTCGGCATCTAAGCGTAAAAACGCCTGAGCTGCGCTACGTTCCAAGGATTTGGCTCGGCAATCCCCGTCTTCTTGTCCTTGATTCTGTATGCTCCTCCTTCGATTACTTCTGTGACGATGTAGGGTCCAAGCCATGGTGACTCTAGTTTTTCATGGCTTTTTTGATTGAGTCGCAAAACCAAATCGCCAACTTGGAAGGATCTTGGCCGCAATCGTCGACTGTGGTAATTTTTCAGGTCCTGTTGGTATTTGGCGACTCGTGACAGGACTTCGTCTCGAGCTTCGTCAAGTGCATCGACGTCATCCTCCAAAGCTTTTCTCGAGGTTTCTTCATCATATTCTGTGACTCTTGGAGAATCATGCTCTATTTCTATCGGCAGGACTGCTTCGGCTCCATGGACCAGAAAAACGGCGTTTCCTGCGTCGCCGTATTTGGTGTTGTTCGAATACTCCACAACACACTTGGCAACTCCTCCGGCCAAGTATGCCGAGCTTTTTCCAAGGGTCCCAACAAACGCTTCTTGATACCGTTGCAGATGATGCCATTAGCTTTCTCGACTTGACCATTGGTCTGTGGATGTGCGACAGACGCAAAACTCAATTTGATGCCTACTTCTGCGCAATATGCCTTGAACTCCTTGGATGTAAAATTACTGCCGTTGTCTGTGACAATGCTATGAGGGACTCCAAATCTAAAGACGATGCTTTTCACGAACTTAATCGCCGACGCGCCGTCCGGTGAATTTATCGGCTTTGCTTCTATCCACTTTGTGAATTTGTCGACAGCGACAAGCATATACTCATAGCCTCCTGGCGAAGCTTTGTGTAGTTTTCCCACCATGTCGAGGCCCCATTGAGCAAAGGGCCAAGACAGTGGGATTGGCATAAGTTCTGCTGCGGGAGAGTGAGGTTTGGCGGCAAACCTTTGGCACGCGTCGCAAGTTCTCACTATTTCCTTCGCGTCCTCGATTGCTGTTAACCAATAAAATCCTGCTCTGAAAACTTTAGCCGCGATAGCTCGGCTGCTCGCGTGGTGCCCGCATATTCCTTCGTGCACATCTTTCAGGATGATTCTTCCTTCTTCGGGTGTAACACATCTCTGTAGCACGCCCGAAATGCTTCGTTTGTACAACTCCCCTTTTACCACAGTAAAAGCTTTTGATCTCCTAATTATTCGCCTTGCTTCAACTGGGTCGTCGGGTATTGTTTTCCTTAGGATGTATGATATATAAGCCTGCATCCATGGAGTTTGCACCATCATGACTAGCTCCTGCTCCTCTTCTTCTTCTACTGGGTCTTTGGTGGTACTCGAGGATTTCTCTTTTTTCTCCTTCTTTATTTTCTGGCTTTGTTGATCTCTCGCTTATTTCTTCCCAAAACACGCCTGGAGGAATCGCGAGACACTGTGACCCGACGTTTGCAAGAACATCGGCTTCATCGTTACTTGCCTGCTGATGTGGTTTACCTCGCATCCATCAAACAATTTCTCCAGCTCATTGTACACCTCTTTATATGCTATCATACTTTCGTTGACTGCATCACATTGGTTCATAACTTTGTGCCACCAATTGCGAGTCGCCGAAGATTTTCAATCGGGTTGCACCACAAGCTTTCGCCATCTTCATCCCGTGTATGAGAGCTTCATATTCTGCTTCGTTGTTAGACGCATTTGGAAACGTCATCCTTAAGACATATTTCAACTTGTCGCCTTCAGGTGATACCAATATCACGCCTGCTCCAGCACCTTCCAACCTTTTGGACCCGTCGAAGTTCATGGTCCAAGTTCTCGATAAATCTGGAGGCCCCGTGTTTTGTAGCTCCATCCACTCTGCAATGAAATCTGGTAAAACCTGTGATTTTATTGCCTTTCTTTTTTCATACGTGATGTCCCGAGGGGAAAGTTCTATTCCCCAAAGGGAGACACGACCCGTAGCTTCTGGATTGTTCAATATATTTGACAAGGGAGCTTCATTGACCACTATTATCGGGTGCGCCGAAAAATAGTGTCGCAATTTTCTTGCTGTCGTGAATACTCCATACGCCAGTTTTGATATTGCGGGTACCGCTGTTTTGAAGGCGACAGTACTTCGCTGATGAAATATACTGGCCTCTGAACTCCATGAAGCTTGCCTTCTTCTTCTCTCTCGACTACTAGGGCTGTGCTGACCACCTGAGGTGTGGCTGCAATGTATAAAGGAGAGGTTCTTTCTCTTTAGGCGCCACCAAGATTGGTGGTGTCGAAATTGTCCGCTTGAGGTTCTCGAAAGCCCTATCTGCTTCCTCGTTCCATTGAAATTTTTCCCCCTGTTTGATCAATAGCGGCAATGCCTTTTCTCCTAGCCTGGCGACGAATCTGCTTAAAGCTGCGACTCGCCCCGTTAGCTGTTGTATTTCTTTCAACTTTGTTGGCTTTCTCATAGTAACAATGGCCTGGATTTTTTCGGGATTAGCTTCAATCCCCCTTGCTGATACTAAAAACCCGAGAAGTTCTCCTGCAGGAACTCCAAAAGAGCACTTTGTCGGGTTCAGCTTGAGGCAGAATTTGTCGAGGTTGTCGAAGGTTTCCTTCAAATCTTCGATCAGAGTCGACCCCTTCTTTGATGTTATCACGACATCGTCGATGTAGACTTGCACATTTTTTCCAATCTGTGTTGCTAGGCACTTCTGCATCATCCGCTGATATGTTGCTCCCGCGTTTTTCAAACCAAAGGGCATTGTTTTGTAGCAAAACACGCCGTAAGGTGTTATGAACGCTGTCTTGGCTTCATCTTCTTCTTTTAATCTGATCTGGTTATAACCAGAGTATGCGTCCAAGGAAAGACGTTCACATCCTGCCGTGGAGTCGATGATTTGATCGATCCTTGGGAGGGGAAAGTGATCCTTAGGACAATGTTTATTGAGACACGTGAAGTCGACGCACATGCGAAGGACTATTGTGTGTTTCTTCGGCACCATCACTGGGTTAGCTACCCATGTGGCTTCTGTAGATATTTCTTTGATGAAACCAGCATCTTTGAGTCGATCTATTTCCGATAACATGGCTTTGCGGCTAGGTTCCGAAAAACGCCGCAAAGGTTGCTTGATTGGTCTTGCGAGAGGATCCAAGTTGAGGTGGTGCTCGGCAAGTTCCCTGGGTACTCCTGGCATGTCAGCTGGACACCATGCGAAGATTTTCCAGTGCTCACGGAGGAACTCGACGAGCGCGCTTTCCTATGCGATATCCATGTTTGTTGCGATGGATGTCGTTTTCTTTGGGTCTGTCGGGTGGATCTGTACCTCTTTTGAATCCTTGTTTGTGTTGAAAGTTGGCTCTTTCGAAGACCTCCCTACTTCTGGCAGCACATCATAATCAGTGAACCTTGGCGCCGTATATTCTGCTTGCATCCCGAAAGTTTCTGACAGTCGATGAAAATCCTTGTCGCATTTATCGGATAACGCGAAGCTTCCCTTGATTGTAATGGGTCCCTTGGGTCCGGGCAACCTCCACAATAGATACGTATAATGTGGTACCGCCATAAACCTGGCGTATGCTGGTCGTCCCAACAAAGCGTGATACTGCGACGGGAAATCCACCACTTCGAACTCCAAATTCTCTATCCTGTAGTTTTCTCGGGTTCCAAACTGAACGTCGAGGTTGATCTTGCCCAATGGGTAACTTGGCTTCTCTGGTGTAATCCCATGGAAACGTGTGTCAGTTGGTTTCAAGTTTGCCAGGGATATGTTCATCTTCCTTAATGTATCTGCATACATAAGGTTTAAGCTGCTGCCGCCATCTATGAAAACTCTCGACACGTCAAAACCAGCGATTACTGCGGGTAAGATGAGTGCTGATTGTCCTGGTCGAGGAACTTGCTGCGGATGGTCCGCGATTGTGAAGCCAATGTCTTGCCCCGACCAATTTAAGTACTCGACTGTTGGTGGAGGCATCTTCTCTGCCATGAACACTTGTCGTGAGATTACCTTCTGCGCCCTGTTGGATGGCCTAGCTTTCTGAATCATCGAGACCGCACCATTGGAGTTAGGATCAACATATGGAGGTGGGTGTGGTGCTGCCGCTATTCTGAGCTGGTGCCGATTTTCGTCCGTGATTGCGGGAGGAGGTGGAAGGTGGATCTCGCTCCTTGGCCCCTGGGGGTTTCTGTTCATGGCTTGGGCATTTGCAATTCCTGCGGCTCGCAACATTGCCTGAAAATTTCGGCAGTCTTTCTGGAGATGTCCTGACTGCCTTTTTCCGTTGTTGTCGAGATAAAAATGCATTTGACACGGACCGTTCATCATCTCTTCGGGTGACACGTAAGGTCTTTGAAACCTTGGTCCACTATTTTGCCTGTTGCCGCGAGAATCTCCTCTATTGTCGCCTTGTTGCTCATTACTCCTTTGATAGTCATCTCGACTATTCCCTCCAGGATTTCCCCGAAAGCCAGCCGATATATGGCCAGGAGCGTCGTTGTTGTAGAACTGGCGAGAAAATCGCCTTCTATTTTGATAATTTCGACCACGATCCTCTTCTGTCTACGGGTGCTTCTATTCTTGTAGACAGTGTTGGGCCTCCAAGAGCAGAGGTTTGTAGAACAGAGTTTCCCTTAAGTGGATTACCCAAGGTTTATCGAACTCAGGGAGGAAGAGGTCAAAGATATCCCTCTCAAGCAACCCGCAACCACAAAGCAAGAAGTCTCTTGTGTCCCCAACACACCTAATACACTTGTCAGATGTATAGGTGCACTAGTTCGGCGAAGAGATAGTGAAATACAAGTAGTATGGATGTATATGAGTGGTAATAGCAATCTGAATAAAATATGGCAGCGAGTAAACATGCAACAGAACAGTAAATAAACGGTGTTTTCAGTATTGGAAACAAGGCCTAGGGATCATACTTTCACTAGTGGACACTCTCAACATTGATCGCATAATAAATACTTCTTCTCATATGTGCTACATACACTCTTGTTTGATAATGAACATCATTCGTTGCGTAGGATTACACGAACCCTCAATGCCGGAGTTAACAAGCTCCACAACATTCGATATTCATGTTTAAGTAACCTTAGAGCATAATAGATCATTGCAAAATAAACCAAGAACTAACATAGAGCACGCACTGTCCACATTACACTATGAAGGAGGAATAGATCACATCAATACTATCATAATGATAATTAACTCCACAATCTACAAGAGATCATGATCATAGCCTACGACAAGAACCACACGGTGCACACACTAGCACCTTTACACCATGCAGGAGGAATAGACTACTTTAATAACATCACATGAGTAGCACACAACTAGTAGCGATACAAAGCTCATCATATGGATCTCAATCATGTAAAGCAGCTCATGAGATCATTGTATTGGAGTACAGAGAGAGAGATTAACCACATAGCTACGGTAGAGCCCTCAGCCCGGGGGAGAACTACTCCCTCCTCATCATGGGAACAGCGATGGCGGTGAAGATGGCGGTGGAGACGGCTTCCGGGGGCAATTCCCCGTCCCGGCCGGAACAGAGACTTCTGTCCCCCGAATCTTGATTTCGCGATGGCGGCGGCTCTGGAAGGTTTTCTCGGGTCTCGTCTTCTCCGTCGGTGTTTTTAGGTCAGAGACGATTAAATAGGCGAAGAGATGGAGTCGGAGGGGCCACGGGGTGCCCAGACCACAGGGGGGCGCCCCCCCCCCCCGGGGTGTGGTGTGGGGCCCCCCTGGCTCCCCTCTCATCCTTCTCCGGTGCTCTGGAAGCTTCCGGGAATTATAAGGTCTTCGGTCTTTATTTCGTCCGATTCCGAAAATATTTCTTTACTAGGATTTCTGAAACCAAAAACAGCAGAAAACTTCGGCATCTCGTCAATAGGTTAGTTCCGGAAAACGCATAATAATGACATATAATGTGTATAAAACATGTAGATATCATCAATAAAGTGGCATGGAACATAAGAAATTATCGATACGACGGAGACGTATCAGCATCCCCAAGCTTAGTTCTGCTCGTCCCGAGCAGGTAAAACGATAACAAAGATAATTTCTGAAGTGACATGCCATCATAACCTTGATCATACTATTGTAAAGCACATGAGATAAATGCAGAGATTCGAAGCAATGATGAAGATAATGAGTAAACAAATGAATCACATAACAAAGACTTTTCATGAATAATACTTTCAAGACAAGCATCAATGAGTCTTGCATAAGAGTTAACTCATAAGCAATAAATTCTTAGTAGAAAGCTTTGAAACAACACAAAGGAAGATATAAGTTTCAGCGGTTGCTTTCAACTTTAACATGTATATCTCATGGATAATTGTCAACACAAAGTAATATAACAAGTGCAATAGGTAAACATGTAAGAATCAATGCACACAATTTACACAAGTGTTTGCTTCTAAGATAGAGGGAGATAGGTAAACTGACTCAACAATAAAAGTAAAAGAAAGGTCCTTCAAAGAGGAAAGCATCGATTGCTGTATTTGTGCTAGAGCTTTTATTTTGAAAACATATAGAGAGCATAAAAATAAAGTTTTGAGAGGTGTTTGTTGTTGTCAACGAATGGTAATGGGCACTCTAACCCCCTTGCCAGACAAACCTTCAAAGAGCGGCTCCCATTTTATTTTATTTTTGGGTGGCACTCCTTCCAACCTTTCTTTCACAAACCATGGCTAACCGAATCCTCGGGTGCCTGCCAACAATCTCATACCATGAAGGAGTGCCTTTTTATTTTAGTTTTATTATGATGACACTCCTCCCCACCTTTGCTTTCTCAAGCCATGGCTAACCGAATCTTTCGGGTGCCGTCCAACAATCACATACCATGGAGGAGTGTTTATTTTTGTTAATTAATTTGGGACTGGGAATCCCATTGCCAGCTCTTTTTAAAATTATTGGATAAGCGGATGAAGCCACTAGTCCATTGGTGAAAGTTGCCCAACAAGATTGAAAGATAAACACCACATACTTCCTCATGAGCTATAAAACATTGACACAAATAAGAGGTAATAAATTTTGAATTGTTTAAAGGTAGCACTCAAGCAATTTACTTTGGAATGGCGGAGAAATACCATGTAGTAGGTAGGTATGGTGGACACAAATGGCATAGTGGTTGGCTCAAGGATTTGGATGCATGAGAAGTATTCCCTCTCGATACAAGGCTTAGGCTAGCAAGGTTATTTGAAGCAAACTCAAGTATAAAATGGTGCAGCAAGACTCACATATAAACATATTGTAAGCATTATAAGACTTTACATCGTCTCCTTGTTGTTCAAACACCTCAACCAGAAAATATCTAGACTTAGAGAGACCAATCATGCAAACCAAATTTTAACAAGCTCTATGTAATTATTCATTAATGAGTACAAGGTACATGATGCAAGAGCTTAGACAAGATCTATATGAGCACAACAATTGCCAAGTATCACATTATTCAAGACATTATATCAATTACTACATGTAGCATTTTCCGTTTCCAACCATATAACAATTAACGAAGCAGTTTCAACCTTCGCCATGAAAATTAAAAGCTAAGAACACATGTGTTCATATGCAACAGCGGAGCGTGTCTCTCTCCCACAAAGTGAATGCTAGGATCCATTTTATTCAAACAAAAACAAAAACAAAAACAAACCGACGCTCCAAGTAAAGAACACAAGATGTGATTGAATAAAAATATAGTTTCAGGGGAGGAACCTGATGATGTTGTCGATGAAGAAGGGGATGCCTTGGGCATCCCCAAGCTTAGACGCTTGAGTCTTCTTAAAATATGCAGGGGTGAACCACGGGGGCATCCCCAAGCTTAGAGCTTTCACTCCTCTTGATCATAGTATATCATTCTCCTCTCTTGACCCTTGAAAACTTCCTTCACACCAAACTTCAAGCAAACTCATTAGAGGGTTAGTGCACAATTAATAATTCACACATTCAGAGGTGACACAATCATTCTTTACACTTCTGGACATTGCACAAAACTTCTGAAAGTTAATGGAACAAAGAAACTCATTCAACTTAACAAAAGCGGCAATGCGAAATAAAAGGCAGAATCTGTCAAAAACAGAACAGTCCGTAAAGACGAATTTAAAGCTGGCACCAGACTTGCTCAAATGGAAAAACTCAAAACTAATGAAAGTTGCGTACATATCTGAGGATCACGCTCGTAAATTGGCAGATTTTTTCGAATTTTCTACAGAGAACTGTGCCCAGATTCGTGACAGACAGCAATGCTGTTTCTGCGCAGCGATCCCAAATATAACATCAACTTTAACATAGAAACTTTACTTGGCACAAAAACATGATAAGGAGAGGTTGCTACAGTAGTAAACAACTTCCAAGACTCAAATATAAAACAAAGTACTGTAGTAAAAAAAACACATGGGTTATCTCCCAAGAAGTTCTTTCTTTATAGCCATTAAGATGGGCTCAGCAGTTTTAATAATGCACTCGCAAGAAATAGAAGTTGAAGCAAAAGAGAGCATCAAGAGGCAAATTCAAAACACATTTAAATCTAACATGCTTCCTATGCATAGGAATCTTGTAAATAAACAAGTTCATGAAGAGCAAAGTAACAAGCATAGGAAGATCAAAAATTTCAGCACATAGAGAGGTGTTTTAGTAACATGAAAATTTTTACAACCATATTTTCCTCTCTCATAATAACTTTCAGTAGCATCATGAGCAAACTCAACAATATAACTATCACATAAAGCATTCTTATCATGAGTCTCATGCATAAAATTATTACTCTCCACATAGGCATAATCAATTTTATTAGTTGTAGTGGGAGCAAATTCAACAAAGTAGCTATCAAATATAGGAGGTATATTGTAATCATAATCAAATTTATCCTCCATAACAGGTGGTAACAAAAGACTACTATCATTATAATCATCATAAATAGGAGGCAAAGTATCATCAAAGAAAATTTTCTCCTCAATGCTTGGGGGACTAAAAATATCATGCTCATCAAAGCCAGCTTCCCCAAGCTTAGAATTTTCCATAGCATTAGCAACAATAGTGTTCAAAGCATTCATAGTAACAACATTCCCATTAGCATGCATATAAAGTTCCATGGGTTTCTTAATTCTTTCTTCAAACACATCATGTCCTAATTCAAGATAAAGTTCATAAAGATCTCTCATATTTTTGTTGTTTTCCATTATGCCTAACTAGTGTAAACAAGAAACCAAATGTCGCAATTGCAGAGTCTAAAGGAAATAGCTTCGAGCACACACACAATGGCGCCAGAAAAGTACTGTTACCTGGAACCGGAGTGTGAGTGCCTTTTACCTTTCCTCCCCGGCAACGGCGCCAGAAAAGTGCTTGATGTCTACGGGTGCTTCTATTCTTGTAGACAGTGTTGGGCCTCCAAGAGCAGAGGTTTGTAGAACAGCAGCAAGTTTCCCTTAAGTGGATTACCCAAGGTTTATCGAACTCGGGGAGGAAGAGGTCAAAGATATCCCTCTCAAGCAACCCTGCAACCACAAAGCAAGAAGTCTCTTGTGTCCCCAACACACCTAATACACTTGTCAGATGTATAGGTGCACTAGTTCGGCGAAGAGATAGTGAAATACAAGTAGTATGGATGTATATGAGTGGTAATAGCAATCTGAATAAAATATGGCAGCGAGTAAACATGCAACAGAACAGTAAATAAACGGTGTTTTCAGTATTGGAAACAAGGCCTAGGGATCATACTTTCACTAGTGGACACTCTCAACATTGATCGCATAATAAATACTTCTTCTCATATGTGCTACATACACTCTTGTTTGATAATGAACATCATTCGTTGCGTAGGATTACACGAACCCTCAATGCCGGAGTTAACAAGCTCCACAACATTCGATATTCATGTTTAAGTAACCTTAGAGCATAATAGATCATTGCAAAATAAACCAAGAACTAACATAGAGCACGCACTGTCCACATTACACTATGAAGGAGGAATAGATCACATCAATACTATCATAATGATAATTAACTCCACAATCTACAAGAGATCATGATCATAGCCTACGACAAGAACCACACGGTGCACACACTAGCACCTTTACACCATGCAGGAGGAATAGACTACTTTAATAACATCACATGAGTAGCACACAACTAGTAGCGATACAAAGCTCATCATATGGATCTCAATCATGTAAAGCAGCTCATGAGATCATTGTATTGGAGTACAGAGAGAGAGATTAACCACATAGCTACGGTAGAGCCCTCAGCCTCGGGGAGAACTACTCCCTCCTCATCATGGGAACAGCGATGGCGGTGAAGATGGCGGTGGAGAGCGGCCGGGGGCAATTCCCGTCCGGCGGCGTGCGAACAGGACTTCTGTCCCCCGAATCTTGATTTCGCGATGGCGGCGGCTCTGGAAGGTTTTCTCGGGTCTCGTCTTCTCCGGCGGTGTTTTAGGTCAGGAGACGATTAAATAGGCGAAGAGATGGAGTCGGAGGGGCCACGGGGTGCCAGACCACAGGGGGCGCCCCCTGGCCCGCGCCGGGGTGTGGTGTGGGGCCCCCTGGCTCCCCTCTCATCCTTCTCCGGTGCTCTGGAAGCTTCCGGGAATTATAAGGTCTTCGGTCTTTATTTCGTCCGATTCCGAAAATATTTCTTTACTAGGATTTCTGAAACCAAAAACAGCAGAAAACAGCCTTTCGGCATCTCGTCAATAGGTTAGTTCCGGAAAACGCATAATAATGACATATAATGTGTATAAAACATGTAGATATCATCAATAAAGTGGCATGGAACATAAGAAATTATCGATACGACGGAGACGTATCAATCCTCTTCTGGCGACCTGTGTCGCTTGTTGTATATTGCGTCTTCTCCATCTGCCCATTTATTGGCTATCTCCATGAGTGCTGATATGGTCTTAGGGTTAGTTCTCCCTAAGTCCTCGACGAAGTCTCCTCGCCGAATTCCTGCCACGAACGCATCTATTGCTCTCTCGTCAGATATATCTTCTGCCGAGTTTTTTATAATGTTCCACCGCTGTATATATTTTCTCATCGACTCGTCATGTTTCTGTCGACAGGCCCTCAGCTCTTCCAATGACGCAGGTTTCTTGCAGGTGGATCGGAAATTTCTCACGAAGATATCCTCGAAATTATCCCAGCTGTCGATGGAGCCTGGGGGGAGTTTCTTTATCCAAGATCTTGCGGCACCACTCAAGTGAACTTGGATACTTTGCATAGCTGTTGCTCTGGTTCCTCCTACCAGCTTCACCATCTCGAGGTAATCTACGAGCCAATCCTCGGGATCCTGCAGGCCGTCGAACTTCTTGAAATTCTCGGGTAACTTGAACCCTTTTGGAACTCGAGTCTTTCGAACTCTTCTCGTAAAGCACGGGAGTCCACACATATCTTCGTCGGCAACTTCTGGTGAGTGCTGACGTTCTCTTCTTTCTTGTCGCGCTCTATCCACCCTTACTTGAACTGCTGTATCTCTTGCTCCACTTGTTCTCGGTGGATCTTGAACCGTTGTAGCGGGTCGTGGACTATTTTGCCTAGGATTTCCTTCGGGAGGCGTGGCTGCAAACGCTGTTCCCATAACTCCTACTCCAGCCATTGCCATATTGAACAATGGTTCTCTCGGGTCCCCAGGAGGTGGTCTGGACGCGAGGATGTAAGCTTGCGTTGCCATGTAACCTGCTTCTGGCGTTTTTGGGATGATATTTCCCCTTTCATCGATCGTCATGAAGGACATGTCGAGATTTTGAATTAGGTTTCCTCTCTCTTCTTCGGGTATATTTTGCAGCCGAGATCTCGATCTCCTTCGAGCCTCTCTATGGCTATCCGCCGAAGTTTCTGATTGTCGACTGAGCTCTGCTCGACGCCTGCTGGACGCGGAAGCTGCCTCTTTTCTCCTATTCAAGGATGCTGTCTGTTTTTCCAACTCTCTACTTACTCGAGCAAGTCTATATTGATATGCTTGTAGTTCTTGTACAGTAGCAGTGGTGGTCATTGGTTCTGAACCATCCATGGCTCTTGCAGCCCTATCCCACGCTGCTTGCGGGAGTTGGACTTGTGCTCGAGTTGAAGTCCCAGCATATTTAGTGCCTAAGCCTTTTCTGAGATCAGCGGGATCGATGTAAGGATTTCCCAAATCATCGAAAGCCTCTGACGTTTCTGGTTCTGATCGGCCTGCCTCTTCTATCGCATAGATCTGATGATATTTTGCGTATTGATTTTTGTCAGGATTGGTGACACCATCATATAGAGTGGTGAAGACCTTTCCGATGGCAGCAGATTTGTCGATGAAGTTGAAGCTGTCGACGCTGTCGGAATCGCTGCTTATAAAGGAGTCCGCAGACGACTCGAAGGATGTGTTGCTGAAGATCTTGGCGAGCTTTCCGCTTGCCTTGTTGTCGACGAAGCGTGGCGACGAAAACTCCCGTCACTCGACGAAAAGTTAGAATCGACCGCTGAAAATTCCGACGAGATCGGAACTTCGAGACGGTAGGATCCTTCCTTGTTGACGCCAAATCGGAATTCTCCGAACGTCATGATGATGGGCTCCTCCAGATAGGCACATGCATCCACACGGGAGGGCGGGTGAGGAATAAAATCGACTAGATCAGTTTTTTCCTGGTTACCTCGATCCATCGCATTGCTCGCCACCGACGAAGTCGACGATTCTGGACGTGCCACCGAGATCAGCTCCTTGCAACCTCTAGTCCCCACAGACGGCGCCAATTGACAAAGGATTAATTTGTCAATGCCTACAGATCGTAGACTAGGGTTTTGCTAGAAGTAGAGGGCAAGTAGATCTCGAAGGTTTCAGCCGAAAAGTACTCGGCGATTATGAAAACTAGGGTTATGTTGACAGTAGATTCGATCCTTTCTTTGTCCCTCGACTCCCCCTTATATAGGAGGCGGAGCCGAGGGTTTCGTAGTACACAAGTTACAGAGTTCGGGAGGGTTTCGTACCCAACCCGTAAGATTACAAATCTCTATCTTTCCTAATACAAACTATCTTTCCTTAACACTAAATGGGCTTCCAAGTCTTCTTATTCTTCGAGTCCTGGGCTTTGAGTAAACCCCGGGTACCATCTTTGGCAGGCCCATTGGGGATGCCTATGTCACCTGTAGCTCTTCTCTCGTGGCTTTTCAAAGATAACTGGTCGTGGCCCGCAATCAAACTGTGCCACTGATACTTCCTCATCTCTTGGAGCACAAAACTCTGACGGGAGAACGAACACCATGTTTGTATCAGCCGATGTCCCTGCATCGGCTTTTGTCTGCTTGGGTCGCCACACTTTCTTTGGTGGGCGAGCCTCTGTCTCCAGTGTTTGCTGAATTTTCACGGCCAGATCGGGCCGTGCTTTCCTCAAAGTGTACAGGTACTGCGCCTCGGCTTCCTCCAAGTTTCGTAGCCGTTGCACTCTGCGCTTTTGGGAGTGGCTGAGTCCATCAGGACACCACCTTGGTCGGTGATATCTATCTTCTTCCTCTGACTCCTCGAAGTCTTCATCTTGGGATGACTCAGCTCGTTTGTTCTGAGGTGGGAGAGGTCCTAGACGCTTGAACACTGAAACTTCATTCGTTCCCTTCCTCTTCTGTTTACATTCTGGGCAGTTCTCGATTGTAGGCAATCGGCTCATTCCTGAGTCCCAGCAGTGTTTGAAGAAAGGACAATTCCAATGCCTGTCCATGTCCTCTTGCTCTCTTGACCTCCCTCTGGCGTGACGCTCATACCCTTCGTATCGACGGTATTTCCTGTTGTCTGCATCAGACCGACGATATCTATCATCATCTACGTCGTAGCGCCGACGTCGGTCGTATTGCTGTTCATATTTGTTAAGGAGGTGCGCGGAAAGTGGTCGTTGATACCGCACGCTTATCACCTCTTCCTCAGTCAAATACCGTCTGTCATCATGCTGGGGCCGGTCGCGTGGATCGGCCTCCTCTTTATCTTTGCCACGGGAGCGACTGCTCTCGGGCTTATCCTTACCATGGCGATCTGCGAGCCCTGCCATGTTGATATCAAAAGAGAAACCTGGCTCGCGTCTTATGCAATGGCTGAGATCCACCATGTTGACGTCTGGAAACGGCTGCGTGTCAACTCTCATGGCAAACTGACCGAAGAGTAATCGGCCTTGTTCTATCGCCATCTGAATCTGTCCGCGCAAGACTTTGCAGTCGTTGGTGGCATGGGTGAACGTGTGATGCCATTTGCAGTATGGCCTGCCGTTCATCTCTTGTGGCGTGGGGATTTTGTGGCCTTCGGGTAACTTCAGCTGTTTCTCCTTCAGCAGCAAATCAAAAATTTGCTCCGTTTTGCTCAAATCAAAGTCAAACCCTTTTGCAGGTGATACGTCCAAAACGTATCTACTTTCCCGAACACTTTTGCTATTGTTTTGCCTCTAATTTGTGCATTTTGGATACAACTAACACGGACTAACGCTGTTTTCAGCATTGCTCTGGTGTCTCGTTTTTGTGCAGAAATCCAACTTTCGGAAAAACCTCGGAATTTATACAGAAGGCCCTATTTTGGAAGACTCACGGAGCAGAAGGGCAGCAGTGAGGGGACACACACTAGGCCGGCGCGGGGGGCCCGCGCGGCCCTAGTGTGTGGCCCCCTCGGCTGGCCCCCGACGCCCTCCTTCGGACTACTTATCGCCCTCGACCTAAAAACGCACGGAAGAGAAGTCGCCAGAAACCCTCCAGAGAGCCGCCACGCGAAACTCCGTCTCGGGAGCCAAAGTCTCCGTTCTGGCACTCCGCCGGGACGGGGAATTGGAGGAGATCCACCGCCATCACCGCCAACGCCTCTCCATCGACCAGCCATGTTTCCCCCATCCATGTGTGAGTAATTCCCCCGCTGTAGGCTGAAGGGGATGGTAGGGATTGGATGAGATTGGTCATGTAATAGTCATAAGATTGTTAGGGCATAGTGCCTAGTATCCGTAGATGTCACTTTTATGATATTGTTGCAACTTGTTATGCTTAATGCTTGTCACTAGGGCCCGAGTGCCATGATCTCAGATCTGAACATGTTATTGATTCATGAAGATATTCGTTGTTTATGATCTTACCTGCAAGTTGTATACACATGTCACTGTCCGGAACCAATGGCCCCGAAGTGACAGAAATCGGGACAACCGGAGGGGATGGTAGTGATGTGAGGATCACATGTGTTCATGGAGTGTTAATGCTTTGCTCCGGTACTCTATTAAAAGGAGTACCTTAATTTCCAGTAGTTTCCCTAGAGGCCCGGCTGCCACCGGCTGGTAGGACAAAAGATGTTGTGCAAGTTTCTCATTGCGAGCACGTACGACTATATATGGAACACATGCCTATTGATTGATTAGTACTTGGATACCGTTTTATTATTATCTGCAAATGCCCCTGCTTTGATTGTTATATGAGTTTCTCTCATCCATGCAACGCCCGTTAATCCGTCCCTGTGCCTACAGTATTTTAATCCTGATGTTTACTATAATCACTCTGCTGTCTTTATTTCACCGTTGTTATTTTACTATTCCTACTGCTATAAACTGTTACTACGATAAACTCTTGCGAGCAAGTCTGTTTCCAGTGCAGCTGAATTGACAACTCCGCTGTTAAGGCTTACAAGTATTCTTTGTCTCCCCTTGTGTCGAATCAATAAATTGGGTAATACTTCCCTCGAAGACTGTTGCGATCCCCTATACTTGTGGGTCATCAAGACTATTTTCTGGCGCCGTTGCCGGGGAGCATAGCTTTATTTGGAAGTTCACTTGGATTGATATTGTTCGCTGCAATTCTCCATCATGGGTAAACCTCGCGATACTAAGATCGCCATATTACCATCCACTACAAGAAAAGGTACAACTCTTAGTACCTCTGCTGCTCTTGATTCACCATCTGTGATAAGTAAACTTGTTTCACCACCACAAGCTTCAAATGCTGGTACTTCTGCTGAATCTGAAAATTCCTCTCATAATTGTGATGATGCTTCTGCTGTGCTTGATAATGATGGTTCGTTAGGATCTTTTCTAGATGCTACAATTGCTAGGTCTAGGCAAATTGAAAATACTGAAACTCCTAATGAAAATGCTGCTACACCTGTTAATTCACCTGAGTCTGTTGAATATTCTAGTGATGATCTTGATGAAGATTATGTAGAGCTTAATGATGATTTTATTGAAAAATGCAATGCTACTACTGATGCAAGGAAAATTAAAAAGTTGCTTGCAGAACATGCTGTTAGATATAAGGGATTTCTATTTTCGTGCCCTCGGGTCCTTAGTTGTACTCAGTTTTCCCCAGCTCCTTAGTTTTTCCTCAGTTTTCCCCAAGCCCTTGTTTGAAACCCGCAGAAGCAGCTCAGACGGCAGGATTCCCGTTTAGTTGACCGTTCTGTCACGTGTGGGGCCGCGTCTTGTGGGGCCGCGTCGTGTGGGCCCGCGTCGCGTGGGGCTGGTAGAAAGGGACCGCGTGGGACAGGACGAGAAGCGTTTGGTTGCACGTGAGCAGGAGCTGGGTTCTGTCTCTCTCGGCCCCAAATTGGCATTATTAAGTGCACCTTTTTCCCCTCTTTCTCTCTGTCCTTTTCACCAAATTAGTATAAAATCTAGAGAAGCTTGCATTTCTGACTTTCTTCAATTATTTGTGCCTTTTGGCCCTCGTTGTTTGCCCAATATGGCAGCAAATCTAGTACTCCCTCTGGTCCATATGTATGTAGTTAAATCTAGAAGCAAATCTCCAGGATAATGTACGATAAATTCACAGTCATAGTAAATCAAGAAAACTAAGTACGGCCAACAAAATATAGTAGACTAGGGATAGATAATCCCTAGATAATATGGATAGATAATAGGCTGCATACACAGCAGCCAACATAGTAACAGGTTCTTCACAGCACCATCATACTAACATAACAACAAGGGATCCCTAGCTAACAACAAAGGGATCCCAACAACAAACTAGGAGGCAGCAGCAGCAGCAGCACACGTCCAGGGACTCCGCCTACCCCATCTGGCTCTGCCTCCACTTGTTGCTCTTGCTCCCCTTGGGAGCCTTGGGCTTGAGCGGAGGCATGCGGCCGGCGGAGATCTCCACCCGCTGCAAGCTGCGGAGGTGCATGCCGAGCGCCCTGTGCTTGGCGCGGAAGGAGTGGACGTTCACCGTCGTGCCGACGTTGGGGAAGGTGTTGCTGATGTTCTCAGCATGCGTGACGAGGCAGTTGAAGTCCGTGGCGCCGAGTCTCCTGGTGCAGAAGGGGCACCTGTACACCCCCTTGGCGAAGTAGGAGATGTACTGGCCGACCTGCAGCCTCCGCAGCACTTGGCGAGTCTTGACGTCCTCCTCCTCTTCGTCGCTGCCGACGTCGCTGCCAGACATCTGATCCATATCAAACAGAAACTAGTGAATGAGTTGCAACGATGACTAACGTACATGATAACAAAGTTAAGAAAAACAGAGTCAGCCTCAGTTAGAGTGGACATGATTATATATCTACAGGGAAGGTGTTAGCGAACTAAAGCTCATGCACAACAGATTTGTACACAGCAATGGTTCGCTGAACCCTCCCTGTAAAAATTTGTGCCCAACCATTCATCATAGGCAAAGAAACAGATTCTAGATCTGAACTAGATCTGAACTTGAACACATTCGAGATTATTTGCAAAATTAAACGGTTGATATCTTTTGATTAGTGCATAAAATAACTGATTGAGATCCCATGATTACTTGCATAAATTAACTGATTGAGATCCAATATTACTTGCATAAATTAACCGAACAGCCGAACCCCAAATCTTAAACGAAATCAAGAAGTGATCAAAACAAAATGGAATAAAATCGGCGCAAATATTAGCCCAATACTCATCCATCTACAGATCCATCTACACCAGCAAAAATAGGGTTCAAAAAGGAATGGGGAACAAAAAAGGAAGCAAACCGTAGTTACCTCGTTCCATGGGTCCTCCAGGGAGGTGTCGTAGGGGTTCGGGGGCGGGACGTACGGCACGGGGTCGTAGGGGTCCCATCCCGCCGGGATCTGACTGCCACCGGCGGCAGCAGCCTCCGATGCACCGGCGACGGCGGCGGCGGCGGCGGCGTCGTCGTCCGTAGAGGGGACGGCGCCGAAGATGGAGGCGTCGCGCTTTGAGCCCACCTCGACGATGGGATTGGCATTCTCCTTGTCCATCTCTACGGCGGAGGAAGAGGAAGAGGGAGAGGGAGAGGGTTTTTTGCTTTGGAGAAGATGATGGGACGTGAGAGAGTTGGCGATGCGTGAGCGAGTGAGAGTGACAGAGAGAGTGCGAGGAGGCGTCTATAAAGGCGAGGGGTGGTTAATGCGACCCGCGTCCTACGCGTGCACAGGTGCACGTCTGCACGTCTTGGACTTCTGCAACGCGACACGCGTCCACGATTGCACGTCTCGACTTCTCCACCGCGACCCGCGTCTACGCGTCAACAATTGCACGTGTCCTCGAGTCTAACCCTGGAAATTTAGATATACTCAGGTATACCCTCGAGTCTTATACTAGCATTTTTTGTGTGCTCAATTTTCCCCTCGAGTGCTAATACTGGCTAGTGCAATATACTCAGTTTTACCCTCAAGTGGCTGGTCAACAGAGAGTCAACAAATGGGATTAACTAGTTAAATGAGTCATTTAATGTGCAAAAAAATCCTAAAAAGAGTGGCACTTACTCATGGAGTCTTTACCACAAATTGCCACTTCTCAAATCATAGATAAATCATAGATAAATCAAGTTTTACCACAAATTGCCACTTCTCAAATCACCTAGTAGCTATGAAGGTGCATGGTTTTCCACAACAAGCCCTTCCCAAAACAGCTTCCCCCAAATCATACTTTGTCTAAATGAGGCCACAATTCTCACACTGATGTATATTGGTATTGCAAATAGTTTGAGGTAGGCCAAGATGGGTTTCATTGTACAAAACAAGCATTTTCCATTTTTTAAATCTCATATTTGAATCCCTTAGTCTATTTACTACTCAGGTGCCCTTGGTTTCTTGATAGTACTCAGTTTTGCCCTCTCTCTTCACAAATTCTCGCAGACGTGCATCATCGCCCTGATTGGTCTAGCCCATGTCACGCGGATCGTGCCCGCCGACCGTTGATCGTATGATATAGGGAACGGGCAGGATAACCCCTCTCTGTCTCTCTGTTGGCGTTATTTTTCACGCAAAAAATGATAAACCATCACCGATTTGTTGTTACCATTACTTTTCACGCAAAAAAATGATAAACCATCACCGATTTGTTGTTGCCATTACTTTTCACGCAAAAAAATGATAAACCATCAACAATTTGTTAGCCATTACTTTTCACGCAAAAAATGATAAACCATCAACAATTTGATGTAGCCATTACTTTTCACGCAAAAAAATGATAAACCATCAACAATTTGTTGTAGCCATTACTTTTCACGCAAAAAAAATGATAAACCATCACCGATTTGTTGTTGCCATTACTTTTCACGCAAAAAATGATAAACCATCACCGATTTGTTGTTGCCATTACTTTTCACGCAAAAAATGATAAACCATCAACAATTTGTTGTAGCCATTACTTTTCACGCAAAAAATGATAAACCATCAACAATTTGTTGTTGCCATTACTTTTCACGCAAAAAATATGATAAACCATGCATCACCGATTTGTTGTTGCCATTACTTTTCACGCAAAAAAATGATAAACCATCAACAATTTGTTGTAGCCATTACTTTTCACGCAAAAAATGATAAACCATCTATCTTTGTATAGAATGATAAACCTATCACGTATGATTTTTGAGGTCATTTAGAGAAGGCAGAAAAAACCTAATTTGTTACAAAAGCTGGTTTCAGTGAGACCTAACCAAGTTTGGCATACATGATGGCATACCTATAACAACAAGGAATATGTAAAAGGGAAAGTTTCAGAAAATTTGAAATTTAGGGTGAAAATGATGCCATACATGATGCTGTTTTTCGAGGTTTTGACCTGAAAATCAATTGGGTATTATAAAGGGAAATAAAATGTTCGAAAAATGTAAAAACGAAACAATCTATCTATCTATGTATAGAAGATCAGCTGTATGAAATTTGAGGTTATTTAGAGAAGGTAGAAAAAATCACCTTGTTAGAAAAGCTGGTTTCAGCGAGACGAAACGGCATGCGCTTAAGCAAAGTGATTTTTTCGAACATCTCCAAATGACCCCAAATTTTCCATACATGATGCCATACGTGTAACAACAAGGAACCCTATCTAAAAAGTGTCAAAAAAGTTTGCCCAACCGTATAGCTCTATCAAAAAGAACCTCACCATGGCGCTAGTATAATTTTGGGATAGTTACAAACTTTCGTTACCTAACCTTCAACATGAAACTTGTTTCAAATTCATTTTGGCCTACAAGAAACAAATCCCAACTTGATTCGAGCACCACAGCCTCCAAACGATGCCGATGCCGATATCGGCATGGTCAGAACGGCTATGCTCGCCGCCACTGCTAGGTCAACGTCGGGATGCACCCTCAATCCCGTCCCCTCATTCGATCACTGACACACCAGAGATACCGCCGAGGCCAATGCCGAACGTACATGCTGATGCCAATGCCGAACATGCATGCACGCCGCTGTGGGCACGGCCACGCCGACCCGCTATGCTGGACGCCACAGACCGCCGCGAGGTCTTTCCCTTCGCCACCACACTCTCCTAGCACCCACCTATACACGCCAGAAAGGAGAGACACTAGTTTTCTCTACATTGCTCGCGTTCGTGTCCGACACGGTCAGTCAAAGTTTTGAGGTGGTCGTCGATGTCGTCGACCATTTCTTCTCTTCTTTGCATGGTTAAACGCGTCTAGTTCATATCTATCTAATGCGTCTGGTCTCGCCTCATGCAGTTCTTTGTGGACGTCGATCTCATCTCGGCACCCCGCATGCCACCTCCTCCGTGCCATCGCTGTAGAGCTCCGTTTAAAAATCTAATCCTACCCGTGTATTGCCCCTTGTATCAGCGTCATGGCCCCACTTGTCATTTGATATACCGAAGCCCCACTCGTTCGCGTTTTGGTCAGGGATACAGCGATGCTTACGGTCAAACAAAGATGCATGGTCTGACGTGTCTTTGCAGGCTCTACATGGCCCCACTAGTCAGAAGATAACGGTCAACCGTCGGGCAACCGGCCGTTACATCACGTGTGATGGTTTCAGACAAACGTTTGGGTAAAACTGAGGAAAAACTAAGGAGCTGGGGAAAACTGAGCACAACTAAAGACTTGCAGAACATGCTGTTAGATATAAACTGTCTCCTGATCCTAAATTTGCCACATCTCCTATAAACATTAATGATAAAGATTATGATTTTTCTCTTGATCTATCTCATATAGCTATTGTTGAGAAAACACCCTTTTGTGGTACTGAAAAAGAAAGTGCTGTTGAACACATGATTGAGTTATCTACTCTGAGTAGCGTGTTTTCTGATGATGTCAAGATGCGTACTTATTTTGTCGCTAAAATTTTTCCTTTCTCATTAAAGGATGATGCTAAAACTTGGTATAATAATTTGCCTCCTGGTTCTATTAAAAGTCCAATTGACTTGCGTGATGTTTTCTTTCGAAAATACTTTCCTGCTAGCGCTCAACACGCTGCTTTGCAGAGAATTTATAATTTTGACCAGGAAGATGGAGAGAAATTGCCTGAGGCTTGGGCGAGATTTTGTTCTCTTATTAGAGCTCAGCCTGATCATGATTTGGAAAAGCATGATTTACTTGATATATTTTATAGTGGACTAACCATTGAGTCTAGGGCATACCTGGATAGTTGTGCTGGTTGTGTTTTCAGGAAAAGAACTCCAGACGACGCTGAAGAATTATTGGCTAAAATAGGCCGGAATCATGATGATTGGTCTACACCTGAACCAACCCCGACACCGATAGTGAAGAAGAGAGGTATGATTAAATTAAATGATGAAGATATGAGGGAAGCCAAGAAGTCTCTTAAAGAGAAGGGTATTAAACCTGAAGATGTGAAGAATTTACCTCCTATAGAAGATTTATGTGAGATAACTCCCCCTTCATCCATGATTGAGGTACACTCTCTTCAACGCTTTACTAGGGAAGATATTCCGTATTCAAAACCTCCTGCTCAATGCTTAGATGAGTTTGATAATTATATTGTTAAGCAAGAAAACTTTAATATGAGAGTAGAGAATCATTTAATGGAAAATTCTCGAGCTATTAGTGAATTGCATGATATTGTGGAGAGAACCTCCAATGATGTTAAGATACTTGTTAAACATTTTCATATGGTTCAAACTCAAATTGATCAACTCACTAAAGTGCAAAATGACTTGTTGGGAAATAATTCTAAAGAAAAACATGCTTATGAAGTAACAACTAGAGGTGGTGTTTCTACCCAGGATCCTCTATATCCTGAAGGGCATCCCAAAAGAGTTGAACAAGATTCTCAACTAACTAAAACTAGTGCTCCATCTAAGAAAAAGAAAAAGAAACATAAGAATGTTGTAGAATCCTCTGAACCTGTTAATGATCCTAATAGTATTTCTATTTCTGATGCTGAAACTGAAAGTGGTAATGAACATGATAAAGATAATGATAAGGATGATACTCCTGATAAAGAAGAGGTTGAAGAAGAACCTAAAAAGCATGCTAAAAATAAAAAGTACACTAAAGAAGATTTTATTGCTGAGAAACATGGTAATGAAAGAGAACCTTGGGTTCAAAAGCAAATGCCTTTTCCTGCTAAGAAACTAAAATCAAAGGAGGAGGAACATTATAATAAATTTTGTGATTGGATGAAACCTTTATTTTTGCAAATCCCTTTGACTGATGCTATTAAATTGCCTCCTTATTCAAAGTATATGAAAGATATTGTCTCTAACAAAAGGAAAATTCCCAATGAGGAGATTTCCACTATGCTCGCTAATTACTCCTTCAGTGGTAAGATTCCAAAGAAGCTTGGAGACCCAGGTATACCGACTATTCCTTGTTCCATCAAGAATAATTATGTTAGAACTGCTCTATGTGATTTGGGAGCGGGAGTTAGTGTAATGCCTTTTTCTCTTTATAAGAGACTTGATTTAGATAAGTTAATACCAACTGATATATCTTTGCAAATGGCTGATAAATCTACTGCTATTCCTGTTGGTGTATGTGAAAATGTTCCTGTTCAAGTTACTCAACATTGCTTGATATTAACTGATTTTGTTGTGTTGGAAATGCCTGAAGATGATAATATGTCCATTATTCTTGGAAGACCCTTTCTTAATACTGCAGGGGCTGTTATTGATTGCAATAAAGGCATGGTTACTTTCAATGTTGATGATAAGGAACATACTGTCTATTTTCCCAAGAGGATTGATAAAGTATATGGAGTTAATACAATTTTTAATGTGAAAACTATCAAAGTGGGATCCATTGATTGTCCTATATATGAGCCTAAAGAAGAATATCAAACTCTTGTGATTGGATCCATATCAATTCAATATAAGGTAACATGATTGATTTGAGGTTTATTTCTTCTTATGTCATATAAAATTTATTTGGTAGCAAGACTTGATCAACCTTGTTAACAAGTATATTTTAATGCATAAGAGAGCTAAACAACATTTCTTTCTTTCTTTCTCCCTCCATTTATTTTACTTGCTGTAGCACATTTTGTTTTGCAATATGCTTTAGTTGTTTAAGATTTTGGAAATCATTTTCCTGCGCAGTAATAATTAATTTAACACCCAGAAATGTGCATTTTTCGAAGTTCTCTAAAAATTACAAAAATTATACTGGTAGTCCTATTTTTCGAAGAGGCACCTGGGAGCACCTGGGGCTGACCAGTGGGGCACCCCAGGGTGGCACCCCACAGGCCGGCGCGGCCAGCAAGGGGGGCGCGCCACCCTGGTGTGTGGGCCCCCCTTTGCCCCACTTCAGCATCTCTTCCTCCCATGCTCTTCTCTCTCCCGAAAAAACTCGCACCAAGTTCCTCTCACTCGCGTTTCTGCTCAAGAACTCGCGATTTCTCGATCTCCTTGCTCAGCCCAGATTTCTGTCTGAAATTTGGCACATTTGCTCCTTGGTATGTGACTCCTTTGATTGTCCAATTAGAATTGTGTTTGATTGAGTATATCTTGAATATTTTGCTGCTGTAGATAACATGTTTAGTGAGCTTGCATGCTTGTTCTAAGTGGTAGAAACTAGTTTTGATGCATGTTTAGTACTCTAGCAAGTTCCTATAGTAGTTCCCCTCAATTATATACCTTGAAATCAAATTTTATAATGGTTGTTGAAAATTTCAGAAGAGGAAGATGAAGAAATTCAAATTTGGAGAATTGTTCAAGAAAGGAACAACCAGCACCGGTAGGCCCTCGAGGGCGTCCACTCAGATTAGGCGATCCTACAATGAGGATATCATCGCGCCTAGCTTCGCGCCCGAAGAGGACAATGGGGCTCCTAATGCTTCATCCTTCCCATGTTATGATTTTCTGACAAATGCAGGGATATTGGATGATTTCTTCACCCTTGTCAACAGGGCGGGCTTAGCCGCCTACGTGGGAGATGAAAGGGAGCAATACTACATGCTCACCAAAATTTTCGTTGAGAGCTTCAAGTTCCACAACACGCAATATGAGCCGACAGTTGCATTCAAGATCTATGGTAATCCTGTTACTATGGAATTGGAAGAATTTTGTCGTGCATTGGATATTGCCCCTGTAGGTACAGCAAGGAGGATTGATGACAACCCCCGGGACCTGTTGGAGCTCTATCGAGGGATCACCGAAGATGATTGCCGCACCATTCAGCGCGGCAAGATAAGAAATATTCAACTTCCCGCCATTAAATATTTTGCATATTACATTGCTACTAGCATTCTTGGTAGGGAAAATACTAGCAATATCTCTAGCTATCATCTTGCTTTCTTGAATGCTGCACTTACTGGACAGACACCTTATCATCTTGGTTCTCTTATTGCTCGCCGCCTGTCTAGCAGGGGGCCTATTTTTGGAGGAACTATTGCACTGCGCATTTTAACACATTTAAGACTCCCTCTTGATTCTAATGATGTGCCATTAACCCCTAGGAGACTTGATATTGCTGCTATGAAGAGTCATCATTTTGTTACTACTGATTCCACTATAGATAATATGGTCTATAGAATGTTGTTTGCTGACGGGGATGAGAAGGAAATCCCTCTTCCCCAGCCAGGTTTGTTCAATATTGACAGGCAATCATGGTCGCTCACTAAGGAGGAGGTGGAGGAACATATGAAGATACAAGACTTCCACCAGCAGCATGACTCCGAGGACGCCGAGCCCTCCTACGACTGCACCGTCACATACCCCGATGCTTCCTCCAGCACATACCTGGAACCGGGTCGTTCTTCGTCGTACTACGGAGACACCACTTCATGGGGACCGTGGGAATGAACTCCACTTAGGCCAAAAGCCTAAGCTTGGGGGGAGGTATACCGGCATCACTCATTCTTTGCATATTATGGTTGCTGGATACTTGTACATACTTGTTTAGTTTCTTAGAGTGGTTTTCTAATGAGAGGGAGATGATATTTGGGGAAGTGCTGTCCAAAAACAGATTCTGGGCTGTTACCAAAAAAATTCGTACGCACAGCCAGAACGTTATTTTGAGTTGCCAATTTTTGAGCATGTGCCCCAGGTTGTTATCTAACTTTCATTAGTTGAACACTTTTTGAGCTGAGCAATGGAAGATTTTTGTTAATTTCGATTTCTGTACTGCTGTCAGGATTTGGCAGATTTCTGTCATCCTGCTTTTCTGTGTTTCTGTTAGTTTGCATTCTTTTGTTTTCACTTTGTTTCTTTCCTAAAACACAAAAAGACCAAAAATATTTCTGTTGTTTCTCTTCACCATTTGTTTATTTGGTTCTTTGCTCTTAGTTTACTTTATTTGCTATCGTTGGTTTGCTATGAGAAAACCCAAAAAGATTTTGCTTTGTTTTCTTGTTTCTTTTGTTCTTGTTTCCAATTCGAAAACACCAAAAATATTTGCTGTTCTTCTTTGGTTTGTAAAGTTCATCATGAGTTCAATGGTCTTCGGTGGCTGGAGCGTGGTTTTCATTTCATATTATCCAAGCTACACAAGTGAAAAGCAATAATGACGATCTACAACAATTGGATTGTGGTGAGAGGCTGGTATGAACTCTATTTGTTTTCATTTTTGTACATATACTCATCCATGTGAGCATGCTTATTTGGTTCATGTGAGGTATATGTTATTTGAGAAAGTCTAGTAGTTCATGATCTCTCATGTTTAGCTCCAATTTATTAATATGAGTAGCATGTCATGGATGTTCGCTTGCATTGTTTTATTCATAAGTAAGTATGGCATTGTGGTATCCTCCTCTGAATAATTCATTTATATCGACTTGGCACATGCTCACGCATGCATATGACTGAACAAAAAGTCAATTAAGCCTCGATGATTTATATTGCTTCAGAGTTCTTGTATCACTTTTATGCCTCCGTTAATTTATTTTGCCGCAAGCATGATTATGACAGTTATTGCTCTCTTGATTTGTCGCTCCCTAGTCTTTTGCTAGCCTTCACTTGTACTGAGCGGGAACGCCGCTCGTGCTTCCAAACACCTGAAAACCAAGTTGTTCCAAAGTGTCCACCATAAATACCTATGCATGACATTTCAAACCATTCCAAGTAAATTCTCATGCGCTACCTTTAAAACTTTCAAAATGCTTCTCAATTTGTGTTAATGTTTCATAGCTCATGAGGAAGTATGTGGTGTTTAGCTTTCAACCTTGTCATTTACTTTTGACGGACTCTCATATGGACTAGTGGCACATCCGCTTATCCAATAATTTTGCAAAAAGAGCTGGCAATGGGATTCCCAGTCCCAAATTAATTAACTTAAATAGACACTCCTCCATGGTTTGTGATTGTTGGACGGCACCCGAAGGATTCGGTTAGCCATGGCTTGTGTAAGCAAAGGTTGGGGGAGTGTCATCATCATAATAAAACTTAAATAAAAAGGCACTCCTTCATGGTATGTGATTGTTGGCAGGCACCCGAGGATTCGGTTAGCCATGGTTTGTGTAAGAAAGGTTGGAAGGAGTGCCACATAAACATACAAATAATTCATGGGAGCCGCTCTTGGGAGTCCGGTTGATGAGGTAGTTAGTGTACCCATTACCATTCGTTGACAACAACAAGCACCTCTCAAAATAATTTTACTCCTGTTTTAAAAATGAAAAGCTCTAGCGCATGTTAATCCCTGCTTCCCTCTGCGAAGGGTCAATCTTTTACTTTTATGTTGTGTCTCCATTCTTTCTTCGAGCACTATCTTGAGAGCACAACTGTCATTCTTAGTATAATATGCTTGTCTCAAAATATGATTGATTGTGGTATAACTTTGATGCTTTTATCTTTGACAATCACTACTTCTAGTCTTTCTATGAACTCCAGAGGTGCCTCGGCATTTATGTTTTGCCGATCAAATACGGGCAAGCGAGATACCACTTTATCATATTCTCTTATGAACATTGCAATCCTGCTTATATACATGATTCATGATGCTTATTATTAATTGTTGGTACCTCTCCATGATTGACATAGCTGTTGGATGATCTTATTTGCATGTATCTCATTATGAACTGCTTAAGTATTAGCCATAGCATGAGAATATATACATCATATGAGCAAATGTGTTCGTGAAAGTTTTTTATCGCTCAGTTGTTAACTGAATTGCTTGAGGACAAGCAATAAGCTAAGCTTGGGGGAGTTGATACGTCCAAAACGTATCTACTTTCCCGAACACTTTTGCTATTGTTTTGCCTCTAATTTGTGCATTTTGGATACAACTAACACGGACTAACGCTGTTTTCAGCAGAATTGCTCTGGTGTCTCGTTTTTGTGCAGAAATCCAACTTTCGGGAAAAACCTCGGAATTTATACAGAAGACCCTATTTTACCAAGACTCACGGAGCCAGAAGGGCAAGCCAGGTGGGGGCACGAGGGCCCCACACACTAGGGCGGCCCAGGGGGGCCCGCGCGGCCCTAGTGTGTGGCCCCCTCGGCTGGCCCCCGATGCCCTCCTTCGGACTACTTATCGCCTCGACCTAAAAACGCACGGAGAGAAGTCGAAGTCGCCGAAACCCTCCAGAGAGCCGCCACATCGCGAAACTCCGTCTCGGGAGCCAGAAGTCTCCGTTCTGGCCGGGACGGGGAATTGGAGGAGATCTTCACCGCCATCACCGCCAACGCCTCTCCATCGACCAGCCATGTTTCCCCCATCCATGTGTGAGTAATTCCCCCGCTGTAGGCTGAAGGGGATGGTAGGGATTGGATGAGATTGGTCATGTAATAGTCATAAGATTGTTAGGGCATAGTGCCTAGTATCCGTAGATGTCACTTTTATGATATTGTTGCAACTTGTTATGCTTAATGCTTGTCACTAGGGCCCGAGTGCCATGATCTCAGATCTGAACATGTTATTGATTCATGAAGATATTCGTTGTTTATGATCTTACCTGCAAGTTGTATACACATGTCGCTGTCCGGAACCAATGGCCCCGAAGTGACAGAAATCGGGACAACCGGAGGGGATGGTAGTGATGTGAGGATCACATGTGTTCACGGAGTGTTAATGCTTTGCTCCGGTACTCTATTAAAAGGAGTACCTTAATTTCCAGTAGTTTCCCTAGAGGCCGGCTGCCACCGGCTGGTAGGACAAAAGATGTTGTGCAAGTTTCTCATTGCGAGCACGTACGACTATATATGGAACACATGCCTATTGATTGATTAGTACTTGGATACCGTTTTATTATTATCTGCAAATGCCCCTGCTTTGATTGTTATATGAGTTTCTCTCATCCATGCAACGCCCGTTAATCCGTCCCTGTGCCTGATTTTAATCCTGTTTACTATAATCACTACTGTTGTCTTTATTTCACCGCTGCTGTTATTTTACTATTCCTACTGCTATAAAACTGTACTGATAAACTCTTGCGAGCAAGTCTGTTTCCAGGTGCAGCTGAATTGACAACTCCGCTGTTAAGGCTTACAAGTATTCTTTGTCTCCCCTTGTGTCGAATCAATAAATTGGGTAATACTTCCCTCGAAGACTGTTGCGATCCCCTATACTTGTGGGTCATCAAGGCCCTGGTTGTTTCACCCACTTGCAGGACACGGGCTTTGCCCCCCGAGTCCATTCAGCTACAGCGACTTCCTGATCTCCTACAGAATCATCATCTTCTTCCATCTCGATCAGGGCGACGCGCTTGAACTTGTCCTGGTACAATTCTGGGTGGCGCTGTTCATACGATGTCAATTTCTGAACCATATGCGCCAATGAATTGTAGTCAGCTTGGAAGGTCACATCTTTGAGCGGCGCTGATAATCCTGCTATCGCCAGCTCGACTGCTTCCTTCTCAGATAGGCGAACCGAATAACATCGGTTCCTGACGGTCCTGAACCTCTGGATGTACTCAGATACCGTCTCTCCTCGTCTCTGCCGAACCTGGGTCAGATCGGCAATGCCAGCTTCAGTAGCTTCTGAATGGTATTGTACATGGAATTGTTCCTCCAGCTGCTTCCACGTCCGAACCGAATCTGGTGGCAACGAGGTGTACCATCCAAAGGCCGGACCCGTGAGAGATTGTGAGAAGAACCTCACACGCAGCTCGTCTGAAGCTGAGACCATGCCCAACTGTGCCAAATATCGGCTCACGTGCTCGATTGAGCTGGTTCCTTCTGATCCACTGAATTTTGTGAAGTCAGGGAGCCGATACTTAGGCGGTAGTGGGATTAGGTCGTAGTCGTTGGGATACGGCTTGGAATAGCCGATCATTCTCTTCTTCGGCAGGATGCCGAACTGGTCTCTCATGATTGCGGTGATCTCATCCACCGTAGGAGCTGCAGAAGTTGAGCGTTCATGACTTGTACCGGTGGCATATTTGGCTAGCCACGCCTGTTTCTCAGCATCTGCTCCAGAACTGCTTCCTGCTCCGCCGATCCCTCCTGCCGTGGCAGTCCTTCCTGCTGTAACCTGGGTCATCCAGTTGTTGCAGTCCGGCACGTATGTGCACACGTATCCATGTGGAATCTCCTTGGGCGGCTCATACAGGAATTGGTAATCGCCAGGATCACCTCCAACCTTGTAGACAACGTACGCCGGTGAACCTTGTTGCTGTGGAGCTGCCGTCGTGTATGGCAGTGGCGGCCTGGTATAGAGCGGTATCTCTCCTTGATGAGTTCCTAGAGCAGGTCCTGACGGAGAGTACTTGTGCTTCATGATTTCTTGCACCACATTGAGCGCGACACGCTCCAGAGTGTTCACCAAGCTCTCAGAATGCCGATGAAGAGAGTGAGCAACGGCATAGTTAATCTCCTGTCGCAGGGCTCTGGTACGTTCGTCCGAAGGGAGAGATAGATCTAGTCCCTCCAGCGCACCTTCGGGTTGGAACCCTTTGAACTTGATCCCGTGCGAACGGGTTTTCTCAAAAGCGCCGATGAGATCGGCTTCCAAGATGGCCTTGAGATCATCGTATTTCTTCTTATGCTCAGGAGGCAGATCTTCGTACTTGACCGGTTCTTCCGCCATCTCAGATGCAGATGTTGACGTGGTTGCTGCGGAAGATTGTCCCGATGTCCCACCGGGCGTGCCAGAATGTGTTGCCTGCCAAAACCCACCGGCGAGCAGTGGTTAAGCAACACGAAGAGCCGGGAGGCTTCCAAGGCTGCAGTGGGCCCTGGTCCCTCGACGTCGTCCCGCAAATGCTCCGGCACACGTCCTAGCGGTTGCAAGGGCGTGCCACCTGACCTATACCTGGTCAGGAAGGTGTTGGATTGCTTCGATTAGTTTCCTGCATGGCAGACACGTAAACATTAAATACGAGCCCGATCGGCTCTCAGGTTGCCCTGTGGATCGGCTCACAAAGCCGATCGCCCCATGGTTTACGTAGGGTTAACGCTGACATGGGGCTCCTGCTTGATCAGTATAAAGCTAAACCAATCTACGACAGTTTAGGGTTTTCACCATATGATCGGAACATCCTACGCGTAGTTGAGCCTAATAGACACGAAAGATAATGGAAAACTAACCCTAAAAGAGGCCTAAAAACCAACATTAAGTTAATTCCCGGAACATCCCTCTTAGGACTAACAAACCATACCTAACGCACTACCGGATCGTTCAACCCGTTTGCAAGGCCTAACCATACGGATATTAAACCAATCCTTGAAGAATCAAGGAGCAACTATAACGGATCGGATCTACTAAACAACGAACAAGCAAGATGCTGCCCTTACACCTGGATAGGTGTAAGGGCAGCTAGATATCGAGGGACGGCACAGCTAAGCAGATATGCGTAAGAAAAGCATCTATGCAAGCCCCAAAACATCTACGATAAGTAGTGCTACTCGCCATCAACAACGCTTCAGCACGAGCAGCACAAGGTAAACGAATAAACGTGTGCTGCCTAGATCGCAAGATGCGATCTAGGCAGCATGATGCTTACCCGGGAGAAACCCTCGAAAGAAGGGGTGGCGATGCGCCTGATTTGTGTTTGTTGTGAACGTGATTGTCCTCCTTTTCCGATAACCCTAGATACATATTTATAGTCCAAGGGACTTTCTAATTCAGGCGTGCACCTAACCGTGCACGAGTTAAACTCTATCTTTTAATTCTAAACTAAGATGCGATCTACTATATTACAGATACACGGGCAATTAAGCCCAAACTCTTCGTGCAAGGCCGCTTCAAAGATGCTCCACGCGTGTATCCTTCAAGCCCATCTTCACTTACGGCCCATCTCCTGATTTGGCCAAAATCTGGTGATAACACTTTCCCATCATCTACATATGTGAGGTTAAGAGTGCTAAAGATGTATGTATGTTGTGCAGGTTGGGATCTCGCCCGGTGCTCTTCGCAGCCTGAACCTCACCATTTTTTTCGATAAGGGGCGCTTTATTACTCAAAAAGTTTTAAGCATTACACCCAGCCTAACCAGGATGCACACAGCCGTTCAAGAGTCCAACCAAAACGATAAATAATAAAAACTAGACGCGTTGGCTTCAATCCTTCGACTATGCAGCCACTCATGTTGGGAAATAAATTCCGTGGCCGTGTTCTCCAATCGTGTAGACACCTCCATAAAGAGGTCGCGATCCTCCGAACGCTGAAGTGGTGACCATGAACGGAGCAAATCCGTACATCGGTAGATAACCTGCATAAGAGAAGAATTTTTGTCATTAAAAACCTTGTCATTCCTACATAGCCAAAGCGACCATGCAACCGCAATCGCTCCCACTCTGATAATCGTTTTGTACCTAGAATCCACCCCATTAAGCCAATTGCAAAAAATGTTTGCAATGCTACGGCGAGGGTATAAGGTAGAACCTATCTGAATGATCGACCATATAGATCTAGCAACTCGACAGTTGAACCTCACCATATAGTTGGATAAAATAACCCGTGAGGTCAAACGGTTGTGAGAATATTTATGGCCCTACTAAATATTCAAGATGTGTATATAGATGCATTGGCACAAAGCACTCGACAAATTTCCCATGACACGTTTTTGAGGAGCACATTAGAACACGCTGCCATTACGGTAGAAGTTCATAGTATTAAATCTGCTGAGTAATCTCCTTTCTTTTACTATTTCAAATTGTTAATTTAAATGCCAGTTTTAATTTAGAAAATTTGTAATGGTCAATCCAAGTACATTTGTGTCTGTGTGTGTATGTTTTACTGGATTATTTGATTGCGGTGAAACCAATGGTTTACAATTGCATTCGCAGAGTAGAATGGTTTGAAATTCACTTCGGATGATATGGAAGGCGTCTCCAGTGGAGAGCACTGGTGTTGGTTTAGTAAAAGTCATACAATCAGTTACTCCGATATGATCTACATGTATTTCTAAGATTCCAGGGCATATATTTCCTTCACTCTTGTGCGGACCTTTGTATTTGATTTCCGGGTTATTCAACATATCTCCCAATATGCATGTATTGTTGAATTACATGAAGTGAAAAATCAAACCTTTTTAGCACACTATGTGGTAATGATTTTGTATATACGTGAATAGCTATGTAAATTTTATGTTTGTATGTGAGACGTGTGCGACGACGAATAAATACAAGGGATCGTGGCAACGCACGGGTATTCAACTAGCTGTGTTAAAAATAGAGCCAGAAACTCTTGGTTTTTATCTCAATTTTTTGTATTTTCTACTAATTTTGTTTTCTAATTATTAGTAATCAAAGTTGACTTTTAATATTTGTGGGATTTTTTGTGTGTTTCTATTTACCAGTTGCAAGTGGGGTTACAACTGAGATTTTATCCAGCTGCAGGTGAGGTTGTAACTAAAACTGTTTTAGTTTTAAGGTGGGTTGCAACTGAGTTTTTTCCAGTTGCAAGTGGGGTTGCAACTCTTTTCCACTTACGAGTAGGGTTGCAATTGAGTTTTTTTCCCTGAGTTTTTTTCGGTTGTAACTCGGTTTGCAACTAAATTTTTTCTTCTAATTGCCAGCTGAGTGTTTTCAGTTGCAAGTGTGATTGCAACCGAGTTTTTGTCCAGTTGGGGTAGCAACTGAGTTTTTCCTAGAGTTTTTCTATTTGCAAGTGGGATTGCAACTAAATTTTTTTCAGTTTCGAGTGGGGTTGCAACTGAGTTTTTTTATCTGAGTTTTTTCCTTGAGTTTTTCTAGTTGCAAGTGGGATTGTAACTGAGTTTTTTTCTAGGTATAACTTGCTAGTGGGGTTTCAACTGAGTTTTTTCCTTGAGTTTTTCAAGTTGCAAGTGGGTTGCAACTAAGTTTTTTCCAGTTGCGAGTAGGGTCACAACCTAGTTTTTTCTAGTTGCAACTGGGGTTGCAACTAAGTTTTTTTCCAGTTGCGAGCTGAGTTTTTTTCCAGTTGCAACTGTGTTTTTTCGGGTTGCGAGTGGGGTTGCAACTGAGTTTTTTTTACCTGAGTTTTTTCTAGTTGCAACTGGGGTTGCAACTGAGTTTTTTTTTTCAGTTGTGAGTGGGGTCGCAACTGAGTTTTTCTTTCAGTTGTAAGCTGAGTTTTTTCCAGTTACGAGTGGGGTTGCAACTGAGTTATTTTCTAGTTTCAAGCTGAGTTTTTTCCAGTTCCAAGCGGGGTTGCAACTGAATTTTGGTTGCAGTTAAAAAATTTCAGTTCCAAGTGAGGTTGCAACTGAGATTTATTTTCACTTGCAGATCGTGTTTTTAGTGAGATTTTTCAGTTGCAAATGGGGTTACAAATGATATTTTTTCAGTTAAAAATTAGGTTGCAAGCAAGATTTTTTTTTCCAGTGTGGTGCAAATTAGGATATTTTTTGTTGCGAGTAAGTTACATGTGGGTTGCGGTTGAGAATTTTCAAGTTTACACCATGGCTGTGACTAATGAAAGTTCACGTAGTACAAGTTAATTTTCCTGGCCTTATAAAATGTTCACATATTATGCAATAGTGGCCAACAACATCTGTCAGATATTTAAGTTAATTCTTGATAGTTGAGAGCTTCTTTTCCTTTTAAGGAACCTGGTCAGACTAGAGCTTGTTGTTCTTCTCTACTCTCCAAGCAAGGGAAGAAAGGCGGAAATGTCGCTCAAGGCTTCTAGTACCGTACCGTACAGAGAAAGCAAATGCTGAAAAAAGGCCCTCAAAGGACAATGGCCGGAAGAAAGTCAGGCCAGCCCATCTTCCTCACGCACGGCAAAGGCTGAGGAGGCCATGTTCAAAGAAATATAACGAAACGATACGTTGTGTAAATGGATTGATTAGAGCATCTCTAGCAGAGCCTGTAAACACGTGAAGTGAAAACTCGGAGTTCAGTTCACCGAACTCGTGTTTATGGGTAGAAAAACGATGTCAGAACCCGTAAAACAAGAACTGAAAAGGTGAATTTGAAATGTCGCGGGGAAATTGGTCGATGATCATATATATAGATGGATTTGATGCTCCGATCGAGCATCAAAAGTTACATAGTTCGATAAATTAAACCTAAATTACTTAGTACACCGGCGGACGCTACTAATTTTAACCAAAATGCGGCCTAATGGCCTATGCGCGCGGCGGTTCCGGTGCTGGCGGAGCGTCGAGGCGACCGAAGGCGTCGACGTTGGCGTAGCGGAGCTTCACTCCTCCTCGGCGTCAAGCTCGACTATCTCGAGCTTGACGCGGCGAACGCGCTCCTCCCGGCGCGCCGCCTCGTACTCGCGCACTTGGCGGACGGCGTCCGCCTCCTCCCGGCGGAAGTGAGCGCGGGCCTCCGCCGCGGAAATCGCCTTCGTCTGCGTGAGCACGGCGTCCTCCTCGTCGGAGCCGTGGACATAGTCGCCCGCCGAGAACATGGGCGACCGCGCGGGGACGAGCTCATCGTCGTCGGAGCCGTCGGCGATGGGGGGTTGCGGTGCACGACTGGAGCCGCCAGACAACGACCCCTCACCGCCGTTGGCATACCTCGCCAGCTTCCCTGGGGGCGTGAGCCCCAGTTCGTCCACCGGCAGGCGCTGCGCTTGGGTGCGCCCTCCGACCGGTTCCACTTCCGGCGTTCCGCGTGTAGGATAACGTAGCATAGAAAACAAAAATTTTCCTACGGCGAACACGCAATCCAAGCCAAGATGCAATCTAGAAGACGGTAGCAACGAGGGGATTGTCGAGACTCACCCTTGAAGAGATTCCAAAGCCTACAAGAGGAGGCTCTTGTTGCTGCGGTAGACGTTCACTTGCCGCTTGCAAAAGCGCGTAGAAGATCTTGATCACGATCGGTCCGGCGCCACGAACGGGCAGCACCTCCGTACTCGGTCACACGTTCGGTTGTTGATGAAGACGACGTCCACCTCCCCGTTCCAGCGGGCAGCGGAAGTAGTAGCTCCTCTTGAATCCGACAGCACGACGGCGTGGTGTCGGTGGCGGTGTAGAAGTCCGGCGGAGCTTCGCTAAGCTATGCGGGCAATATGAAGTGGAGGAGCAAAGCTAGGGTTTGGGAGGGGGTGGCCGGCCACTCTATGGGGGGCGGCCAGCTTGTGGTCTTGGGGTGGCCGGCCCCCTCCCTTGGCCCTTGTTTATATAGGTGGATCCCAAGTGTTGGTGTCCAAGTCTTCGAATAAGACCCGAAACCAAAACCTTCCATATGGTGGGAAACTTTCCCTCCCACTAGAGGTGGGAATTCCACCTTCCATGGGGGGGTTGGCCGGCCCCCTAAGGGGGAGTCCACTTGGGACTCCTCCCCCACTAGGGTTGGCCGGCCATGGAGGTGGAGTCCCATGTGGACTCCACCTTCCTTGGTGGTTTCTTCCGGACTTTTCTAGAACCTTCTAGAACCTTCCATAGAACCTTCCGCATCATTTTATTCACATAAAATGACATCCTATATATGAATCTTATTCTCCGGACCATTCCGGAACTCCTCGTGATGTCCGGGATCCCATCCGGGACTCCGAACAAATATTCCAACTTCATTCTATATTCAAGTACTACCATTTCAACATCCAACTTTAAGTGTGTCACCCTACGGTTCGTGAACTATGCGGACATGGTTGAGTACTCACTCCGACCAATAACCAATAGCGGGATCTGGAGATCCATAATGGCTCCCACATATTCAACGATGACTTTAGTGATCGAATGAACCATACACATACGATACCAATTCCCTTTGTCACGCGATATTTTACTTGTCCGAGGTTTGATCATCGGTATCACACTATACCTTGTTCAACCTCGTCTCCTGACAAGTACTCTTTACTCGTACCGTGGTATGTGGTCTCTTATGAACTTATTCATATGCTTGCAAGACATTAGACGACATTCCACCGAGAGGGCCCAGAGTATATCTATCCGTCATCGGGATGGACAAATCCCACTGTTGATCCATATGCCTCAACTCATACTTTCCGGATACTTAATCCCACCTTTATAACCACCCATTTACGCAGTGGCGTTTGATGTAATCAAAGTACCTTTCCGATATAAGTGATTTACATGATCTCATGGTCATAAGGACTAGGTAACTATGTATCGAAAGCTTATAGCAAATAACTTAATGACGTGATCTTATGCTACGCTTAATTGGGTGTGTCCATTACATCATTCATACAATGATATAACCTTGTTATTAATAACATCCAATGTTCATGATTATGAAACTAATCATCTATTAATCAACAAGCTAGTTAAGAGGCTTACTAGGGACTCTTTGTTGTTTACATATCACACATGTATCAATGTTTCGGTTAATACAATTATAGCATGGTATATAAACATTTATCATAAACATAAAGATATATAATAACCACTTTTATTATTGCCTCTTGGGCATATCTCCAACAGTCTCCCACTTGCACTAGAGTCAATAATCTAGATTACATTGTAATATACCTAACACCCATGGCATTCTGGTGTTGGTCATGCTTTGCCCTAGGGAGAGCTTTAGTCAACGGATCTGCTACATTCAGATCAGTGTGTACTTTGCAAATCTTTACTTCTCCATCTTCGATGTACTCGCGAATCGAGTGGTAACGCAGCTTGATATGCTTCAGCCTCTTGTGTGACCTTGGCTCTTGTGCATTGGCGATGGCACCCATGTTATCACAGTAGATGACAAATGGGTCCAATGCACTAGGAACCACACCGAGCTCTACAATGAACCTCTTCATCCATACCGCTTCTGATGAAGCCTGAAGCCGCTATGTACTCCGATTCTGTTGAGGATTTCGCCACCGTGCACTGCTTCGAGCTTGCCCAGCTTACTGCAGCACCATTCAATATAAACACGTACCCAGATTGTGACTTAGAGTCATCAGGATCAGTGTTCCAACTTGCATCGGTGTAACTTGTTACAACGAGCTCTTGGTCACCTCCATAACAAAGAAACATATCCTTAGTTCTTTTCAAGTACTTCAGGATATTCTTGACCGCTGTCCAGTGTTCCATTCCTGGATCACTTTGATATCTGCTAGTTAAACTAACAGCATGTGCTATATCCGGTCTTGTACATAGCATGGCATACATGATAGAGCCTACTGCCGAGGCATAGGGGATCTGACTCATCCTTTCTCTTTCTTCTGCCGTAGCCGGTCCTTGAGTCTTACTCAAGACCTTGCCTGGTAACATAGGTAAGAATCCTTTCTTACTTTCGTCCATTCTAAACTTCTTCAGAATCTTGTCCAGGTATGTACTCTGTGATAGCCCTATTAGACGTCTTGATCTATCTCTATAAATCTTGATGCCTAATATGTATGATGCTTCACCAAGGTCTTTCATTGAAAAACTATTATTCAAATAACCCTTTACACTGCTTAATAGTTCTATATCATTCCCAATCAATAATATGTCATCTACATATAATATCAGGAATGCTACAGAGCTCCCACTCACTTTCTTGTAAATACAGGCCTCTCCATGACACTGTATAAACCCGAAGTCTTTGATCACCTTATCAAAACGTCGGTTCCAACTTCTCGATGCTTGCTTCAGTCCATAGATTGAACGCTGAAGTTTGCATACTTTGTCAGCATTTTTAGGATCGACAAAACCTTTGGGTTGTACCATATACAACTCTTCCTCAATGTCTCCATTAAGGAACGCCGTTTTGACATCCATCTGCCAAATCTCATAATCGAAAAATGCAGCTATTGCTAACAAAATCCTCACAGATTTTAGCTTCGCTACAGGTGAGAAAGTCTCATCGTAGTCAACACCTTGAATTTGTCGGAAACCCTTTGCGACAAGTCGAGCTTTATAGACAGTAATATTACCATCAGCATCTGTTTTTCTTTTGAAGATCCATTTATTCTCGACAGCCTTGCGGCTATCAGGTAAGTCTACCAAAGTCCATACTTTGTTATCATACATGGATCCCATTTCGGATTTCATGGCTTCTTGCCATTTGTTGGAATCTGGGCTCATCATCGCTTCTTCATACGTCGCAGGGTCCTCATCATTGTTATCCACAATCATGACATTTAGACAAGGATCATACCAATCTGGAGTGGCACGATCCCTTGTCGATCTGCGAGGTTCAGTAGCTGTCTCATTTGAAGTTTCATGATCATTATCATTAGCTTCCTCTGTTGCCGGTGTAGGTGGTACAGGAACATTTTCCGGTACTGCGCTACTCTGATCAACGAGTAGAGATTCTTCAATCTCATCGAGTTCTACTTTTCTTCCAGTCACTTCTTTAGTGAGAAATTCTTTCTCAAGAAAGGTTCCGTTCTTAGCAACAAATATCTTGCCTTCGGATCTGTGATAGAAAGTGTACCCTATAGTTTCCTTAGGGTATCCTATGAAGACGCATTTCTCCGCTTTGGGTTCTAGCTTGTCCGGTTGTAACTTTTTTACATAGGCTTCGCAACCCCAAACTTTTAGGAACGACAGCTTAGGTTTCTTATTAAACCATAATTCATACGGCGTCGTTTCAACGGATTTTGATGGTGCTCTATTTAAAGTGAATGCGGCTGTCTCTAATGCATAACTCCAAAATGATAACGGCAAATCAGTAAGAGACATCATAGAACGAACCATATCTAAGAGAGTTCGATTACGACGTTCGGACACACCGTTTCGTTGTGGTGTTCCCGGCGGTGTCAATTGTGAAAGTATTCCGCATTTCTTTAAATGCATGCTAAACTCATAACTCAGATATTCACCTCCGCGATCAGATCGTAGAAATTTAATCTTCTTGTTACGTTGATTTTCTACTTCACTTTGGAATTCCTTAAACTTCTCGAAAGTTTCGGATTTATGTTTCATTAAATAGATATACCCATATCTACTCAAATCATCTGTGAAGGTTAGAACATAACGATAACCACCGCGCGATGCTACACTCATTGGTCCACATACATCTGTGTGTATGATTTCCAATAAGTCAGTAGCTCGCTCCATCATACCCGAAAATGGAGTCTTAGTCATTTTTCCCATCAGACATGCTTCGCATCTATCAAGTGACTCAAAGTCAAGTGATTCAAGTAATCCATCGTATGGAGTTTCTTCATGCGTTTCACTCCAATATGACCAAGACGACAGTGCCACATATAAGTAGAATTATCATTCAATTTAATTCGCTTAGCATCAATGTTATGTATATGCGTATTACTACTATCGAGATCTAACAGAAATAAGCCATTCTTTTGTGGTGCTTGACCATAAAAGATATTATTCATAAAAATAGAACAACCATTATTCTCAGACTTGAATGAATAACCGTCTTGCATTAAACAAGATCCTGATATAATGTTCATGCTCAACGCGGGTACATAATAACAATTATTTAGGCTTAAAACTAATCCCGAAGGTAGATGTAGAGGAAGTGTCCCGACTGCGATCACATTGACCTTGGATCCGTTTCCAACGCGCATCGTCACTTCATCTTTCAGCAGTTGTCGTTTATTCTTTAGTTCCTGTTTCGAGTTACAAATATGAGCAACCGAACCAGTATCAAATACCCAGGTACTAGAACGAGAACTAGTGAGATAAACATCTATAACATGTATATCAGATATACCTTCTTTCTTCTTCTTGACAAGGCCGCTCTTCAGATCCGCCAAATACTTGGAGCAATTACGCTTCCAGTGTCCCTTCTCCTTGCAGTAATAGCACTCAGCATCAGGCTTAGGGCCAGACTTAGGTTTCACAGGAGGCGTGGCAGCTTTCTTGCCACTCTTCTTGTTCTTGCCTTTAGACTTGCCCTGTTTCTTGAAGCTGGTGGTCTTGTTGACCATCAACACTTGGTGCTCTTTCTTGATCTCAATCTCAGCAGCTTTTAGCATGCCAAAGAGTTCAGGAAACTCCTTGTTCATGTTCTGCATATTGTAGTTCATCACAAAGTTCTTGTAACTTGGTGGCAGTGATTGAAGGACACGATTAATCCCCAGTCTGTTAGGAATCACTATTCCCAAGTCACTGAGTTTCTTCGCATGCCCGGTCATAACGAGCATGTGCTCACTGATGGAGCTGCCTTCTTCCATCATACAGCTGAAAAAGTGTTTCGATGCTTCATAGCATTCCACGGCCGCATGAGTCTCAAAAATAGTCTTCAACTCTTTTATCAACTCATGAGGATCGTGGTGCTCAAAACGTTTTTGAAGATCGGATTCCAGACTGCATAAGATGGCACACTGAACTTGAGAGTACCGAGTTTTCCGAGTCATGTAAACATTCTTTACTTCATCGGTTTCAGTTTCTGCAGGAGGGTCACCTAGCGGTGCATCAAGCACATATTGCAGATTTCCGCCATTGAGGAAGATCCTCACATGACGGAACCAGTCGGTGAAGTTGCTACCGTTGCTCTTAAGCTTTTCTTTCTCTAGGAACTGGTTAAAATTGATTGAGGACGCCATATCTACAACATATTTGCAATAGTTTAGACTAAGTTTATGACAAATTGAGTTCAAATTTTAATTCTATATAATTAAAAATCTAGGTGAACTCCCACTCAAAACAATATCCCTCGCATTGTCTTAGTGATCACATGAACCAAATCCATCACACCTATGCCCGATCATCACGAGACAAGATGTAATTTCAATGGCGAACACTCAAAATGTTCATCATATCAATCATATGATTCATGCTCTACCTTTCGGTATCACGTGTTCCGAGACCATGTCTTTACATGCTAGGCTCGTCAAGGCCACCTTAGTATCCGCATGTGCAAACTGTCTTGCACCCGTCATATGTACTTATCGAATCTATCACACCCGATCATCACGAGATGCTTCGAAACGATAAGACTTGATAACGGTGCTACTAAGGATGAACACTTTATTATCTTGAGATTTTAGTGAGAGGGATCATCTTATAATGCTACCGTCGCGATCTAAGCAAAATAAGATGCATAAAAGGATTAACATCACATGCAGTTCATATGTGATATGATATGGCCCTTTTGTCTTTGCGCCTTTGATCTTCATCTCCAAAGTACGGACATGATCTCCATCATCAACGGGCATGATCTCCATCATCGTCGGCGAAGCACCAAGGTCAATGGCGCCGTCTTCATGATCGTCCTCCATGTAGCAACTATTACAACTACTTTGAAATACTACTCAACATGAAATTTAAAGACAACCATAAGGCTCCTGCCACAATACAATAATGATCATCTCATACATATTCATCATCACATTATGGCCATATCACATCACCAAACCCTGCAAAAACAAGTTAGACGTTCTCTAATTTGGTTTGCATATTTTACGTGGTTTAGGGTTTTCGAGCAAGATCCAATCTACCTACGAACATGAACCACAACGGTGATACTAGTGTTGTCAATAGAAGAGTAAATTGAATCTTCACTATAGTAGGAGAGACAGACACCCGCAAAGCCACTTATGCAATACAAGTTGCATGTCAAGCGTGGAGCAAATCTCATGAACGCGGTCATGTAAAGTTAGCCCGAGCCGCTTCATCCCACTATGCCACAAAGATGCAAAGTACTCAACTAAAGATAACAAGAGCATCAACGCCCACAAACCATTGTGTTCTACTCGTGCAACCATCTATGCATAGACACGGCTCTGATACCACTGTAGGATAACGTAGCATAGAAAACAAAAATTTTCCTACGGCGAACACGCAATCCAAGCCAAGATGCAATCTAGAAGACGGTAGCAACGAGGGGATTGTCGAGACTCACCCTTGAAGAGATTCCAAAGCCTACAAGAGGAGGCTCTTGTTGCTGCGGTAGACGTTCACTTGCCGCTTGCAAAAGCGCGTAGAAGATCTTGATCACGATCGGTTCCGGCGCCACGAACGGGCAGCACCTCCGTACTCGGTCACACGTTCGGTTGTTGATGAAGACGACGTCCACCTCCCCGTTCCAGCGGGCAGCGGAAGTAGTAGCTCCTCTTGAATCCGACAGCACGACGGCGTGGTGTCGGTGACGGTGTAGAAGTCCGGCGGAGCTTCGCTAAGCTATGCGGGCAATATGAAGTGGAGGAGCAAAGCTAGGGTTTGGGAGGGGGTGGCCGGCCACTCTATGGGGGGCGGCCAGCTTGTGGTCTTGGGGTGGCCGGCCCCCTCCCTTGGCCCTTGTTTATATAGGTGGATCCCAAGTGTTGGTGTCCAAGTCTTCGAATAAGACCCGAAACCAAAACCTTCCATATGGTGGGAAACTTTCCCTCCCACTAGAGGTGGGAATTCCACCTTCCATGGGGGTGGCCGGCCCCCTAAGGGGGAGTCCACTTGGGACTCCTCCCCCACTAGGGTTGGCCGGCCATGGAGGTGGAGTCCCATGTGGACTCCACCTTCCTTGGTGGTTTCTTCCGGACTTTTCTAGAACCTTCTAGAACCTTCCATAGAACCTTCCGCATCATTTTATTCACATAAAATGACATCCTATATATGAATCTTATTCTCCGGACCATTCCGGAACTCCTCGTGATGTCCGGGATCCCATCCGGGACTCCGAACAAATATTCCAACTTCATTCCATATTCAAGTACTACCATTTCAACATCCAACTTTAAGTGTGTCACCCTACGGTTCGTGAACTATGCGGACATGGTTGAGTACTCACTCCGACCAATAACCAATAGCGGGATCTGGAGATCCATAATGGCTCCCACATATTCAACGATGACTTTAGTGATCGAATGAACCATACACATACGATACCAATTCCCTTTGTCACGCGATATTTTACTTGTCCGAGGTTTGATCATCGGTATCACACTATACCTTGTTCAACCTCGTCTCCTGACAAGTACTCTTTACTCGTACCGTGGTATGTGGTCTCTTATGAACTTATTCATATGCTTGCAAGACATTAGACGACATTCCACCGAGAGGGCCCAGAGTATATCTATCCGTCATCGGGATGGACAAATCCCACTGTTGATCCATATGCCTCAACTCATACTTTCCGGATACTTAATCCCACCTTTATAACCACCCATTTACGCAGTGGCGTTTGATGTAATCAAAGTACCTTTCCGATATAAGTGATTTACATGATCTCATGGTCATAAGGACTAGGTAACTATGTATCGAAAGCTTATAGCAAATAACTTAATGACGTGATCTTATGCTACGCTTAATTGGGTGTGTCCATTACATCATTCATACAATGATATAACCTTGTTATTAATAACATCCAATGTTCATGATTATGAAACTAATCATCTATTAATCAACAAGCTAGTTAAGAGGCTTACTAGGGACTCTTTGTTGTTTACATATCACACATGTATCAATGTTTCAGTTAATACAATTATAGCATGGTATATAAACATTTATCATAAACATAAAGATATATAATAACCACTTTTATTATTGCCTCTTGGGCATATCTCCAACACCGCGTCGGTGCAGAACACGGGGGGACGCGGAGACGAGTCCCTGCCACCCAATCCCGCGCCGCAGCCTGCTACGCCACCACGAGAGGCCATCGCGCCGCTTAGGAGGGTGGAGGGGTGGCTGCATAGAGCTCGATTGCTCGCCGGAATATGTGTGAGGCGGCGGCGGAGGGAGTGGAAGCGGCGGAGGTGAGTAGGGTTTGAAAACCGAACGACCCTCCGCGGCCCCTTTTAATACGGGGCGGACGTCCAGTTTATCGATGTCCCAAACTCGTTATACGGGCCAGGCCGCGAGTTCGGGCTCTGTTCTGCCGGAGTTTCGGCCCAAACCTATATTTCCGCCGGAGTTTTTCAGTTTCGGCCTGTTTTACGGGCCCTGCTAGAGATGCTCTTAGCGCTAGAGATCAACGCATGTGACGTTAGATGACTGATAACTAACTTAGTTCTCAGTCAGCTGAGCCCTAGTCACACCCTTATGATATATACATCAATGTTGAGGAAATCGCTTATCGGTGTCAACTCGGCCGGCTGACGATTAGCAATTAATTAGCAAATAGGGTGATTAATCGGGCGATAAATGAGTTAATCGGCCGATAAATAAGTTTATTGGCTAATCGGTGACCACCGAGTAGCGATTAATCCCAATGAAACGTTTGGATGAATTTTTGAACAGTCATATACATGTGCTGTTGAGCCGATCTATTGCTACCAGAAGCAGTACGTAGGTCTAATGAGGGTCTCTTGGGATGGTCCTTCAGCGCGTGTCCGAACGCTTCACGGACCTCCTTCAAGAAGGATTCGCTGTCAAACTTCCCATATACTGTGAATTCCTCAAGACAAAGGAGGTTCCCTATGGTAGCACATGTATGATGCATGGCCTGCGGCGTCTTGAGCCAATAGTCACTAGTGCAAACATGGCCTTTTGCACCGATTTTTAAAGGCCATATGCACCGGATGGCCAACCGGTGCAAACCATCCGGTGCAAAAGGCCCCCCTTTTGCACCGGTTGGATTACGAACCGGTGCTAAAGGGGTCTCCACGTGGCCGGCTGTGGGGCGCTCGGCGGGGAAGCTTTTGCACCGGTTCGTAATACGAACCGGTGCAAAAGGGTTGGGCCGCGGCAGCATTTTAGTGCCCTTCCCTGCCGCGGCAGACTCTGCCGCGGCAGGGAATTGCACTAAAACGCTGCCGCGGCAGAGACTCTGCCCCATTCGAAACACGGTATAATATTAATGCAGACAATTCAAATATATATATATATATATATATATAGGAAACCATTATATTACATATATCGATCAAAGTGACACACGTTCATGCATATATATATATATATATATATGTCTACATCAACTTTGATACTGGATGTCGGCCACATAGTGTTCTCCGTCTGGAGCTAAGACTTGCTCAACTAAGAATCCCGCCAGCTCTTCTTGAATTGCTCGTACACGCTCGGTTGCTAGAAGACCGTCCCGCAACCGTTCGATCTAATCATTTGAAGAAGGTACGGTGGTCAATATATATGTGTGTGTATGTGAATGAAACAGAAGGTGATAAAATAAAGCCATGAATGTTGTTTACTTACATCAAGTTGTTCCAAAATGTCCCTCTTATGGTGGGTATTCTGGCGGATGAACTCGCAAACGTAATACCCGCATAAATTATTCCCGTCCTCCTGCCTCAAGCACTTTACGAGAACAAAATTCAATCAAAATAATATATATATATAATCAAGGATGATAATAATGGTATTGAAACTAGAATCATCAAAGAGATGCGCGGCCTAGCCAGTATTACTTACCGGTACATGTTTTATTCGAAGTTCTTTATTCTTTAAACCCGGAGACTTGTTGGTGAACCGTTTCCAAGCCTTGAGGAGGATATCAGCCATGTCCCCCCACGCCTCAAGGGGTTTACTCTTCGAGTCCATGACTTCTACTATCCCGGTGTCGGGTTCAATGACTAGCAGGATATAGTGAAACCTGCGGACACACATATATATGCATAACTCATCAATTACACTTAACACATGGAGTAAGCGAAAAAGATTTAATGTGTGAAGACAGTAACACTCACGAGAAGTTGTAAGGAAATAGTATTGCCCTTTTGTATGAGTTTTTCCTTAAGACATATACCAAGTTATTCTCTGTGTCCTTGGGAGAGTTGTGGACAGTATACCCATTCACGGTATATGGGTCAACGAACCCAAGATCATAGATTTGCCCCTTGCGGCATTCGCGGATCTTCATTCTGCATAATACAATGAGAGTATGGTTATATGCATGCAATGGACGAGCCGCGGTAGAGACTTAATTACATAAATAATACTTACAGACAGTAGGCACTCAGCAGAGATTTGTCGAGGGCGTCTTGGTTGAATAACTGAAATAATTCACAAAATTCGATGTTCATCACGTCATTTCGCCCGTAGTGCTCATCTGTGATTGCCACCATGATCCAGTTCTTACCATCCTTACATTTTTCCATGTACCAATTATGCAGTCTTCGCAGTTGCGTTGATAGATTAGGCAACTCCTCAGCTCTGACAAGAGGTTGCCCGTACTTGTACTGGTATGCTATTTGGACATCATCACCCGTACTTGTAAGGAATTCTGCATCGATGCGGCTTAAGTACTCAGGAATACTCATACCGACCGCATCTGCCTCATCTTTGTATAGTCTTACCATCTCCGGATCAAAGCACGCTGTGACATCGGGATACACTTGGAGCGGGGGGCACGAGTTTTTCTGGTTTCCAAGCTGGGGAACTGGTTTCCCTTCTACCTTACTTTTTTCCCACCGATCTCTTGCTGACACATTTGACTTGCGAATAGACCGGTCATAGTTCGATGAAAGACTTGGCTCAGGTTGATGAAGGTTCTTCAGCAGTTTCAACTTCTTTTCCAGAGATATAGCTGGCTCCGGCTCAAGCTGGGGCTTTTTCAATTTCAACATTTGTTGCTTGTGTTGTTCAGCTACGATCTTGGCATTTTCCTCAACTGTATAGTCATAAGGTCTCTTGGGAGGAACCTTAGGCACTCTTGGGAGGGGCTCTTGTTTGCGTCTCGGTGATCTGTTACGACTCAGCTGTGTCGTAGCGGACCGCCTAATTTTGCTCTTAGACTTGGGCTGCGGCGGCGGAGAAGGCTCACGCGGCGGCGGAGAAGGCTCACGCGGCGGCGGAGAAGGCTCACGCGTCGGCGGGGAAGGCTCACGCGCCGGCGGGGAAGGCTCACGCACTGGAGACGGCTGCATCGGTGGAGAATGCTGCCTCGGTGGAGACCTTGTTGGCGCCTTCCAACCCGGAATCACAATGAATTCCTTTCGCCATAGAACTGTAGTGTTCTTGGCTTCTCCCAGCTCTAGCAAATCCCCTTCACCGGCTGGGTGGTCAAGCCTCAGCGGCCCATACCCATCCATAACTTGATCCACCCCGGCAACAGCGTAGCCAGGTGGAACCGGCTTGAAGTGGTATCTTTGATCGGGTACTGGCGGTAAGACATAGCCGACCGCCGCCTTGAGCGTTAAGTAGCCCATCGTTTGGAAATGTAGCTCACAAGGTGTAGACTCTGTGATAAAGTCCACAGGGTAGAGATCAAGATCCATCTGCGGTTCCACAGGGGAGGGAGGAGCCATCTGCGGATCCACATGTGCATCATCACCAGGCAGCTCCGTGGAAGCCACGCTGCTTTTCCGCTGAGATCCCTGGCCGGTAGCATCGAATGCAACTTCTTCTATCTGCGGATTAGGTTGAGGTTGGGTGACTGTGACTGAGCCTGACATTATCATCCTCACTTGCTCCTCTAGCTTAGCAACGCGTTCGTGAACCACATCCTTTTGCCTCTGACGGCTTCTATCGGGATATTTCTTCGTTTCTGCAGGAAACCCAATACACCACGGCTTGCCACCTGATGTGGTTCGTGTTCGTCCTGAGTGTTCAGGATTCCCAAGGGCGCGTGTGAGCTGGTCCTTCTCTCTTTCGGGACGGAACTTCCCCTCTTCAACTTCCTTTGCAACATTTCTAAAGGCTTCGATGGGAAGTGGGTTTTCCTTATGTCTTTGTGTATATATGCATAACCCTTGTGCGTCCAACGTGCCCCCATGCGCGTAAAACCAATCCCTTGACCGCTGGTTCCATTTCAGTACCTCTGGCTGGATCCCCTTTTTAATTAGCTCGTTCTCCCATTTCTCCCACTTAGGCCTGCCAGCATTGTAGCCTCCTCGCCCCATGGTATGGAAGTACATCTTATTAGAAGCATTTTTCGTATTGGTGTCAGACCTTTTCTTTGCCTTGTCCGATTTCTTTAACTTCACAAATTCCTCCCAGTGGTCTTTTATCTTCTCATAGGGGCCTTTGAAATCAGGAGTCTTCCCTTTCTTGACAAAGAAGCTGTCCAATTTCTTCTTGTAGTCGTTGAACTGTACTGCCATCTTCTTAAGAGCCCACTTCTTAACTCTTCGCTGTACGCTATTCAGCTCGGGATCCTCAGGGTCTGGCCTGTCATTCTCACTATCAGAGTCAGTTGGCTCCGGAAAGATGAAATTTATCAGCAGCTTCCTAAACATCACACTTTTTAATCTCGTGTCGACATAAGTAACTCCTTCGCCCCCCTTTACAGGTTTCTTCCATTCTTGAGTGGTGATCGGGACGGTGTCCCTAACAACAACTCCACATTGACTTACAAACTTTTTTGCGAACTTCTTGGGAGAAATCGGTTCGCCATCTATCGCGATTTCCGTGATGGTGCACCTTTCATGGTCTTCCATCTTTCTGGCCGCGCCTCGTTTAGTTCTGCCAGTAGAGTTTGTTGATCGGGAGGTCTAAAAGAAGAAACAACGTTAATACATGTATATGCACAAATCTGGAGGCTTGGTTAATTAATATATATACACCTCGGCGGCGTCGTGAGCTTCTCCCTCGCAGTCGTCACCTTCTCCCTCACCGGAGCCGTCTCCACGGTTGTCTTGCTCATCTTCCTCACCGGAGGCGTCTCCACGGGTTCGCTCGTCTCCCTCGCCGGATTGGTTTAGGTAAAGAGAGGTGATATCCTCATCATCACGGATAATCTCCTCGACGATGTATTCTTTTTCTAGGTCTCGTTCCATAGTTTCTGCAAAGACTTACAAGTTATTCTAATGCTATAAACACAACGAAGCAGTAATTAACCAAGATAATGATATAAATAAATGATCAAATATTAGAGTTACACATATATATAAGTGCAAATAAAGGATAATGCTGAATACATAATCAAAGATCTGAGTTACACATATAGCTCGATCGGTCCCTAATACATCACACTACAAGCTCTCAACGGCGCCGACCGGGTCCCGAGCCGCGCCGGGTGAACACCCAAAGCCACGGAACAGTAACGGGAGCATAGCTAACATGAGATCCCCGCATAACTGACCATCCGGTCCTATACATGGTGTCTAACGCATACATGTAACGGCGAACATGCTCATCCTCCGCTGCAATGCGCTGAGCTACCACCTCCGGCGGGGCCGGCTCCCTCTGAAACGAACGTGGCCCATAAGACCTCCACCAGAGAATATCCGGGTCGACGACGGGACCCGGATTCCGCACCAAGGTGCGCGCCCCGGAAGATAACACCTCCCAGTGCCACCCCGGCGGAGCCCAGTCCCGAACTTCCCCCAACTGCCGCAACTCCTCTAAAATTGTCCTAGCTCCAGGACGCGGCGGGCGCGGCATCGTATGCAAACTAATATTGAATTTGAATAAATTACTTATGAATATATATATATCTTAGTAACAAATACTACTATTTTTAAATTTGTCTAACATATATTTTGTCTAACATATATTTTCTAACTACAATTTTCTAACATTTTTATCTAACATATTATAAATTCTAAATTCTAAATTTCTAAATTTCACTACTATTTCTAAGATTCTAAGATTTATCTAACATATTCTAAATTCTAAATTTCTATATTTCACTACAATTTTGTAACATTTTTATCTAACATATTCTATATTCTAAATTCTAACAAATATTTTCTAACTACAATTTGTCTAACATATATTTTCTAACATATATTTTCTAACTACAATTTTCTAACTACAATTTTCTAACATATATTTTCTAACTACAATTTTCTAACATATATTTTCTAACTACAATTTTCTATATCTTAGTAAAAAAAATTGTCTAACATATATTTTCTAACTACAATTTTCTAACATTTTTATCTAACATATTATAAATTCTATATTCTAAATTCTAACAAATATTTTCTAACTACAATTTTCTAAATAGATCTAACTTATATTTCTAAATTTAACAACTAAATTTTCTAACTAATTAAAACAAAAAAAAAGAAAAAAAAGGAAAAGGCCGGCCGGGGCTCACCTCTAGCCGCGGCTGCCGGCCAGAGCGGGGCGGCGGTTGGCGGCGCGGCGCGCGCGGCGCTGCGGGCGCGGCGGCGCGGCGCGCGGACGCGGAGGAGAGGCGGCGGCGCGGTCGGCGGCGGCGCGGCGGGCGGGGAGGCGCGGTCGACGGCGGCGGCGCGGGCGGGCGAAATTTTGCGAGTCTCCCCGTATTTTGGTCCTCGCGCGAATGGAGAAGAAAGGGCGCGCGCGTGGAATTTATACACGGGGCCTTTTCACCGGTTGTTGGCTCGAAAGACCCTTTTGCACCGGTTCGAGCCACCAACCGGTGCAAAAGGCCCTTTTTTCACTGCCTTTTATATTTTCCCGCCATTTTTTTTCGTGTTTCGCGTGGGATAGGTTCCCGCCACGACGCGCGCGTGGTAGGTTCCCGTCAAACGACGCCGCGCGGGATATTTTCCCGCCACGACGCGAGGTATATTTTCCCGCCACGACGCAAGCGGCGCGCGGTATATTTTCCCGCCACGACGCAAGCGGCGCGCGGTATATTTTCCCGCCACGGCGCCGCGCGGGATATTTTCCCTCTATAAATAGTACGTCCCCGTCTCTCCCACTTCGATCATCACCAAACCCTAGCCCATTGCACAATGCCCCCAAAGCCGCACCCGCCGCCGGTGGAGGTGGACCCGCAGCTCACGGAGATAGAGGAGTGGGAGGAGCTGCAGCGGCAGGAGGCGGCAGCAAGGAGGGCAGCAGAGGATGAGGTGGACCCGCAGCTTGCAGAGATAGAGGAGTGGGAGGAGGCGGCGCTAGCGGCTACCATAGAAGCATTTGAGAGGCAGAGTCTCCAGGAGCTGCATAAGCGGCCGCGTGTGGCGGATCTGGATAGTGAGGAGATGTATAAGCGTCGTCGTGAGGAGGAGCTGCGGCAGGAGGCGGCAGCCAGGAGGGCAGCAACGGATGCGCGGAAGAACTAGTAGAAGTTGTTATTATTTTAGTTTAAATTTAGTTAATGTTAAATTTCAATAAAGTCGTTGTCGTTGTTTTAGTTTAAGTTTAGTTAACGTATCTTGTTAAATTTCAATAAAGTCGTTGTCTTTAGTTTATATACCCTTTTATCCCGGTTCCTGGCTTGAACCGGTGCTAAAGATGGTGGATTTGATTATATACCCCTTTTATCCCGGTTCCTGGCTGAAACCGGTGCTAAAGATGTGGGAGGCTTATCTGGTGTTTGCCTTATCTGGGGTGGCCTCATCTGGGGGGGATTATCTGGAGGCACATTGCTATATATAGCCCCCTCCGGGGAGAGTAGAGAGAGCAGCCTGAGAGGCAACGACCAAGAAGGAAAGAGCCTCTCCGGCGAAGCTTCTCGAAGATGTCTTAGATGGCTGGCCGTCTTAGACATCTTCGGAAGCTTTGCCCGAGTAACTCTTCCCGCAAGTCCCGCTCGGAAGCTGCTAGTATACACCCAACAACCAGTAGCTCAGGGTAAGGAGGGCTTCCGGGAGCTTTTCGAAGGAAAGAGCCTCTCCGGCGAAGCTTCTCGAAGATGTCTTAGATGGCTGGCCGTCTTAGACATCTTCGGAAGCTTTGCCCGAGTAACTCTTCCCGCAAGTCCCGCTCGGAAGCTGCTAGTATACACCCAACAACCAGTAGCTCAGGGTAAGGAGGGCTTCCGGGAGCTTTTCGAAGGAAAGAGCCTCTCCGGCGAAGCTTCTCGAAGATGTCTTAGATGGCTGGCCGTCTTAGACATCTTCGGAAGCTTTGCCCGAGTAACTCTTCCCGCAAGTCCCGCTCGGAAGCTGCTAGTATATATACACCCAACAACCAGTACCTCAGGGTAATTAAAGAGGGCTTCCGGGAGCTTCTCGAAGGAAAGAGCATTTAGTTCAAACGACCAATGTTACTGATACATATCACAACAAACGCTTCACAATATGAGCTCATCAAGGTACAGGATAATAATTAATACATTATGATCGCTTCGACCGTAACCATGGAGTATCTTCAGCATTTAACGCGATGGTTGGATCAATGTTCACTCTGAAGGGCGGAATTTCAGCAAACTTATTATAATCTTCTGACATGTCTGTCTTGTCCTCGACTCCCACGATGGTTCTTTTCCCTGAAAGAACTATGTGACGCTTTGGCTCATCGGATGAGCTCGTTTCCTTATGTTTTCTTTTCTTCGGTCTGGAGGACATGTCCTTCACATAGAAAACCTGAGCCACATCATTGGCTAGGACGAATGGTTCGTCTCTGTAACCAAGATTGTTGAGATCCACTGTTGTTATTCCGTACAGCTGGTCTACCTTTACCCCTTTTCCATCAAGCTTGAACCATTTGCACCGAAACAAAGGGATCTTAAAATAAGGTCCATAGTCAAGTTCCCATATCTCCTCTATGTAACCATAATATGTGTCCTTTTCCCCACTGTTAGTGTTTGTTGCATCAATGCGGACACCACTGTTTTGGTTGGTGCTCTTTTTATCTTGGGCGAACGTGTAGAAGGTATTTCCATTTATCTCGTACCCCTGGAAAGTCAGTATAGTCGAAGATGGTGACCCGGCCAACAAGTACAATTGATCATCAATGGCGTTGTTATTCATGAGATGTGTTCGGAGCCAACCGCCGAATGTCTGCATATGTTTATGTGTAATCCAGTCTTCAGACTGCCCCGGATATTCGGAGCGTACAATATTCTTGTGATCAGTGATATACGGGGCCACCAAGGTGGAACTTTGTAGAACTGTGTAGTGTGCTTGAGTGAAAGAAATGCCGTCCCTACATATCATTGATTTCCTTCCTAGCGTGCCTTTTCCACTTAGTCGCCCCTCATGTCGCGATTCAGGAACACCAATCGACTTAAGGTCAGGAATAAAGTCAACACAGAACTCGATGACCTCCTCTGTTCCATAGCCCTTGGAGATGCTTCCTTCTGGCCTAGCACGGTTATGAACATATTTCTTTAAGACCCCCATGAACCTCTCGAAGGGGAACATATTGTGTAGAAAGACAGGACCGAGGATGGCAATCTCTTCGACAAGGTGAACCAGGAGATGTGTCATAATATTGAAGAAAGATGGTGGAAACACCAACTCAAAGCTAACAAGACATTGCACCACATCCTTCTGTAACCTTGGAAGACTAGCTGGATCGATTACCTTCTGAGATATTGCATTAAGGAATGCACATAGCTTCACAATGGGTATTCGAACATTTTCCGGCAGAAGCCCCCTCAGTGCAACCGGAAGCAACTGCGTCATAATAATGTGGCAGTCATGCGACTTCAGGTTTTGGAATTTTTTCTCCGCCATATTTATAATTCCCTTTATATTTGATGAGAATCCAGACGGCACCTTGATACTGTAAAGGACTTCAAAAAAGATTTCCTTCTCTGCTTTGGTAAGAGCGTAGCTGCCAGGACTTAAGCGACTCCCTGTATCCGTCTTGTAATCCTGTTCTTGCTTGTTCTTTGGGACTTTCATACGATACTGGTCCTCCCTTGCTTCTGGTGTATCTTTTGTCTGCCCATACACGCCTAAGAAGCCTAGCAGGTTCACGCAAAGATTCTTCGTCACATGCATCACGTCGATTGAAGAGCGGACCTCTAGGACTTTCCAATAGGGTAGATCCCAAAATATAGATTTTTTCTTCCACATGGGTGCGTGTCCGGTAACAACCTCTTTGGGAACAGATTTTTTCTTCGAAGCCTTTTTTTGGGAACAGATTGGCCGCCAGGACCCTTTCCAAATATTACTTTTATGTCCTTGACCATATCAAGTAAAGCATCACCTGTACGGAGTTCAGGCTTCTCCCGGTGATCTGCCTCACCTCCGAAATGATTGCCTTTCTTTCTGACGGGGTGCCTCTTTGGAAGAAATCGACGATGCCCCAGGTACACAACCTTCTTACATTTCTTCAAATAAGCACCTTCGGTCTCATCTAAGCAGTGCGTGCATGCATTGTATCCCTTGTTTGTCTGTCCTGAAAGGTTACTAAGAGCAGGCCAATCATTGATGGTCACGAAAAGCAACGCTCGTAGGTTGAATGACTCCTGTTTGTACTCATCCCATGCAAGAACACCTGGTTTGCTCCACAACTGTAAGAGTTCTTCAAATAATGGCCGTAGGTAAACATCAATGTCGTTGCCGGGTTGCTTTGGGCCTTGGATGAGCACTGGCATCATAATGAACTTCCGCTTCATGCACAACCAAGGCGGAAGGTTATAGATACATAGAGTTACAGGCCAGGTGCTATGACTGCAGCTCTGCTCCCCAAAAGGATTCATTCCATCTGTACTTAGACCAAACCTTAAGTTCCTCGCGTCATCTGCAAAGTCCGGGAACTCTCTATCAATTTTCCTCCACTGCGACCCATCAGCAGGGTGTCTCTGATACGTCTCCAACGTATCGATAATTTCTTATGTTCCATGCTACTTTATTGATGATACCTACATGTTTTATGCACATTATATGTCGTATTTACGCATTTTCTGGAACTAACCTATTAACAAGATGCCGAAGTGCCAGTTCCTGTTTTCTATTTTTGGTTTCATAAATCCTAGTAAAGAAATATTCTCGGAATTGGACGAAATCACCGCCGAGGTTCCTATTTTTCCACGAAGCTCAGAACACCCGGAAGAACCAGAGGGGGCCACAGGCCACAGACCATAGGCCGGGCGCGGGGTGGCCCGCGCCCCTATGGTGTCGCCTCGTCACCCTCCGCGCCGCCTCTTCGCCTATTTAAAGCCCCGCATCGAAACCCTTACAGAGGAAGCCACGGTACGCGAAACCTTCCAGAGCCGCCGCCATCGTGAAGCCAAGATCTGGGGACAGGAGTCTCTGTTCCGGCCCGCGGACGGGGAAGTGCCCCCGGAAGGCTTCTCCATCGACACCGCTGCCATCTCCACCGCCATCTTCATCACCGCTGCTGCTCCCATGAGGGGGGAGTAGTTCTCCATCGAGGCTCGGGGCTGTACCGGTAGCTATGTGGTTCATCTCTCTCCTATGTACTTCAATACAATAATCTCATGAGCTGTCTTACATGATTGAGATTCATATGAGTTTTGTATCACTATTCATCTATGTGCTACTCTAGTGATGTTATTAAAGTACTCTATTCCTCCTCCACGTGTGTAAAGGTGACAGTGTGTGCACCGTGTGAGTACTTGGCGTAGGCTATGATTGTGATCTCTTGTAGATTATGAAGTTAACTATTGCTATGATATATTGATGTGATCTATTCCTCCTACATATGCATGAAGGTGACAGTGTGCATGCTATGTTAGTACTTGGTTTAGTCTTTTGATCTATCTTACACTATAAGGTTACTAAAATATGAACATTAATTGTGGAGCTTGTTAACTCCGGCATTGAGGGTTCGTGTAATCCTACGCAATGTGTTCATCATCCAACAAAAGTGTAGAGTATGCATTTATCTATTCTGTCATGTGATCAATGTTGAGAGTGTCCACTAGTGAAAGTCTAATCCCTAGGCCTTGTTCCTAAATACTGCTATCACCTTTGTTACTGTTTTATCAATTACTACAAGCATTACCGCATGTTTACTTCCCGCAATATTATTACCATCAATGCACAAGCACACTTTTCGCGCCGTACTATGCTCATATTCATTCATACCACTTGTATTTCACTATCTCTTCGCCGAACTAGTGCACCTATTAGGTGTGTTGGGGACACAAGAGACTTCTTGCTTTGTGGTTGTGGTTGCATGAGAGGGATATCTTTGACCTCTTCCTCCCCGAGTTCGATAAACCTTGGGTAATCCACTTAAGGGAAACTTGCTGCTGTTCTACAAACCTCTGCTCTTGGAGGCCCAACACTGTCTACAAGAATAGAAGCACCCGTAGACATCAAGTACTTTTCTGGCGCCGCTGGGGAGAAAGGTAAAAGGCACTCATACTCCGGTTCCTAACAGTACTTTTCGGCGCCATTGTGTGTGTGCTCGAAGCTATTTCCTTTAGACTCTGCAATTACATCTTTTTGTTTCTTGTTTACACTAGTTAGGCATAATGGACAACAAAGAGCTTTTTATTCTATTTCCTGATTTAAGACATGGATGGTTTGATGCGAAAATTAAAAAACCCATGGAACATATTAATATGAATGCTTTGAACACCATTGTTGTTAATGATATGGAAAATTCTAAGCTTGGGGAAGCTGGTTTTGATGAGCATGATATTTTTAGTCCCCCAAGCATTGAGGAGAAAATTTACTTTGATGATACTTTGCCTCCCATTTATGATGATTATAATGATAGTAGTATTTTGTTACCACCTGTTATGGAGGATAAATTTGATTATGATTACAATATACCTCCTATATTTGATAGCTACTTTGTTGAATTTGCTCCCACTACAATTAATAAGAATGACTATGCTTATGTTGGGAGTAGTAATTATTTTATGCATGAGACTCATGATAAGAATGCTTTATGTGATAGTTATATTATTGAGTTTGCTCATGATGCTACTGAAAGTTATTATGAGAGAGGAAAATATGGTTGTAGAAATTTTCATGTTACTAAAACACCTCTCTATGTGCTGAAATTTTTGAAGCTACACTTGTTTTATCTTCCTATGCTTGTTACTTTGCTCTTCATGAACTTGTTTATTTACAAGATTCCTATGCATAGGAAGCATGTTAGACTTAAATGTGTTTTGAATTTGCCTCTTGATGCTCTCTTTTGCTTCAACTTCTATTTCTTGCGAGTGCATCATTAAAACTGCTGAGCCCATCTTAATGGCTATAAAGAAAGAACTTCTTGGGAGATAACCCATGTGTTATTTTGCTACAGTACTTTGTTTTATATTTGTGTCTTGGAAGTTGTTTACTACTGTAGCAACCTCTCCTTATCATGTTTTTGTGCCAAGTAAAGTTTCTATGCTAAAGTTGATGTTATATTTGGGATCGCTGCGCAGAAACAGCATTGCTGTCTGTCACGAATCTGGGCACAGTTCTCTGTAGAAAATTCGAAAAAATCTGCCAATTTACGAGCGTGATCCTCAGATATGTACGCAACTTTCATTAGTTTTGAGTTTTTCCATTTGAGCAAGTCTGGTGCCAGCTTTAAATTCGTCTTTACGGACTGTTCTGTTTTTGACAGATTCTGCCTTTTATTTCGCATTGCCTCTTTTGCTATGTTGGATTTATTTCTTTGATCCATTAATGTCCAGTAGCTTTATGCAATGTCCAGAAGTGAAAAGAATGTTTGTGTCACCTCTGAACATGTGAATTTTTGATTATGCACTAACCCTCTAATGAGTTTGCTTGAAGTTTGGTGTGAAGGAAGTTTTCAAGGGTCAAGAGAGGAGTATGATATACTATGATCAAGAGGAGTGAAAGCTCTAAGCTTGGGGATGCCCCCGTGGTTCATCCCTGCATATTTTAAGAAGACTCAAGCGTCTAAGCTTGGGGATGCCCAAGGCATCCCCTTCTTCATCGACAACATCATCAGGTTCCTCCCCGAAACTATATTTTTATTCACATCTTATGTATTTTACTTGGAGCGTCTGTATTTTGTTTTTGTTTTTGTTTGAATAAATGCTTGTGTGGGAGAGAGACATGCTCCGCTGGTTCGTATGAACACATGTGTTCTTAGCTCATAATATTCATGGCGAAGTTTCCTCTTCGTTAAATTGTTATATGGTTGGAATTGGAAAATGCTACATGTAGTAATTGGTAAAATATCTTGGATAATGTGATACTTGGCAATTGTTGTGCTCATGTTTAAGCTCTTGCATCATATACTTTGCACCCATTAATGAAGAAATACATAGAGCTTGCTAAAATTTGATTTGCATATTTGGTCTCTCTAAGTCTAGATATTTTCTGGTTGAGGTGTTTGAACAACAAGGAGACGATGTAAAGTCTTATAATGCTTACAATATGTTTATATGTGAGTCTTGCTGCACCATTTTATACTTGAGTTTGCTTCAAAATAACCTTGCTAGCCTAAACCTTGTATCGAGAGGGAATACTTCTCATGCATCCAAATACTTGAGCCAATATTCATGCCATTTGTGTCCACCATACCTACCTACTACATGGTATTTCTCCGCCATTCCAAAGTAAATTGCTTGAGTGCTACCTTTAAACAATTCAAAATTTATCACCTCTTATTTGTGTCAATGTTTTATAGCTCATGAGGAAGTATGTGGTGTTTTATCTTTCGATCTTGTCATTTACTTTTGACAGACTTTCACAATGGACTAGTGGCTTCATCCGCTTATCCAATAATTTTGCAAAAAGAGCTGGCAATGAGGTTCCCAGCCTCAATTAATTAACTTGCATTAATAATTCTCTTCACATGTTTTGCTCTGATTTATCAGTAAGCAACTTAAATTTGCAAATAGACACTCCTCCATGGTATGTGAATGTTGGAAGGCACCCGAGGATTCGGTTAGCCATGGCTTGTGTAAGCAAAAGGTTGGGAGGAGTGTCATCCATAAATAAAGAAAAACTAAACTAAAGTACATGTGTAAACAAAAGAGAAGAGGGATGATCTACCTTGCTGGTAGAGATAACGTCCTTCATGGGAGCCGCTCTTGAAAGTCTGGTTGATGAGGTAGTTAGAGTACCCGCTACCATTCGTTGACAACAACAAACACCTCTCAAAATTTTACTTTTATGCTCTCTTTATGTTTTCAAAACCAAAGCTCTAGCACAAATATAGCAATCGATGCTTTCCTCTTTGAAGGACCATTCTTTTACCTTTATTGTTGAGTCAGTTTACCTATCTCTCTCCACCTTAAGAAGCAAACACTTGTGTGAACTGTGCATTGATTCCTACATACTTGCATATTGCACTTATTATATTACTCTATGTTGACAACTATCCATGAGATATACATGTTACAAGTTGAAAGCAACCGCTGAAACTTAATCTTCCATTGTGTTGCTTCAATGCCTTTACTTTGAATTATTGCTTTATGAGTTAACTCTTATGCAAGACTTATTGATGCTTGTCTTGAAGTACTATTCATGAAAAGTCTTTGCTTTATGATTCAGTTGTTTACTCATGTCATTACCATTGTTTTGATCGCTGCATTCATTACATATGTTTACAATATGATCAAGGTTATGATGGCATGTCACTTAAGAAATTATCTTTGTTATCGTTTTACCTGCTCGGGACGAGCAGAACTAAGCTTGGGGATGCTGATACGTCTCCAACGTATCGATAATTTCTTATGTTCCATGCTACTTTATTGATGATACCTACATGTTTTATGCACATTATATGTCGTATTTACGCATTTTCCGGAACTAACCTATTAACAAGATGCCGAAGTGCCAGTTCCTGTTTTGCTGTTTTTGGTTTCAGAAATCCTAGTAAAGAAATATTCTCGGAATTGGACGAAATCACCGCCGAGGTTCCTATTTTTGCACGAAGCTTCCAGAACACCCGGGAAGGACCAGAGGGGGCCACAGCCCACAGACCATAGGCCGGTGCGGCCTGGGGTGGCCCGCGCCCCTATGGTGTCGCCGCCTCGTCAGCCCTCCCGCGCCGCCTCTTCGCCTATTTAAAGCCCCCGCATCGAAAACCCTTACGGAGGAAGCCACGGTACGCGAAACCTTCCAGAGCCGCCGCCATCGCGAAGCCAAGATCTGGGGACAGGAGTCTCTGTTCCGGCACCCCGCCGGACGGGGAAGTGCCCCGGAAGGCTTCTCCATCGACACCGCTGCCATCTCCACCGCCATCTTCATCACCGCTGCTGCTCCCATGAGGAGGGAGTAGTTCTCCATCGAGGCTCGGGGCTGTACCGGTAGCTATGTGCTACTCTAGTGATGTTATTAAAGTACTCTATTCCTCCTCCACGTGTGTAAAGGTGACAGTGTGTGCACCGTGTGAGTACTTGGCGTAGGCTATGATTGTGATCTCTTGTAGATTATGAAGTTAACTATTGCTATGATATATTGATGTGATCTATTCCTCCTACATATGCATGAAGGTGACAGTGTGCATGCTATGTTAGTACTTGGTTTAGTCTTTTGATCTATCTTACACTATAAGGTTACTAAAATATGAACATTAATTGTGGAGCTTGTTAACTCCGGCATTGAGGGTTCGTGTAATCCTACGCAATGTGTTCATCATCCAACAAAAGTGTAGAGTATGCATTTATCTATTATGTCATGTGATCAATGTTGAGAGTGTCCACTAGTGAAAGTCTAATCCCTAGGCCTTGTTCCTAAATACTGCTATCACTGCTTGTTACTGTTTTATGAATTACTACTGCTGTTACTACTGCATGTTTACTTCCCGCAATATTATTACCATCAACTGCACGCCAGAAGCACTTTTCTGGCGCCGTACTACTGCTCATATTCATTCATACCACTTGTATTTCACTATCTCTTCGCCGAACTAGTGCACCTATTAGGTGTGTTGGGGACACAAGAGACTTCTTGCTTTGTGGTTGCAGGGTTGCATGAGAGGGATATCTTTGACCTCTTCCTCCCCGAGTTCGATAAACCTTGGGTAATCCACTTAAGGGAAACTTGCTGCTGTTCTACAAACCTCTGCTCTGGAGGAGCCTCCAGAAGCGACCCATCACTCAGCTTCTCGTCTTTCTTACGGTCTTCTTTGTGCCATCGCAACAACCTGGCATGCTCTTTATTTCTGAACATACGTTTCAACCGTGGTATTATAGGAGCATACCACATAACCTTGGCAGGAACCCTCTTCCTAGGGGGCTCGCCCTCAACATCACCAGGGTCATCTCGCCTGATCTTATACCGTAGTGCATTGCATACCGGACATTTTTCCAAATTTTCGTACTCAGGCGGTAGAGGATGCAGTCATTAATGCATGCATGTATCTTCAGCACCTCTAATCCTAGAGGGCAACCTTCTTTGCTTTGGAATGATACGTCTCCAACGTATCGATAATTTCTTATGTTCCATGCTACTTTATTGATGATACCTACATGTTTTATGCACATTATATGTCATATTTATGCATTTTCTGGAACTAACCTATTAACAAGATGCCGAAGAGCCTGCTGTTTTCTGCTGTTTTTGGTTTCAGAAATCCTAGTAAGGAAATATTTCGAATTGGACGAAATCTTCGCCAGGGTCCTATTTTTGCACGGAGCTTCCAGAAGACCGAAGAGATAACGAAGTGGGGCGACGAGGCGCCGCCACCATAGGGCGCGCGGCCGAGGGGGCCGCGCCGCCCTATGGTGTGGGCCCCTCGTCAGCCCCCTGACCTACCCTTTCGCCTACTTATAGCCTCCGTCGCGAAACCCGTACCGAGAGCCACGATACGGAAAACCTTCCAGAGACGCGCCGCCGCGAATCCCATCTCGGGGATTCAGGAGATCGCCTCCGGCACCCGCCGGAGAGGGGATTCATCTCCCGAGGACTCTTCATCGCCATGATCGCTCCGGAGTGATGAGTGAGTAGTTCACCCCTGGACCATGGGTCCATAGCAGTAGCTAGATGGTCGTCTTCTCCTTGTTGTGCTTCATTGTTGGATCTTGTGAGCTGCCTAACATGATCAAGATCATCTATCTGTAATACTATATGTTGTGTTTGTCGGGATCCGATGGATAGAGAATACTATGTTATGGTGATTATCAATCTATTGTTTATGTGTTGTTTATGATCTTGCATGCTCTCCGTTATTAGTAGAGGCTCTGGCCAAGTTTTTGCTCTTAACTCCAAGAGGGAGTATTTATGCTCGATAGTGGGTTCATGCCTTCATTGACACCTGGGATCGTGACAGTAGGTTCTAAGGTTGTGATGTGTGTTGCCACTAGGGATAAAACATTGATGCTATGTCTAAGGATGTAGTTGTTGATTACATTACGCATCATACTTAATGCAATTGTCTGTTGCTTAGCAACTTAATACTGAATGGGGTTCGGATGATAACTGAAGGTGGACTTTTTAGGCATAGATGCAGTTGGATGGCGGTCTATGTACTTTGTCGTAATGCCCGGATTAAATCTCACTATATTTATCATATCATGTATATGCATTGTTATGCCCTCTCTATTTGTCAATTGCCCGACTGTAATTTGTTCACCCAACATGCTTTTATCTTATGGGAGAGACACCTCTAGTGAACTGTGGACCCCGGTCCTATTCTTTACATAGCATACAATCTACTGCAATTGTGTTTACTGTTTTCTTTGCAAACATCTTCCACTCGATACGTTTAATCCTTTGTTACAGCAAGTCGGTGAGATTGACAACCTCACTGCTTCGTTGGGCAAAGTACTTTGGTTTTGTTGTGCACGTTCCACGTTGGCGCCGGAATCCTGGTGTTGCGCCGCATCACATTTCGCGACCATCAACCTTCAACGTGCTTCTTGGCTCCTCCTGGTTCGATTCAACCTTGGTTTCTTTCAGGGAAAACTTGCCACTGTGCGCATCATACCTTCCTCTTGGGGTTCCCAACGGACGTGTACATTTACGCGCATCAACGTACTGTCAGGCAATTCGTTATCCTTTGGAAACCTCCTCTTCATTATTTTCAGTAACTTCTCAAATGGCTTGTCACATATACCAGCCTCTGCCTTCCATTGCAGCAACTCCAGTGTGGCACCGAGCTTTGTGTTGCCATCTTCGCAATTTGGGTATAACTTCTTTTTGTGATCATCTAACATGCCCTTTAACTTTCGCTTCTCGTTTTCAGTTTCTGCATCTCTGTGTGCATCAGCGATGGCCCGACGAAGATCATCATCAACGGGCTCATCTGATGCCTCTTCATCTTGATCACCTCCACCTGCCTCCTCATCTTCATCATGCCCCGTTGCAGTATCACCGTAGTTAGGGTACATATCATCATCCTCTTCTTCTTCGTCGTCTTCCATCATAACCCCTCTTTCTCCATGCTTGGTCCAACAATTATAGCTGGCATGAAACCTCCAACGTATCGATAATTTCTTATGTTCCATGCCACATTATTGATGATATCTACATGTTTTATGCACACTTTATGTCATATTCGTGCATTTTCCGGAACTAACCTATTAACAAGATGCCGAAGTGCCCTGTTTTCTGCTGTTTTTGGTTTCAGAAATCCTAGTAACGAAATATTCTCGGAATCGGACGAAATCACCGCCCAGGTTCCTATTTTGCCCAAGCATCCAGAACACCCGAGAGCCGCCAGAGGAGGGCCCTGTGGGCCCCAGATGATAGGGTGGCATGGCGTGGCCGGCCCCTGGCCGCGCCACCTATGGTGTCGTCGCCCTTCGACCTTCCGACGCTGCCCTTCGCCTATATAAAGCCCCCGCATCGAAACCCTTACGGAAGAAGCCACGGTACGCGAAACCTTCCAGCCGCCGCCATCGCGAAGCCAAGATCCGGGGACAGGAGTCTCTGTTCCGGCACCCTGCCGGAGCGGGAAGTGCCCCCGGAAGGCTTCTCCATCGACACCGCTGCCATCTCCACCGCCATCTTCATCAACGCTGCTGCTCCCATGAAGAGGAGTAGTTCTCCATCGAGGCTCGGGGCTGTACCGGTAGCTATGTGGTTCATCTCTCTCCTATGTAGTTCAATACAATAATCTCATGAGCTGCCTTACATGATTGAGATCCATATGATGATGCTTGTAATCTAGATGTCATTATGCTAGTCAAGTGAGTTTTACTTATGTGATCTCCGGAGACTCCTTGTCCCACGTGTGTAAAGTGTGTGCACCGTGTGGGTCTCTTAGGCTATATTTCACAGAATACTTATTCACTGTTATGAATGGCATAGTGAAGTGCTTATTTATATCTCTTTATGATTGCAATGTGTTTTGTATCACTATTTATCTATGTGCTACTCTAGCAATGTTATTAAAGTAGTTTTATTCCTCCCGCACGATGTAATGGTGACAGTGTGTGCATCCGTGTTAGTACTTGGTTTATGCTATGATCATGATCTCTTGTAGATTGCGAAGTTAACTATTGCTATGATAGTATTGATGTGTATTATTCCTCCTACATAAGCATGAAGGTGACAGTGTGCATGCTACGTTAGTACTTGGTTTAGTCGTATTGATCTATCTTACACTCTAAGGTTACTTAAATATGAACATTGAATTGTGGAGCTTGTTAACTCCGGCATTGAGGGTTCGTGTAATCCTACGCAATGTGTTCATCATCCAACAAGAGAGTGTAGAGTATGCATTTATCTATTCTGTTATGTGATCAATGTTGAGAGTGTCCACTAAAGGAAGTCTAATCCCTAGGCCTTGTTCCTAAATACTGCTATCGCTGCTTGTTACTGTTTTACTGAATTACTACTGCTGCGTTACTACTGCTTGTTTACTTCCTACAATATTACTACCATCAATGCACGCCAAGCTATTTTCTGGCGCCGTACTACTGCTCATATTCATTCATACCACTTGTATTTCACTATCTCTTCGCCGAACTAGTGCACCTATTAGGTGTGTTGGGGACACAAGAGACTTCTTGCTTTGTGGTTGCAGGGTTGCATGAGAGGGATATCTTTGACCTCTTCCTCCCCGAGTTCGATAAACCTTGGGTAATCCACTTAAGGGAAACTTGCTGCTGTTCTACAAACCTCTGCTCTTGGAGGCCCAACACTGTCTACAAGAATAGAAGCACCCGTAGACATCAAGCACTTTTCGCGCCGTTGGGGAGGAAAGGTAAAAGGTACTCACACTGGATCTCGGCTACTAAGCTATTTTCCGGCGTTGTAAGTACTCGAAGCTATTTCCTTTAGACTCTGCAATTGCGACATTTGGTTTCTTGTTTACACTAGTTAGGCATAATGGACAACAATGACCTTTTTATTCTATTTCCTGATTTAAGACATGGATGGTTTGATGCGAAAATTAAAAACCCATGGAACATATTAATATGAATGCTTTGAACACTATTGTTGCTAATGCTATGGAAAATTCTAAGCTTGGGGAAGCTGGCTTTGATGAGCATGATATTTTTAGTCCCCCAAGCATTGAGGAGAAAATTTACTTTGATGATACTATGCCTCCTATATTTGATGATGAGAATAATAATGATAGCTACTTTGTTGAATTTGCTCCCACTACAACTAATAAATTTGATTATGCCTATGTGGAGAGTAATAATTTTATGCATGAGACTCTTGATAAGAATGCTTTATGTGATAGTTATATTGTTGAGTTTGCTCATGTTGCTACTGAAAGTTATTATGAGAGAGGAAAATATGGTTGTAAAAATTTTCATGTTACTAAAACACCTCTCTATGTGCTGAAATTTTTTAAGCTACACTTGTTTTATCTTCATATGCTTGTTACTTTGCTGTTCATGAACTTGTTTATTTACAAGATTCCTATGCATAGGAAGCATGTTAGACTTAAATGTGTTTTGAATTTGCCTTTTGATGCTCTCTTTTGCTTCAACTTCTATTTCTTGAGTGCATCATTAAAACTGCTGAGCCCATCTTAATGGCTATAAAGAAAGAACTTGGGAGATAACCCATGTGTTTTTTTACTACAGTACTTTGTTTTATATTTGAGTCTTGGAAGTTATTTACTACTGTAGCAACCTCTCCTTATCATGTTTTTGTGCCAAGTAAAGTTTCTATGTTAAAGTTGATGTTATATTTGGGATCGCTGCGCAGAAACAGCATTGCTGTCTGTCACGAATCTGGGCACAAGTCTCTGTAGAAAATTCGAAAAAATCTGCCAATTTACGAGCGTGATCCTCAGATATGTACGCAACTTTCATTAGTTTTGAGTTTTTCCATTTGAGCAAGTCTGGTGCCATTTTAAAATTCGTCTTTTTTGACAGATTCTGCCTTTTATTTCGCATTGCCTCTTTTGCTATGTTGGATGAATTTCTTTGATCCATTAATGTCCAGTAGCTTTATGCAATGTCCAGAAGTGTAAAGAATGATTGTGTCACCTCTGAACATGTAAATTTTATTGTGCACTAACCCTCTAATGAGTTTGCTTGAAGTTTGGTGTGAAGGAAGTTTTCAAGGGTCAAGAGAGGAGTATGATATACTATGATCAAGAGGAGTGAAAGCTCTAAGCTTGGGGATGCCCCCGTGGTTCATCCCTGCATATTTCAAGAAGACTCAAGCATCTAAGCTTGGGGATGCCCAAGGCATCCCCTTCTTCATCGACAAAGTATCAGGTTCCTCTCTTGAAACTATATTTTTATTCGGTCACATCTTATGTACTTTACTTGGAGCGTCTGTTTGTTTGTTTTTGTTTTAGTTTGAATAAATGCTTGTGTGGAGAGAGACACGCTCCGCTGGTTCGTATGAACACATGTGTTCTTATCTCATAATATTCATGGCGAAGTTTCCTCTTCGTTAAATTGTTATATGGTTGGAATTGGAAAATGCTACATGTAGTAATTGGTAAAATGTCTTGGATAATGTGATACTTGGCAATTGTTGTGCTCATGTTTAAGCTCTTGCATCATATACTTTGCACCTATTAGTGAAGAAATACATAGAGCATGCTAAAATTTGGTTTGCATAATTGGTCTCTCTAAGGTCTAGATAATTTCTAGTATTGAGTTTGAACAACAAGGAAGACGGTGTAGAGTCTTATAATGTTTACAATATGTCTTTTATGTGAGTTTTGCTGCATCGGTTCATCCTTGTGTTTGTTTCAAATAACCTTGCTAGCCTAAACCTTGTATCGAGAGGGAATACTTCTCATGCATCCAAAATCCTTGAGCCAACCACTATGCCATTTGTGTCCACCATACCTACCTACTACATGGTATTTCTCCGCCATTCCAAAGTAAATTGCTTGAGTGCTACCTTTAAAATTCCATCATTCACCTTTGCAATATATAGCTCATGGGAAAAAATAGCCTTAAAAACTATCGTAGTATCGAATATGTACTTATGCACTTTATCTTTTATTAAGTTGCTTGTTGTGCGATAACCATGCTTGGGAACGCCATCAACTATTCTTTGTTGAATATCATGTGAGTTGCTATGCATGTCCGTCTTGTCTGAAGGATCTATCACCTTAATGATTGGAGCATGCAAATTGTTAGAGAAGAACATTGGGCCGCTAACTAAAGCCATGAATCATGGTTGAAGTTTCAGTTTTGGACATATATCCTCAATCTCATATGAGAATAATAATTGTTGCTACATGCTTATGCATTTAAGAGGAGTCCATTATCTGTTGTCCATGTTGTCCCGGTATGGATGTCTAAGTTGAGAATAATCAAAAGCGAGAAATCCAAAATGCGAGCTTTCTCCTTAGACCTTTGTACAGGCGGCATGGAGGTACCCTTTGTGACACTTGGTTGAAACATGGCATTGCAAAGATCCGGTAGTCCAAGCTAAGTAGGACAAGGTGCGGGCACTATTAGTACACTATGCATGAGGCTTGCAACTTGTAAGATATAATTTACATAACTCATATGCTTTATTACTACCGTTGACAAAATTGTTTCATGTTTTCAAAATAAAAGCTCTAGCACAAATACAGCAATCGATGCTTTCCTCTTTGAAGGACCTTTCTTTTACTTTTATTGTTGAGTCAGTTTACCTATCTCCTCCACCTTAAGAAGCAAACACTTGTGTGAACTGTGCATTGATTCCTACATACTTGCATATTGCACTTGTTATATTACTTTATGTTGACAATATCCATGAGATATACATGTTATAGTTGAAAGCAACCGCTGAAACTTAATCTTCCTTTGTGTTGCTTCAACACCTTTACTTTGATTTATTGATTTATGAGTTAACTCTTATGCAAGACTTATTTATGCTTGTCTTGAAGTACTATTCATGAAAAGTCTTTGCTTTATGATTCACTTGTTTACTCATGTCATTACCATTGTTTTGATCGCTGCATTCATTACATATGTTTACAAATAGTATGATCAAGATTATGATGGCATGTCACTTCAGAAATTATCTTTGTTATCGTTTTACCTGCTCGGGACGAGCAGAACTAAGCTTGGGGATGCTGATACGTCTCCAACGTATCGATAATTTCTTATGTTCCATGCCACATTATTGATGATATCTACATGTTTTATGCACACTTTATGTTATATTCGTGCATTTTCTGGAACTAACCTATTAACAAGATGCCGTGTGGTTCCTGTTTTTTGGTTTCAGAAATCCTAGTAACGAAATATTCTCGAATCGGACGAAATCACCGCCAGGTTCCTATTTTGCCCGGGCATCCGTAACACCCGAGAGCGCCAGAGAGGGGCCGTGGGCCCCAGATGATAGGGTGGCGCGGCCAGGCCCTGGCCGCGCCAGCCTATGGTGTCGTCGCCCTTCGACCTCTCGACGCTTTCGCCTATAAAGCCCCCGCATCGAAACCTTACGAAGAAGCCATGGTACGCGAAACCTTCCGAGCCGCCGCCATCGCGAAGCCAAGATCCGGGGACAGAGGTCTGTCCCACCCGCCGGAGCGGGAAGTGCCCCCGGAAGGCTTCTCCATCGACACCGCTGCCATCTCCACCGCCATCTTCATCAATGCTGCTGCTCCCATGAAGAGGGAGTAGTTCTCCATCGAGGCTCGGGCTGTACCGGTAGCTATGTGGTTCATCTCTCTCCTATGTAGTTCAATACAATAATCTCATGAGCTGCCTTACATGATTGAGATCCATATGATGATGCTTGTAATCTAGATGTCATTATGCTAGTCAAGTGAGTTTTACTTATGTGATCTCCGGAGACTCCTTGTCCCACGTGTGTAAAGGTGACAGTGTGTGCACCGTGTGGGTCTCTTAGGCTATATTTCACAGAATACTTATTCACTGTTATGAATGGCATAGTGAAGTGCTTATTTATATCTCTTTATGATTGCAATGTGTTTTGTATCACTATTTATCTATGTGCTACTCTAGCAATGTTATTAAAGTAGTTTTATTCCTCCCGCACGATGTAATGGTGACAGTGTGCATCCGTGTTAGTACTTGGTTTATGCTATGATCATGATCTCTTGTAGATTGCGAAGTTAACTATTGCTATGATAGTATTGATGTGTATTATTCCTCCTACATAAGCATGAAGGTGACAGTGTGCATGCTACGTTAGTACTTGGTTTAGTCGTATTGATCTATCTTACACTCTAAGGTTACTTAAATATGAACATTGAATTGTGGAGCTTGTTAACTCCGGCATTGAGGGTTCGTGTAATCCTACGCAATGTGTTCATCATCCAACAAGAGAGTGTAGAGTATGCATTTATCTATTCTGTTATGTGATCAATGTTGAGAGTGTCCACTAGTGAAAGTCTAATCCCTAGGCTTTGTTCCTAAATACTGCTATCGCTGCTTGTTACTCTGAATTACTACTACTGCGTTACTACTGCTTGTTTACTTCCTACAATATTACTACCATCAACTGCACGCCAGCAAGCTATTTTCTGGCGCCGTACTACTGCTCATATTCATTCATACCACTTGTATTTCACTATCTCTTCGACGAACTAGTGCACCTATTAGGTGTGTTGGGGACACAAGAGACTTCTTGCTTTGTGATTGCAGGGTTGCATGAGAGGGATATCTTTGACCTCTTCCTCCCTGAGTTCGATAAACCTTGGGTAATCCACTTAAGGGAAACTTGCTGCTGTTCTACAAACCTCTGCTCTTGGAGGCCCAACACTGTCTACAAGAATAGAAGCACCCGTAGACATCACTGGGCATGAAACCTTTCCAAAGCAGGTGGGAGTGAATGACTTGCCATTCAGGGTATTGCTTTAAGTTCCGGCAATCAACACATGGACAACATATATAACCATCCGCCTGTGGGTTTTCCTCAGCCACACGGAAAAATTCTTTCAGGCCCGAAGTGAACTCGGGCAGACGTCGGTCAACGTACATCCATTGCCGCCGGTTCATCTACATCAAATAATTAAGTTTATCAAAAAACCATTACAAAACATCATAATATATATATATATATATATATATATAGTGGATATTAGCACCGTACAAATGAAAGGATAAAGTTGTTTAACCTTGATTGAGGAGGGAAAGAAAGAGGAGAAAGCTTAAGTGTCGCTCCGGCACCTCATCTCATTTTTGTTTTGTGTAAAATCAAGCGGCATCATTCTCTCAGACATTTCATCGAGCACCTTGTGTGCATGCCAAAGAAATGCAAGGTAGCACTCAACACACACACCTTTCTCCTAGAAAAAGTGAAGTTGTGAATTGGCTGGTTGGAGGTGAGCTGATATAAGGGCTGGGGACCTTTTGCACCGGTTCGTGTTACAAACCGGTGCAAATGAGCTATCTTTTGCATCGGTTTGTAACACGAACCGGTGCAAGAGGTTCCTCGGCTGACACGTGCCTGGCGACAAACCTTTTGCACCGGTTTGTGTTACGAACCGGTGCAAAAGATATCTCATTTGCACCGGTTTGTAACACGAACCGGTGCAAAAGGTCCCTCGGCCGGCTGCTCCCCACGAACCGGTGCTAATGACCCCCTTTAGCACCACCGGTTCGTGCCAAATCCGATGCAAAAGCCATCTGGGGCAAAAAACGAAAGCCCTTGTTTCTACTAGTGAGTAAACACATTCGAGGCTGGGCATGGCTCCCCGCAGGAACGTGAGCATCGCATTCGTTGCGAGGCATCTCAGCCCGGGGAATGCACCTGCGCCAATAACGAGATCAGCAAGTTCAACGCCGTCGTGATAACCAGTCGACAGATCGAGGGTAACGAGTTCTGAGAACCTCCCGAGGATCTCCACGCCCCGCGCCTCCACGACCTTCAGCATCAAACTCAGTTCATTGAGGTGCGGGAGAAATGAGTAATCAATCCACACCGGCAGCCTAGGAAACACGACACCATTCAGCCTTAGACAACGGAGGCCCCGGGGAGGAACATAGGCTTCACAACCCTCCCACTGAAGTAACAATTCAACACGGAACGAATAACAAGGGTTAATTTTGATGGTCTGGAGTTTTTGCATGTTCCCTACCGACTCCATCAGGACTTTGAACGACTCATCATTGAATTCTTTAAAATCAGCACGAAACTCTCTCATCTCCGTCAGCTTGCCTAGCTCTTTCACAGAACTCTCGGAAACAATGACAAATGATAGCTCTTCCAAGGATATTAGGTTCCCGATCCAATCTGACACCATATCGTCATAGCGCAGACACTTCAACTGCACTAGCTGGCTAACACTCTGTGGCAACTCAGGAATGTGTGTTTGGAGCAGGCTTAGTGTCTGCAAGAACTTAAGATTTCCTATTTCTGTCGGAAGATCAGCAATAGGCATGTCCAGAATCTCCAGTACCGAAGATGAAGTAATCTCCCGAGTTTATTCATGAGATCATAAGGATGATCGTCCTCTGTAAAGGTACACCTTTCTAAGGCTAGGACACGCAATGCTTGAAAGCTTGAGAGAGATGGCATCATACCAAGATGAGACCTGGTGGCAACAAATGTCCTAACTTGTCGCGTGCACATGTTTGCAAAATTGGGGTTTCGCTCTTGCAGCTTGAACGAGGATCTCTTTTGGATGATTGCTATCCTACGACTATTGCTTTGCGAAAAGGTGCATTGCTTGTTACCATGAAATGCGGTAACAAACTTTTCTTCCTTTGATAAGGAAAGGATCATATCAAGCACTAAATCATGCACACGGCAACCAAATATGTCATCCTCGTGAGAACTCTTTTCTGGCAGGAGCATGCTCCTGTTTATAAGCTCGTTAAAGCAATTTTCTCCCGACGCGAACAACCCCATCTCATGTTTCTCGTTGACAAAACCTTCCGCTACCCACTTCCATATCAAAGCGTCTTTTTCAATCTTACTATCTTCTGGAAATAGGCTTAGATACAAGAGACAGGTCCTCAGATCGAATGGCAGATCATAGTAGCTAAATAGCAATATCTTTCTTGTGTTATCCACATGTATGTTATTTCCATCGCCAAAACCAATTGAGTTGTACACCTCTGGCCAATCCTCTGTTGGTTTACTAGCCAGCAAACTAGCTATTGTAATGATAGCTAGTGGTACACCACCACATTTCCGTATGACCTTTTCAGATATCTCAGCCGACTTATCATAAGAGTTTTTGCTTTTACCAACAGCTAATCTTCTGTAGAATAGCTCTCTGGAATTCTCGCTAGAAAGTGGCTTGTGCATGTAAACATGGCCAGTCTCTTCAGCAACTTCTAGAATACGAGTAGTTGTGATTATTACACTTCCACAATCATTATCAACCCAAGCACATCTGATTACTTCCCAGGACTTTGTAGACCATATGTCATCAATAACGATAAGGTACCTATTGACACGATAGTGTGGGATCTGTCACTACTAAAGCAGTAGATATAAAGTACACAACTTGGAAGTATGATAATCTTAATTCATTCTGCTAGAGTTTTATAATTTTACATCCCAATTTGTATGTACTTATCTAAGAAATCTAGTTTGAGTTCTAACTCTCCATTAAAACTTATTCAAAATAGGTGCAAAGAAAGTTGGATATGCGAGCAGAAATTAAGATTTGTACTAGGTGTATACTCCATCCGTCCCAAAATGTAAGGCACAAAAGTCAATGTTTTTAAAGTTTAACCAAGTTTATACACAAAAAATATGAAGATTTACAATACTAAATCATTATCAATAGATTCGCAATAAAGTATATTTTCTTAATATGTCAATTCAATATTGTAGATGTAAATATTTTTTTCTAAATATTTGGTTAAAGTTTGTAAGGTTTGACTTTTGATCAATCCTTAAATGCCTTACATTTTGGAACGGAGGGAGTAATTGTTAAGAGTTGAACTTTTCTAGGTTTGAACAAATACATAGAAGAAAATAGCAACATTTATAATATCAAATAAATACATTATGAAAACATAATTCGTCATGGACGTAATGATGTTGATATTGTTCGCTATTATGTTTGTTAAGCTTAGAAAACTTTAACTTTTAAAATAAATTATACTACGCCTTATATTTTGGAGCAGATAGAGTAAGAATGTGTGTAGGGCTTCGTTTGGATGCTCTGTATTTTCTAAACCATAGTATTCTAAAACTGAAGTATTTCTATGCAAGGGCATGAAATACTGCAGTTTCGTGTTACTTCAGTATTTATTTGTTTTGGCTAAAACTGTAAGGTGTTTGCAAAGTGCCGTTTTCCTGTCATTTTGGCTGGCTTTTAGGCTACGTGAAAAATAAAAAATAATGCTTCAAGCAAACACTAGTAGGAAAAGCCTCATCAGTGGCGCACGAAAAAACGATTCTGTGGCGCATGGGGGGTGCGCCACAGAATTCTCGCCACAAAAATAAGCTTTCTGTGGCGCACCAGGCCGTGCGCCACAGAAATAAGGTTTCTGTGGCGCACCAGGTAGTGTGCGCCACAGAAATAAGTAGTTCTGTGGCGCATGTAATGTAGCTGCGCCACAGAAATAGGTGCGCCACAGAATTATTTTTTGGTGCGCCACAGAACTATCTACAGGTATACTCGATTTTGTGCTCCCTGGTGTACTATACAGGTTTTATACTGATTTTATACACTACATGCAGGTTATATACTGATATAATATAGACAGATATAATATGGACATATATAATCATCACATCATCATCACATTACTTAGAGCCCGATCGAGTTATACATATAGCTCCATACACTCATAATGCATGCAAATTAAGAAAGTTCTCATCATCTCTAGATACAAACGAAGTGACACCGGCCGCCGCCTACACTAGGATGAAATAGAGTACCGCCGCGACGATAGTGAGCAAGAGCGACAGCACAAGGAAGGTCTTCATCTTGCTCTTCTTTGCTTGGTGCGCCCTCCACTTGGCAACCGCCTCGTGCCTAGTCGGGTACCCTTTGTAGCAGTTGCCGCTGAACTTGTGCACCTGTTTCTTGCACTCCTCCCACTCCTCGTACACTCCTGGAACCCGCCCCTCGAACACGACGTAGTACGTCATCTCTATGCATGGACACAAGGCATATTAGTATATAACGCAATGGAAAGAGTTAGAGAGTTCACATGCATACATATTCACAAGAATTAAAGCAAGGAAATAATAATAAACCTAAAAGACATATAGCATCGGTATCACATAAGTAATCAAGTTCAACGACAACGACTACAATAGTAATTGAAGTCCAACAACAACGACCACCGTTTCGAGCAAATTAAGCAAGTTTAGTTTACAACACAGTACAAATTGTCCATCGATTCAAAGTAATGCTAAGCACACCGGTCTCGGTCAACGAGACTTCTTGGGGAGCGGCTCCGGGAACGGCTTGTACAAGGCCTTCGTCGTCCATGTCCTTCCATCACCCTGCCTATGTAGGCGTTCTTCGATATCCCTCTTACACAACCCTCTGAGTTGGTATAAGAGCCCCGATGCGTTGGATACATCGTGTAATATAATTTCAGAGAGCTTTACTTGGAGGCGATGGAAGTCTTCTCTAAGATCATCATCGTTGATCTCCCCCGACATTTTAATGGGGTCTCGCTTGCTAGGTGGCAGAGACATCATCTCTGCATCCTCGACAAACCCTTTAAGGTGATGGAGGACATAGAAGGCCTCCTTAATGCTGCCAGCTGGCTGCTTGATGCAAGGGAAGTCGATCACGTGCTTGAACCCGAGCTTTTTAGTGTCCGGCCTGACAAATTCCCCTTTCTTGTCGAAGGTGCCTCCATTTTTGGAGTAGCCAAGGATAGCCTCATCGAGAACACCCCTTATTCTCCTGTAGTCTTTCTTCGTCGTCGTATTCGACGAGTCGAAATACTGGGCTAGTGACCACTTCGGGCAAAGGATGATGAGTGTGCAGTATTTGTCCCTGCTCAACACATGCAATTGAAATGGAATGTTGGAAAAGGATCGCCAATGGAAGAAATATATAAGAAAGCATAAGTTACGACGGCCGTGAGCGGATGTGTACTTACTCGGGAAAGACAGGCAGAAGAATGGTGTTCTTCTCTTTGTTCATGAGCATGAAGCTCTCGAGGTACCGCACCGCCTTGGTCCGTGTGCTTGAGCCGTCCTGGAGCTGGCTATCGCGCATGTAGTAGGGATCCGCTACCGCAATGTGGGGGGGTCTCTCTCTGTTGATCTTCATCTGAAGATTGATCGCGTATAGGCGGACCAAGTTATAGTCGAGCCGTTTCGAGTGAAATAGATTGAAGACGTCCTCGAACGCTATGAAGAAGATATCCGCGGGGTCTTCATTGACGAAGTGCTGGTCGGACGGCACCTTGACCGAGAACACCGGGTAATTTGGATCCTTTTCTTTAAGAAGGACGCTCTCTTGATATTGAATACAGTGCTGCAAAGGGAGCATTGGTCCACTTGCGAGGTGTTCCATGTCCGGAGGCAGTATAGGTTTACCAGCTTCATGACACCGGGGCAAGCCATCCGGTGTAGGTGGTACCATGTCGTCGGCCCGGATCCTCTTAGGAGCAGGCTGGCTCGAAGATGCGCCCTTCTTGCCTCCTCTCTTCCTTCCCTTCTTCGCCTGACCTACTGGGGGTGCTTGTGGTGCTGATGGTCGGGTGCTGGTGGTGCTTCTGAGGTTGCTGGGGTTGATTTGGGTGGCTCCCCGATGATCGTCTTACGCAGCGTGTTAGGGCTGAAAACGGTAGCAGGCTTGACTTGAGCTGGATTGCCAGCCTCCGGAGGAGTGTCTTGAGAAAGACCCGTGAAGACCAGGCGCTGCTTCGTGACTGTAGGGGGACGACTAAGTTGATCGCTGTGTGTGCGGAAGGCTTGTTCATCCATAGGAGGCATGTACATATCTTGGCTGCAGGCGCCAGTGTTGATGTAGGCATCGATGTCATCATCATCCTCTACATCGTTGCCATCAAGTGGCGCCATGTCCTGGACCTTAGGTGGTGGCGGTTGCGATGCCGTCGCTTGGCGTACCGTGCGTCTAGTAGACGGTCGCTGCGGTAGCGCTCCCAACAACTGTTTGTGGCGTCTGGTGGTGACGGCGATCGTCGGTTCCTTCCGGGTGGCGGCGGCGACCGCCGGTTCCTTCAGGGTAGTGGGGGCGGCGACCGCCGTTTCCTTAAGGGTGTCGTCGGCGCTGGCGATCTTGGGCCGGATGATAGGGGAGGTGGCGCCGGTGCTTTTCTTACCACTCGGAAGACCCCCCCCAGACGAATCTGGTTCTTCGGCCATGTCATAAGCCATGAGGTGCAATCCGCAAGGGGCAAAACGTCGCCTTCGTCTGTGCCCGGAGGTTGAAAGGGGGGATGGCGTAGCGGTACTCCGGCACTACCACTATCAACTTGACCTTCGCCACGTCTTCCGCCAATCTAGCGCCGTGCATAACGCGGGAAGGCATGACAAGGCCGCTAGCAACTTCCACCAACTTGCCGCCGGGCTCCACCGTTTGCAGAAGTATGCATGGTTCATCCTGAGTCAGGGGCGCCATGTTGGGCATCGTGAGATGGCAGTCACGAAAGGCATATATAGTTAAAGAAGATGACGCGAAGGAGTAACTAATGAGTTTACCTCCTTGATGGCGTCGATCTCGGCTACTGTCGATACAAGGGCGGCGGTTGGGGGCGTCGATGCGACCAGTTGGAGCTGCGGCGGCGGTTGGAGCTGCGGCGGCGTCTGGTGGAGCCCCGACGCCGGCGTCGGGTGGAGCGGCACCGTCGGCGACACGTGGAAGCTTGAGTTGCTGCCGCTGATGCTGGGCACATGTATCGGCCCCACTTGACCTCCCGCATTCCAAGCAGCTAACCCCTCCATCAACCCAGGGGGGATGATCTGCCGGATCTTCTCGTCCAATAACTTCTTCATCATCTCCGTGTTCTCCACAGGCTTTTCGGCCACCAGCTTCTCTAGTGTCTCCACCTTCTTCTTCAGCTCCTGAACCTCGGATTTATCCTTAGCCGATGACCTCCTCTCCAGCTTTCTCGTCTTGGCATCCGATCCGTAGTACTCGGATAGCTTCATACTTGTGCCAAAGCCGGACACACGGCCACCCGACGTCGGTGGCTTGTCTAGCTCCCTCTCCTTGTATTTGTTCATCGCCCTGTTGAAAGGCGTGTCCCACGGTTCCGTCGACCCCTGGGACGACGGGCCAGCCTTCGTCAACTCTTCATCCTTCAGACAAAGGAACTTAAGGTTAGCTCATTTCGCTTCATTGCCTAATAAGATGAGCGAAATAATATAGAACTATCCTTACCAGGTACTTCTCGAAATCCCTCACGACTTCGTGATCCGTAATAAATTGCCCCGTCTTCCAGTCTAAGTAGTAGCGGGACCGGACAAAGTTCCTAGCCTGTTCATCCTGGATTTTGTGCCAGGGGTTTTCTTTCCCCAGACGTACCATCTCGGCATCCTCCTTGTCCCAAGTGGGCTGTTTTCCTCGGTAACCGCCGCTTCCGCAATGGTGGGTCCCTAAGTTCAAATCCCGCATTTTCTTCCCCCAGGCGGTCCATTTTTTAACAGCGTCACTCTCTAAGTAAGACTTGAATGCATTAAAGTCTTCTAAGGAGAGCGACGGGTCTTTGCTACTTATCCTCTCCCAGCTTTCACCGGCCTCGATCTTTCTCTTCAGCCGGTTCTTCCAGCTGCTCAAGGCGGTGCTCATCTTCGTGAGAGCTAAAGAGTCCACCTTCTTATTGAACGGCTCCGGGAACGTGTATCGTTGGTGAAGCTTCTGGAGGAGGGATTGGACGATAGCCTCGTTCTCCTTGCTTCTGAGGTCCTGAGTTAGGATCGGCACGGTTTCACGGACGATGCACCCTAGTTGCATGCCGTACCCTTTGGCAACCCACGATGGAGCAGTACAACAACAATGACTTTCTTAACCTGGAGCATCTACCACCTGGAGCACTACCACCTGGAGCAGTACACAATCTGGAGCACTACACAACCTGGAGCACTACAAAAACCAGAGTACATTAAAGCTAGCACTTCAAACCAGAGAATTCAAATAGTAGCATGAGCATGAGCATGAGCATGATCATTTCATAAATGAATTTCATAAATGAGCATGAGCATGAGCATGATCATTTCATAAATGAATTCAAATAGTAGCATTTCATGTACTAGTAGCATTATAGAGCATAAACAAGCATACAAGATTATAGAGCAAGCCAACCAGTAGCTACTGCCAACATGTGACTTCAAATGAAAATGCTATTATTCCAGGTATAATTAAATAGCAGAAGCTTGAGCATCATATGGAAATGCTAGTGACTTCAAATGAAAATGCTATTACTCATAAATATACATTACAAAAGGCAGTAGCTAGTGACTTAATTTTTTTATAAATTCAAAGAGAATTATACCAATAGCTAATCAAATTTTAGTAGATAATTACTTAAATTTAAAAAGGCAGTATAGAGCAAGCCAACCAGTAGCTACTGCCAACATTTGAGCATGAGCATCATTTAACCTTACATTACATACATTATTTCCTACCATCTGCATAGAAGCATTACATAAACCCTTTTATTCATCATTGCATGGAAGCATTACATCAACCCTTACATTACATAATTATTCAGACAACCTAGGACACACTAAAACTAGATGGCTGAAACTACAACTAACTACAACAAACTAGGATACCAAATCTTTGATTTTTTTAATGCCCTTCCTCAGCCAGCACAAGATAACTCCAGCTTTAACCTTTTCTTCAAGATTTGGTTCTACATAGTAGGGCAACACCTCTGTGGGTCCTCCTTCCCTCAACTGATGCTTATACTTTTTCAGTTTGATCTTGCCCTTAGGTCTGGATTTTGGAACTGGGAGAACTTCTGTAGTGTATGTGAACACACCTAGCTGGTTCAAGCCATCTGCTGCTTCTTCTTCCCTAAACCTGGCAGCAGAAGCTTCCCTCTCTTGCACACTTCTCCTACGATACACTAGCAAATCCTTGTCTGCCCTACCCATAGAAAAAGTCTTGGAAAGAGTGGCATCCCTAGAGCCAGAGGCACCAAGGGAGCCAGTGCTCCTCCTCTTTGCACTCCAGGACAGGTTGTCCATGTTTGGTGTGGTTTTCAGGTTCACTACACTAGGCATTTATATAGGATGGAGGGCATGCACAGAGGGTATGAGAACACAAGCTGAACAGTTGTGTTACATAGGACAATGCCATCAGTTTCTTTTTTTGAATTGTGATGTCAATCCACAAGAGGGAGAATATTCTCCAAAATGGGTCAGAGACAAGCCATTGGGAATATTCCCCAAAATGGGTCAGGAGAGCCTGTCCATTCTTGCTAGGCAGAGGCATTTTTGGTTCAGAGGAATATTCTTGCTAGGGCAGAGGTGGCCAGAGGTGAATTAACCCAAGCAATTTCATTTTCTAAACCTAGGCAGTAGCATTTCATTTTATTAACAAATCCTAGGCAGTAGCATTTCATTTTATTAACCCAAGCATTTTCTTTTTGTAAACCTAAATTTTCTACTGCCAACAAAATAGCAAGAACTTTATTAGCTCTAGTGCAAGCAATGAATTAAAAAAACAGCAACCAATGAATTAAAAAAATAGCAAGCAATAAATTAAATAGCATTTGACTGCATCATTTGCATTTACATTTAAACCAGTAGCATCATTTGCATGAACAAGAGAACCTAAATCAAACAGCATCCAGCTCACCCAAAAATCAAACAGCAAGCAATGAATAAAGAAAACAAAAGCTGCTATCACAAGCAATTTGAACCAGTAGCAATTTATGGCAAGCATGAGCATGAGCAAGCATTTTTTCATTTCATTATTGTTATGAGCATCAGCATGCCCACAGCAGCACCAATAATCATGCACTTGATAATTGCAATATGGTTGTTCATTTAAAAAATTACTACTTATTGCTATATCAACCAGTACCTACTTCATTTGCAAGTAGCATTAGGCATTTTCAAAATCTTTATTGTTTACTGCAAAACACAAGATACCAATTAATTGTTTACTGCAAAACCAACATACCAAACATATAAACAAATAATTCACACTGCATTAGTATTTCTTCTTGTTTATTCAGCCTTCTTAGATGAAATAATCTTCACTACATTGCATTAGGATTCAATCAGACGATTACATGGACAAATGCTACTCTAGGGATGCTATAAGATGAAATAATCTTCACTACATTGCATCCCAAAAGCACCAGAAAGAAGGACAGGGATTGGGGATGGGCACAGGGCAGTGGGGAGGGGGACAAGGGAGTGGGGACAGGGGAGAGGGGCTCTCACCGAACGGCGGCGGTTCAGGGTTGTGGTGGTGGCGGCGTTGTCCTCCTCCTCCTCTGCGGCGGCGTGGCGGTCCTCCTCCTCGGCAGCGGCGTGGCGGTCCTCCTCCTCCTTAATCTGCGCGGCGGCGGCTCGGGCTTGGGGGTCCTGCTCGGTGGCGGCGTGGCGGTCCCCTTCCTCCTCCTCCTCGGCGCAGCGGCTGGCGGCGCTTGGCGGTGGCGGCGCTTGGCGGTGGTTGCGCGAGCACTGCGCTAGGGTTGGCTCTTGTCGGGGAAGAAACTGCTAGTGCGTGTGGGGAGTGGGGAAGAAAGGTTCAAGTTATTTCACCAAGTGTCTAAATTCTGTGGCGCACCCCCCTAAGTGCGCCACAGAATTAAGCTTTCACCAGCTCTCTCATGCGCCACAGAATTCCTTAATTCTGTGGCGCACCTAAAGGGGCATGCGCCACAGAATTTAGACACTTAGCCAAACAAAACGGGTTACTGCTGTGTCCTGACAGATACATAGTACTAGTCTAGTGGTTAAGGCCAATGTTAGGCCATTAGTAGCCAGGTTCGAACCCTGGCTGCCACACAATTTTTCTTCCTTTTTTCATATTTTAGTTACATTTCAATAAATAACACAACATTATTTAGTAATTAGTAGAGAGAAATTATAAATTACTTGTCTCATACAAACATGTTCTTGTTTCTCTCACACACACATGCATGTACTTGTCTAACACACACACACTCACACACATGTGATAGACCAAAAAAAGATCTTCTTCGTCCCGGCTCCGAGCTCTAGCGTCTCTTCGCAATCTTCTTGCCCTTTCGGTTGTTGGCAGTTGAATACTTTATGCCGGCCACCTTGAGATTTCTTCGCGTGAACGGACAACCTTTAGAGGGTAGGGAGGTCTTCCTTCTTACTTTACTAGTAGTAGGCATGTCGAAGTGCCTGTCGAATTCCTCCTCCATCTTCGGGTCACCGTTCTTGTCCAAGTCTTCCTCGTTGGCGTCTCCTTGCATTCCTATGATGCTCCTCTTGCCCCTCCTCACGACAACACGGCTAGGCCTCGACGGATCGGTGATGAAGAAGCATTGGTCAACTTGGCTACCGAGTACCCATGGCTCATTTTTCGCGGATGCGTTCTTCGATTTTGCATCGGGTATAACCATGGTTGTGAAATATCGGCCTTCTTTTTCGACCTTCTTGGCCCATCTCACACGAAACATTGGCACCGTCTCTCCACAGTAATTGAGCTCCCATATCTCCTCGATCCTTCCAAAAAATCTTTCCTTGACATTAGTCTCGTCATCGGCGTATGACAGCATAGTTACTCCTGAGTTTTGATTTTCACTATTTCTGTCCTTTTCCTCGGTGTAGAATCTGTAACCGTTGATGTCGTACCCCTGATAGGTCCTTAGGTTCTGCGCGGGTCCCTGTGATAAGGTGTATATGAGTTTTTCATCTTCGGTAGAAGGCGTATTTCTCTGTGCTTCACCAGTTGAGTTTGCTTGAACCAACGCGTGAAGCTGGAGTTGTGCTTTTTGGTTACGTCTCCCATCTTCCTCGGCCGGCCCATATCGATGTAATTCTGCTCGACCATGCTTTTGTGCTCTTGCACGAAAGGTTCGGTCAGTTTTAAGTGTTGTAGCGCGACCCGGTGAGCCCTTTCAAAGTCGTCGCGTCGATTTTCAATGCCGACATGGACTGAGCGGTAGCCCTCGCGGTGACCGACTCCAGCGAGCCTCCCGAGGTGCGTCCTGGGGGGTAGACCAACATGATCCTCGTCGTCCTCGGTGCTTAGATAATTCTGGCAGAAGGAGATGCACTCGTAGGTTAGAAACCCCTTGGCCATGCTTGCGTCTGGACGGGCCCTATTGCGAACGTATCCTTTCATGACACCGTTCTGCCTTTCGAAAGGCATCATGTTGTGGAGGAACGTTGGGCCGAGCTGCTTGATGTCTTCAACGACATGGAGAAGGAGATGGACGCATATATCACAGAATGCAGGCGGGAAGTAAATCTCGAGCTCACATAGTATCACCACGATCTCATCCTGTAGCATCTTGAGCTGCCTCACGCCGATCGACTTCCTGGTGATAACGTCAAAAAATTGCATAGGCCAAACAGCGTATCACGGACGTGCTCGTCCATTATGCCTCGGATCGCAACGGGAAGTATCTGCGTCATTAGCACGTGGCAATCGTGAGACTTCATCCCGGTGAACCTCTTCTTCGCTACGTCCAGATATCTGCTTATATTCCCCGAGTAACCGTGAGGAACTTTCACTCCTAGGAGGCACCTGAAAAACTGCTCGAGCTCCTCCGGACTCGTTGTGCAGCGGGAAGCTGCACCGCGTTCTTCTTGGCCCTTTTACGGAGACGTTGAGTCCCTTCCGTCTGTTCATCATCATCATCGTCGTCGTCAGTATCGGGGGCTTGAAGATCTTTCCTGATGCCAAAATGTTTAAGATCATATCTTGCTTTCGGTCCATCCTTGGACTTTTCTGAGTTGCAAAGAGTGCCAAGCAGACTCTCGGTAACGTTCTTCGTAATGTGCATGACATCGAGGCTGTGGGGCGTGTGGAGGACCTTCCAGTACTCCAAGTCGTGGAAAACAGACCTCGCTTTCCATACACCCAGCGGCTCTGGCTTCGGTCGCTTCTTTCCCGGCGCTGGTCACTCCTTCCAATTTTTCAGAAGATCATCGATTTCTGCGCCGCTCCTCGGGCGTGGGGGTCCATCGGGCTCATCTTTACCATTGAATAGATCACCGCGTTTTCTCCACGGGTGATCAAGCGAAGCCACCTTCGAGCACCTGGGTAGACGGTTTTCGAGGACCCGGGATCCCTTGGTAGTTGTAGATGCGGGGTATCGTCCATGCACTTCACACAGCCGTTGAATCCGTGGCCCACCTGGGCAGATACATATGCGTAACCAGGATAGTCCGTGACCGTCGTGATCAACGCGGCTCTCATATCGAAATAAGTTCTAGTGTAGGCGTCCCACGTACGGGGTGGCGTCTTCCACAACGTGTCTAACTCCTCTTTCAGCAGCCCGAGATACAAATGCATGTCGACACCTGGTTGTTTCGGCCCCTGAATGAGAATACTCAGGTGTATGTACCTTTGCTTGGTGCACAGCCACGGGGGTAGGTTGTAAGGCCATACAAACACAGGCCAGGTGCTATGCGTGCTACTCTGGTTGCCGAACGGATTGAGTCCATCGGTGCTCATACCCAGCCTGATGTTCCTTGCGTCGCCCCCGAACCTAGGGAAGGCGATGTCCAATGCTTGCCACTGTCCAGCGTCTGAAGGGTGTGTCAGCATATAGCCCATCTCCGGATCTTCTTCGGGCTTCTGCCTTTCGCGTGCCATTGCATGAGCTTTGCTTCCTTAGGGTCCACGAAATACCGCTGCAGACGGGGAGTGATAGGAAAGTACCATACCACCTTTCGAGGTACCTTCTTGTTCCCAACCTTGTACCGTCCGTGGCCACACACCGGACATGTGGTTCTGTCCTTGTACTCGCACCTATAAATCACACAATCATTAATGCAGGCGTGGTATTTTTCGTGCGGTAGGTCAAGGGGACACACGACTTTCTTGGCCTCCTCGGTACTACTTGGCAATGTGTTCCCCTCCGGGAGACGATCGTGCCAGAATTTTAAGTTCTTGCTGAAGCTGGAATCGGTCCACTTGTTCTGCGTCTTCATCTACAGGTACATGCAAGCGTGTATCCTGCGGACGACACCCAGGAAAGATCGGAGTCATCCCGTCTTTCTCCATTTGCGACAGCTTGGCTCTCTCTCTAGCTGCAACTCTATCGTTGCTCGTCTCCTGGAGGAGAAGATCTTGAACATGAGAGTCCCGCAAGGCCAAAATTAGCGGGGTCGCGCCGGAATCTTCTTCTTCATCATGATGATGTTCTCCGCCGGCATCTTCTTCTTCATGATGATCTTCTCCGCCGACTTCTTGTTCATGATGATAGTCCCCGTCGGCATGATGATAGTCTTCTTCATGATGATAGTCATCTCGCTCTACATGGTCTTCATGCGCACCATTTGATGGGGGGCCGCGCCTGGTTGTCTTGCATGAAACCGCGCCTCAGCAGGTGCTCCTCCAGTTGTCCGGAATCAGGGTTGATCCAGCGCTCGAGTTTGCATGATCGACACGGACATCTTATCTGGCGCCTATTGTTCCGAATCATGTCCTCCTTCGCGTCTATCTTGTATCTAGAGATTCGAGCGGAACTCATCGAGAGGACCATGCTTGCCTGCAAATGGTATACATAGAACAGGAAATTAGAACCGCACCAAATGCACACACATGCATGGGTCGTACCTCTCCTCAAGGTATTACATGGAGCGGAAAAATTCGGCATGACCTCTCCTCAAAGTAGGACATATGGGTAGTGCAAAACTTGCCGAAACGGAAATGAATCAACATTTCGGCAAACATCCATGCACCACACCGCACACACACACAAGCGCTTCACCTGCAACAACCATCCATACACACGACGGCCACACAAGATCTACAAGCATATGCATGTCTCCTCCAAGCATATGTATGTCTCCTCCAACTACTCACCTTCTAGATTCGATACCGAGACGAGACCGCGATCGATGAGTTCGAGAGGAGGAGAGAGTATGGAGAGCCTTCTCCTCAACTCCAATTAAGTATCAACCAAACTAAGTGCAATAAATACCAAAGCAAGTGAAAAGTAGAGTCAAAATAGTATGAGAGAGAAGGGGGGACGAGCTAGATGGAGGAAGAAGAATGGCTTGTGTAGTGTGGTAGGTGGGAGGTTGGCTCACTTTTGTATATCTAGTTCGCTAATTCTGTGGCGCACTGTACGTATGCGCCACAGAATACCTTATTTCGTGGCGCACGAGCCAGCTGCGCCACAGAATAGCCTATTTTTGTGGCGCACTGTGGCAGTGCGCCACAGAAAACCTTATTTTTGTGGCGCACCGTACATGCGCCATAGAAATAGTAAAACCAATGATTGGGGGTGTCAGCTGGTGGGGCCCACCATGTTTTTGTGGCGCACGGTTCCTCGGTGCGCCACAAAAGTAAGCTATTTCTGTGGCGGCTTGGTGCGCCACAAAATAATATTCTGTGGCGCATTTTCCTTGGTGCGCCACAGAACTAAGCTCTGCCTATAAGGGTTTTCCTACTAGTGAAAGGATCTAAGATGCGCCTGTGTAGTATAATCCACTAGAGATATTATAGGACATAGATGAAAGCGTGCATGATACTAGGAACTTGTTGTCTACATATAGAAAGTTACATGAAACTAGGCAACGTCGTTGGCTACATAGAAAGCTAGTTGGTTGATCGATCTGGCTTTGCTCTCTCTATGATGCCAGCGAGAATCCACAGAAAAGGCAGAGGACGGACCAAGCATGTCAGCGGATCGGAGAGGTTTTCTTTCTCGTGTTTCTCAGTTTCAGAAAAAAGAGGTCTAGACCTCTTTTCTAAATACTGCGAAAATACTGTGTTTTGGGCAATACTAAAGTATTGAGACTACAGTATTTTGTTCTAGCCAAACACCATAAAGTATTTAAAACCACAGTATTTTTTAAAACTGTAGTATTCTATAAATACTTTAAAAATACTTTGCTACCAAACAGAGCCTAGGTCTCTTTAGATAACCCTCTTTATTCAAAAACATGTAATAATTTGTGACACAATCCAAATCATGATGAAAAAACTGTTAGAAGTATAATATGTAGGGGTGTCTATTAGCTCGTCTCTTGGCCCATCGATACCGATGATCTCTCTCTTATCTTTGAACAGAGCTAGCACGCGAGGATCAACGGTAGTTGTGCTAGCCGGATTACAATTAACATCATCTATCTTACTAGTACGAATGCCCGTGCGTTGCCACGGGTACTAAATTTCATTTCTCAATGCACATATATAATTCACAACTTTCTATAAAAATTAAAAACAAACACTCACTCCAAAATTTGCATTATCCATGTTTAGAAACATGATATTAGGGTAATCGTACACTTGTACATAAGGGCATAGCTTTAGGAAACGGAATCTCAATTGAGGAACAAGAATTCTTGTATATCTACAAGAATATTATGTTGATTCCTTCGCTGAAACAAACACAGATGGTCAAGAGCACGATTAGCTGGTGGGCAGGTCAATTAAGGGAAGGAAACAAAGTAAAACATTGAAAAATGAGGAAGATAATAAATGATGCAACATGTCCTTGACACTGCAGCGGGATCCATAATCTCAAACTTGGCGGCAACAATGACGATCTTCCTGTCGGCAAGGCAGCAGAACCGGCAGAGGTCCAAGTTTGCATGGCAGAACTGACAAAGGTCCAAGTTTTGCATGGGCCTTCTCCCTCTGCAGGTGTAGCAGCATAGCCATGGCCTCGCTAAAGGCCAAGGTATGACGGCGAGGCTATCCTCTTCCACCTAACCCTTCAGCACCTCAATGATGTCTGCTCGAATTGAAGCACATCAGCATGAACACACATGCAAACTGGTTCTTTCAACATAATCTTTTTTGGCAACGGTTTTTCTTACAAGTGCGGATGACGGGTCGCACAGATGATGAATCTCCCTCTTCATAGTATTAGAGATTGTCATATGTACTATCGATGGCGCCACTATAATAACGTGAAAAGTATAACACCGTGTGATATCTCATAAAAAATATGACTGTACCTGAAAACTAATAACCAAGGAGTAAATATTTGTATTAAATGACCACATGATCAGAGCCAAGTAAAAAAGATTTGTCCACTATACATGACAACATAAAAATATCCGATTTTCTATTCACTATTCGTGTTTAGTCTAGAATAAATTTTGCTTGTTCCAAGAAGTTGAATACTACTATGAGCATGGTGTAGTTAAAACAAATTACACAAGACAATAACAAAAAAATTACAGAAAATCATCACTACGTACCTGAAGCTCATGTAACTTATTCACATCATTCGAGAAAAAACTCTTGCATCCTCTTGAAGCATATTCTCCCGACTCAAATGTTCCAAAATATCCAGAATGACAAGACTTGAATAAGCAGAACAATCATGCATTTGTTCTTTCCACATATCCCAAATACTTGCAAAGAAGAGAAATATGATCAAGTAAAACCTTGCAAATTAATTCTCTGCCACATTCAATTTTATACAATACTGACATCAGCGCTCATAACTCCCAGTTGAATCCTTCTTTTGCATAGTCCTAACTGTATCTCTTATACAATATTGTCAAGATTGTATCTTTGTACATCTTTACACTGTCATCTAGGAATCAGCAATAAGTTAATACATGAGAGATGATATTCCAGTAGTAACATATATCAACACATTATGAACTTGATTTTTTGCTGCTCCGTTAAATCAACACAATCTGACATATGAGAGATACCAGTGTAATAAGTTAATAAACATCAGAAACAATAAACCCCTTGTATGCTTTAAAGGTGGCTTTCCTAGACCCAGATAAAATCTTGTCATTGTTCGCAGAATAGCTCTTCAAATCTCACGAAGCAATGCAGAAGATGACAATATCTCCCTTTGTAAAATCCATCACCAGGTATATGGAACAAAATTATGTTACTAACAAGTCCACAATTAAGTCACTAACAAGCTCTAGAAAGATCTTTATCTTATTGTACAGTGTATGAATCTTATGAATCTGAAGGGCAGCGTTGAGACAAAACCTTAGAACTTCTTGCTCAACCTTTTTAAGATATGATTTATTTGTGCACAAGAGATGTCATGTTCCTGTGGCCTGTGGCATGTGGCCAGATGCTTTTGATTCAGAATCATTCACCTCAAGCCACACAATGTGTTGCTTGCTCTTCATCAAGTGCTCCCATGACAAGGTCACATCCAGAATAAAATTGGATTTGAGTTTTTTACACTTCAACATTTTACTATTGCTATTTTCTTCTTAGTGTGCAGATATTTTTTAATGTCATTTTAATACTACCAGTCAAAGATAAATACATGAGAAAGACATATCGGTACAGGCCATGCCTACGTAAATGATCAACCAAATTAAGAGAGGGAACTCAAATGTTAAAGCTAATGCACATATTCCGAGATATTCTTATGCATTTGAATCAGGAAAGATGCTCCTAACAAATGTGATAAGTGATACGATTATAAGCTGGGATTCCAAAAGTAGCATTGGCTCCCTAGACCTGATTTCTAGAATCTATACCTAGTAATAAAGGAGTAATGTTTCTGCCAAAATTTTCGTCCAACAATTTTTTAGACCGTTTTGCCCTCCCACCAAAATACATAATACAGACAAAAGCCACTATACCGGTTCAGTTTATACTCTTTCTAGCGCTCGTCGGTCCAAGCAGCAGGGAAAGCAGTCGCGGCGCGTCGCCCACGTGGGGAAGGCGAGCCTCGCCGCTCGGAAGGGGTGGGGCAGACATGGGCGTCGCCCTGATAGGAGGAGGGGCGTCTGGTGTGCAGTTGGACAGAGGGGGCGGTGTCGGGGTTGGGTAGAGAGGAGCTCGACGCGGTGACAAGAGAGAGGAGAAGGGGAAAAGCATGAACAACCGCAGAGGACACGACGGTGGCAAGCTCAATTAGGATGAACCGCAACCAAAATACGAGTACCAGATGGTGCTAGATGCACAACAATTAACAAAGGCTGCTCTGTCTCCTTCACCACTGCATGCACTGCACGCATGCCGGCACCTTAGGCATGATTAAAGATTCTGCGAGGCACAGTGGAAAGCAAATAAGGGCATGCATGATGTGGTTACCTTGAGTTGAGCTCGCAGACAGGGCAAACTGTCGGTGCACGAAGAGTATCCCATTTGACGAGAGAAGGAAGAGGTAGAGACAATGTTCAAACCGCTCGAGCTACCCGCCGCCCCCATACCTCCTGTGAACAAGAGCCGTACCAGCAAGAAGACGACCATAATATTATGTGTACTAACGTTAAATTGTTTTAAATTTGTATCTTACTAATAAAAATCGTTTGGATGCTCTGTATTTTCTAAACCATAGTATTCTAAAACTGAAGTATTTCTATGCAAGGGCATGAAATACTGCAGTTTCGTGTTACTTCAGTATTTATTTGTTTTGGCTAAAACTGTAAGGTGTTTGCAAAGTGCCGTTTTCCTGTCATTTTGGCTGGCTTTTAGGCTACGTGAAAAATAAAAAATAATGCTTCAAGCAAAGGATCTAAGATGCGCCTGTGTAGTATAATCCACTAGAGATATTATAGGACATAGATGAAAGCGTGCATGATACTAGGAACTTGTTGTCTACATATAGAAAGTTACATGAAACTAGGCAACGTCGTTGGCTACATAGAAAGCTAGTTGGTTGATCGATCTGGCTTTGCTCTCTCTATGATGCCAGCGAGAATCCACAGAAAAGGCAGAGGACGGACCAAGCATGTCAGCGGATCGGAGAGGTTTTCTTTCTCGTGTTTCTCAGTTTCAGAAAAAAGAGGTCTAGACCTCTTTTCTAAATACTGCGAAAATACTGTGTTTTGGGCAATACTAAAGTATTGAGACTACAGTATTTTGTTCTAGCCAAACACCATAAAGTATTTAAAACCACAGTATTTTTTAAAACTGTAGTATTCTATAAATATTTTAAAAATACTTTGCTACCAAACAGAGCCTAGGTCTCTTTAGATAACCCTCTTTATTCAAAAACATGTAATAATTTGTGACACAATCCAAATCATGATGAAAAAACTGTTAGAAGTATAATATGTAGGGGTGTCTATTAGCTCGTCTCTTGGCCCATCGATACCGATGATCTCTCTCTTATCTTTGAACAGAGCTAGCACGCGAGGATCAACGGTAGTTGTGCTAGCCGGATTACAATTAACATCATCTATCTTATACCTGTCACGCCGGGAGGCTACCTCATGGACCTGATCCTTGATGTCATTGATTGCATCGGCAATGTGGTGGTCAGTCTTGCGCTTCTTGAACAAATTTAGCACCTTCCTCACGAACCCCCTGAAGCTATCTACATCGGGGTCAGGCGCAGAGCCTTCGGCACGTATAAGGAATCCATCAACGACATCTTCCATCTCATATGATAGCTCCTTGACATCATTGGCCCAGATCTTGACCTGCTCATCGAGCTGGTCACGCCTCACCCTAGCTACCTTGCGGAGGGCGGCGTCCATGCTCCTCATCTCACTCTCGAGAAACACGACGTCTTTCCTCATCCCTGCCTCTAGCTTGTACTCCTCCTTGAGGAGCTCCACCAGCTTGGGCAGCAGAGCGCCCATGGCACCCCTCTCAAGGTCCATGGCGAGCTCGCTCGGTGGCATATCTTAATTTCCGATCTTGCTTTCTTTGTTTAGCTTTCTTGTTGTTTGCTTCGTTCACATGTGCCTATATATGCAGCATAGTGTGGGTGTTGTCGATGCTACGGAGTCTCCGAGGTTGAGCTCGTCGATCGGCCGGCCAGGCGGGAGAAATTATGGGGCGTGCGCCTGCAGCCCTGCATTACTTCGGCTAATTAAGTTATGTTCACGTCACAATCGCTGGCTTCATGAACCGTGCTAAACGTACGTAGGAACTCAAAGCTGGGAGACACGGTTATCTTTCGAGTACTGCCAAGCCAAGATATTGCCATCCGGTGGCAGCTCATGTGTACTTCTGGCAAATTAATAATTTCGCAGCCGCGGCATTCCAGGTTTCTTACCTTCGTTGTTACTTTGATTCAATAAAATTTGACCGCTAAGTTTCTGTCAACACATAATCAAATTGCTTTAAATGTATTGTTACTAAGGTACCCAACATTCGATTTCGAATCTGAGGAGTCGCTGTATTTTATATTCTTTAACTAAATAGTATAGAATTTGACGTTGGCCTGATGAAAATTGGTCAAACTCGAAAACTTACAAGCAAAGGACATCAATAGTTTTATTGGCCAAATCTGCATTTAAGAGTGCACGAACATAGAAGGAAAAAACTAGCAAATAACAGAACCTGAACGCATATCCTCATTTAAACTCATCTTTCCACGAGTAAGTTAAAGTCATCTTTAACTATTTGTGTGCAGTAAGAAAAGTACAGTTATACTGTCTTCTCTAGATATTATTCTCATATAATAAAAAGGTGTTTGTCTACTGAGGTTGCTATTCTTTAACTTATGCTTAAGTTGCCAAAGTAATGCAAGCATTTCTTTCGACTAAAGGTCAAAATTTGAGAGCGAATTGTTTGAAGCACGGGTGACATGGAGTCCTTTTCTGAATTGTTTTTGAAAAACTGTGTTTTGAAGTTTCAAACAATTCTGAGAAAAAAAGTGTAATCTAAGGTGAAAAATATCTCACCTTGAGATATCCCGTACTTTTGGGTTGCACAAAATCTGACATCCAAAATAGTAAACAATGCAAAATTTCAAACCTCCAAATTCTGTCAAATTTTGTCATTTTTGTTCAGCCCAGAATATAAGGTATTTCGGTTTGAGATTTTGTATGTTGGTAAAGTACATCATCATCTACGTCTTAAATTTTTGTTCAATGGCAACGAGTTCGGCTTTAGGGGACAGGTCCTAAGTGACACGTGCAGGAGGACTTCTCGGCTCTCATCGACAACGTCATGCCGGCTTCGGTAGGGGAGCGACGACAACTCCTTTTAGCGGCGATAGTGGTCACAAGAAGGTCTAAAGATTTAATACACCTTGGCAACTTTTCGAACCGTTTTTTACCTAACGCTCTGGCGATCGGCGATCGCAGGGCGATTAGGGTTTGTCGACCACGTCTCCTCGGCCGTGGGCTCTGCGATCGTTCTCGGCGGGGATCGGGGGTACTGCTTGGATCTTTGTGCGCCGCAGGAGAAGGGGACGACGAAAGCTTCAGGGGTTTACGTGCTCAGGCCTCCCTTTCTCGCCCCGGGAGGAATTAGGGTTTTGGTGATCGAACTTTTGGTTGGTGATGGCGAGCCCGGCGACATCAAGCACTCAGGCCAGCGGGTCTGGAAGCAAGAAGGAGGAAGCAATCGGTGAGATGCTGAATAGGCTGGGCATTGAGGATGATGAGTTGGATGACTTGGTATTCGAGGAAGAAGAATCTGCACCAAAACAGGGCATCAAGTGGATGGCTCTGGCAAAGGTACATACAGCAAATAATTTTAGCCCAATAACCTTTGAGAATCATATGCGGAACGCATGGTCTCCTGCTCAGCCGATTGAGTTCAATCATCTCGAAGGTAGTTTATTCACGATACAGTGCTTTTGTCTGGGGGATTGGTTGAAGATAACGGAAGGAGGGCCCTGGTTATTCCGTCAGAATATTGTTTGCATTGAAGAGTATGATGGACTAGGAAACCCGGATACAATTGATCTGAATTTCTTTGATACTTGGCTCCAAATTCATAAGTTACCAGTGGGATACCGTAATTTTGCATTGATAAAGAACCTAACTGAAAAGAAGGTGGGAGCAGTTTTGAAAGTTGAGACCAATGTCCAGGGGATGGGTAATTTTGTGAGAGTCAGAATAAGATTGGATGTGAGGAAAACTCTGGCTAGATTTGTCTCTATTGTCAGAGGAGGTCAGCGGGAAATCTATAAGATACAGTATGAAAAAATGCCCCGATTTTGTGGTGCATGTGGTATACTTGGTCATAGCCATCTGGAGTGTGGTACTGGAGAGTATGAAGAAGATAAACTCAAATGGGGTGATTTTCTGAAAGCAGATTGGGAAACTTGGTTTGGTCGTGGTACTACCAATTTCCGAGGAGGGGGTATTAGGGGTGGTCGCTCGGGACGGTCTGGAGAAGGCGTGGGTGCTAGGGGAGGCAGAGATATTGCTAATTCTCTTGTCCCATGGCGACACAATGCTCGAAGAAACCCTGGGGATGATTCCCAAGAGGCTGATCTTCTTGATACTGCGACTAGCCCAGGAAAGGTGAAAGATATGGAATTAGACAAAACAGACCTCACAAATCCAGCCACCAAGAGATCTCTGGAGATGGGAGGTTTACGAACTGAATTTGAGAATGGAACTACTGTGAATGTGAATGAGAATAAGGGTCAGGCAGCTATGATTGCAGAAGGGAATTTGAATAATGGATTGAATAATGAGAACAATGAGAAGGATAGAAACAAGCGGACTAAGAAGGACGGAGCTAACTCCTCTTCACTAGGATCGGCGGAGTCCCATGAGGGCTCTGTCCGGTCGCAATGAGGATATTAGGCCTGAACTGCCAGGGTTTGGGGAACGACCCGGCAGTTCGTGAGCTTTCGGATCTCCGAAGGCGTATAGACCCTGATGTGCTTTTCTTATCGGAAACACATCTAGATGTTTTCCCGGCTCAATGTCTGAGAAGAAGGCTCAATATGGATTCAAAGATTGTGAACCCTAGTGACGGTAGAAGTGGAGGGGTATTGATGCTATGGAAAAAAGAAATCAAGATCCAACAAATTTTCTCAGCACCAAAATATATTGATGTCCAGATTACTGAAGCTCCTGATAAAATTTGGAGACTGACTGGTCTATATGGAGAGCCCCGTTGGGAGGATAAATACAAAACCTGGGATAAAATAAGAGAATTGAAAAACAACTCTAATCTGCCGTGGGTGATTCTTGGTGATTTCAATGAGATCCTATTTTCCCACGAAAAGGAAGGAGGTAACCCACGTCCGCTGAGGTGCATGCAGGCATTCCAGGCTGCTCTAATGGATTGTGAACTTGAAGATTTGGGTTTCCTGGGTGAGAATTTTACTTGGAAGCGTGGTAGAATTCGAGAAAGACTAGATCGAGCAGTGTCTACTGGGTCATGGGCGATGATGCATCCGGGCGCTGCAGTTCAACACTTGGGCTATATTCGGTCCGATCATAGACCCATCCTCCTGGACACAGAGTACCATGATCTACAGCCCCAACCAAAGCGGGGACCTCGCAGATTCGAAGCTAGATGGCTTCGTGAAAAAGGATTCCGCGAAGTAGTTCTGAAGGCTTGGGAGGAAGCAGCGGTTGCGCCTGGTGGCGTGCTGGGCAAGTTAGAGCATATGCATGCTGCGATCCATGAATGGGATGCTACAGTTCTACAAGCTCCAAAAAAACGTTTGAGAAAAGCCCAACGCGACTTGCAAGATGCAATGAATGGGGACTTGTCTGATGAGAATGATGCAAAAGCAAAAGAAATGGCAAATCTGATTGAAATACTTATGGAACAGGAGGAAATATATTGGGCCCAGCGGTCTAGGGCTAATTGGATTCAGCATGGTGACAGAAACACTTCTTTTTTTCATAATTTCGCTTCTGCCCGACGAAAGAAGAATCTGATTAAGAAGCTCAAGGATGATAATAATAATTGGGTGGAAGGTACAAATGCTCTGAAGCCTCTAATTCTTCATTATTTTGCTAACCTTTTTACCTCTGAAGTCCAGGATACAAATCCGGGCTTACTGGAGAAAGTTATTCCTCGTGTGGATCATGCCATGAATGAAAAACTGCTTCCCCCTTTCACCATAGATGATGTTAAGAAGGCTGTATTCAGTATTGGTGACTTCAAGGCTCCAGGGCCTGATGGAATCCATGCGATTTTTTATAAAAAGTTTTGGGATATCTGTGGAGCTGAAATTTCCCAGGAAGTACTACAGGCCTTGAATACAGGGGTAATCCCGGAAGGCTGGAATGACACAACTGTTGTGCTTATCCCAAAGAATGATGATCCAGAACTGGTTACTCAATTTAGACCAATAAGTTTATGCAATGTGATATACAAAATAATATCGAAGATGCTGGCACTTCGTTTGAAAGGAATCTTACCTGAGGTTATTTCACCTATGCAGTGTGCCTTTGTTCCTGGGCGCCTTATTACTGATAATGTCCTGGTTGCCTATGAGAGCATCCACTCTATAAAAAATAAAAGAGCAGGAAGCAATGGATATTGTGCTGTCAAATTGGATATGCATAAAGCTTATGACCGTGTGGAATGGGTTTTTTTGGAGAATATGATGAGGAAGTTAGGTTTTGAAGAAAGATGGATATCCATGATGATGGCATGTGTGAAGTCGGTAAGATATCAAGTTAGATTTAACTCTGAAGAAACTGACAGTTTTCTCCCTACTAGGGGGCTCCGTCAGGGGGATCCTCTATCTCCCTATTTGTTTCTGTTATGTGTTGAGGGTTTATCCAGTCTCTTGTTGCATGAAGAAGAAGTTGGTGGTATCGATGGGGTAAGGGTGTGCAGGAATGCACCATCAGTCTCACATCTCCTTTTTGCTGATGACTCCCTAATTCTCATGAAAGCTGATATGAACAATGCAACTTCCTTACAACGAGTGTTGGATGAGTACTGCGCTAACTCTGGACAGATGGTGAGTCTTGCAAAGTCAAGCATATTTTTCTCCCCCAATACAAATGTGCTGGTGAGAGCAGAGATGTGTGAGATGCTGCATATTGATACTGAGGCCTTATCAGATAAGTACCTAGGCCTTCCTGCCATTGTAGGGGCTGATCGAAGTGATAATTTTGTCCACTTTGTTGAAAGAATTATTCAGAGAATTAATGGTTGGAAGGAGAAACTATTATCTATGGGGGGTAAGGAGATTCTATTAAAAGCTGTCGCCCAAGCCATATCAGTTTATGCAATGTCTGTGTTTTTGATCCCAAAGAACGTATGCAAGAGCATGATGGATGCTATCTCAAAATTCTGGTGGGGCGACGATGAGAATAGTAATAAGATGCACTGGTATGCTTGGTGGAAACTATGTTACCCCAAAAATGAAGGAGGCATGAGATTTAGGGACTTCCATTCTTTTAACTTGGCTATGCTTGCAAAACAAGTCTGGAGATTATTGAAAGACCCAGAATCCTTATGTGCTCGTGTTCTAAGGGCCAAATATTATCCTAATGGTGACATCCTTAAGGCTGGCCCGAAGGGAGGTTCCTCATTCACTTGGCAAAGCATAGTGGCTGGTATTGCCACTTTTAAGAGGGGCTACATCTGGCGTGTTGGTAATGGGGAGAAGATTAATATTTGGAGTGATCCCTGGATTCCAAATAGCCCCTCAAAGAAAATCCTTACAGCTCGAGGAGGATCGGTTTATACAAGGGTGAATGAACTTATATGTCCGATTACTGGTAGATGGGATGAGAGGCTACTTGATGATTTATTTCAACCTGTTGATAAGCAGCATATTATGCAAATTCCACTCAATAATCAGGGCTTTGAAGACTTCATTGCATGGGGAGATACAAAGCAAGGAATATATACGGTTCGGTCTGGATATTATCTTCAATGGAAGCATCAATTTGGTCCATCAGCTGCGCTACTTGCTCTTCCTGGTGGGTCGGCACGTAATCCCGTTTGGAAGACGCTCTGGAAGATGAAAATACCAAGTAAATCAAAAATCTTTCTTTGGCGCGCTCTTCATGGAATTCTTCCTCTCAAATGCATTTTGGCGAATCGCCATGTTGGGACAGAGGGGGGCTGCCCGATTTGCAATTCTGGGCCGGAGGATGTGCTCCACCTCCTGTTTAAATGCCCGGTTGCAATGGACCTCTGGGCAGTGTTAGGACTATCTGAGGTAATTCAAGAAGGCATTCAAACTGATCTGTCTGGTTCTGCGGTTCTTGAATTTCTCCTCACTAATCAAGAGACCCCCTATCATAATTTTGAGGTTGGCCTAAAGGAGGTAATCGGCATATCATGTTGGTACCTGTGGTGGATGAGGAGGAGACGAACTCATGGTGAAGATGTCCCCTTGGTTAATAGTTGCAAACTGTCAATTCTTTCTATGGCGGCAAATTTTGCGAAGGCCTCGAAACCACAAAGCGGGGACCAAGGAAAATGGCCACCACCTGAGCCTCGATTCATAAAACTGAATGTCGATGCTACATTCTTTGCTGACAGTTGTACTGGTGCTACTGGTGCGATCCTTCGTGACTACAAGGGCAGATTTATTGCTGCGGCCACTACTTTCATCCCACATGTGATGACCTCATCTATGGCTGAGGCAGTAGCAATGAAGGAGGGTCTTGCTCTTGCGGATAGACTTGGTTTTCATCATATTCGAGCGGAATCTGATTCTACTGAGACAGTTGATGCATGCAATAGCGGTGATAGATGGTGGAGTGAAGAAACAGCTATCTATGCTGACTGTATCGACTTGGCGGTCTCAATTGGAGATGTCTCCTTCAAACACTGTCCGAGGAATATAAACGTGGTAGCTCATGAGATTGCTAGATTTGGGTTTGATAGCAAAATTTCTTGTATCTGGGACGATGAGCCCCCTAGCTTCCTCCTGAGTAGCATTATAAACGATGTAACTGTGTAACTCTGGATCCAGCAAGTTTCTTACGCACTCTTTTCCTTACCAGGGTACCTACGGGGACTGGAAGGTTTTTAATGAGGCGGCTTGCTGGAGGTTTATATATATAATTATTGTTTCAAAAAAAAAGAAGGTCTAAAGATTTATACTGTATAATTTTAATTATGTATATGTGCTGCAGAAGAATTTTTGAAACTGCCCCACTCGGTTTTGGGCTGAATTCGGGCGTTCCTTTTCCCGATCCAAGCGAAGACAGAAAGGAACTACAAGGGCGCGGCGACCAGGCGGCGACGGCGGCGCAGGTACGGCGTCTCTGCCGCCCTCTTCCTCCCTGCCATGTCTCTTCGGCCACCCTCCCACCGTTCTCCGCCGAGCTTCCCTCCCCTTTCCTCTCGCGTCCCCCACAAACGCTCCTACCAACCCTAAATCGCGCAGCTAACCACCGGCCTCTCCCCCAACTCGCCTCCGCCTATCCCCGAATCGCCCAGCAGAGCCGGAGGCCGGCCGATATTGGCCACCTCGGCCTCTACCCTAGTCGTCCCCCCGCCCCCCTGCTCGAATCCCTAGACGAGATCACTGAATTTCTTCTTCTAGGTGTTTCCAGTGGTCGAAGCTGTCCATAATTTTACTGCATTGCAAATTACTTACCACACAGATTTAAACTGTGTAAGCAGATGTTTGAATCAGATATTTTTACCGAGTAGCACTTGATGAAGGCACCAGTCCGTTGACACCAGAAATCAAGCAAACTTTACTGATCTGTTTAAGAAAACAGAGTTTGGAGGCCGCATAAAACCAGTCCATCTCCCCTGTCATTGAAGAAGGATATCTCACTACTACTTACATGCACTGTAGTCTATAACAAGGAAGAAACTGGCAAAGAAGCGCCGGAGGGAGACGATAGTTCAGATCGGAAGAGATGGAAGGAGCCAAGGCAGCGGCAGAGCTGACGGCGGGCGGGCAGCTGGAATCGGCGCTCCTCCAGATCATGCAGCAACACCACAACCAATCCATCCGCCAGCGCCAACAAACCGGTAACAATCAACCAATTGTCTCTTCAACGGTGGTCGGTGACAAGAACGCTGTGAGGAGCGCGTCGCGGGTCGCCGGCCACCTTGTGGAAGCCGTTGATGGCGGCGTGCAGGAGCTCTTCGTTAACGAGAAGCGCATCGAGCTAGAGGCCCGCGCGCTGCTGGGAACCATCACGCGGTACAGGAAGCAGACCGACCAGTGGCTCGCTGCCACCAATGCGGTCAACTCGGTCCTAAAGGTATGTATACTCTGCTGCTGCCCTCTCTTACCCGGTGCTTCCTCTCCAGGCGGGGCTGGCAGGCTGGCGGTGGTGCGCCCAGGTCGGCGGGGCTCCAGCGGCGGCGCTCCCTCCCAGGCGGCCCGGCGGCGGGTGGCAACGAGGCGGGCGGCGCGGCTCCTTGGCCGCGGGACGGCGCGATGGCTCGGGGCTCCTCCTGCCTGGCCCAGATCTGGGCCCTTCGGGCCCCATCTGGGTCCGGGCGGGCCGGCTCCGTGCCCCGTGGTGCTCCTCTAGGCGGACGGAGGGAAGGCCGGAGCTTGGGGCGGCGACGTCGGCGGCGCGTACACTGCAGCGCATAGACTGGAACTTCACGAGCCCGCTCGGGCTCGGCCGGGCCAGGTGGGCCTGGTGTGTTCCGGTCGCCGCGTCCGGTCGGTGTCCGCAGGTGGCGGTGGAGGTGGTACCTCCGGCGTGGCTGCTGGCGTGCTGCCTCTCGCTCCCGGCTGGCTCGTTCTGTTCGTGATGACCCCGCTTCGTTTGTCACGGTGAGACGGCGGTGGTGCTTGCAAGGACGTGGTGGCGCATGGTGGTGGGTGGCGAGTGTGGTGGAGCACGATGGAGTGTCCAAGGCGAGGTTGCGAGGGTCGGGAGAAATCCCTGTCGGCTTTGCTGGCACCGACGCGGGCGTTGGGTGAAACCCTGTTTCCTAGTCCTTGCGCGTATCGGGGGAAACCCTAGGACTACTCCGGGCAGCAGTGGCGTCGTCGTCGCACCCCTTCTTGAAGGTGTTGCTTGGTACGCGGAACTTCAGAGTGCTAGGATCGTGGTGGGAATTATCCGGCGGGCGCGTTGCGAGGCATCTCCGTTTTCGTTGATCCGACCCTTTCGGCATTAGTTTCTCTTTTCTTTCTTTTGTGTTTTCTTTTGGGCTTGCTTTGTGCTGTTTGCCCCAGCAATGGATCCTATGTTGTATCGGTGGTGTGCTATATTAATATAGCGGGGCGAAAGCCTATTTCGAGGCTGCTGCCCTCTACGTTCTTGTTTAATCCTTAGTTTTTCTTAACAATATTACTATTATGCAGAAAATGGATTTGCCTAATACACATGTTGTAACAATTTTATGCATTATTCTTTTGTATGACATAGCCATGATATTCATTGCGACATCGGGTCAGTTTAACGATGTAGGTATAGAACATTGGCATGGCATTATGAAACATGCTATGTCGTAGACTACTACTAATCTATTCAGCAGCAGACACTGTTTTTTTTTTTTTTTTTTTTTTTTTTGCTATTCAGCAGCAGACACTGTTTTTTTTTTGGGAGATGCAGCATACACTGCTGTTTTTATGCAAAACTGAATGTGAATGACATACTCTATATATATTAAAAAACTACCACAGTGCGCAGCAGAGTCTTGCTGTTTCCCTCAAAAAAAAGGAAAACTACCACACTGAAACCTACCTTAAAATGCAGTTGCTATTTTATAATATTTTGTTTTTATAACCTTTGGCGGCAGTTAATCAGAATCCTACCATTAACATGAATGTGATGCATATTTTCTGGTCATTGTCAGTTTAAAAATGTTGTGATCACTAAGCTAGAAAGGTGAAATGCCGTTAAATCGGTCATGTTTGGCTTTTTGTCTAACAAAACCTATCATCAGTGCACAACACTGAACTTGAGATGATAGTTAGATACCAAATAAATTGAAGGGTGCAGCGCTGAACAAACCACATAATTCATTTCTCAACCTTCTTATAATTAACTACATATCACTTGTTATTGCTAAAACATCCCTTCATTATTATGTTTATAGGAAATCGGAGATTTTGAGAATTGGATGAAGATCATGGATTTTGATTGTAAAAGTGTAAATGCAGCCATTCGTAACATTCATCGGTCATGACTTTGTCTGGTGCCTGGAATATGATGGTGTGGAGCGTTTTTCCTCGAATTGTTTATAGGAAATTTGGGACTTCAGAAACTGGATTAGGATCATGTATTTTGACTGTAAACTTATCATTGCGACCATCTGTAATATTCATCTGTCATTATCCTACCTGGCATATGATGCTATGAAGTGGTTTCTCCCTTCTCTTCTCAGTTGGATTTTGTTGAACCCTCTTGACTCTTGTATATTACCTCGTGTGCTGTACACATTTAGAACCAATTCTTACCAGGTGTACTGTGAATGGTTCCTTAGTTTCTTGAGTTCCTAAATGTTGATATAACAAGATATTACTGAAAAATATCAATTGCCCGTCTTACATTCATAACATATGGAAAGTAGATAACTGTCTTGGTGCTCATATATTCATTTTGTGGTAAGATGTATGATATGTTTCCTCATTATAAGTCCCCCTGTAAGAATTATTGCACTTGATATTCTGCAAGTAAGTACAAACTTGAGCAGGTACAAATAAGCTTTTCAGCATTGCATCACATCTGAAATATGAATATATTCTATACGAGATTGCACATCTAAGACTTTATATTCTACAAACAGATAGTGTGACACTTATCATGAATAGACGATCACTTAGGGCCTCGTTGATTCAAAGGGTTTTCATAAGTTGTTTGTAGAACTAGAATTCATTGGACTTATTTCTCTATATGCCTTTTCTGATTTCTTAGACTGAATCTCATAGACATTATTCTCAAGGATCCTTTGAACTACATTTGAAAAGAAAGTTTTGATTGACCCACAACTCTTTGGAAAGAAACCTTTGTTTTCTGTGATGCTGTAAAACAAAATGTGGTACGTTGGATTTTGAGTAGGCATAAAATTACAATTCTATGTTTTTTATTCTAACGTATACAGAATTCCGCGAATCAAAGAGGCCTTGAAGTTGTGGGTCATGTGTAAAATCAATTAATATGAAATTATGTGGATTTTGAACCTGATGGCACATGTACACCATTTATTTAGAAGCATACAAAAAGTGTAATTTAAATCTCCTGAATGTCTGAATTTTGTTTCACCTGATTAAGTACACTCCTGAGCTCTCTTTGGTGGTCTACAATATGTCCGTTCCTTTTGTTGAACTTTTTTACTAGTGATATGATAAAAGGGACATGTGCATAAGTGCATTGAGAATTCTCAAGTGCATATAGTGTTATTGCACGTACATATATGGGTTCTCTTCGGACTCCTTTTCAATATACTCCCTCTGTCCCACAATATAAAACGTTTTAGCAAGCTGTTTGATGTTTTATATTGTGGACGAGGGAGTAGGACATACTGTATGTCCACCAGGTGTAGATGGTTCAGGGTGGACGCCTGAGTAGCCCGTCTCCGAGGTTGGAAGCACAAATTGGGAGGTCTTGTAACAATGAGTTGTAAATCCTGATGAGTGATAAGTCTTTTCTTCTCAGCTTTCTTTCTTGAAAGGTATCATGTTGAATTCTATATTCTGATGAACTTCTTTTATTCCCTTATGTAGGATAAATGGACTCATGTTTCACGAGTACTATTATATATCTGAATCTTTCGAGGAATTGAGAAAGAACATAAAGGGAAAAGATTCTGAAGTGCGGATTTCAGACATCATGGTGCGTTGATCCGAAGGAAGGTACAGTTTCTAACAGAAGGTCTGGTAAACAAACCTGTTCTCTCAAATATGAAATGCGTGTAGATTACAATCTAGTATTCTGACACCATAGCCTAAATTTGATCGATAGTCCAGCCGCCTGGCTGGGCAGATCCACATATGCATATCATCATTGCTACAGTTTCATATTCGTTTGATGTAAAAGTGTTAACTTGGATATGCTACATTTGAATCGCAAGGGTGTGTATGCACATTGCCCATAAGTTCTCGTCTATAAATAATAGTAGAGAAGATTCCTAAGATATTCACATGAGGTTTTGACCCACTTGGAGAGAAACCGTGTGACGAAATCGTTTCAGCTTGTCCTAGGAGAAAAACCATGTGACCAAATCGTTTGGCCACCTCATGCATCAGATCAGTGATAGTCTTGCTCTGCTTTAAGTTACGAGTTACCAGCTTCCTGATTGAACCTTTGAAACTATCTGGACCAGGCGCTGGCACAGAGCCTTCATCGAAGGTATCATGTGCAAACTCTATGCTCTGATGCCCTTCTGTGACCTTGTCTGACCAGAATCGGATTATCAGAAGGTACTTTTTTTTGCGGGTTTTTTTTTGCGGGTTATCAGAAGGTACTTAACTGCAAAAGAAAGAAATAATTGCTGGATCAGCTAGCTAGTGGGAAGAGAAAGAAACTCCTAAAAGATGAGACAAAAGAAATCGTAATTCTACATGTGTATATATATGTATAAGATGTTGATGAGCGGTACGTACGTAAGATTCAGGTTTGTTGGGATGATCCTTGAATGCGTGCATGCACACTGCCTTTGCCTCCATGAAGAAGGCCGAATCGCTGGCACACTTCACAAAGACTGTGACCTCCTCAAGACTGGGCAGGCTCTCGATGTTAGCGTAGGTATGGTGCACAGCTTCAGGAGTCTTGAGCCAATAGAAAACACGTTCGAGGCTGGGCATGGCTCCCTGCAGAAACGTGAGTGTCGCATTTGTGTAGAGGCATGTCAGCCTTGGGAAGGCCCCGACGCCAATGACGAGATCGGCAATTTCGATGCCGTCATGATAACCAATCGACAGATTTAGGGTTGTGAGCTCCGAGAACCTCCCCAGGATCTTCAGGCCCTGCACCTCCACGACCTTCAGCATCACACTCAGTTGGGTGAGATGGGGCAGTAACGAGGAAGAAATCCACGCCGGCAGCCTAGGAAACACGACCCCATACAGTGCTACACGACGGAGGTCCGGGGGTGGTACGTAGCCTTCACAACCCTCCCACTGAAGTAACAATCCAACATTCCACGAATAAATGGAGTCAATTTGAATGCTCTGGAGTTTCTGCATGTATCCAACTGAGTCCATCAGAAATTTGAATGATTCATCATTGAATTCTTCAAATTGAGCACGGAACTCTCTCAGCTCCGTCAGCTTTACTAGTTGTTTCACAGAACTTGGGTGAAAATTGACATATGATAGCTCTTCCAAGGATATTAGGTTCCCGATCCAGTCTGACACCATACCTTTGAAGCGCAGACACTTCAGTTGCCCTAACAGGCTAACACTCTGTGGCAGCTCATGTATCCCTGTCTCAATCAGGTTCAGTGTCTGCAAGAACTTAAGATCTCCTATTTCTGTCGGAAGATCATTAATAGGTGTGTCCGAGATCCCTAGGTACCGAAGATGAGGTAATCTCCCGAGATTCGCAAGATCATAAGGACGATCCTCTGAAAAGGTGCACCCTTTCAAGGCTAGGACACGCAGGACTTGAAAGCTTGAGAGAGATGGCATCGTACGAAGATGACACGTGGTGGCAAGAAATGACCTGACTTTTTGCATCTGTATGTTAGCCAAATGGGGGACCTGCTCTTGATGCTCGCGCGAGAATCTCTTTCGGATGATTGCTAACCTACGAGGCTTGCTTTGCGAAAAGCTGGATTGCTCGTTACCATGAAATGCAGCAACAAAATTTTCTTGTTTTGACAAGGAAAGGATCATATCAAGCACTAAATCATGCACACGACAAGCATGTATGAATTCCTCATGTGGCAATTTTACTGGCTGAATCAAGCACCTGTTTATAAGCTCGTCAAAGCAACTTTCTCCCGAGGCAAACAGCCCCATCCCATATTTCTCATGGACAAAGCCTTCCGCTATCCACTTCCATATTAAAGCATATTTCTCAATCTCAGAATCTGCCGGAAATAAGCCCAGATACAAGAGACAAGTCCTCAGATGGCATGGTAGATCATAGTAGCTGAGTAGCAAAATATTCCTTGTGTTATCGATATGTATACTATGTCCATGGCCAAAACCAATAGAGTTGTACACCTTTGGCCAATCTTCGATTGGCTTACCAGCCAGCAAACTCGCTATTGCAATGATAGCTAGTGGTACACCATCACATTTTCGTAAAATCTTTTCAGTTATCTCAGCAGAGTTCTCGTAAGAGATTTTGCCTTTACCAACAGCTAATCTTGTTTTGAATAGTTCTCTAGAATTATCACTAGAAAGCGGCTGGTGCTTGTAAACATTGCCAACCTCTTCAGCAACTTCTTGAATACGAGTAGTTGTGATGATTACACTTCCACAATGATTATCAACCCAAGCACAACTGATTATTTCCCATGACTTTATAGACCATAAGTCATCTACAACGATAAGGTACCTATTGACAAGGTAGCGTGAGATCCATGCGCTATGAAAACGATATATAAAGAGGTACACAACAGACAAAGGGAAGTATATGATAACATGAGTTCATTCTATTTAGTTTTGTTAATTTTACATCCAAATTTAATTGTACTTTTCTTAGTTATCTAGTTTGAGTTCTAACTATCATCTGAAACTTATTCAAAATAGATGCAAAAACATTTGGATGGGCCAGCAGACACTTGACATTGAAGTATTACTCCCTCCTTTCTGAAATAAGGTGTTAAATTAAAAGTTATCTTAGTTTGATCAAAGGCATCAACAATTACAATATTGATTGCATGTTGAAAAGCTATTACACAGTGGATCTATTGATATTTATTCAGCATTGTAGCTGTTGATATTTGATAGGTTATTTTTACTATAAACTTGGTTACACTTAGAAAACTTTAACTTTCAAAAAAAATGTATTTTGGAAATATATGGAGTAGCAAGAACATGGGTTGATCTATTTAAATATTCTTATATTTCTAAAGCATGTCAGATTATGTGAGGTAGCCCAATCAGGGTGTAAACATCTCTAAGAAAATGAATTACATGTGTCTGCCTTGTTCTTCTATATGTTTTACAATCTATTTGCCAACTAAAATATGTACTCAATACTTGCATTTAGTACATATATATTTGCCAATTCAATGTGCCGATGTCATTCATAATTTGTTTGGGATAGCATTGAGGTAAATCTCCGAAACAAAAATGTTAGGGCAATATATTTCACACATGTAGGTACCTCGTGCCATCAAGCAATCCTCGAAGTTTTCTGATGAGCTGCCACTCATCCAACATTGTTACATTCGAACAAGAGCCCTCGTCAAGTTGGAGGAGAATATCGATCAAAACTTTCTTGACGTCGGGATCTTGACCCACTGAGACAAAAGCCTTGCGTGCAAATCCTTGTAAATTGTCGTAGAATACTTTGGCAAGAGTTGTCTTGCCCAGTCCGCCAAACCCAAAGATGGAGAGTTTCTTGAGCGTCTGATTATCATTGGACACACCATCATTGTTACCTGTCAGCTTCTCTATGAGCTCGTTTGTTGGCCCACCTAAACCGATGATCCCTCTTTTATCTTTGAATAAAGCCGGCATGCGAGGATCAAAAGTTGCTATGCTAATCGGCCGCTCGAGGTCAATATGATCAAAGTTATACCTGTCACGTCGCGAGGCCACCTCATGGACCTGCTCCTTGATCTCTTTGATTGCATCAGCGATGTGGCGGGCAGCCTTGCGCTTCTTGAATAAGCTTACCACCTTTCTCACAAATGCCACGAAGCTGTCCGGGTCAGGGGAGTCATCGGCTCGTATGAGGAATCTATCAACTACATCCTCCATCTCATATGATAGCTCCTTAACATCGTCGGCCCAGATCTTGACCTGATCATCGAGCTGCTCACGCCGCACCCTCGCTACCTTGCGGAGGGCGGCGTCCATGCTTCGCATCTCCCACTCGAGAAACTGGACGTCTTCCCTCAGCCCTGCCTCCAGCCTGTACTCCGTCTTGAGGAGCTCCACCATCTTGGGCAGCAGGGCGCCCATAGCTCCCGTGGCGACGTCCATGGCGATGGTGAGCTTGCTCGGTGGCATATCTCGCTATCTGTTTGTACGTGCTTTCTTGTTGTTTGCTTAGATCACATGTGCATACTATATAGGCAGCATAGTGGGTGTAAATGCTGCGGAGGCTCCGAGATTGAGCTTGTCGATGTGCCGGCGGCTGGACGGAAAAAATTATGGACGGAAAAAATTATGGGGAGGGCGTGCGCCTGCAACCCTGCATTGCTTCGGCTGATTAACCACTCCTAAGTTATCTTCATGTCACGCTGGTTGAATTAACCATGCTAAACACAAATGGCAGAAAGTGCATTGATTTGGTGAATCAATCATGTGTACTACGTACTACGTATCACTACACCACAGTTGATTATTAGGGGCACTAAAAAGTGCCTTAAAAAATAGCAAAAATGCCTTTGAAAATCTTTGAAGGCAATAAAAAAAGTGCTGTATCAAATGGTGTAGGGAAAAATCATTTAAGGCACTAATGAAAAGTGCCCCTAAAAATAGATCTTTTAAGGCACTATTGAAAATGCCTTTAAAAATATATTTTTTGAGACACTTTGAAAACTGCCTTACATTATTTTTTGAGGCACTATTTGAGGAATGCCTCCAAAAAAATTATTGGCATTTTCAAAAATGCCTCAAAAAATAATTTATGGCACAATATAATAGTGCCTTAAAAAACACTTAAAGGCACTTTTTAAAATGCCTTAAAGCAACTAAAGGAAATTTCTAGAAGTACCTCCTGTTGTTTCTTCAGGCACCCCTTAAACGTAAACTCAAGCTCACAATACAGGCAATTTACAAATCATATATTTGGCACATTAACAATGACATGACTAACATGGTCAGTTCAGTACTCATAAACAGGGACGAATTGCTCTCTATTTCTATTTAGAAACTACAACAAACTTCAGGTTATTGCTGGAAGAACATTTATGTTCAGACATTCAGTACAATTCATTAGTTGGTAACTAAATTTCTGACCTAAACAACATCTGTGTTCATGCCTTCATGGCATCATGTGTGTTCACTGGAACCAGTCTTTAGTCTAGAGCTGTTGGTCAGTTGTCACCTGTTACAACTTCTGGATTAACTTTTCTGAAACCCTGGTACAAAAGATGCAGCAGTGAGATAATGCTACAGTTACCCCCTGTTTGGTTGCACAGAATTCGGGCTCGGAATTGGAATTGAGGTCCAAATTGGTGAATTCCGCTGTTTCTTTGTGCTCAGTATTGGATCCTGGAATCAGAATTAAGTCAGAATGCATGATTCTCAGTTCAACCAACTGCAATAAAAATATTAAATCATAGCCAACATTCAATTATTGCGAGGTATGGCCAGTAAAGATCAATCGAGGGATTTCAGAACCAGCATAGGAAATTGCATAGGAGCACATAAATAATGTATCAGGCTGACATACATTTCTTAACTGTATCATTTGAGCAGAATATAAATGTCATCATCAACATGATAATTTGCCTAGAATATCAAAAAACATGGATTGAGAAATCCAACACAGCTCAGCAGTAACTAGCACATGTGATAATTTGCCTAGAATGTCAAAAAACATGGATTGAGAAATCCAACACAGCTCAGTAACTAGCACATGTGATAATTATAGGAGTTTACTTTACGAAAAAAGAGAAAGGATTCCGTAGGCTTAGGCAGCGGAAGGATATAGCACTGTAATACTGTATGAGTGCAAATTAAGAAAGAAAAACCAATGAGAAGTAAACTCCTAGTATACACTCCAATTGCAGGATTGAGCAAGCATTGATGATTCAATGGATGCAGCAGTAACAGTAGAGCTAAAGTATCATTTTCAAGACAAGGGAGAACATTTGCATACCTCAGATTCAGTAGCTTGTCGGATATCCTACTTAATGTCAGCAAGATGTATGGATCATCCTTGTTACTCTACTTAGAACGGAGAAGAACAAAAGCAGTCCATAGTCCATATTCATTCCTAACACTACGAATTGATACCATAATATGAGTAGGACAAAGAGAATAATGCATATCCATTATATATTGCAAATAAAGGGGCAAAAGGTATCAGACAATTCTTTGCACCAAACAGCAGCATTTTACTTGATCCATGAGATTACAATACTAGGTGATTGCAGAGCAAGCAATGGTTCAAAGTAAAGATTTTAGCAGGCAATGGTATTCTGCAAATAACAAAATAGTAACAACCAAATGCTTATATAATAACCATTGAGGATACTAGGAAGTTAAACTGCATATTTATTTAACACAAACCCAATTAATTCACGACAAAACAAAATAAAATGGATAACAAAAATTCCTGAACAAGCTAAGCAAGTCACCAAGTGGACAAAACACTGAGTATGACGATATGAAAAGACTAGTGTATCCTGTAGTTTCTGTTAAACATCCAGAATGATGGCGGCCTCGTGGATGGAACTAATACCTCGGGTAAATTTCAGAACTATGTAATCACAACTATCCTGTAGTTTCTAAGTTGAGTAATCAGAACTATGTAAATTGTCAAAGCCTGAAGCACCTGCGAGGTTCCAGTATTGTATATGTACTTTAATAGAGAGATCAACTATTTGCACAAGAAAGTAGTTGTTTAATGTGTATATGTTGATGATAAACCCCTTCTGACAGACATCTGCAGCAAACACTGAATTAAACGGAGATTGAGTTGGTCCGAATTCAGAAATATTCAGGCGTCATAGCTAGGGGATATGCTCCAACTAAGTGTAGAACCGTACCCCTCCGTCAACATGATGCCACGGATAGAAAATTACACGCGGAAGAGGAACGAGCGAGCGAGCGAGCTCGTCTCTCTAGTCAGCGCCGCATTCCATCGAGCAGATGGTGGGCGCACAGGAGGAGAAGGAGGAGCGGTCGCCATGAGTTCTTACCAGAGGGCTTGAGGGCATGCTTCGCGGCGCTGTGAATTGGATCGCGCTCTGGCGGCCCTTCGCGGGCCGGGCGAGGGCGTTGTCGGCTGCGGCAGAGGTTGCTACAGGGGACGAGGCGCGGCAGAGGTCGCTACAGGGGACGAGGGCGTGGTGGATGTAGCAGAGGGCGAAGACGGAGCTCGGTGTTCTCGAGGCACAGCGCGTCGGCCGCGTCCTGGTATTGGAGCGCGAGGCGTGCCATGTGCAGGTAGTGCTCAGTTGCCGCCGCCGCGTGCAATGTGGAGGCAGTGCTCCATCGTGGATGGCCATGTAGTCGAAGCTGCCGACGACCTCGACCGCACCGAGGTTTCGAAGGTGGTGTTCTCGTCGAAGATCGCCGCCGCCGCAGGGGAACACCTGGAGCACCATGCTTGTCGTTGAGACCTGCGATTCGGCGCGCTTGAAGGCCGCCGTAGCGGCGTAGCCCGTAGCTGGAGTTGACCACGGGGGCGAGGTAATTGGAGGCGCGCAGCGGCGTGTGCGCGGGGCCCCTGGCGGCGGCGTATGTCGATGGGGGACGCTGGGAAGGGCGGGGCCCCTACTGGCGGCGCACGGGGTCAGGAGGGCGGCGCTGGGTGCTCGCCTGCTCGGGTATGATGGATTGGGGAAAAGAGAAAGGACGTGGCTACGGAGTGCTCGGTTACCAATTTGTCTTACACAGTGCCCCCTTTAAAATGGAAAACTTTCCAAAAATAATAAGTGGTCCCGTGCGGTGACAACGACCGGTATCCGGAAATAGAAACTACAACCACGTTCAGCATATGCAGGCCACCCACGCTTTCCCAAAATAGCAAAACTCCGCACTTAAGGGCATGAGCAATGGAGGCAGCTGTCCAACTAGGCTTGGATAAAACTTTTGACATATGCATGCCATGCTATGGTCCCATTAATATGTCTTTTTTCTCAAAAGTTGATTTGGGTCTTTCTCTCACATTTTCACTTTATGGCTGAAGAAGCTGCCTCCTGATGAAGAGGCTGCCTCCTTATCCGAACCTAATTTGGACCACCCGAACCAAGATAAAGCTGTGAGGCAGCACCCCTAGGCTATGCATTGGGCATGCCCTAATTTCCCCGTTCCAGCTCGCACTTATTTTCCTAGGTGAGCTCATAAACAGATACAGCGTCCAACCCTGTTACCGAGTATATAAAATTAGTGGCGAGTGTAGAATAAAACACAAGAAAATGGTGTTTGTGTTTCAAAACTCTATCCATTGATTAGTTGCAAAATTACGTCTCAGGGAAACAATGCACACCATAAACTTACATCCTCGTATGAAAGAAGCAATCATACTAGTACAGTGACCCTTCCAATATACTGGATGTACAAAAATGATAAAAAATACATCCAGTTGCAATAAATTACATCTAAAATTGGGTGAACAAATCTAGATCTTCCATCATTTGGGATGTAAAAAATAGGTAAAAATACATATAGTTGCAAAAAGTTACATATAGAATTTGAAGGCTATTACTATTGTTACATGCTCCCAAAATTTTGGATGTAGAAAATTGATCTTGGTGCATCCTTCCACAAATTCGATATGTATAAAATTACACTTGTTACATCATCCATAATTCTGGATGTGGGAAGATTGGCTATCTATGCGGCACAGCAATTGGGAGTTCACACAGCTACTCGGGCGAAGCAAAAATCTCACCGTCATGGAGGACATGGAGGTTCTCGGAGTGGAACGATGTAGCCGCCAGAACTTTCCCGCACGTCCGGGGCGCGACCTACATCTTGTTCGCGCCGGCGTCGAGGTCCGCCCCGCTCGGCCCGGACGCGAGCTGCATCTCGCTGGCGCCGACGTCGAGGTCTGCCCCGCACGGCCGGGATCGACATGGACGCGCGAGCTGCATCTCGGAGGCGCCGGAGTCGAGGTCCGCCCCACGCGGCCGTGACGCAAGCTGCATCTCGCAGGCGCCGGCGTCGAGGTTCGCCCCACGCGGCCGTGACGCGAGCTGCATCTCGCCCGCGCCGGCGTCGAGGTCTGACCCGCGCGGCCGGGATCAACATGGAGGCGCGAGCTGCATCTCACCGGCGCCGGCGTCGAGGTCTGCCCCACCCCCCGCAAGATCTCTTCTCCGCCGCTGCAACAGGAGGTAGCTCGCCGATGGCGAACGCCGCCGCCGTGCGACCTGCTCCTCGTAGTACTCGCGTCAGGGATTGGGAGAAAAAGCAAAGTAGATAGAGATGGGGAGAGGAGGTCAGGGCATCTCCAACCGGGCGACCCATCCCGCGCCCGCGCATCCGGATGGGTCGAAACGGACAAAATCGCGCCGGGCGCGGACCCATCCCTAAAACGGACGGCGGGCGTCCGGACGACCCAAAACCGGCCCAAATCTTGGACGAGTTTGCGTGGCCGCGGACGCGAAAGGCTGGTCGCTCGCGTCCTCCCCTTGTCCGCCCTGGCCCGCCCGTCTCGCCTCCCACAAGAAACACTCCACCCACTCCCAAAACCTAGAGATGGCCGACGAAGCGACTGCCGCCGCCACCGCCACCACCGCCACCATCGGAGAGGAGCCCGGCCGTTGCCGCTCCTTCCGTGGAGGCGGCTGAACTGGACGCTCCGGTGGTCGTGGAGCCCGGGCCGCCGAAGAAGGCGAAGCCCGAGCTCACCGCGGAGCAGAGGGCGATGGAGTCCAAGAAGCGGGCGGACCGGCGCCGGGCGCTGATCAACGGAAGAAGGAGGCCGCCGCCGAGGAGGAGCGGGTGCGGGCGGCGGAGCACCTCCTCCAACTCCAAACACAAGCGAAGAACACGGTCATGCAAGAGCAGGCGCAGCCATGCTGTTTTACGGCCACTCATCGCTCGGCCAGCACATGCTCATCCCCGGCACCGGCACGGCCTCGGGGGAGTCGTCCTCATCCGTGACCCTGCCCCTTCCTCCAAGATCAAGGCCCACCGTCTGCCCCGTTTGGGCACGAATGGGGGCGCATTCTGGGCGGCACGCGTACCACTCACGGGATGGGTCACCGGAGGGGAGAGTCCATGTCGGGGCCGTCACCTTCGTCCATTGACCTCAACCGTGCGCGGCGAACTCCAAAGGCCCAAGAACCGGCAGCAGCCATGGCGGCGCACGCAACCCGTTCGACGATTTGTCGCCGCGCGCAGTCACCGTCGACCGTGCAGGCCCCTACGTCTTTTCGCAGACGATGCCGGCCACCCTGCCATGTCCTTCGACACAGAGCTCCCACCTCCCGTTGACACACGGAGGGCACAACCACTGTCCCGCAGCATAAACATCGAGGAGGAGCCGTTGTTCGTTGAGGGACTCACACAAGCCGCACTGCACAAGCTAGAGCTCGCCGGGTAAGCAAGCGAACCGCCAACTACACGGAGAAGGAGGACAAGATGATCGTCAATGCATGGTTGACCATCGGGCAAGATGCGTTGACAGGTGCCGAGCAGAAGGGGACCGCATTCTGGCGCCGGGTCTATGAATACTTCCATGAACATCGCAAATATGGACAGAGCCATTTGAGAGCGACCGCAGCGACATATCGATCCAAAAGAGGTGGGGAACAATTCAAACGGAATGCAACAAGTTCCAGGCGGCGTATGAGCACGCGAAGCGGCTCCCCGTTAGTGGCATGGGTATGAAGGACTTGGTATGATTCTTAACCTCAACTTAATCATCCGATATTCGCACATAAGTTTATCGTTGTTCTCTCGCTTTGCTCTAGGTGTGGCGAGCTTTGGACTTCTACAAAGCCAACAATGGAGAGAAGACCTTTGCCTTCCCTCATTGTTGGAAGGAACTCCAGGGCACCCCCAAGTTCCAGGAGGGGTTTGAGGGGTACATGGCCACCTTGACTGGCAACAACCCCGCCAAAGATGCCACGGTCATTGACCTTGATGGTGGGCAGCCTTGCGGTAGCTCCGCTTCTCGTGCAAGTCGTCCACGCGGCCACAAGTCAACCAAAGCCGACATGAAGCGTGATGCTTCCTCCGTACTATTGTATGGCACTTTGAAGGAGATGCATGTGGAGAGAGAGGTGTCCACGGACAAGAGGGATGAGAGGAGGCGCCGGGAGAAAGAAGAGGACAGGAAGAAATTCTTTGATGTCCAGCAGAAGAAGCTTGAGATTGAAGAGGTCAAGGCCAAGCCAAAGCTAAAGAACTTGAGCTCAAAGAGAGAGAACTTGAGCTCATAGCACTGGCAAGGGCGAAAGAGGTGGAGATGAAGGCGAAGGAAATTGAGCTCAAAGCAATGGCAAGGGCCAAAGAGATGGAGATGAAGGCGCAGGAAGTTGAGCTCAAACGCCAAGCCGAGGACAACCTCATCATGAACGCCGACTTGACCAACATGAGTGAGGCAAAGAGAGCTTGGTTCGAGAAGAGGCAGAAGGAGATCCTCGAGCGCCCAAATTGAGTTAGACAATCTCAATTGTAATTTTTATATTTTTCTCAAACTATGGCACATTTTAATTGATTTATCATGCTACATTTGATGCTATTTGATGCTATTTGCTATATTTTATGTTTGTTATATATTATTCCATGTTTATGAGATATTATTCTAGGTTTAGACATTGTTTTATAAAGTATCTGTGGCCAGATGGCCTATTTCCCAAAGAAGTAGGCCAAATGGCCAAATTGGGTGGCCGCTGCGTTGGGCGCAGCGTGCGACCCAAACGGACACGCGGACGCGTCCGGGTGTCCGTTCGGCCACCCAAACGGCCCAAAACGGACGGCCCAGCGCATCCGTTTGGGTCGCCCGGTTGGAGATGCCCTCACGAGGAATGTGCCCATGTGATGGCATCTGGCCATGTGGAAGGAATCTCACGTGAATGTGTCCCGCACACGTAGGTAGGTTGGTCCCGCACGACTCGTGTCCGCGCATCTCCACACAAATCAGATCCGACGGTAGCCGCGAGTGAGCAATCCGTAACACCACAGGGTGCGCAGGCAAGAATTAGATTTAGCGAAAGAGAAATGGGTGGACCGAGTATTAATTTATTCAACACTTCAAGGTTTAAAGCGAAAATTGTACAACGGTCCCTCAGGTGGAAGGAGTAGTTTACTTAACTTAATATGTGCAGGCGGTTTTTGTAAAGTAGGCACGCATTTTTCCAGCGGAAATTCAATTCGGCTCCCGGGTGCGTATGCTCCCTATAACAAAAAATTATATTTCGAGTTGTCGAAAAATTTTGACAAAAAAATCTACATGTACATCTCCATAATATATGTGCATTTGTCAAGTTTCACTAAAAATAAATATTTTTTGTGGTCTATGTAAAAAAGAGAAAATTTATCTTGTAAACAGCATTATTTTTAGCACTGAGTTTTGTCTTTTTTACACACGTCACATTACAAGTCCATTTTTTATGAAACAACTTTGTGAGCGTGTAGAACGTGAAGATATACGTGCGAATTTTTCGTTTCAATTTTTTTGAAATTCAAAATATATGTAATATGAATTTTAAAATAGAGGGAGCATATGCTCTCATGTTCCAAAACACCACTCCCTCCTTCGAGGCAGTTTACAAAGTGCCGTAAAAAATGTATGTTTGCCGGCATTTTTGGATACTGCCTCAGAAAATCAGATTATTGCAGGCAGTTTTGTGAAGTGCCTTTAAAAAACTTATTTTAGCAGGCGATTTTAAAAATTGCCCATAAAAATCGGTTTTATATAGGCATTTCTCAAAAATTGGCCCCAAAAATCATTTTTCGAGGCATGTTACAAAAGTGCCTCTAGCATAGTGCCTTAAAATATCAACTGTGACATAGTGTATAGAAACTCAAATTGGGATACACGGTTATGTTTGGCGTACCCTCAATAATTTCTCAACCACTCCATTTCAGGTTTCTCAGTTTATACTACCTTCATTGTTACTTCGATTCAATGAAATTTGACCACGAAGTTTTTGTCAACACACATCAAATTGCTCTAAATGCAGTATTACTAAGGTACCCTCAAGTTGGAATCCGAGGACTCACTGTATTTTATCCTTTAATTAAATAGTTTAGAATTTGAGATTGGCCTGATGAAAATTGCTCAAACTCAAAAACTCACAAGCAAAGGTGATCAATTGTATTACTGACCAAAACTTTATCCAAAAGGGTGCATCCACATACACAAAAAGCTATGAAATATATGTGACGGACATTGAAGGACGAACAAGCAAATAACAGAACCTGAACACATGTGCTCCAATATTTTTACGACTCTAATTAGTGTATGCATGATGCAGTTAAGGTTGTTTTTAACAATTTGTGTGCAGCGAAAACAAGAGCACAGTTATAGTATCTGCCCTAGACGTTATTCACATATAAGAAAAAGGTCTTTGGTCCCCTAAAAAAAAGGTCTTTGGCTAGTGAGGTTGCTACTCTTTAACTTGTGTTTAAGTTTCCAAAGTAATGCAAGCATTTCTTTCACCATAGAGAAAAGGGCCAAAATTTTAGTGCGAACCTTTGGAGCAAGGGCGACATGGATCCTATTTTTTGAAAATATAAAAAACTGTGTTTTGAAGGTTCAAACAATTATGAGAAAAAAATCTGTATGTAGGAAATAATGTAACCTACCAACGTGAAGAAAATCTCAACTCGAAATACCACGTACTTTGGGCTGTACAAAAATCACAAAATCTTACATATAAAGTAGTGAATAGTGTAAATTTGAAACCTCCAAATTCTGCCAGATTTTTTCATTTTTGTTAAGCCTAGAATATAAGGTATTTCAGGTTGAAAGTATGTATATCGGTAGAGCACATCATTATCTACGTCTAAAAAATTTGTTCACTTGAAATTATGGTTTCAGATTTTGAAAAATAAAGGGTTCCATGTTGCCCAAGTTCTAAAGTGAATTTTCGTCAAAACTTGAAGTACTGTAATACTATTATACAGGGAAGATTGGTGGATTAATCGGGGTATTCACTCCAGTTCAGTCCCTCCTTTAGTCCTTAGGCAGTCCAAAGGAATCAACCTCCTGAAAATATGCTCTTTTTTTTTTTTGCTTATTACAACATGTCCCATGTGGTGTTTTCTACTGCTGTTGTGGGTATACTTCATGGGTGTACCATCGACAGTGCCTAGATCCGGCAATCCCGGGTGGCCCACAGACGGTGATGAGGCATGTGGCCCATCGGGCGGCCCAGTTGCTGTTGATCCTGACGGAAGATGTCCGGCCCAGGAACAGGAAGCCGGATTCGACCGACCTTGGGAGTAACCCGGATCCATAGAGGCCCAGTAGGAACCCGGATCCAGTACGACATGTAAGGAAGGCGGATCCGTGACGTGCACGGCAAGATATTGTACCGTAGTTAGGCTATCTGTAATCCGGCTAGGACTCTCCATGTAAACCCTAGATCCGTGCGCCTTTATAAGCCGGATCCCGGGAGCCCTAGAGACACAACCACAACTCATTGTAACAACGCGAAGCGCCCGATAATCCGGACAAGCAGCAGTAGGCCCCGTCATCGTGCGTGTTCCGTAACTCGCGTACCACCGTCCCGTGTGCACTCCGCCCTATGGCCCCTACTTCTTCCTCCTCGTGAGGATCCCTCCTCCGAGGTACCGTCGATAGGCAACGACGGTTGGCGCCCACCGTGGGGCTGAGGCGTCCGGAGGCCGGAACCGGGAGGGCTCCGCCATGGGAAGCTACGACGACGATCGCTGGGCGGTACTCTACGCCGGGATTTTCCGATCGTCCCCCGACGATCGGATTCCGGCTAGGTCAAACCCCGTCAAGCTCTCCATCGTCCCAATCGGCGGCATCCACATCTTCATCGGGAAACCGTCGATTCCGACGGAAACCAGGTAAACGCTGACGCGACCGCGCCGAGCAGACGCATCGAAAAGTTCCGATCTGAGACGCAGGAGCTTCCTAAGGAAGATTCCGCCTTAGATCTGAAAAATTTCAAACCCACCCAATCCGCCCCGAGCAGGAAATATCGGTGGAAGACCAATGCATCCGCCGGGTCTCCCTGTGTTTTGAGAAGCAAAGGTGTCACTTCGTACACTTCATAGCCCATACCGCAGGAGCCGCCCCTCAAGAGGACGGAGCTGGTCCTGTGCAGGTCAAGGCGCCGGAAAACGCTGCTCCGGATCAGCAGGAGGCTGTCGGAGAAAGCGGAGCCCCGGTGGAAGAGTCGATTCTGGGAAACTTAAGCCCAATTTCCGGAGATACCCAATCCATGGACACTGAAGAGTTCGATCGTAGGGTGAAGGAATATGGATACGGTGCCCAGCCTGAAGTTGATTCCGCCTAGCCCAAAGCGGATCCACCGTAGCTGCGCTGGGAGAAAACGGATCGAAGCAGCAGACACCCATCTGACCCCCACCATCTCGTCGGGGATCCCCAATGTCACGGGAGCGGCCCCGCAGGGATTCTTCATCGAGGAACTCCTGTCAATCGAAGATATGATCGCAAGCTGCATGGATGCGGCTTATCGCTCGGATATTCTTAACAAACCTATCACTCCCGAAGACGTAGAAGCTTTGGAAGCTAAAGATTGGAGCTGCTGGCCACAGCCAAAAGTTCAAGGACACTGCAGCCGCCATGCTTGAAGAACGCCAGCATGCCGCAGTTTTTGTGGAAGACTTCATCCAGCGTGAGCAGGAAGTGGACGAAGGACTGGCAAAGGTCAAGGAACTCCGAAAGCATTAGGAGGACAAAATCGTTGAAGCTCATCACGAGGTCGAAAGGGTCCGGCGTGACTTGGTAACTCCCCGCAGGATCACCTTCGCAACCCCAACAGCAGCAGCAACCGCCACCCCGAAGGACAATATGACGAAGGCCAGAAATCTTGAAGAAAAAGAACGAGGAGATTGATATCGACTACGTTCGCAAGCTCGCGTCAGCAGTGGTACAGCAGAGCAAGGCAGATACTTCGCGAGGTTAGAATCTAACCCGGAGCTCTGCGCCAATCGCGCAGAAGGACGCCCATGACAATCGCCATCGAGATAACGAATCGCGTACCGGATCTTCGGAGCGCAGAAGGAAGCCAGAGAACACCCAAATCCGATCCCCGTGCCATCAAAGACACCTCCATCGGATCCGAGAAGGGGAAAGGATGCAATGTACTCCGGACGAGACAAGTACCGCCACCCCACTCCTCCGCCTAATGGTCACCCGCGTCCCCCTCGCCGCCCGTAGTCCAGCCGGAAACACCAGGCCCCAAGGGCATGCTGGCATTGTTATCCGCGACAATGCTGCCTTCAAGAAAGAAACGGGAGCGCACGCCGGAACCCCGCCGGAATCAGAATAATGATCATGAGCCCGAGCCAAGGGAGCTGGAACGAGGAGCGCGACCGGAACCCCGCCGGAGCAGGAACGACCAAGGCAGCCACGAGGAGCCGCACCGGGAAGGACGGGGAGAATCTGAAGGCGGAAGCAAGAGGTCGGATCGGCCACCTCGCAGGTCTCCTCGCCACCACCTAGCGCGGCGGCGGAGGCGGAGGCAGCGGCCGGAGATCTCGCTCTCGCTCAAAATCCCCCCGCCACGGTTCGCGCGACGCGCGGGAACGTCTCAACGAATACAGAACCGACTACATCGGACCAAAGTGCAGGGGATGATTCGAGAGGAACCAAAGCCAAGGAGCTCCCTCAAGCTACCCGGAAACTTGAAGCATTATGATGGCACCGAAAGGCCGGATACCTGGATTGAGGATTACTATAATGCAGTAACCTTGCCGGAGGGACCCCTAACAGCGCCCGCCGCATGCTCCAATTGTACCTTGTAGGCCCGGATCTCGGGCTCCTCGAGAAAAACTCCATCTTTGCTGGTTCGACTGAAGACCGCCGAGAAACACTTAGGCACCTACAAAAGACCTGCCACGGCAAGCGACCTACAAGCTTGTATCCAGAAGAAGGGAGAATCCTCACGGAACTTCCTCACACGATGGTTAGCGTGCAGGAACGAGTGCGAAACGTCGACCACACCACTGCCATGTACGCCTTCATCGGCGGACTGCAAAGAGGAGGATGCTGAGGCACAAGCTCACTTGTTTAGCTAATGCAAATAAGTTAACTTTGATCTCCATGACCACACCGCCGCCGATGACGACACAACGGTGACCTCGCAGCCACAGAATCCCCCACACCAACAAAAGAAGAACGCGTGACAACCAATAGCAGCAGCCATAAGCGCAAAAACCCTGATGACCAGAAGAGTGGCGGATCCGACTTGGTCGCCATGGCGTTCCAACGCGGAGGTTCGGGAGGCGGAAGGGACGCGGTCGCGAAGCGGAGCCGGGGTCGCAGCATGGCACGTGAAGCCACGGCGGATCCCGCGCCCGCAAACCTACGAGGAGTATAGGGACATGCTGTCTGGCCCACTTGGATCCGGCTACAGGGAAGTCCACTCACACCAACCGCAACTGCAAGTGGGTCAACGACTGAAGAACGACCCGGAGGCAGGATACAAGCGAGCCCGGGAGCACCGCCCGCGGCAAGGAGGCAAGGGCAAGAACAAAGACAAGGATGAGGACAGCTCCGAGGCAATGGATGAGGATGATAACTCGCCGGATCCCAAAGCAGGTCCGCAGGTAAATCCAACCCGTTTGAGAAAAAGAGCGTGGGGGCTTACCACACTCGGAACACCAACAAATTCCGCGCCACCAAGTCAGCTGCAGATCCTGAACGCCATAGTTCCGCCGTGCCGCAGATGTCGTGGTCGGAAATCCGTGCACATTTGACAGAGGATCATCCTGTCATTGTGCCAAAGGAGTGCTACGCCTTGGTTGTAAGTCCCCGCATAGACGGGTATGATTTCTCCAAGTGCCTCATGGATGGTGGAGCCAACTTGAACATCATGTACCTGGAGACTCTGGAGCGGATGAACCTCACCAAGGAACAGCTCAAACACAGCACGACCGAGTTTCATGGCGTGGTTCCCGGTAAGAAGGCAAATTCCCTCGGCAGCATCACACTTCCCGTGGCCTTCGGCGATGTTCACAATTTCCGCGAAGAAAGGATCACATTTGAAGTTGTGCCCTTCAAGAGCTCCTACCACGTCATCTTCGGCAGGCCCACCTACCACAAGTTCCACGCAAGGGCGTGCTACATCTACAACAAGCTCAAGATTCCGGGTCCTAAAGGTATGATTACCATATCCGGAGACTACAAAAGGCTCATGAGTGCGAGTTAGGCGAAGCCGCCTTCGCAGAGTCTGTGATATCCGGAGAGAGCTGAAAGGCAGAGCGCGGTGGATCCGATGAGATGCACCACCAAGAAGCAAATCTCGAAGAGAAGGCCCTTCAAGGCCGCGATAGAGACCAAAAAGTCAGCTTCAAGGAAGGCGACGATAGCAAGCAAGTCTCAATCGGAGCCAACATGGACCCCAAATAGGAAAGCGCTCGTCGAGTTCCTCCGCGCTAACATGGATATCTTCGCATGGCAACCTTCTGACATGTCCGGAGTACCTAGGAACTCGCCGAGCACTACCTCAACATAAATCCGGGGCTAAACCGGTGAAGCAAGCTATGCGACGCTTTGGAGATAAGAAGCGCCGTGCCATAGGAATGGAACTAGCTAAGTTACTAGAGGCAGGTTTTGTAGTAGAAGTTATCCACACTGATTGGGTCGCAAATCCCGTCCTTGTACCCAAAAAGAATACCGTAATACTAAGAATGTGCATCGATTACTCTGGCTTGAACAAACATTGCCCGAAAGATTCCTCCGCCGCGCATTGACCAAGTCATTGATTCGACGGCAGGGGCGGAACTTCTGTGTTTTCTTGATGCGTATTCCGGGTATCACCGATCCGGATGAAGGAGTCCGACCAAAAGGCGACCTCGTTCATCACCCCGCTTGGCACTTACCGCTATGTTACTATGCCCTTTGGCTTGAAAATGCAGGTGCCACCTACCAACGTACGATGCAGCGGTGCTTGAAGGACCAGAAATTTAACGTACACGCTTACGTCGACGACATCGCGCTCATGACTCGGAAAGGATCCGACTTGATCAGCGACCTCACGAAACCTTTGAGAATCTCCGCGGTACAAGATGATGTTGAATCCGCTGAAGTGCGTTTGGCGTACCAGCCGGAAAACTCCTTGGCTTCATTGTCTCTAACAGGGGCATTGAAGTAAACCCGGGAAAAATCAAGGCAATTTTGTGCATAAACAGGCCAACTTGTCTCAAAGATGTGCAACGGCTTACTGGTTGTGTCGCAGCAATCAGCAGGTTTGTTAGCCGCCTTGGCGAGAAGGCACTTCCCCGTACAAGCTGTTGAAGAAAAAAGACAAGTTTGTCTGGGACGGGCAGCGGATGCAGCACTACAAGGGTTGAAGGAGATACTTACCTCCCCACCTATCCTAGCAGCTCCAGGAGAGTCGTAGCCTATGCTTTACCTGGCAGCCACCAACAGGGTCATCAGTCTCGTCATCGTGGTGGAGCGACAGAAGAAGGTCATGAATATGGAGTCCAAAGGCCAGTCTACTATATTAGCGAGGTCCTCACGGAGTCCAAACAAGCTACCCTCACTTTCGTTAGTTAGTATTCCTGGGCAGTAGGAAGCCGAGACATTACTTCCAAGAACATCCAAGAATAGTCGTGAGCAAAGCTCCGCTGTCAACGATTCTCAACAATGCCGACGCAACAGACGCACAAAAAATGGGGCATTGAATTATCCGCCTTCGATATCGCTATAAAGCCAGGACCGCGGTCAAATCCCAGGTTTTGGCAGATTTCATCGCAGATTGGACAGAAGCTCCGGACGCAAATTTGGAGCCGGAACCTGAGACATGGGTTATGCACTTCGACGGATCCAAGCAGCATCAAGGCTCGGAGCCGGAGTCACCCTGAAGTCCCCTACCGGAGAAGAACTGCAATACGTTCGCATTCAAGCTACAAACAACATGGCAGAATATGAGGCTCTCTACTACCTGATCGCATCGCTAAGGAAATAGGGATCAAGCACATCATCTGTTGCGGAGATTCCGACCTGGTGGCACGAAGTAGCCGGAACCCGGAATGCCAGAAATTCCGTCATGGCGGCTTACAGACGAAGTTGACGAGATCGCCAAGTGCTTTCAGGATACGAAGTCAAGTATGTCCGAGAGACGACAACATACGTGCATGCTATCCAAGCTCGGATCCGAGGAAGCCAATCCCGCCTGGAATTTTCCTAGAGCATCTCCGGATACCCCGGTGAAGGGCGCTAACCCGAAAACCCGAGGTGGCAGTGTCTCCGCCAAAGAGGTGATGGCTATCATTCCGGCTTGGACACAGCCTTTCCTGGACTATCTCATCGATCGAAGTTGCCGGAGGACGAGGTCCTTGCACGACAGATCATCAGACGAGCAAGATCCTACACAATTGTTGATGGACAGCTCTACAAACGAAGTGCAACAGGAGTATTTCTCAAATGCGTCTCTAACCAAGATGGCATTGAAATCCTCAGAGAGATCCACGCAGGGATTGCGGGCATCACGCCGCCCCAGGTCACTGTTGCAAAAGCTTTTCGGCTAGGCTTTTATTGGCTCACAGCTAAAGAAGACGCTGACAAAATAGTCAAAACCTGCCGGGGTTGATTACGCCACTAACCCAATGCTCCAGCTCAAGAGCTGAAGACCATACCTATTACCGCCATTTGCGGTCTGGGGGCTTGATATGGTTGGTAAGTTAAAAAGATCATCTCCTGGTGGTTGTGAATACCTCTTGGTCGCTGTTGACAAATTCAGCAAGTGGATAGAGGCAAAGCCTGAGAAAAGCCGATGGTGCTACGGCACTAAAATTTGTCTGCAGCCTCGTAATGAGATTCGCATCCCACACAGCATCATAACAGACAATGGCACAAATTTCGCCCAGGAGAATTAAAGGATTATTGTGAGACAATGGGGATTCGATTGGACCTTGCATCTGTGGCTCACCCACAATCCAATGGTCAAGTTGAAAGGGCTAACGGTCTAATATTATCGGGAATCAAGCCACGCCTGAAGAACCACTCGCGACGAGCAGCCGGAGCTTGGCTGACGAATCGGGACGCCTTGTGGAGTTTGCGAACTACCCCAAACAGTCAACAGGTTTACACCATTTTTCCTGGTATACGGATCCGAAGCCGTGATTCCCTCCGACATCATCCACGATTCACCGCGAGTTTCCGCCTACAATGAAGAAACAACTGACGAGGCCAGACAGCTATCTGTGGACCTGATCGAGGAAGTCGAACTTAGTGACCACGCTCCGCCATCACTGCAGAACTCCGACGTTATCACAGTCGTCGAGTACGGAATCGCTCCTTCATGGCTGGAGACCTGGTCCTCCGCCTTCGACAGGTGAAAGACCATAAGCTGCAATCTCCATGGGAAGGACCCTTCGTCATTAGCAAAGTCCTTCACAACGGGTCGTACTACCTTGTTGATTTCCGCGAGCTAAGAGACAGACCTGCCAATTGGCGCCGGAAACGCAAGCGTGAGGATCCGGACGACATCTACGACGAGACAGATCGTCCTGGAACATCGCACAGCTACGTCCTTTCCACACTTAGCATATTTTTCCCGAGTTACAAACTCTGTAATAGTTATACATGATCAATGAAATAAAGCTTATGGTTCACTCTTTGAGTCATTTACCTCCTTTACTTGTTCATTTTTAGATCGTGTATGTTTTCCGACTAAAACCGCAGAGCTGGATATTTCCGCCTAGGCGTGTATGAAAGTTGTGATTTTCAAAAATCGTCCTTCAGAACGTAAGTTTAAGTTTTCTGATTAAATTGTTATCTGTTGCGAACTCGTGATTCCTAGTAGCGATTTCCGGCATCTATGCTTGGGGGCTTGTTTCCGCGGTTATTGACGGATTACCATTGGGTTTTGCCGCGGGCGAGCGTCTCCGCTAAGGTCTTCCGGGCGGAAGGTCAAGCGAGCAAGTTTAAAACAACGACATCAAGACTTGCTTTCCGACATAAAACGAAACACGCATAATATTAAAGGATAGCAGGATAAGTTGTTTCCGCCCGCGCGTAGTTGTTTCGTACCTAGCTACTTAAGAATTTAAGTATTATTACAAACCCACTGGGGCCAAAATGATGCAACTTGTTTCATTGTTTTAAACAGGAGCTCTACTCGGAGTCCTCCTCCTCAGACTGCTGGTAGTTGGAACCATCATCACTGTCACCAGATCCGGCTTCGGAGCCGCCACCAGAGCCTTCTCCGGAATGCTCGCCGCTGACCCGGATCCTTCCCCGTAATACCCGGTTCACCACTTCCTCGCATCGGAAAATCCTTCGGGTAGATCGTGCTTGTTATACTGTAACGAGTGATCCACTCGAAAAAACTGTTCATATCCTTCGGTCGCAGAGGGCGCCCATGCCCAACCCCCCGTTCACAACAACGCGTGCTGAGAGAGGGAAGTGAGGGCCTTGCAGGTGGCCAAGACTAGGAGGCGACTCCGCGTGCCGAAGACTTCTGCCAGTCCTTGATGAAATCCGGCACCAATCCCATAAGTTTGGTCATCGTATCGATGACTCGTGGTTTTGGCCTTCTTCAGAGACAGAGCTGTGGCGATTCCGCGACAGGCTTCAATTAACTTGTCGATTGATATACGCGCTTCATCGTATGCCTCCGTCCTCGTAAGGTTTGACTCTTTTGTCCATTCGAAGCCAAGGCTTGCTGTGGAAGAAGCAACAGCCGTTAGAGATAAAGCTTGCGAGATGGTCGGAGCAAAAACACGGAAAACGCTTACGGAAGATAAGTTTGTCAATGGCCTCCGCCTCCGCTTCCAGAACTTTGTTCTTGGATATCACGGAAATCACGCGGCCCTGGCTTTTCTCCAGTTTTTCATTCAGCTCCGCCAAGTCGCGGGCATGTTTTTCGCGCAGCTCCTTCCTCGCTTGATTTTCTTGAGAGGCGGATGTCTTCACAAAGTCTTTGAGGGATTCATTTTCCGCCTCAAGCACCTGGACCTTGGCGGACAGCTCGTCAAACTTTGAGTGCTTGGCAGTCTCTTCTGAGATAGAATAGCACATATTATGCATCCGAAGAGCTATATCAAAACAAGTAAGACCCGGATCTTGTACCTTGAAGGCGGGTCTCAGCAGCTGGATAGCCTTTTGGCCATTTTCCGCGTTCGGCGCAGCCCCTCGATCTCCGTGATCTGCTCCAAAGACATGTACGCGCAGTCTTCGTGCGTCGCGTGGTCTCAGAGGAGTTAGTCGGATATTTAAAATCTTGGGGGCTGGCGAGAATTCAAAGTCTTGGTACAAAAATTTTAAATTTCCGCCTCAGGTACATTTTTCGGAAAGCATCGGCTAATACATGTTACACGGAAATATATCACCCAATGCTTGGGGCTAGTATTACCTGCCGCACTTCCCTGTGCTTGGCGAAAAATCCTTCAGGATGATCTCTGTGTCGGCGAGTTCACGCACCTCCTCGTCTGGTTTACCCCACACTTTGTTCAGCATGGCGGAAACTTCCGCGTGACGCCGTGTGAGCTTTTGCAAGGACGGAGTTGGTTGGAGGTGGACTCGAGTCGCGTTGGTTACTTGAAGGGGCTTAGCCTTTTGCCTGTTCCTCTTCAGTGGTCTCGCGAACGCGGAGCTTGCTGATTCGCGGAGAGAATTGGTGGAGGAGGTCCCTGGCGGAGTCGCCATGATGAGCGGGATCTTCAAGAAGGTCATCAATGTTGATGATATCCTTTGGATCCGGCTTGGAGGTGGATGAAGCTTTAGGCGGAACTCCAACATCAGGGTAATAGGAACGGAAGCCGTAGATGGCTTGGTTCTCCTAAGGGTCTTCGGGGCCTTGGGGCTGGCTTCCGGAGCTTCAGTAAAAACGTACAAGTATAAGAGCGAGCGTTGAATCAGGACTTGGGTCTCGGAAGTGAACGTTTACCCGGAGGGTTTGAAGAAGTGCTGGGAAGCAGGCTGTCCTCTGTTGCTGGTATTAATTAGCGAGAGGCGCTTCTTTTCCGCCTCCACTGCAGCCGCAGTGCTGGGCACTTCGCGGGCACGCTTCGCGGGGGCTGGAAGGTGCTGGCTTCTTCCTCTTAGCGGGGCGGGAAGCCTCGGGAGCTTCCGCCTCCGATGCGGCCGGGTCCACGTTGCTGGATGGGACTCGGAGGAGAGTTCCGAGTTCATTTTCCTCAAGCGCCTCGAGCTAGTACAAAGTTAAACACTTAGATGAAGAAAGAAGAAAAACAATAGACCAAAGTCAAGGCGACGTACCGTTTCCGGATCCATTTGTGTGGATGTCTTTGTTGCATACGTGAACATGGAGTTCACGTGAAATCTTGATGAGGACCCGGATCCTTTTGTCGAGGGCGTCGGCCGAAAGATTATCTTTGGTGGCGCGCATTGGATCGTCGCGCCCGTGTACTCAAACATCAGGTGTCCCTGTGTTGCAGCGGTTGGATCCGCTTGGTAAACCAGAAAGGGTTAAGTCCTTTCCTCGCGCCCTCCTCCGTGAGCTTGCAGATCCGCCCGACGCACGGGTCAGCTGAGGCGAGTCGGAGAAGTGGGAAAAGGCCCCATGACGGAAGCTGTTGGCGGGCAGCTTAAAAGCCGGAAGTTTCTTTTCGCTCGCGGGGCCGGAGACGTCCTTCGATAGAAGAAACCCGCGGACGCACTCTCGCGGATTCGCGGCGGCCGGTTGGGGGGTAGACGCGGCCCGGCGGAGCATAAATGTGATGGATCCGCATGTGGCGAGTTCGCCGGCTTGCCGGATCTTCTTGACAGAGAAAAAATATTGGAATGAGAGATCTCAGGGGTTACCCGGAGATGGCCTTCGCAGAGGGCGACGTGGTTGCTGATGGCGAGCACGCTGTTTGGAGATATGTTGTGGGGTTGGAGTCCATACGTCTTCAGAATCTCCAAGAAAAAGTCTGAAGGCGGAAATGAAAATCCGCGCTCCACCAGTGCCTTCGTCAGCACCATCTCATCGTCCCTCGGAGCCGGAGCAAGTTCATCCGGAACTGACCTCCAGCTTCCGGGTCGCAGAAAGCCCTCCGACTCGAGGTTCTTCAGCTCCATCTCGGTGGTAGTGGCCACCATTTTCCTTTAGCTTCAGAATCTCGCTTCCGAGCTTTCGACTTCTTTGTGACCTCATCCGCTTGGTGCTACGTCTGACCCGCACCGGAGGTTTTCTCCGGGTGAGCAGCGGTTCCCACCGCCTCCTTGCCGGAATCCTTTGAAGGATCCAGGTTGATTGGAATGAACGGAGGAGGGGCGGAGGAGATTGGGATCGCCATGATTGGTTCCGAGGTCGGAGGCGGAGTCGTAGAAGACATCTGAAGAAAAAGGGTTTGGCGGAAACTTTCTTTAGTCGGATCCCATGTCATCTTCCCATAATTCACCCCTACCAACTACGGCGTAAGAGTGAAGCTCGAAGACTTACCGTAATGGCGAATGCGGTGGCCTGAGCTGCCGGCGACGAGTTTTCCACGCGGTGGCTCGTCGGAGTTAAGAACACGAAGAACACTGCGGTGGAGGATTCGCTCCGGTGAGGCTCCGGCGACTATTCCGGCAGGATCCGGCGCGGCGGAGGAAGAGCTCACGGGCGGCGCTCGGCAGAGAGGTGAGAAAGGGGGTGAATGAGGGTAAGGGGGCCTCGACGGTGGATATTTATAGCTGAAGGGATAAGATTCGTGCTCCGCATCCTGTGGTCGGAACGCAAGCGTCGCGCCGTTAGATGCGTGACACGTGTCCCAAACCCTAACGGTAAAAATGGCTAGAGATAAGTTACCGCAGAAATCGCGCGAAAATGACGCCAGAATTGGCGGAACCGTTTGAGTCTTTTAAGATTCCGGGTAATTGCGTGAGAGTAAGTTAGCTTCCATTCGCGAGCAGGGAGTAACCCGGAAATGTTCTTTGGAATGTCGATGGATGAAGTCCCGCAGGATGAGAGCATTTTCCGGCTGAAAGTTAGGAAAAGAAGAAAATGCAAAGTTGGAGCTCTTCAAGTTTCTCCGCGTTACCAACGATGCCGGAAACTCATGGCAGAAGCTTGGCGGAAACTGCAGGCGAAACTCGGAGAACTCTGGGGGCTACTGTCGTGGGTATACTTCATGGGTGTACCATCGACAGTGCCTAGATCCGGCAAGCCCGGGTGGCCCACAGACGGTGATGAGGCATGTGGGCCCATCGGGCGGCCCGTTGCTGTTGATCCTGACGGAAGATGTCCGGCCCAGAACAGAAGCCGGATTCGACCGACCTTGGGAGTAACCCGGATCCATAGAGGCCCAGTAGGAACCGGATCCACATTTACATGTAAGGAAGGCGGATCCGTGACGTGCACGGCAAGATATTGTACCGTAGTTAGGCTATCTGTAATCCGGCTAGGACTCTCCATGTAAACCCTAGATCCGTGCGCCTTTATAAGCCGGATCCCGGGAGCCCTAGAGACACAACCACAACTCATTGTAACAACGCGAAAGCGCCCAGATAATTCCAGACAAGCAGCAGTAGGCCCCGTCATCGTGCAGGTGTTCCGAAGCTGGGTAACTCGCGTACCACCGTCCCGTGTGCACTCCGCCCTATGGCCCCTACTTCTTCTCCCCCTCGTGAGGATCCCTCCTCCGAGGTACCGTCGATTAGGCAACGACACTGCCTGAGGACAGTTTATCCTTCGTCAGGTGTTGTTTCCATTTAAAATCATATCATGGATACCCTAACACGAGGACTGCTGCTGCTACCTATGTATGTCATTGGCATTTAGAAGTGGAACAAAAATGTGTAGCAGATCGTACTCAGAGCTATCTGGATGATGCATAAACTGCCCTTTTTTACTGGGCTACCATGTTTCAATTCTACAAAGGAAACAAGAGTTGACAAGAATCTGCATCTTTTTGTGCATAGTATGGTGGGATCACCGGCGGCAACACTAGCTAGAGGCCTAGAGCCCCCAGCAGGCCAGCAGAGAAATGCAGTGTCGATGATTCCCAATCTTCCCACCTAAATTTTGCGGCATTGACTTTGCGACCCTATGGAAAGCCAAAGTGCAGCCCAAATGCAAATTCTTCATGTGGTTATGGTTAAGAGAGCGCATCCTCATTGATGACATGCTGCACGTGAAAGGGCTGAACCATGGGGGTTACTGTACACTCTGCCATCAGTATCCAGAGACTGCCTCACACTTGGCTCTGAACTGTCCTTTCCCAGTTCCATAATCCGGCTGACTGGTCGAGCTTCATGACCGCCAATTTTTCCAATGATGAATTAGAGATTGGTATATATGGGATATGACAGATATGGAAGGAACGTTGCAGACGCGTATTCCAGCAAAAAGAGACGGGGAAGGCCAGGTTGGTTGAGTGCATCAAGGACGATCTCCTAGTTACTATACCGTTTCGACCTAGGGCTCTGGCGACAGAGCGACTAGGGTTTTGGACTCCGCCGCCGATCTCGATCAGAGGAGGAGGGTTCTACGTCGACGCTGGGGCTTGTTTGGTCGGTGGATCGGGCTCAGGCGTCTGCTCGGCGTGTGAGGTTTGCTTCGTGAGGCGGTTCCTGGAGGTCTGCGGCCATGGCGAGCCCGGCTTCCTCTTCCAATAGTGCGAGGGGTTCTGGAACCAATAAGGATGAGAAGATAGGGGATCTGATGCAGCGACTGGGTATTGAAGAAGATGAGTTTTATGATCTGGTTTTTGAAGAAGAAGAGGCAGCACCGAAACAAGGGATGAAGTGGCTCGCCCTTGTCAAGGTACACTCTGCAAATCCGTTCAGTCTGGTTACTTTCGAGCAGCATATGCGCAATGCTTGGTCTCCTGCTTAGAGGGTCGAATTCAATCACTTGGAAGGTAATCTTTTCACTATACAATGCTTTTGTTTGGGAGATTGGATCAAAGTCACGGAAGGGGGTCCTTGGCTATTTAGACAGAACGCAGTTTGTATCGAAGAATATGATGGGCTGATGTCTCCTGATCTCATTGATCTAGACCTCTTTGAAACATGGGTTCAGATTCACAAACTACCCATTGGTTATAGGAATGACACCCTTGTCAAGAATGTCACAGAGAAGAAGGTAGGAAAGGTCACTAAGGTGGAGCTGGATTCTATGGGGATGGGGAATTTTGTGAGGGTTCGAGTCAGACTTGATGTTAGGAAAGTGCTAGATCGGGTTGTTTCCATCGTGAGAGGCGGAGTAAGAGAACTCTACGAACTGCAATATGAAAAAATCCCTAAGTTTTGTGGTGCCTGTGGTCTCTTTGGACACTCACATATCGAGTGTGGATCTGGTGAACATGTGGAGAATGACCTTAAATGGGGCGACTTCTTGAAGGCTGATTGGGATACCTGGCACGGCCGAGGGATGAACTTTGCAAGAGGGAGTGGTCGTGGTGGTGCTAGAGCTGGCCGTGGAGGAAGTGATCAAAGGGACCGGGTAATTCCTTGGTTCCATGGAGACACAATGCTCCCAATATGGGACATAAACCTGAGGATCCGGACCTAAAGGATACTGCTACAAGCCCAGGAAAGGAGAAGGATATGGACCTTGATAAGGTTAATCTCACAAACTCTCTTGCGAAACGTGGTCTGAACCTTACTTACTTCCGGTGAACAATCGGATATTAATAGTATGTAGATTGCTACAGATACTAATGTGAATGGTTCAGCTAATGGTGCAACTGGGATGGATGACAAGGATAGGAACAAACGCTCAAAGAAGGATGGAGTTAACTCCCCTTCACTCGGATCGGCGGGCTTGCTTGACGGGTCTGTCCGCTTGCAATGAGGATCCTATCTCTGAACTGTCAGGGGGCAGGGAACGACCCGACAGTTCGATCGCTTTTTGATGTCCAAAGGCACTATGTTCCCGATGTGATGTTTTTGTTGGAGACTCACCTCGATATTTATCCGGCAGATTGTTTGAGAAGAAGATTGAGGATGGACTTCAAGATAGTTAACCCGAGTACTAATAGAAGTGGAGGAGTAATGTTGTTATGAAAAAGAGAAATATCTATTCAGCAAATTTTTTCACACCCGAAATACATTGATGTCAGGGTCATGGAGGGACCAAACAAAGTCTGGAGACTTACTGGGGATCTATGGGGAACCACGATGGGAGGATAGGCACCAAACATGGGACAGAATTAGAGCAATGCATGCTCAACATAATCTCCCGTGGGTTATCATTGGTGATTTTAATGAAATCTTATATTCTCATGAAAAAGAGGGAGGTAACTTGAGGCCACATAATCTGATGCAAGCTTTCCGAAGTGCTCTGTCGGACTGTAACCTCGAGGACATTGGGTTCACTGGTGATGCGTTTACCTGGAGAAGAGGAAGAATTAGAGAGCGATTAGACTCAGCGGTAGCTAATAATGCATGGTCTGTAATGCATCGATGAGCTAGTCTTCAAAATCTGGATTTTATTCACTCGAATCACCGCCCCATTTTACTTGATACTGATGCTCTGCAATTTCCGACCAATAATGTCCTAGGTACAAGAAGATTTGAAGCCAAATGGCTACAGGAGCCACGGGTTTTGCGACGTGGTCAAGCGTGCATGGGAAACAGCCAATCAGGGCAACGGGGGCTGGCGTGCTGACCAAGGTAGGAGCCATGCACGACGATCTACATGCTTGGGCCAATTCTTTTCTTAAAAAATCGAAAAAACGCCTCCGACAGGCTCAACGAGAACTCAAACATGCTCTCTCAGGGCCGATGAATGTTGAGAACGAACTGTTAGCAAAAGAGAAGGCGGGTTTGATTGAACTTCTGTTGGAGCAAGAGGAGGTTCATTGGCATCAACGATCGAGAGTTAATTGGTTGTTGCAGGGGACAACAATACATCGTTTTTTCATCAATTCGCGACTGCCAGAAGAAAAAAGAATCGCATAATTAAGTTGAAAGATGGCCAGAATAACTGGTTGGAAGGTACAGAGACATTAAACCCGTTCATTCTACAGTATTTTTCTAACCTGTTTACCTCGGAAGTGCAGGCTACACTAGTGGAAAATGGGGCATCCATCTAAGCCATTGGTACCGGTTCCCTTACGAACCAGTGCCAATGGGGCAATCTGCACCGGTTGGGGGGCTCAGCGGGCGAGAGCTATGGAATCGTTCGTGAGGGCTTTCGCACGGTTCGTGTTAGGAACCGGTACGAAATCTCTTCGGCCATTTGTCGACGTGGTGGGCCGGCAGGGACCTTGGTACCGGTCTTTAACACGAACCGGTACCAAAGGGTGCCCCCTATATCATCAAGTCGAGCCCGTCCCCTGGCTCTTCTCTTCATCTCATTTTTCTCTTCTTCCTCTCACACACAAAATTTTTGCACCTCTCACACTCCAACAAATCTCTATTTTTTCTCCACCATTTTAACAAGATTAAGGGCATTCATCTATCCAAGGGTTAGCAATATCATCCTTTCTTCCGGCGTTCCTAATTTAGCACATCTCTTTGGTAGTTTTAACTCGTACTATTTTTCTAGTGCTAGCAAGGTGTTCGATGAAATGCCTAAGTTAGGGATTTTACTTTTTTATAATCAATTTGAGCTGAAATTATGGTATATTTTGTAGGTTTTAATTAGTATCATCCCCGTCCTACCGCCGATCGCCAGCGTCGTCCCCTAGCCGGCACCGTACAACCTCGGTGAGCCTCTTCTTTTTTATAAAAACTTAGTTTTATCTGATGAACTTGAATATTAATTTAGTTGGTCACTCATATATCCACGATGTTGTGTAATTAATGATATTTGATATACATATAAAATGCAGATGAATCGACAATGGATGTACGGTGACCGGTGCCATCCCGACTTCATTAATGGCATGCATTATTTTCTCAACGTGGCTGAGGCAAACAAGCAGTCGAATGATTTCATCTATTGTCCATGTAGTTCCTGTAAGAATATGACGGATTACTCTACCTCAAAGACCATTCACGTCCACCTGCTGCAGAACGGTTTCATGCCCAGCTATAATTGTTGGACCAAGCACGGAGAAAGAGGGATTATATTGGAAGACAACGAAGAAGAAGAGGATAGTGACAACTATCCTATGTTCACTGAAGACGGTGATAGTAGAATGGGGGAAGACGAAGCTGAAGAAGAGCCCATTTTTGATGAGCCGATTTTTGATGACCCCGATGACGATTTGGGTCGGGCCATTCTTGATGCGAAGATAAGCTGCGGAAGTGAAAAGGAGAGGTTGAAGTTGGAGAAAATGTTAGAGGATCACAAGACACTGTTGTACCCAAATTGCGAAGATGGCCAGAAAAAGCTGGGTACCACGCTGGAATTGCTGCAATGGAAGGCAGAGAATGGTACTTCTGACAAGGGATTTGAAAAGTTGCTGAAAATAATAAAGAAGATACTTCCAGGGGAGAACGTATTGCCCTCTAGTACGTACGAAGCAAAGAAGGTTGTCTGCCCTCTAGGATTAGAGGTGCAGAAGATACATGCATGCATCAATGACTGCATCCTCTCGGGGAGTACCAGAATTTGAATGCATGCGGTATGTAGTGCATTGAGGTATAGGTATCGATCATGACTGATGTCTACGGTGCTTCTATTCTTGTAGACAGTGTTGGGCCTCCAAGAGCAGAGGTTTGTAGAACAGCAGCAAGTTTTTCCTTAAGTGGATCACCCAAGGTTTATCGAACTCAGGAGGAAGAGGTCAAAGATATCCCTCTCAAGCAACCCTGCAATCACGATACAAGAAGTCTGTGTCCCCAACACACCTAATACACTTGTCAGATGTATAGGTGCACTAGTTCGGCGAAGAGATAGTGAAATACAAGTAGTATGGATGTATATGAGTGGTAATAGCAATCTGAATAAAATATGGCAGCGAGTAAACATGCAACAAAACAATAAATAAGCGGTGTTTGCAGTATTGGAAACAAGGCCTAGGGATCATACTTTCACTAGTGGACACTCTCAACATTGATCGCATAATAAATAATAACTTCTTCTCATTTGTGCTACATATACTCTTGTTTGATAATGAACACCATTCGTTGCGTAGGATTACGAACCCTCAATGCCGGAGTTAACAAGCTCCACAACATTCGATATTCATGTTTAAGTAACCTTAGAGCATAATAGATCTTTGCAAAATAAACCGAGTACTAACATAGCATACACACTGTCACCTTTACACTATGAAGGGGGAATAAATCACATCAATACTATCATAGCGATAATCAACTCCATAACCTACAAGAGATTATGATCATAATCTACGACAAGAACTACACGATGCACACACTGTCACCATTACACCATGCGGAGGAATAGACTACTTTAATAACATCACATGAGTAGCACACAACTAGTAGCGATACAAAGCACATTGCAATCATAAAGAGAATCACTTCACTATGCCATTCATAACAATGAATAAGTATTCTGTGAAATATAGCCTAAGAGACCCACACGGTGCACACACTGTCACCTTTACACACGTGGGACAAGGAGTCTCCGGAGATCACATAAGTAAAACCCACTTGACTAGCATAATGACATCTAGATTACAAGCATCATCATATGAATCTCAATCATGTAAGGCAGCTCATGAGATTATTGTATTGAAGTACATAGGAGAGAGATGAACCACATAGCTACCGGTACAGCCCGAGCCTCGATGGAGAACTACTCCCTCCTCATGGGAGACAAGCGGTGATGAAGATGGCGGTGGTGTCGATGGAGGAGCCTTCCGGGGCACTTCCCCGTCCCGCGGCGTGCCGGAACAGAGACTCCTGTCCCCCGATCTTGGCTTCGCGATGGCGGGCTCGAAGGTTTCTCGCACCGTGGCTTATTCGTATCGAGGTTTTAGGTCGGGAGACTTTATAGGCGAAAGGGCGGAGTTGGAAGCACGGGGGCCCACACACCAGGCCGGCGCGCCCCTCTGGCCGCGCCGCCATAGTGTGTGGGGCCCTGTGGCCCCCCTCTCGGTCCCTGTTCTGAAGCTCCGGTGAAAATAGGGTATCGGGCATTGATTTCGTCCGATTCGAGAATATTTCCTTACTAGGATTTCTGAAACCAAAAACAGCAGAAACAGGAACTGGCACTTCGGCATCTCGTCAATAGGTTAGTTCGGAAACGCATCAAAACATCATAAAGTGTGAACAAACAGGTAGGTATTGTCATAAAACAAGCATGGAACATCGGAAATTATAGATACGTTGGAGACGATCAGCATCCCCAAGCTTAGTTCCTACCCTCGAGTAGGTAAACGATAACACAAATAATTTGAAGTGACATGCTACCATCATAATCTTGATCAACATTATTGTAAAGCATATGACATGAATGGAGTGATTCAAAGCAATGATCTATAGTTTGCTAACAAATAGATAACATATAGCAAAACTTTTCATGAATAGTACTTTCAAGACAAGTATCAACAAGTCTTGCATAAGAGTTAACTGATAAAGCAATAAATTCAAAGTAAAGGCACCGAAGCAACACAAAGGAAGATATAAGTTTCAGCAGTTGCTTTCAACTTTCAACATGCATATCTCATGGATAATTGTCAACATAGAGTAATATGATGAATGCAAATAAGCAAGTATGTAAGAATCAATGCACATTGACACAAGTGTTTGCTTCTAAGATGGAAGGAAATAGGTAAACCGACTCAACATAAAGTAAAAGATAGGCCCTTCGCAGAGGGAAGCAGGGATTAAATCATGTGCTAGAGCTTTTCAAGTTTTGAAATCATATAGAGAGCATAAAAGTAAAATTTTGAGAGGTGTTTGTTGTTGTCAACGAATGGTAATGGGTACTCTAACTACCTTATCAACCAGACTTTCAAGAGCGGCTCCCATGAAGGACGTTATCTCTACCAGCAAGGTACTCTTCTCTTTTGTTTACACATGTACTTTAGTTTTATTTATTAGATGACACTCCCCAACCTTTTCTTTCACAAGCCATGGCTAACCGAATCCTCGGGTGCCTTCCAACATTCACATACCATGGAGGAGTGTCTATTTGCAAATTTAAGTTGCTTACTGATAGATCAGGGCAAAACATGTGAAGAGAATTATTAATGCAAGTTAATTAATTGGGGCCGGGAACCCCATTGCCACTTTTTGCAAAATTATTGGATAAGCGGATGAGCCACTAGTCCATTGTGAAAGTCTGTCAAGTAAATGACAAGATCGAAAGATAAAACACCACATACTTCCTCATGAGCTATAAAACATTGACACAAATAAGAGATAATAGCTTTTGAATTGTTTAAAGGTAGCACATGAAGTATTTACTTGGAATGGCAGGAAATACCACATAGTAGGTAGATATGGTGGACACAAATGGCATGGGTTTTGGCTCAAGGTGTTTGGATGCACGAGAATTCCCTCTCAGTACAAGGCTTTGGGCTAGCAAGGTTATTTGAAGCAAACACAAGTATAAACCGTACACACAAAACTTACATAAGAACATATTGCAAGCATTATAAGACTCTACACTGTCTTCCTTGTTGCTCAAACACTTTTACCAGAAAATATCTAGACCTTAGAGAGACCAATCATGCAAACCAATTTCAACAAGCTCTACGGTAGTTCTCCACTACTTGATTTAAACTACATGATGCAAGAGCTTAAACATGATTTATGAGAGCTCAAAAAATTGCCAAGTATCAAATTATTCAAGACCATATAAAGCATTTTCTGATTCCAACCAAATAGCAACAAGTGAAGCGATCAACTTTCGCCCTTGAACATTAAAACAAAAATGAAGAACACTAGTGTTCATATGAAAAAGCGGAGCGTGTCTCTCTCCCACACAAGGATGAATTTATTCAGAGAACTAAGATAACAAAACGAAAATAAAAGCACACAGACGCTCCAAGTAAAGTACATAAGATGTGACTGAATAAAAATATAGTTTCTAGAAGAAAACCTGATAAGTTGTCGATGAAGAAGGGGATGCCTTGGGCATCCCAAGCTTAGATGCTTGAGTCTTATTAAAATATGCAGGGATGAACCACCGGGGCATCCCCAAGCTTAGACCTTTCACTCTTCTTGATCATAGTATATCACCCTCTTCTATTGACCCTTGAAAGCTTCCTCCACACCAAACTTCAAGCAAACTCATTAGAGGGTTAGTGTATAACAAAAATTCACATGTTCAGAGGTGACACAATCATTCTTAACACTTCTGGACATTGCACAAAACTTCTGAAAGTTAATGGAAAAAAGAAACCCATTCAACATAGCAAAAGCGGCAATGCGAAATAAAAGGCAGAATCTGTCAAAAACAGAACAGTCCATAAAGACGAACCTGAAAGGGGCACTTAACTTGCTCAAACGGAAAAACTCAAAACTAATGGAAGTTGCGTACATATCTGAGGATCACACACGTAAATTTTCAGATTTGTTTGATTTTTTTACAGAGACTTCTGCTCAAATTCGTGACAGATTAGCATGTTGTTTCTGCGCAGCAATCCAAATCTAGCATCAACTTTACCATAGAGATTTTACTTGGCACAAAAACATGATAAGGAGAACAGTAGTAAACAACTTCCAAGACTCAACAAAACAAAAATTTCTGTATTAAAATAAACACATGGGTTATCTCCCAAGAAGTTCTTTCTTTATAGCCATTAAGATGGGCTCAGCAATTTTAATGATGCTCTCATGAAAATAGACAATGAAGCAAAAGAGAACATAAAGAAGCAAATTCAAAACATATTTAAGCCTAACATGCTTCCTATGAAAAGGAATCTTGTACACAAATAAATTCATGAAGAACAAAGTGGCAAGCATAGGAAGGCAACACAAGCGCAATTTCAAGATTCTCAACATAAAGAGCGGAAACTTAATATTATTAAGATGCATATAACCATATTTCCCTCTCTCATAATAACTTTCAGTAGCATCATGAACAAACTCAACAATATAACTATCACATAAAACATTCTTGTCATGAGCCACATGCATAAAATTATTACTCTCCACATAAGCATAATCAATTTTATTAGTTGTAGTGGGAGCAAATTCAACAAAGTAGCTATCATTATTATTCTTATCAAGTGTAGGAGGCATAGTATAATCATAATAAAATTTACTCTCCATAGTAGGCGGCACCAAAAGACCACTATCATTATAATCATCATAAATAGGAGGCAAAGTATCATCAAAGAAAATTTTCTCCTCAATGCTTGGGGGACTAAAAATATCATGCTCATCAAAACCAGCTTCCCCAAGCTTAGAATTTTCCATATCATTAGCAACAATGGTGTTCAAAGCGTTCATACTAATATCATTGCTACTAGCATGCAAATAAGATTCCATAGGTTTTTTAATTTTCGCAGCAAACAATCCATGTCTTAACTCAGGAAATAGAATAAGAAGCTCATTGTTACTTTCCATTATGCCTAACTAGTGTAAACAAGAAACCAAAAGATGCAATTGCAGGATCTAAAGGAAATAGCTTCAGTACTTACAACGGCGCCGGAAAATAGCTTAGTAGCCGAGATCCTGAGTGTGAGTACCTTTTACCTTTCCTCCCCGCAACGGCGCCAAATAGCTTGATGTCTACGGGTGCTTCTATTCTTGTAGACAGTGTTGGGCCTCCAAGAGCAGAGGTTTGTAGAACAGCAACAAGTTTCCCTTAAGTGGATCACCCAAGGTTTATCAAACTCAGGGAGGAAGAGGTCAAAGATATCCCTCTCAAGCAACCCTGCAATCACGATACAAGAAGTCTCTTGTGTCCCCAACACACCTAATACACTTGTCAGATGTATAGGTGCACTAGTTCGGCGAAGAGATAGTGAAATACAAGTAGTATGGATGTATATGAGTGGTAATAGCAATCTGAATAAAATATGTCAGCGAGTAAACATGCAACAAAACAGTAAATAAGCGGTGTTTGCAGTATTGGAAACAAGGCCTAGGGATCATACTTTCACTAGTGGACACTCTCAACATTGATCGCATAATAAATAATAACTTCTTCTCATTTGTGCTACATATACTCTTGTTTGATAATGAACACCATTCGTTGCGTAGGATTACACGAACCCTCAATGCCGGAGTTAACAAGCTCCACAACATTCGATATTCATGTTTAAGTAACCTTAGAGCATAATAGATCTTTGCAAAATAAACCGAGTACTAACATAGCATACACACTGTCACCTTTACACTATGAAGGGGGAATAAATCACATCAATACTATCATAGCGATAATCAACTCCATAACCTACAAGAGATTATGATCATAATCTACGACAAGAACTACACGATGCACACACTGTCACCATTACACCATGCAGGAGGAATAGACTACTTTAATAACATCACATGAGTAGCACACAACTAGTAGCGATACAAAGCACATTGCAATCATAAAGGGATATAAATAAGCACTTCACTATGCCATTCATAACAGTGAATAAGTATTCTGTGAAATATAGCCTAAGAGACCCACACGGTGCACACATGTCACCTTTACACACGTGGGACAAGGAGTCTCCGGAGATCACATAAGTAAAACCCACTTGACTAGCATAATGACATCTAGATTACAAGCATCATCATATGAATCTCAATCATGTAAGGCAGCTCATGAGATTATTGTATTGAAGTACATAGGAGAGAGATGAACAACATAGCTACCGGTACAGCCCCGAGCCTCGATGGAGAACTACTCCCTCCTCATGGGAGCAGCGGTGATGAAGATGGCGGTGGTGTCGATGGAGGAGCCTTCCGGGGGCACTTCCCCGTCCGGCGGCGTGCCGGAACAGAGACTCCTGTCCCCAGATCTTGGCTTCGCGATGGCGGCGGCTCTGGAAGGTTTCTCGTACCGTGGCTTATTCGTATCGAGGTTTTAGGTCAGGGAGACTTTATAGGCGAAAGGGCGGAGTCGGAAGGGCTACGGGGGGCCCACACAACAGGCCGGCGCGCCCCCCCTCTGGCCGCGCCTCCATAGTGTGTGGGGACCCTGTGGCCCCCTCTGGTCCCTCTCGGTGTTGAAGCTTCCGGTGAAAATAGGGTACTGGGCGTTGATTTCGTCCGATTCTAAGAATATTTCCTTACTAGGATTTCTGAAACCAAAAACAGCAGAAAACAGGAACTCGCACTTCGGCATCTCGTCAATAGGTTAGTTCCGGAAAACGCATCAAAACATCATAAAGTGTGAACAAAAACATGTAGGTATTGTCATAAAACAAGCATGGAACATCGAAATTATAGATACGTTGGAGACGTATCGCATCCCCAAGCTTAGTTCCTACTCGCCCTCGAGTAGGTAAACGATAACACAAATAATTTCTGAAGTGACATGCTACCATCATAATCTTGATCAACATTATTGTAAAGCATATGACATGAATGGAGTGATTCAAAGCAATGATCTATAGTTTGCTAACAAATAGATAACATATAGCAAAACTTTTCATGAATAGTACTTTCAAGACAAGCATCAACAAGTCTTGCATAAGAGTTAACTCATAAAGCAATAAATTCAAAGTAAAGGCATCGAAGCAACACAAAGGAAGATATAAGTTTCAGCTTGCTTTCAACTTTCAACATGCATATCTCATGGATAATTGTCAACATAGAGTAATATGATGAATGCAAATAAGCAAGTATGTAAGAATCAATGCACAGTTGACACAAGTGTTTGCTTCTAAGATGGAAGGAAATAGGTAAACTGACTCAACATAAAGTAAAAGATAGGCCCTTCGCAGAGGGAAGCAGGGATTAAATCATGTGCTAGAGCTTTTCAAGTTTTGAAATCATATAGAGAGCATAAAAGTAAAATTTTGAGAGGTGTTTGTTGTTGTCAACGAATGGTAATGGGTACTCTAACTACCTTATCAACCAGACTTTCAAGAGCGGCTCCCATGAAGGACGTTATCTCTACCAGCAAGGTAGATCACCCCTCTTCTCTTTTGTTTACACATGTACTTTAGTTTTATTTATTAGATGACACTCCCCCAACCTTTTCTTTCACAAGCCATGGCTAACCGAATCCTCGGGTGCCTTCCAACATTCACATACCATGGAGGAGTGTCTATTTGCAAATTTAAGTTGCTTACTGATAGATCAGAGCAAAACATGTGAAGAGAATTATTAATGCAAGTTAATTAATTGGGCTGGGAACCCCATTGCCAGCTCTTTTTGCAAAATTATTGGATAAGCGGATGAGCCACTAGTCCATTGTGAAAGTCTGTCAGAAATGACAAGATCGAAAGATAAAACACCACATACTTCCTCATGAGCTATAAAACATTGACACAAATAAGAGATAATAGCTTTTGAATTGTTTAAAGGTAGCACATGAAGTATTTACTTGGAATGGCAGGGAATACCACATAGTAGGTAGATATGGTGGACACAAATGGCATGGGTTTTGGCTCAAGGTGTTTGGATGCACGAGAAGTATTCCCTCTCAGTACAAGGCTTTGGGCTAGCAAGGTTATTTGAAGCAAACACAAGTATAAACCGGTACAGCAAAACTTACATAAGAACATATTGCAAGCATTATAAGACTCTACACCTGTCTTCCTTGTTGCTCAAACACTTTTACCAAAATATCTAGACCTTAGAGAGACCAATCATGCAAACCAATTTCAACAAGCTCTACGGTAGTTCTCCACTACTAGATTTAAACTACATGATGCAAGAGCTTAAACATGATTTATGAGAGCTCAAAAAAATTGCCAAGTATCAAATTATTCAAGACCATATGAAGCATTTTCTGATTCCAACCAAATAGCAACAAGTGAAGCGATCAACTTTCGCCCTTGAACATTAAAAGCAAAAATGAAGAACACTAGTGTTCATATGAAAAAGCGGAGCGTGTCTCTCTCGCACACAAGGATGAATTTATTCAGAGAACTAAGATAACAAAACGAAAATAAAAGCACACAGACGCTCCAAGTAAAGTACATAAGATGTGACTGAATAAAAATATAGTTTCACTAGAAGAAACCTGATAAGTTGTCGATGAAGAAGGGGATGCCTTGGGCATCCCCAAGCTTAGATGCTTGAGTCTTATTAAAATATGCAGGGATGAACCACCGGGGCATCCCCAAGCTTAGACCTTTCACTCTTCTTGATCATAGTATATCACCCTCTTCTATTGACCCTTGAAACCTTCCTCCACACCAAACTTCAAGCAAACTCATTAGAGGGTTAGTGCATAACAAAAATTCACATGTTCAGAGGTGACACAATCATTCTTAACACTTCTGGAAATTGCACAAACTTCTGAAAGTTAATGGAAAAAAGAAACCCATTCAACATAGCAAAAGCGGCAATGCGAAATAAAAGGCAGAATGTGTCAAAAAAAGAACAGTCCGTAAAGACGAACCTGGAAGGGGCACTTAACTTGCTCAAACGGAAAAACTCAAAACTAATGAAAGTTGCGTACATATCTGAGGATCACACACGTAAATTTTCAGATTTGTTTGATTTTTTTACAGAGACTTCTGCTCAAATTCGTGACAGACAGCAATGCTGTTTCTGCGCAGCAATCCAAATCTTGCATCAACTTTACCATAGAGATTTTACTTGGCACAAAAACATGATAAGGAGATGTTGCTACAGTAGTAAACAACTTCCAAGACTCAACAAAACAAAAATTGCTTTAGTAAAATAAACACATGGGTTATCTCCCAAGAAGTTCTTTCTTTATAGCCATTAAGATGGGCTCAGCAATTTTAATGATGCTCTCATGAAAATAGACAATGAAGCAAAAGAGAACATCAAGAAGCAAATTCAAAACATATTTAAGCCTAACATGCTTCCTATGAAAAGGAATCTTGTACAAAAATAAATTCATGAAGAACAAAGTGGCAAGCATAGGAAGGCAACACAAGCGCAATTTCAAGATTCTCAACATAAAGAGCGGAAACTTAATATTATTAAGATGCATATAACCATATTTCCCTCTCTCATAATAACTTTCAGTAGCATCATGAACAAACTCAACAATATAACTATCACATAAAACATTCTTGTCATGAGCCACATGCATAAAATTATTACTCTCCACATAAGCATAATCAATTTTATTAGTTGTAGTGGGAGCAAATTCAACAAAGTAGCTATCATTATTATTCTTATCAAGTGTAGGAGGCATAGTATAATCATAATAAAATTTACTCTCCATAGTAGGCGGCACCAAAAGACCACTATCATTATAATCATCATAAATAGGAGGCAAAGTATCATCAAAGAAAATTTTCTCCTCAATGCTTGGGGGACTAAAAATATCATGCTCATCAAAACCAGCTTCCCCAAGCTTAGAATTTTCCATATCATTAGCAACAATGGTGTTCAAAGCGTTCATACTAATATCATTGCTACTAGCATGCAAATAAGATTCCATAGGTTTTTTAATTTTCGCAGCAAACAATCCATGTCTTAACTCAGGAAATAGAATAAGAAGCTCATTGTTACTTTCCATTATGCCTAACTAGTGTAAACAAGAAACCAAAAGATGCAATTGCAGGATCTAAAGGAAATAGCTTCGAGTACTTACAACGGCGCCGGAAAATAGCTTAGTAGACGAGATCCGGAGTGTGAGTACCTTTTACCTTTACCTCCCGGCAACGGCGCCAGAAAATAGCTTAATGTCTACGGGTGCTTCTATTCTTGTAGACAGTGTTGGGCCTCCAAGAGCAGAGGTTTGTAGAACAGCAGCAAGTTTTCCTTAAGTGGATCACCCAAGGTTTATCGAACTCAGGGAGGAATAGGTCAAAGATATCCCTCTCAAACAACCCGCAATCACGATACAAGAAGTCTCTTGTGTCCCCAACACACCTAATACACTTGTCGATGTATAGGTGCACTAGTTTGGCGAAGAGATAGTGAAATACAAGTAGTATGGATGTATATGAGTGGTAATAGCAATCTGAATAAAATATGGCAGCGAGTAAACATGCAACAAAACAGTAAATAAGCGGTGTTTGCAGTATTGGAAACAAGGCCTAGGGATCATACTTTTACTAGTGGACACTCTCAACATTGATCGCATAATAAATAATAACTTCTTCTCATTTGTGCTACATATACTCTTGTTTGATAATGAACACCATTCGTTGCGTAGGATTACACGAACCCTCAATGCCGGAGTTAACAAGCTCCACAACATTCGATATTCATGTTTAAGTAACCTTAGAGCATAATAGATCTTTGCAAAATAAACCGAGTACTAACATAGCATACACACTGTCACCTTTACACTATGAAGGGGGAATAAATCACATCAATACTATCATAGCGATAATCAACTCCATAACCTACAAGAGATTATGATCATAATCTACGACAAGAACTACACGATGCACACACTGTCACCATTACACCATGCAGGAGGAATAGACTACTTTAATAACATCACATGAGTAGCACACAACTAGTAGCGATACAAAGCACATTGCAATCATAAAGGGATATAAATAAGCACTTCACTATGCCATTCATAACAGTGAATAAGTATTCTGTGAAATATAGCCTAAGAGACCCACACGGTGCACACACTGTCACCTTTACACACGTGGGACAAGGAGTCTCCGGAGATCACATAAGTAAAACTCACTTGACTAGCATAATGACATCTAGATTACAAGCATCATCATATGAATCTCAATCATGTAAGGGCAGCTCATGAGATTATTGTATTGAAGTACATAGGAGAGAGATGAACCACATAGCTACCGGTACAGCCCCGAGCCTCGATGGAGAACTACTCCCTCCTCATGGGAGACAGCAAGTGATGAAGATGGCGGTGGTGTCGATGGAGGAGCTTCCGGGGCACTTCCCCGTCCCGGCGGCGTGCCGGAACAGAGACTCTGTCCCCCAGATCTTGGCTTCGCGATGGCGGCGGCTCTGGAAGGTTTCTCGTACCGTGGCTTATTCGTATCGAGGTTTTAGGTCAGGGAGACTTTATAGGCGAAAGGGCGGGTCGGAGACACGGGGGCCCACACACTAGGCCGGCGCGCCCCTCGGCTGCGCCGCCATAGTGTGTGGGCCCCGTGGCTCCCCTCGTCCCTCTCGGGTGTTCTGAAGCTTCCGGTGAAAATAGGGTACTGGGCGTTGATTTCGTCCGATTCCGAGAATATTTCCTTACTAGATTTCAAACCAAAAACAACAGAAACAGAACTTGCACTTCGGCATCTCGTCAATAGGTTAGTTCCGGAAAACGCATCAAAACATCATAAAGTGTGAACAAAACATGTAGGTATTGTCATAAAACAAGCATGGAACATCAGAAATTATAGATACGTTGAGACGATCAATGACCTCCGGCGATGTTGAGGGCGAGTCCACCCCAGGAAGAGGGTTCCTGCGAAGGTGATGTGGTATGCTCCTATAATACCACGGTTGAAACGTTTGTTCCAAAACAAAGAGCATGCCAAGTTGTTGCGATGGCACAAAGAGGACCGTAAGAAAGATTTGATGCTGAGACACCCCGCTGATGGGTCGCAGTGGAGAAAAATCGACAGAGAGTTCAAGTCATTTTCAGATGACGCAAGGAACTTAAGATTTGGTCTAAGTACAGATGGCTTTAATCCTTTCGGTGAGCAGAGCTCCAGTCATAGCACCTGGCCAGTGACTCTATGTATCTATAACCTTCCTCCTTGGTTGTGCATGAAGCGGAAGTTCATTATGATGCCAGTGCTCATCCAGGGCCCGAGCAACCCGGCAACGACATTGATGTGTACCCGAGGCCATTGGTTGAAGAACTTTTACAGTTGTGGCGTGACGAAGGTGTACCTGTGTGGGATGAGCACGAACACAAGGAATTTAACCTACGGGCGTTGTTGTTTGTAACCATCAATGATTGGCCTGCTCTTAGTAACATTTCAGGGCAGTCAAACAAGGGATACAACGCATGCACACACTGTTTAGGTGAGACTGACACTATATATTTAGGAAACAAGAATGTGTACCTAGGGCATCGTCGATTTCTTCCAAAACAACATCACGTAAGAAAGAGAGGAAAGCATTTCGGAGGTGAGGCAGATAACCGAACGAAGCCTACCCGCCCTACTGGGGAAGTTATATATGATATGGTCAAGGATTTAAAAGTGATCTTTGGAAAGGGTGCGGACAATCTGTTCCGAATGTTGACGGACATGTACCCATGTGGAAGAAGAAGTCGATATTTTGGGAGCTACCCTACTGGAAATTCTTAGAGGTTCACTCTGCAATCGACGTGATGCACGTGACGAAAAATCTTTGCGTGAACCTGCTAAACTTCTTGGGCGTGTATGGGAAGACAAAAGATACACCGGATGCACGGCAGGACCAGCAAAGTATCCACGAAGGAAGCAACCTGAATCCAGAGAAGTATCAAGGTCCTGCCAGCTACGCTCTTACCAAAGAAGAGAAGGAGATCTTTTTTGAAGTCCTGAGTAGCATCAAGGTCCCGTCTGGCTTCTCGTCGAATATAAAGGGAATAATAAACATGTCTGAGAAAAAGTTTCAAAACCTAAAGTCTCATGACTGCCACGTGATTATGACACAATTACTTCCGGTTGCATTGAGGGGGCTTCTGCCGGAAAATGTTCGAGTACCCATTGTGAAGCTATGTGCGTTCCTCAATGCAATTTCTCAGAAGGTGATCAATCCACTTACTCTACAAAATTTACAAAAGGATGTGGTCCAATGTCTAGTCAGCTTCGAGTTGGTGTCCCCACCATCCTTCTTCAATATTATGACACATCTCCTAGTTCACCTGGTCGAAGAGATTGGCGTTCTCGGTCCTGTATTTCTACACAACATGTTCCCCTTTGAGAGATTCATGGGAGTCTTAAAGAAGTACGTTCATAACCGTGCTAGGCCAGAAGGAAGCATCTCCAAGGGCTATGGAACAGAGGAGGTCATTGAGTTTTGTGTTGACTTTATTCCTGACCTTAAGCCGATCGGTGTTCCTGAATCGCGCTATGAGGGGAGACTGCGTGGAAAAGGCACGCTAGGAAAGAAAGCAATAACGTGTATGGACGGACATTCTTTCACTCAAGCACACTACACAGTTCTACACAATTCCATCTTGGTGGCTCCATACAAAGAGGAACACAAGGATATCTTACGCTCTAAATACCCGGAGGAACGTGAAGATTGGATTGATGGAGAACACATGAGGACTTTCGGCGGTTGGTTGCAAACACGTCTCATGAATGTCACTGATGACGAGCAGCTATACTTGTTGGCCAAGCAACCATCTTTGACTATATCGACTTTTCAAGGGTACGAGATTAATGGGAACACATTTTACACGTTCGCCCAAGATAAAAAGAGCACCAACCAAAACAGTGGTGTCCGCTTTGATGCAGCAGATGACAATGGGAAGAAGGTCACATATTATGGGTACATAGAGGAGATATGGGAACTTGAATATGGACCTAATTTCAAGGTCCCTTTGTTCCGGTGCAAATGGTTCAACCTGAAAGACGGGGTACAGGTAGACCCGCAGTACGGAATGACTACAGGGATCTCAATAATCTAGGGTACGACACCGAACCATTCGTCCTAGCAGTGAAGTGGCTCAGGTTTTTTATGTGAAGGACATGTCTAGCAAACCGAAGAAAAGAAAAGAAAGGCAAGAGGACACATGATACGATGAGCCAAAGCGGCACATAGTTCTTTCAGGAAAAAGAAACATCGTGGGAGTAGAGGACAAGACAGACATGTCAGAAGATTATAATAAGTTTGATGATATTCCACCCTTCAAGGTGAAAACTGACCCAAGCATCATCTTAAATAATGAAGATTGTCCATGGTTGCGTCGCAGTCAGAAGAAAGGGAAACAGACGAAGAAAACTCGGAAAACTAGCTAGATAGGGATCATAACTTGTGTATCTCAATATGGAAATCACTTTTGTGTAATGATGTTAACAATGGAGCTTTCACGGGCTTGCATGGAAATTTTTCCAAGGCGGAACTTCCGAATATGCCATATATAGGGCATGTGCACCAAGGGCATATTCGAGAAGTTCCGCCACGGGAGATTTCTATCCTTTCCACAACATTGTTAGAGGAGATGGATCTTTCACGGGCTTGCAGGGAAAAATTCCGACGGAACTTCCGAAGATGCCATAGGGCGTGTGCACCAAGGGCATCTTCGAGAAGTTCCGCCACGGGAGATTTCCCAACCCATTCCTCCATCCATGGGGATGAAACTCTCCATCCATGTTGAGCTGCTTGCCATGGCGATGCTCCTTTTATAGGCACGGCGCCGCTTCTACTTTGTCTTCTTCCTCCGACAGGGTGTCGTGCGCTACATGCTTTATCTCATCGAGCAGGGCGTCCTTATCATGCCGACAGCTTTAGTACCGGTTGCACCCACCAGTCGGTACTAAAGGTTACCCACGCGTCCTTATCCCACCGACAGCCTTTGTTACATGACAGAAAACCACCTTTAGTACCGGTTGCACCCACCAGCCGGTACTAAAGGTTACCCACGCGTCCTTATGCCACCGACAGCTTTGTTCATGACAGAAAACCACCTTTAGTACCGGTTGCACCCACCAGCCGGTACTAAAGGGTTTCCCGCCTATTTTCTTCCCGCGCTTTCCACCGGTTCCCGCCTCCGTCATCCCGCCATTTTTTCACTATATATGTAGGCTTGGCCTCCATTTACATATCACATCTAGACTCATATCTCCAAACCTCATTCTCTCCCATGGCTTCCATCGTATCTCTAACCCCCGGGAGGCGGAGGCGCTTTGCGCCGAACTACCCCTGCCCGTCGGGCTACCGTGTCCCGACCGGATGGTTGCTAAGCGTCGGAGGCGTACCGGTCCCCTCCATCCCTCTAGGTGTGGCGCGAGATGGCCATCACGAACCACTACTACTTCGAGCTCACGCCAGAGCAGCAGAGGAATCCCCAGTGGCATCCCGACTACAACCCGACTTGGGAAAGCTTCTTCATCAATCGGCGTGAGAGGGCGCTTGCCAGGCACGAGGAGGGCGGCCCGCCTCCTTCGAACTTCAACGAGGCCGGCCGTCGGTTGTGGTGGTGCGGCTGGACTCTCCAGGGCGTCATGGCCTACCGTGGCCCCCGCCTGCACTACCCTCCGTCCCAGCCCACGCGTGCTGTCCCGCCGAGGTTCGACTACCGCGACCCCGATGCCAGCGACGATGATGACGGCGAGTACGACGACTACAGTGGCGACTACTATAGGGCTAGGCACGATTATGACCGAATGACTCCACAATCAAATCTGGCCATGTATATTAATTTTCAGTTGAGCTATGTACTTTTAATTCGAGTTCAATCGTATTAAAATTTTATTCTGCCTCTTTTTTTATCGCCTTTTTCTCCCACGCTGCGTCGTGGCAGGGAAAGTTTCGCGCGACGTCGGGCGGGAACTTTTCCCCCGGGACGGCGTCGTAAGGAGTAAAGAAAAGAAATAGAAAAGAAACAGAAAAGCAATAGAAAATAATAAATAGAAAAGAAAAGAAAAAGAAAAGCAATAGAAAAGAAAAGAAAAATAAAAGCAGTAGAAAATATAAATAGAAAAGAAAGAAAAAGAAAAGCAATAGAAAATATAAATAGAAAAGAAAAGAAAAAGAAAAGCAATAGAAAATAATAAATAGAAAAGAAAAGAAAAAGAAAAGCAATAGAAAATAATAAATAGAAAAGAAATAGAAAGAAAAGAAAAGAAAAGTAAAAGAAAAAAAAAAAATAATAAGAAAAAGAAAAGAAAAAGAAACAAAGAAAAAGAAAAGAAAACAAAAGGAAAAGAAAAACAAAACAAGTGCCACCAACCGCACGGAAGGCCTTTCGTACGGCTGGTGGCACCAACCTGCCAAAGGTCGTTCCCTCCGTTTCCACTTCGCCGCGCGGCAACCCCCAAATTCCCCCAAATCCTTCACAATACACGACGCACGCACCGCGCGCGGCTCGGTCGCTGCGTCCACGCCGCGAGTACCACGCCGTCCGCCGTCTCGTCAGACTACGCGCACCACGCGTCGTCGTTGCCGTCCGTGCTGGCATCCGCAGGCCGGCCTCTCCTCTCTCTCGCGTGCGCGGCATACGTCTTCCAGCTGCCGCCGACCTGTGGCGCTCCTGCCCCTCTCCTTTTGTCCCGCTTTCGCTCGGTCCCGGCTCGGTGCGCCGTCTCGGTCAGTTGCCTTCTGTGCCCCGCTTTGCCACGGCCAGGTCACGCCCGCAGGGTGTTCGACCCAATGCCGAGGCGCGCGTACTCTGGTCCAACGCCTTCTCCGTCCGTCCGACACCTTCTCTCAGCCGCCTTCTCCATCCGTCCGACGGCGCCCGGGGGCCGGCCCTGCTCCTGCGCGGCCGGCGGGCCGAGGCTCCGCTCCGACGGGAACGGCAAGTGGTGGGCGCCGCTGCTGGGGTGGTCGGGCCAGCCCGACTACATCGACGCCCAGCCTGCAGCTCCGCCGGCAGCCGAGGAGCAGCGGGCAGGGGCGAGGCGGCGAGGCGTGCTGACGGAGGAGAAGGCACGGCAGCTGCGGATACGGATGATGGAGACGGAGACCTTCCACGACGCCATGTACCACTCCGCCATCGCCTCCCGCCTAGCCTCCGCTGCCCGCGACAAGGACACCAAAGGCTAGCCACGCCGCGCAGCGCGCACCCCCTGCGAACGGGTTAACCGAGCGCCCCACACCTCACCGGCGCCGTGTACATAATCTAATCTGCTGTTCGTTCGTTTGATCTCTGTCGATGAACCGATCGATCGACACAAGGGGACTGTTAATAGTACTGATTTACCCTAAACTACCGCTATGTACCAAAAGTCCAAAACCAGCACCAGAATGTCGAGGCGTGGAGGCTGTCCAGGCTGCTCCCGAGCCCCTCGGTGGTGGTGACCGCGCGATGGTGGAGGCCGTGCGCCAGGGAGGTCGAGGAAGGAGAGCCTCCGGAGCACGCCGCCGACGCGGCCGGAGAGCCTGTTGGCCGCGAGGCTGAGGTAGACGACCGTCGGGGGAGAGGAGGAGCGCCGAGTCCGTGGCGGTGCCGCCGCGACATAGAGAGAAGAGCGAGAGGAGGAACGCCGAGTGTTAGGGTTAGGGTCCGTAGCGGTGCCGAGTCCATGGCGGTGTCGCCGCGACATAGAGAGAAGAGCGAGAGGAGGAGCGCCGAGTGTTAGGGTTTTTGCTTTCTTCATTTCAATTGTTATCCATCTAGCAATCTGTTATATGATCATAGAGTTAGGGTCGAGAAATAGAGAGAAGAGCGAGAGGAGGAGGAGGAGCGTCGAGTGTTAGTGTTAGGGTCGAGAAAAAGAGATAAGAGCGAGAGGAGGAGGGGGAACGCCGAGCCGCGACATAGAGAGAAGAGCGAGAGGAGGAGCGCCGAGTGTTAGGGTTAGGGTTCTTGTTTTCTTCATTTGAATTGTTATCCAAATGATGAATGAAATATAATTGCTTTCTTAATTTTGTAGTGACATTGAGGTATGGCGGACGGCACCTTCGTCCGAGATGAGGAGGGGGAAGAAGCGGTGCAGAAAATGATATATGAGAGTGCCCGTGGGCCTGATGGAGATGACTATGAGTTTCCCGACTTTCTGAATGATTTCGGCGAGGGACTTGAGTCCGAACAAGTTAGAAGAGACAACGAAGTGTCCATAACAAACTCCGCCGAGGTGTATATTTATGTATCAAGTCTATGTTCATCACTAGATGCATTCATTTATTTGTATTGCACTTATTAACGAATAATTTTTCTATTAGCCTTCTGGATCATCGAGCAAGTCTGTTAAAACAAAACGAGGCCCGACGCGAGTTCTAAAGGGCGAGGGTAGGTTAGCCCTCACGGCATTTAAGGATAATGGTGAACCGGTGCATCCCAAAGATCACTGCACCAAATTTACAAGTCAAGCTGGAGTTCTTGTTAGGGACCATGTACCGATCAGCATTCGAGAGTGGCATAAGCCGAAGAAAGCGGAGAATGAAGCTAGTTATGTCAACGACGCGATGAAAAAGTTTCTTTGGGAAACTCTGCTGACACGCTTCAGCCTACCGGAAGACATGACGGAAGGCCAGAAGAATAAAGTCAAGGAATGGACTCTCAAGAAGATGGCCATACAATTCCAGACCTGGAAGAAAAATTTATGGGACAAATATAAGAATGAAGATCCAGTATTCGATGATAATCTAGTGAAGATAAAGGATCACTGGCAAGAATTTAAGAGGTATAAGCAATCGTCTACTTTTGTGTCCCGATCGGTCACAAATAAGAAAAATGCTGCAAAGAAGACAATTTGGCATCATATGGGGTCAGGTGGCTACAAGAATGCCATTCCGAGGTGGATAGTGTATGAAAATGAACTGATGGCTGCAGGAATCACTCCACAGACATGGGACTGGCCCGAACGGTCCAAGTTCTGGTTGTTCGCGCATGGGGCAGGGTTGGACCCAAAGACATGGCTGATCGTTGCGGAGGGAAAATGGAAGGAAAAGATTGAGCAAATCGTACCGAAGCTTGTAGCTGCAATTGAACAGGTTCGAAAGGGAGAGTACATTCCCGATAGAGAGAATGACGAGCTGACACTCGCTCTGGGGAATCCTGAACACGTTGGACGGGTACGAGCTCGCCCAGGTCTCACCATGAAGGAAGCGTTCCCGGAGTCCGCTGACACTTATAGAAGCCGTTCAAGGAAGAAGAAGGACGCCGACACGTTAAAGGAATTGTTAAATAGGGTGTCGGGCGCTTGAGAAAAATCAGAGGCCACTGATGGCGGTAACTCACACTGCTGGGAACCCAAGAGGAAGGTATGATGCACATAGCTAGAAGCAAGTTTTCCCTCAGAAAGAAACCAAGGTTTAATCGAACCAGTGAGGAGCCAAGAAGCACGTTGAAGGTTGATGGTGGCGAAAGTGCGGCGCAACACCAGGGATTCCGGCGCCAACGTGGAACCTGCACAACACACCAAAGTACTTTGCCCCAACGAAACAGTGAGGTTGTCAATCTCACGGCTTGCTGTAACAAAGGATTAACCGTATTGTGTGGAAGATGATTGTTTGCAAGAAAACAAGAAAACAAGTATTGCAGTAGATTGTATGCGATGTAAAGAATAGGACCGGGGTCCACAGTTCACTAGAGGTGTCTCTCCCATAAGATAAAAGCATGTTGGGTGAACAAATTACAGTCGGGAAATTGACAAATAGAAAAGGGCATAACAATGCATATACATGATATGATAAATATAGTGAGATTTAATTGGGCATTACGACAGCACATAGACCGCCATCCAACCGCATCTATGCCTAAAAGTCCACCTTCAGGTTATCGTCCGAACCCCTTTTCAGTATTAAGTTGCAAAGCAAATAGACAATTGCATTAAGTATGGTGCGAATGTAATCGACAACTACATCCTTAGACATAGAATCAATGTTTTATCCCTAGTGGCACCAAGACATCACAACCTTAGAAATTTCTCACGTCCCAGGTGTCAATGAAGGCATGAACCCACTATCGAGCATAATCCCTCTCTGGAGTTAAGAGCAAAAACTTGGCCAGAGCCTCTACTAATAACGGAGAGCATGCAAGATCATAAACAACACATAAGTAATAGATTGATAATCACCATAACATAGTATTCTATCCATCGGATCCCGACAAACACAACATATAGTATTACGTATAGATGATCTTGATCATGTTAGCAGCTCACAAGATCCAACAATGAAGCACAATTAGGAGAAGACGACCATCTAGCTACCGCTATGGACCCATAGTCCAGGGGTGAACTACTCACTCATCACTCCGGAGGCGATCATGGCGATGAAGAGTCCTCCGGGAGATAATCCTCCGGCAGGGTGCCGGAGGCGATCTCCCGAACCCCCGAGATGGGACGCGGCGGCGGCGTCTCTGGAAGGTTTTCCGCATCGTGGCTCTGGTTTTCTCGACGAGGCTTTGGTAGGCGGCAGCCTCCGAGGGGGTTTGGTGGGGCCACACCAGGCGGCGCGCCAGGGTTCGCCGCGCCGCCACCATGTGTGGGCCCCACGTGGCCCCTCTCTGACGGCTCGGGTGTTCTGGATGCTTCCGGGCAAAATAGAACTGGGCGTTGATTTCGTCCAATTTCGAGAATATTTCCTTACTAGGATTTCTAAACCAAAACAGCAGAAACAAGAACTCTCTTCGGCATCTTGTTAATAGGTTAGTTCCAAAATGCGTAAATATGACATATAATGCATAAAACATGTAGATATCATCAATAATGTAGCATGGAACATAAGAAATTATCGATACGTTGAGACGTATCAGCCACCCGATCAGCCGATGTTCCTCAGGATCCTCAAGCCGACGCCGCCCATCTCAGCGAAGAAGTGTGGGTTCCACGCATCTTGACGGATGTGGAGGAAGCTACCCCGTGGATTATGTCACGGAGAAGACAGATTGCGAGCTCTATATGTTATTCAGGAACGCGTCCGTTAAGGTGGCGGTCGGTTATGTTTACCCAAGTGAAGAAGGAGCAACGCACCACCATATGCCCATTCCACCTGGTTGTGTTCGTGTCGGGGTGGATGAAGTTGTTCCGGCTTTTGAAACAGTGGAGCTTGATATTCCTAGAGGTGACGATGAGAAGACACTTGCCGATGTCAAGCACGGTTTTGCTCTATGGCCCAAGAAACACATCGTCCTTCTGCAAAGGCCACCGACTCCTCATAGCAGTCCACATGAGCATCAAAGGCCTTCGACTCCTCCTAGCAGTCCACATGAGCAGCAAAGTCCACACCTACCGAGAGGGACCCCAGCGTGAGTCCACCACCTCGAGATCCTCCGCGTAAGACAGCCGGTAAGCGGAACGGTACGCCGCCTAAGAAGAGATCTAGAAAGGAGAAACCACTCGCCTATTGAGAAGTTACCTTGGGAAAAAACTCCCGAGGAAAACCAGGAAGCCGTTGAGTCCCAGCTGAGGGCCTTTTTTGCTAAGAAAGAGCCAGAGATACCTTTTGAGAAGACACTAGATCCGGTGAAGGTTGTCGTACACGAGAATCTATAACCCTGAACCATCGCCGCCATCCGACTATAGGCGTTCTATTGAAAGGTCGTACGACGAAATGATGGAGGCGAAAAACCCCACTACCAGCTCGGGTATCAAGGAGATAAAAGGGATACACCAAGTCTACCAGTTCGGACAACAACCCGTTAAATCGGTCCCCCCTCTAAAGGTGTTTGACGAGAAGGCCGTTCAAAGTTCTCGACAAATCTCAACCGTTTACGCCATGGCTAAGGTAGTATATCAATATGTTGAAGGGAAAGATTTGGTCGAGAATCTCAGCAAGCTACCAACAAGTATGCGTAACTTGCATACGTGGTACGGTGTTGCCGCAAAGGGAGGGATGGAGACTATCATGGTGCGAGTTAAGGAAGAGCACTACTTCCAAGAATACTCTGTGAGCGTTGACTTCTCCGAGCTTTTCCAGTTATACAATCTTCGGGCCCTCGACAAATCTATCGTCAGTTGCTATTGTCTGTAAGTGATTTATTTATATAATTTGAGAAGTCTTTAGCTCAGCTCCTTGATTATCTGCAAATTATAATCTTTTTTGCGCTATGTTATGCAGATCGAAGATGCTCGAATGCAAAAGGGATGAAATCACGGACATTGGGTTCATTGACCGAACACAATGCATGTCAGGACCATAGAAGAACCCCTCTATAACAGGGATACACCGGAGACTTTGCTAAGGTTTTTGAAGCGACAACGTGACAAAAAGACAATACTTTGGCCTTACAACTTCCAGTGAGTGTTACTCTCTTATAACACATTCTATTTTGCTCACTTATATATATGACACTACATATTTAAACGTGCGCAGGTTTCACTTTATTCTTATCGTCATTAAAATGTACGAAGGAGAAGTTGAAGTCTTTGACTCACTAACCAAAGAGGCTATACTATACAAGTCTTGTTTTCTTATGCTCAAAAGGTAATTCAAATTCTTATCGGTTTTTTTGTTAGTTTCCTGATATCAACTGATTGATAACTCTTTTGTGCATTTTCTTTTGTCGGGCAGCGTATGGGAAACTTTCATCAAGGAAGATCAGTCCCATGATTGGAAACCGAAGCTGGTATGGCGTGCGAACAAAGTAAGTAGTACTACCTAGGTCCACACACCTTTATCATACTTCATTATTGTTTGACTGAATTATATTCTTGTACAGAAATGCGCAAAACAACCACCGGGGACTGATCTATGTGGATACTACATTTGCGAGTACATCCACAGAATTGTCAGCGAGAGAGCGAATAATGAAAGAAATAGAGAGGTACGAAAACAATATTCACAAATTTATTTTCTTACCATAAGTTGTGCTGAGTTTCAGTAATAATTGTTTGATTTGTGATTTGATATAACACACATAGCTCATGTATTCATCTTATTCTTTTACAGTTGAGAAGAAAGCGGGAGAAGATCAGAATCGAGGAGCGCTTCAAAGCAATCGGCGAGGAATTGGCGGGATTTTTCCTTCGGGAAGTCATATCACCATCCGGAGAGTACCACTATGCATAAAGATCTTCTCCAGCTCCTCGATTGCTTTGTGTGTATATATAGTTTGACTCGGAGTGTACCACTATGGTACATGTGTAATAGATCGATCTTCATGCATGTACTATGGTGCATCGACTTGATTTGCATCGGAGAGTACTACTTATGCAATTACATATGTGTTATATTATATGCACCAACTTGATATGCATCACCTTGATCTTCATGTACTACGTAAACCCAAACGCGTTTCCGGTGCATCGACGCGATATGAAACGCTCCGATACCCCTAAACCCCTGCAAAAACCCTAAACCCTGAATTCCCTTCGCGGCAGAGATTCATGCATATTTCCTGCCGCGGTAGCCAACCTTTGGTACCGGTTTGTAATACAAACCGGTACCAAAGGTCCATCGCCATGCGCTCTCCTGTTCGCCCACGTGGAGGCCCATCTATACCGGTTCGTAAGGGACCGGTACGAAAGGGTGGGGGCCTTTTGCACCGGATGTTTTATACCGGTTGCGAAACCGGTGCAAATGGCCCTCTGGAACCGGTATAGATGAGCCTTTTTCTACTAGTGCTACCGATCCGGCGGTTTTAGAAAAAATTGTTCCAAAAGTGAATGAGGCGATGAATGGGAGCCTCTTGGCGCATTTTTCTTATGACGATGTCAAGAAGGCTATATTTAGCATTGGGGATTTTAAAGCTCTAGGACCTGCAGTTTTTTACAAAAGATTGTGGGAGCTCTTTGGCGATGTATCTCCCTTACCACTGCGTCTCTTCCATAGGCTGAATTAGGCACTGCCACACTTAGTGATAAATTCCACTTTATCAGCAAAGCAACACAAGGTAGCGTTGAAGGGCATGCATGAAGTGAAAGATACGATGGCCATCACCCTTTCCTTCTAGAGCTACCATTTGACGGAATTTAGAATTTCGTTGTATTGGTACGATTTATGTTTTTTCACTGTGCTTTGGTGCAGAAATCAACCCGATATTTAGTTTGTTATACTCAAGTTCACCACAACAATCGGCCCTATACTTGGCATCAAATAGTGGCTGTCACTGGATCCAAGGTGGTTTATTTTGGTATTTAATGTATCGCATTATACATAAGGTTCGAACTGCAATACTTTGCACTCTATCTGAAGTCGCTTTCTACAGTTTTGCCTATGTTCTTATTCTTAGTTTTGGATTTGAACCCTGGTAAGTGCAGTTTTCTGGACCCAAGCAGCAGCGAACGACGCATTGGATGCGAAGTGACAACTCCGCCATCTGCACCTTGCTCGCCTTGGCCTCATCGGCACCCTATTTCTCCAACAGTGTTGTGAGCTTGGAGGTAATCCGCCTCTGGTCAACGATCTAGCTCTCCCTCTCTGCTCCCATTCTCTTTTCTCTGTCTTGTTATCTGCAAGCTCTGATGTTGCTTAGATTACTGGCACAATAGTTTCAAATATTACTAGGTTGCACTTTGGCACACCAGTTCTGGTTCAATGGATCTTTGGAACGATGTATGAATCATTTTCAAGGGAAGTGCTGAACTGCATGAAATCTTCAGAAATTCGGTGGCCTCATATCCTCCATGTACCCTATATAAAAATAAATTGAATATGAAAATGCAAGGCCGAATGCGAACTGTATACTATCAATTTGGTCACCATTGATACATTTCCGGTTTTCCTTTTCTGGACAATTCATTTCATGTTATAAATCACACGTGTCATATGTACTTTCTGGTCAGTTTTGATGGTATGTTAAGGTAATAACTTAGGAGCAACTAAAATCCATTATTAGTAAGGATTTTAGAGTCCTTCACATGCAAATTCATTCATGTCTCATTTGACCTCTAAGTATGTCTCATGGCTCATGCCCTTTCAATACATACGTTCAGCTATTGTCCTGCATTTTTCTTTCCCTTCTCTGAAGAATTCCGAATTATGTACATTATACAACGTTATTTAAGGAGTGTTTCTTTATATCCGAGCATATTAATTTGATGGTAGATGGGTTGTAAATACCATTCTCTAGATAATATTATCACAATTGTTATTTAGTTTCTTGAAGCTAGACTTTTGTTGTTTCTTCTTTTATCACGTGATATGAGATCCTTTATTAGGTGTAGTTTCTTAGACCTCATGTAAACATAAAGTTTATTTTTACCATTGGGTATATCATATATGTATTGTGGAACCAGTTTCTTATTGTTTCATTTGTCAATATGTAGCTACTATAACAAAGGAAATCTGTCATGCACTGGAAGCTTCTTCTAAATAGGAACATTGTTGAGACTATTTTCGACAAATTGTCTCAAAGTTTATACTGAACTTACTGCTAAAGAATGCCTGTATGAAACATACAAGGAAGTTTTGTCAACAATGTTTAATTTCTGAAACTGTTGTGTTATTACAGTTAAATTGTAATGTCCAAACCAAGACATTGTATAATGTTTGCAAGTTTATTACATGTAGCTTTCTATTTATGTCCAGTCATGACAACCTACATTTGAAGTACATGAAGCAGAGAAACTTCTTTCAAAGAGGAAGCTGCACGTTACCTGATAAGACATTTGGATGTCTGTGTGCCTCCACCCTTTTGCAATGGTTATATTTTTTATCACTTAGTCTTCTAGGCATGGGTATCTTTCCCTGATTCAATGATGCTTTGGCCAGTTTGGATATCGTTGTTGTTTGATTTGGTGCAGGGTGCCAATCAACGTTGTCTATGTTTAATGTCGCGCTACTGCCAGCGTGTGCCCTGTTTATTGCTGATTTATGCAACAGATTATGCAAAAGAAACATGTTCATGACTATTTACAAGTGTATAGCTATTTTTATCATTATAATATCAGTTTTTTAAAGCATAAGATTCATGTATGAATCATGAAGTGTGATTTGAGGGACATAGAAAAGAAATAGCGATTCCTAATTATTCTAGAATATAATTTTATGTCTGATACTAGCTGATCATGTTATTTTTATTTGTAGCATAAGAAATCTTTGACTTTTGTGGCCACTATGCACTGAAATTTGTTTTTCTCAGGATTGCTCCATGGTACATTCAATTGAGTAGTGACTTGGATGCGTGCTATAAACATTAATGAGATGAAGCTAAAACAAGACGATGTCCAATCGGTACATTTTCCTCTGGTGACACATAGAGCAAAACTTCCTTTTAATAATCCTACGTGCACAAGGACTTTGACCAAGATTAGTAATTGTGTTCTCGGATCCATGTTAAGTCCCCCCTTACATTTAGCCTCTCAAGATTATCTTTTGATTGGAAATATTACCCTCCAAAGTTTTTCGTATCACAATTGTAATGTACTCCCTCCAGACACATTTAATTGACGCTGAGGTTAGTTAACTTTGTACTGTGGTTGTGTCAATTAATTCAGAGCAGAGTAATGTCAGTTTCTTTTGGCCTTCCACATTTGAGAATATCAAAATGTATAACATTTAATGTGCATTTAATTGTAACATGTTCTTTCGGATGTACACTTATCAAGATCAGGCTAAAATCATGTTTCTTACGTATCTTTGCAACTATTATGTAAGTTCATTTTGCAAGTAATACTTATGTATAAACTTGGGATGGATGTAGTTATTTCTGTTGTGTTCGAGTTGCTTTGATGATATCCCGCTTCCAATTATGTTCCGACTTGTGAATATAGCTTAAAATACCGAATAGATTGTCCGACAACCTTCGGATATTTCTTCAATATCTTGGTGTCATGTCTAACAATATCAATATTGATTCTGTTTCGGCGGAGAGAAAATACCATATAGTAAAACTAACCCAGATCAATGCCAACCCTTTTATTAATGAAGAACTATATATCTGATAATGCACCCAAATTTAACCAACATATTTTGTTTATATATTTTTGAAATTCGTATTTTTCTGTAAGTTTTTACCATTGTCAATAAAATGGACGGGCGCGGCAAAGCGCGCCATTATGATCTAGTTATATTTAAGATGTTAGCTCTTCGGCTCAAGGCTATTCTCCCTGAAGTCATCTCTCCTATGCAAAATGCTTTTGTGCCAGGTCGTCTTATAACTGATAATGTTCTGGTCGCTTATGAGAGTATCCATATGATCAAAAACAAAAGATCAGGTGCAAATGAGGCTTGTGCAGTCAAGTTGGATATGCATACGGCTTATGATTGGGTGGAATGCATCTTTCTGGAAAATATGATGAGAAGGCTGGGGTTTGCTGAAAGGTGGATATCTCTTATGATGGCTTGTGTAAGGTCAGTAAGGTATCAAGTTAGATTCAATTATGAGGATACTGATCTGTTTATTCCTACTCGTGGTCTTACACAGGGGATCCTCTCTCTCCATATGTGTTCCTTATTTGTGCGGAAGGTTTATCTAGTCTGTTGATGTATGAAGAAGAAGTTGGTGGCATATATGGGGTTAGGGTGTGCAGAAATGTACCATCAGTTTCACACCTTTTATTTGCTGATGATTTCCTTATTCTCATGAAGGCGGATATGAACAATGCAACTTCCTTACAGCAAGTCCTGGATACCTGTTATCACCAGAATTTGACCAAGCCAGAGGTGGGCCGCGATCAAGATGGACGTAAAGATTGTACGTGGAAGAAATACGTGAATCGGCCTTGTTTACCAAGTTGGGCTAAACCGCCCGTGTATCTGTAACATATTAGATCGCATCTTAGTTTGGAAGTTAGAGTTTTATTCGTGCACGGTGTAGTGCACGCCCACATTAGAAGTCCGCCGGACTATAAATATGTACCTAGGGTTTATGGAATAAACAACAACCAACGTTCAACACAAACCAATCTCGGCGCATCGCCAACTCCTTCGTCTCGAGGGTTCCTCCGGTAGCACCATGCTGCCTAGATCGCATCTGCGATCTAGGCAGCACGAGCCTGCCTAGTTGTTCATGCGTTGCTCGTGCTGAAGCCTTTTTGATGGCGAGCAACGTAGTTATCATAGGTGTGTTAGGGTTAGCATTGTTCCTAGTATCATATGCTTTCGTAACCCTTGCGCATCTAGCCGTCCCTGTACCTCATCATGGGTGCAGGGGCGGCACCCCGCTTGATCGTTATTTAGTAGATCTGATCCGTTACGATCGCTCCTTGATTCATCAAGGATTAGTTTAATATCTGCAATAGTTAGGCCTTACAAAGGGTTGGAGGATCCAGCGGCATGCAGGGTGTAGTTTGCCCCTAGACAGGATGTTCCGAGGATCAACCTAGTGTTGGTTTTTAGGCCTTGTCTAGGGCTGGCTTACGATTACCGTGCGTGAGCGCGAGGCCCAATCGTGAGTAGGATGATCCGATTATGCGGTGAAAACCCCGCATCGTCGTGGATCTCATGCTTTATCTTGATCAAGCAGGACCACCATATATTCGGCCACCTTGGACGAATCATGTGGATCGGCTCCATGAGCCGATTCACAGGGGAGAGCCGATCGAGGCTCGTATTTAACGTGTACGTGTGTGCCCTGCAGAAACTAAGCGAGGCATCATCCACACCTTCCCCGTATAGGTCAGGTGGCACGCCCAATTTGCATCGCGCGCGACCGGAGGCTTTGCGGGCCGCCGCTCGAGGAACGGGGCCAGCCGCAGCCCTAGTTGTTCGGCTACGGTGTTGACCACCACCGCCGGTGGGTTTCTGACGTCAACACATTCTGGCACGCCCGGTGGGACTCATACTTTGGCTGAGATCCTCCAACACATTCACGTAAGCGAAAAAGAAGCAGTCGAGTTGGCGGTGGTAGGTCTATCATCATCGATCAAGGACGTGGCCTCCCAAGCGGACTACCCGTCACTAGCGCACATGGTACAGAAGCTGTCAGCATATGAACAGCGTCACCCATGTCTATCAGGACAAGTTCAAGCGTGTGGTTACCATGGTTGACGCAGCGAAGATGAAGTCGCTACGGGGGAACAAGAGGTCGCGGTAGCTGAGTGGACTCGAGCTGCAGGCCCAGTAACCTGCAAATGGGTGAAGCCACCAGGACCTCCAAGGATTCGACTTCGACGTGACGAAAACCGAGCAGATTTTCGATCTCTTACTCGCGGAGAAGCACATAAAGATTCCCGAAGGCCACAAAGTTCCCACGGTGCAAGAGCTGAACGGAAAGCCATACCGCAAGTGGCATAACACGTTCACCCACACCACTAACGACTGCAGGGTGTGGCGTCAGCAGATCCAGATGGCAATAGAAAATGGGCGACTAATTTTTAACCAGTATGCCATGAAGGTCGACACACACCCCTTCCCCGCCGTCAACATGGTGGAGTTCGCCCACCTCGGAGGGTGCCAGCCTGATTTCTCAGCCAACATCAGCATGGTAGAGCTTGGACACCGCTCTGAGAAGGACGGGGATGAGGACAGCTGCTCTCGAGCAAGGACAGAGGGGGCCGCTCCATGCGATCGGCTCCGTCAAGATGGCAAGCGCTACGTCACGGAGGGGGAAGTTAAGAACATAAGATATCAACGACCCCTCTCTGATCACCTCCTCAATAAGTACGTGAGTCGGTATGATCAACGTCCGCGACACGGCGACGATGATGAAAGAGGCCGTCTGGCCAGAAACGACAGAAGACATCATCGGCATAATCACGATGAGGAGCGGCAGGAGCGCCACGCCAGGGAGCAGGACAATACGGACAGGCATTGGGACTGCCCTTTCTTCGTACATCGCTGGGATTCAGGAATGAGCCGATTACCAACAATCGGCAACTGCCCAGAATGCAACCAGAAAAAGAAGGAGGCAGCCAACGTGTCCGTGTTCGAGCGCCTAGGGCCTCTCCCACCACAAAACAGACGTGCTGAGATCCCTCGGTTGGAAGATCTCGAGGATTCGGAAGACGAAGGGGAAGACGAAGAAGATAGGTGTCACCGTCCAAGATGGTGCCCTGATGGTCTCAGCCATTCACAAACGCAGGTTCAGCGATTGCGCGGTCTGGAGGAGGCCGAAAGGTTATATTTGCATACGCCGAGGAAGGCACGACCTGATTTGGCGCGAAAGTCCAGCGGACCCTGGATGAAGAGGGACTGCCGCAAAGAAAAGAGTGGCGCCCCAAGCAAAGGAAAGCCGATGATGAAACATCGGCTGGCACAAACATGGTGCTCGTTCGTCCGGCGAAGTGTAGAGCTCCACGATTACACGATGCACTCGAGGTGGACAACAGCAAGCACACCAACGTGCTAAAGTCAGAGATTGGGCTGGTTTTGTCTACCGGCCTGGCGAGTAGCAAGACTACGTCAATAAGCAACATGGCGAGGCTGATCCTCGGCCCTCCGAAACTGTTGAAGGGATATTACTAAACCTTCACCGAGCAAGCAACGTGGAGGCCGATTCCAATCGGCCAAAATTATCCTCACCATCCATTCGCCTGGGATCAACATCCGACCCAACAGGGACTACCTGCAGCCGATACCATCAATCTCTTTAATCGGCTCTGGGGCACCTAGATGGATAATACTAAGTATGAGGGCCGATACACAAATTGGCCTGAAATTTTTAAACATTTTTACAGCCGATGCAAGGGCATCGACTTTAGAATTGAGAAGTAGCCGATGCGCAGCCATCGACTCAAGAGGAATAACTGTTACGATCAGAGGTTCAATGAAGCACGAAGGGCTCCTCAGTGGAGTAATTTAAGGGCTCAGAACCTCTCTTCAAGAGCAGCCTGGACGTGCAGATCAGGTCGAGGATGGATCGCATTAGATCCGCCAAAAGAAAGGGGCCGACCCACAGAGCTAGGAGCGGACCGAAGAAGCTGGGGCAGCCTGCCTGTGCTTCAGCCGATTTATGTACAACCGGCTTGCTCTCGCATGATCAAGCCCAGCTATTTCAGCTAAGTCACGCGCTCCTCGTTCTCGTTTTTGCCTTGGCAAAGACTCGGGGGCAGCAGGCCTGGTGGATATTTTGTTTGCTCTGTTTAAAGAACCGATTGGGATGCCATCGGCTGATCCTTCATTACGACCTCCTTCACAAATGATGAGTATTGAAGAGGATTATTGGGTTTGGTTGGAAAAGTTTAAAGGTTTTCCGAAGATCCCGCATTTTCTCGCGTATCGCAAAGTCATCGTTGAAGAAGGGAGGGCGAAGCTAAAGGGCCGATCGATGCTATCGGCTATTACGCATTGGCAAAGGGGACAAATCGGCAAGGTCAGTGGAAGAGGAAATCGGCAAATCAAATTGGGGAAAAGTTCTTCATTAATAAGAGAGATTTCTTACATAGTAGAGCTGATTGCCCTCGAAAGGGGATACATTGCCCCGCCTACTTCTACGGGTCCTATGCTAGGGGCCCTATCACGGGCCGTTGCTGCCCTCGTCGTCGCCGTCATCGCCGCTGTCGGCGCTGCTCCCGGCCGGCTCGTCGTCGCTGCTCCAGCGGCCGCCGGCAGGACCTTCATTGTCCTCATCTTCCTCGTCGTCGTCGTCGTCGTCGCTATCGAAGTCACTCAGATTCCCCGGCCAGGGGCAATGGCGCTTGGCCGGCGGCTCGTCGGGGGAGCTGTCGTCGTCGTCATCCTCCTCTTCCTCCTCCTTCACCTCCTCGGAGGTGGCCCCATCCCAGGGGAAGCGATCATCCTCGCTTTCTTCTACCGCTTCCTTGTCGGCGAGGAAGCGGAGATCGCTCTCCCCATCGGTCAGGGACTTGTCGTCCTCGACCAGACGGAGAAGTCATGGTCTGACTCCTCCCCGGCCGCAATGGCGCGGCGGATGTTGGCCGCATGGACCTCCGCCGGGTTGCTCCGGGTCGGCTCGCGAGACGAAGAGGATTGGGTGGAAAGATCCGATGAGGCGAGGAGGAAGAGGACATGGTGGCGAAGGAGGGTTTTTGGGTGCTTTGCGAAGGAGATGCAGAGAGAACTGTTTGGGGCGGTTAAATAAAAGAGGGCATGGTAGAAATTCAATGCCACAGCAGTGAGCTGGGAAACTGTCAAATCGTGCAGAGAAGTTGAGGAGGCAAGTTATCATGATGAAGAACTCTGCGACGGTTCTGCTCGCCACGACATGACCCGACGAAGGAAAGGCGTAATGATTTTGGAAATGTCATTTCCAAAACCAGGGGGCATGTGTTATCACCAGAATTTGACCAAGCCAGAGGTGGGCCGCGATCAAGATGGACGTAAAGATTGTACGTGGAAGAAATACGTGAATCGGCCTTGTTTACCAAGTTGGGCTAAACCGCCCGTGTATCTTAACATATTAGATCGCATCTTAGTTTGGAAGTTAGAGTTTCTCGTGCCGGTGTAGTGCACGCCCACGATTAGAAGTCCGCTGGACTATAAATATGTACCTAGGGTTTATGGAATAAACAACAACCAACGTTCAACACAAACCATCTCGGCGCATCGCCAACTCCTTCGTCTCGAGGGTTTCCGGTAAGCACCATGTTGCCTAGATCGCATCTCGCGATCTAGGCAGCACGAGCCTGCCTAGTTGTTCATGCGTTGCTCGTGCTGAAGCCTTTTTGATGGCGAGCAACGTAGTTATCATAGGTGTGTTAGAGTTAGCATTGTTCCTAGTATCATATGCTTTCGTAGTGCAACCCTTGCGCATCTAGCCGTCCCTGTACCTCATCATGGGTGCAGGGGCGCACCCCGCTTGATCGTTATTTAGTAGATCTGATCCATACGATCGCTCCTTGATTCATCAAGGATTAGTTTAATATCTCAATAGTTAGGCCTTACAAAGGGTTGGAGGATCCAGCGGCGCGCATGGTGTAGTTTGCTGCCCCTAGACAGATGTTCCGAGGATCAACCTAGTGTTGGTTTTTAAGCCTTGTCTAGGGCTGGCTTACGATTACCGTGCGTGGCGCGAGGCCCAATCGTGAGTAGGATGATCCGATTATGCGGTGAAAACCCAGATCGTCGTGGATCTCATACGCTTTATCTTGATCAAGCAGGACCACCATATATTCGGCCACCTTGGACGATCATGGGTGGATCGGCTCCATGAGCCGATTCACAGACAACCTGAGAGCCGATCGAGGCTCGTATTTAACGTGTACGTGTGTGCCTGAAACTAAGCGAGGCATCATCCACACCTTCCGACTGTGCATAGGTCAGGTGGCACGCCCTTGTATCGGCGCCGACCAGAGGCTTTGCGGGCCGTCGCTCTGAGGGGGGCCAGCCGCAGCCCTAGTTGTTCCCGGCTCTACGATGTTGACCAGTCACTGCCCGCCGGTGGGTTTCTGACGTCAACAATACCTATTGTGCCAATTCTAGGCAATTGGTGAGTTTGGCTAAATCAAGTATATTCGTTTCCCCTAATACTCATGCTCTAGTGAGAGCTGAGATCTAAGAGGAGCTCCATATTGATATTGAGGCTCTCTCTGAAAAATATTTGGGATTGCCTGCTCTAGTGGGAGCGGATAGGAGTGATTGTTTTGAGCATTTTATTGAGAGAATTATTCAATTGATCAATGGGTGGAAGGAGAAGCATCTCTCCATTGGTGGTAAGGAGATCCTTTTAGAAGCTGTGGCCCAGGCTATCCCGGTCTATGCAATGTCGGTTTTTCAAATTCCAAAAGGGGTCTGTAATTGTATGACAAATGCAATAGCACAATTCTGGTGGGGCGATGATGAAAATGATTAAAAAAAATGCATACCCAAAGCAAGATGGTGTGTTTAGCTTCCGTGATTTTCATTCTTTCAATCTGGCGATGTTGAGTAAACAAGTTTGGCGTCTCATTTGCGAGCCTGATTCTCTTTGTGCGAAAGTGCTTCGGGCTAAATATTACCCCAAGGGGATATCCTTAAGGCGGGTCCAAAGGCGGGCTCCTCATTCACATGGCAAAGCATTGTCGCTGGCTTAACCACCTTTAAAAAGGATATATATATATATATATATATATATATATATATATATATATATATATATATATATATATATATAGTAAAAAATCCATCTAGCAGGAATAGTCTACAATGAAGTATTAGGAGACGTGAACTTCACGATTAGGACAAGTTAACTCCACAAATTAGTATCAGTAAACTTCACTCAGCCTACAATGTGTCCGTCCCTGGTGATTCTCCTGGAGCGGACTCGCCAGCCGCATGACAGTCGGGCTTGACTACACCATGGACACCGAGGGACCGCCAAGCCGCGTCAACTAGCCCGAAGAAGGGCGGGGCTGGCACCATGTTTATGTCCTTGGATATAGCATCATTCCACGTCTTAGATATAGCATAGGAGGCTCGATCAAGTAGTGTTCCTCTGCTATACAGAAAAAAAGGCAGCATAAGGATACTAGTAAACAGTGATAGATGGTCAAGAGCAAAAGGAATAGTAGATAATGCTTTTATATAACAAAACAAGATTGCTCTGAGCGCCTCCATTTCAGTAGCATGCATTTTGTTCAAATGAAATTCATTTTATTTGCAGAGTGAACTTCCCTTTTTATACCAAATGAACTCACTATGACCATTTAGTTTGTTTCATAGATGAATGAAATGAACATTCACAATGTACATGAGCTTCCACTTATGTGCAAAGTGAACTATCCAACAAAAGTGAAATATACATGAAACTAAAAAAGTGGAATATACATCAACTGTGTGGCTAATTTGAAAGACCAATAGAGAACTGGAGAAAACAAGATCTGTTTTCGTGGTATTCCCTTTAGAAGTGGAATATCATTTATCTTTTAAGCGAACCACTCTACCTTAATAGGTGGACCTCCTTTTTATAAAAGTGAACGGAGTGAATCTCGAGAGAAAAGTGGTGAACTCCCTGACAAAAAAAAAAACCTTATACATCAAGATTTTATACTATCAGGTATCTAAGATAATGTTGGATGAGATTGGCAATACTATCAGGTATCTAAACACAGCAAGAAAAGATATGCAAAGAAACTTATACATCAAGATTTTATAAAAGCAAACTTCTGAAATTCAAAGAGTGAAATTCTTTCTACTTTTTTTTGTACTAATTTTTTTCATGAATGTCGCATTTTTGCAGACTGAACTTCGTAACAAGAGAATTGTGAACTTCTAAATTGCTACTGGCAAATCGATGAGAAAAGGTACACACCATCAAGACCAATCAGCACAAGAAATGTGGACTTGTTGGGTTCATTATAAGTTCTGATGGCTGGTTCCATAACAGAAAATAATTCTACGGTAAGCATCAAACACGTGCAACACGCGCAGAAGTGCTGTTAGATGCTCGCAAAAGGAGCAACCCTGTGTGTTTCCGTCAAGCAGTTTGTCACCTCGTGCAGCTGGACAAGTTGCAGCTGCAGGGGGCTGCCGTGGAATATGGCAACAGAGTTGTGCACTTATCGCAGTTCGGAACAACACATAACTGGTGAGCGACACTAGAGCCCTCCATCTGCGGCGCACCACTGGGCAAGTTCAGTGAGCTCCTGTACACAATGGTGCACTATTAAAAAGCACAAAACTGAACTGTGGACTCACACAAAATGAACTGATATAAATAGGAACAATGCAGCGGGACTAGATGCACAAGACAAAAAAAATGAACTTTTGGGAGACGACAATACACCTACACTTCCACAAAGCAAATAGTATACTTCTCCGAAGCAAAAACGGAATTTCCAAAAATATGGATAATTTTCCACACACATATACTTTTTTAACAAGATGCGAACTTCGGGATTTGAAAATAGTGAACTTCGTGACAACAAAATTGAACGTTTTCCTCGTGGGTGAATTGAACCTTTTTTGCCGGAAAAATGAATAATGGATGAACTAAATAATCAAGTAGCAAGAGATGTGAACTTCATGAATTAGGAGAAGTGAATTACAAGGTTTAGAAGAAGTGAACTTCACCCATCGTCCTTGGCATTGGTTTGAGATAATTCGTCCCAAAATTAGCTGCTTCAGATAATTCCATTTGACCAATATCTCGCTGAATCCTTGGCATTGCTACTGTAAAGCAAGTGTCAAGAAGGTTTTAAGTTCACAAGGGGTTGCTTAAACTGAATGTACATTAGAGGAAGTGCGGTGAATGTAAGGATGTACCTACCTGCCCCATTGTGGACTCCCAGAGCGCCTCCTGGTGGACTCCTGCTGTGTTGGTGTAGACTGCCACAACAGGGTGCTATTGTGGAGAGGCACAGCCACGGCGAAGGCCCAGTGGTATTCCGCATAGGCTCTGCGGCGGCGGCTGGTTGTGGTGAACTTCAGAGTTCATCCCTACTTCACTACTTATATGAACTTCACAAGTTCATCATCGTTCCTGCTTGATTACTCGCATTTCAGCAATCATGTCATATCCCCGATATGCATTGTGCACTCTGTATATGCACATGGTTTGTTGTGCATGGACGGATCATGCCATCTTTCTTACCATGGATAAATATCTGAAAAGGAACAACAAAAGCAAGTTAAAACAGTTGGCTTTCTTTGTAAAGAAAAGGAACCTCTACTTCTTTTTATAGCCAGACATGACATCAGCACATACTTGTACCATATTATTCCTAGCCTTGATTCATTTTTTCCATCAAAACGAGAGAGCAAATACAGAGAAAAGAGAGAACAAATACAAAGAAAAGAGAGACAGATGCAAGGACAATATACAGCTGCACTTCACAGATGCAAGGAGTTGCATTTTCAATAAAAGTGAACTTCACATTATGGACAAGCTAATTTGCTTTTTAAATAAAAGCGAACTTCAAATTTTTGTGCTTATGTGGACAAGCGAACTTGCATTTTAAATAAAAGCGAACTTCGCATTTTAAGTTTACTTCTCCCAATGCATAACAACGAACTTAGAAAATAGTGAATATAAAGGAATCATCCATCCCATTGCCGGCAATATTAGAAATGAACTTCACAAATAGTCCACCTAGAATGAATAATCTAAACTTAAATATTAGGAGAAGTGAACTTCATGAATAATCCATCTAGAATGAATAATCTAAACTTAAATATTAGGAGAAGTAAACTTTCACGAATTGGAGAAGTGAGCTACGCGTATTTGCAAATGTGAACTCCACAGATTAAAAATGTGAATTAACAAATTAACATCAGGCTATCTAATGAATCTAACTTCCAGGAAATACAGAAGTGAACCTTGCTCCATGAAAAAGTGAATTATGTTCTTTTTCTAGCAACCATGCATCTACACATACATACAGGACATAAACATTTTTTCATACAGAGTAACTACTGGAGCTTTTAAGAGTGAACTACTAGAGCTAGCCATGTATGTATCATCCATTCATATGCATTTTTCCTTACTAGTACATCCATATCGACATGCAAAAAAGGGCAGGGAATCCAATATTAATGCCAACAGGTCCACGAGCACCTGATGGTTGTACTGCTTACAAGTTCAGATTAATAACATTTCAGCTAGAAGGAACTTCTCACATCGGTGAACCTCTGTAGCTTAAGAAGTGGACTTCTAATTTTATCAACCTTTTTCACACTTTTATCAGGAAAGTACAAAAAGGCATGGTATGGATGGTACAACATAATATAAATTAACAAATAACAAGTGCACTATCTAAACCAAACGAGTGAACTTCCTAAAACTAACAATTAACAAGTGAATGAGAACTCCCTATTTGGCCTGATCAAACTTCTCTTTTTTCAATAGGAACGTGAAATCCATATTTGGCCTAATCAAGCTGCTCGCAATTAACAAGTGAACCGTTCAGTGCAGTAAAAAACCACAAGCAAGTACAGCCAAGAATAAAATCGCATGCAGCAATAGTATTTGCATAGTAGCAACAAGCATATCAACCATAGTCTGTAGTGCGAGGAGCAAACTCACCTGGGTATGAGAGACTCGCCGAAGCCGTGGTCTCCAGGAACATTGGTTCCATTTTATGCATTTTCGCAGTACAACTCCTAAACAAAAAATACACAGAATCTGTAAAAGAAGAACTGCTCCAGAACCCGCATGGAATTTCTCCAGGACCCAACTGTGAACTTCCATAGAAAAGAAAACTACCTACGCGACATGCTGCTCCGTGCTCTGCTCGTGATCAAGCTTGACGATCCATCTGCATCAGTGCAATGTCATGTGCTAAGCAAGTAAAGACCTGAGATAATGAAGTTCAGATGAGGGGTAGCCTGCTTGATGCCGTGCCTCTGGGAATCTCGGAGCAGAGCCTACAAGGCTGAGGGGAAACTGATGCACGGCAATACCTCCTTCCCAACACAGAGGTGAACTCCCTGGCGACACGCGGTGGACTCTCGGGCGTCGCGAAGTGGACTGCCTGGTGGTGGACTGCCGGGCAGTGCGATGTGGCCTCCCTGGCAGCTTCGGGGCTACACCCAAGCTGCAGGGTGCGGGGTGTTCAGTGTTGCTTCAACTAAAAAATGATCTTCATGCTACACCAAGTTAATTACTACGATTGTTCAGCGTTGCTTCAAATAAAAAGGAAACGAACTTCCTGGAAGTAAAAAATTCTCACATATATCCAATGCCGTTTTTGATAAGTACCATGCTCCGTTTCCTAATAATCATATGCACTTAAGAATCCAATGTGAACCTGAAACGTAATATGACAAGAAGTTGGTAAGCATAAATTTAAAGGGAACGGATAAACAAGTGAATGACTAAGAATAAATTAACAACATTCTACACATCATATTGACATGAAAGTTTCACAAATGCACTAATGCCTACTGAACATGAGAAGAAGTGAACTCCTCGCGTTAGACAAATTGAGCTTGTCGAAATAATAAAAGTAAACTTCATAGCTCCAGACGCACTTTTGCATTTTTTTGTGTTTGAATTTAATTCTGTGGTGTGCTTTTGGAGTGAAACGGTGGAAAAGATAAATGAACTAGCAGAAAATATAAAAGCAACTTCCCATTGTGAATAACGTGAACTACATTTTAAAACCTTTTACACGCTATTTTTACAATCACCAAAATGCTAGAGGGAACAAAAGTGAAAGCAAGGAGAAAGAACTTCCAAAAAAATAAAATGTGAACTTTGCTCTGTTGTACGAAGTGCACTTCTTTTATGTCTCATCAACGCATCAAAGCAAGTGCTGCATTTTTAAACTCTATACTGTATCCAGTGTTCTATTTGTACTGAACCTCCCATCGTGGAAGTGAATAGATGGGGCTAACTCCCTGCATGACTAAAACATATCCCCTTCTCTGTGAAAAAATGATTATTGTCGAACAATCTAAACTAGTAGCAGCAGTTCAGTTCAGTAGGGGAGCAGCGGTTCAGTTCAGTTCAAGAAGCATCATGGGCAAGTAAGAAGTAGCACCTGACATCGTGTCTGTTGTCGGTGGAGCGGCGTGTGAGGATGGATGGCATCGCGTGTAGATGGGGAGCGCGCGGCGGCGGGGATCCGGGAGGCACACCGCAGCGGGGATCAGGGAGAGGCGCGGCGGCGGGGATCCGGGAGGCGCGAGCCAGTGAGGATCGGAGGCGGGAGATGGGCGGAGGCAGCGCGCGGTGCGGGTGGCGGCGGCGCGCGAGCCAGGAGGTGGGCGGCGGCGGCGCGCGAGCCAGGAGGTGGGCGGCGGCGGTGCTCGGGGTGGGAGAAGGGCAGCGGCGACGCTTGGGGCGGGAGAAGGGCGGCGGCAGTGAGCTGGGAGGTGGGCGGTGGCGCTCTAGGCGGGAGATGGGCGGCGGCGGCGCGCGAGCCGGGAGGTGGGCGGCGAAGGCGGAGATGGGCGGGACGCTGGACGCAGGATCTGTTCGTGGTGGCCTGGTGGGGTGGGGTGCACGATGGGAAGTTCGTTTAGGGTGTCTTCGGTTCTAGATGGGTCGGTGTTGGTCGGGTCCAGGTCGGTCGGGTGGGATTTTTCCTTCGGTTGGTTTAGGGGGTTCGATAATAGCTATTCTAGAACCCCTCTTAAGGGGGGGTTCGAGAATAGTTGGGCTCTATATATATATATATATATATATATATATATTAGGTAAAGTAATTGGGGCACCATGGTGCCCAGGCTCCCAGATCTTCCACCGTTAGATTGATCCACCGGGAGATGAAACGAATCCGGGTATATGTTGTGATGAAACCCGTTAGCGCACCATAATACCCGTTTTGTAGCATGAACCGACAATTTATAGATATTTCCATATTTGATTTGCATGGCAGCTCCAATGGATGATTCCTAAATATTTCCATTTTCGGTTTTGCATGCATGCACCGTGATTGCAGATTTTAGATACACGGGATGAAAAAATCAGGATAGTGGTCTCTTGCCATAGGAAATGCATGCCCGTTTATTGTTTATCAATCAGCCATGATTTCCGTGCCTTAGTAGCCTTTTCTGGTTATTTTTGAACTCATATCTCCTGGCTATTTAATAGGTTTCAATCAGGAACGTAATTCATGCCCCACGTTTTTGCATCACATCCGACTTGGCAGAGCGAAGGGCGACCCAAAACGTCTCCACGTTTTTGAATTCTTCTTGGCCGAGGTATGTATTGGGGCTGTGATTGTTGGACCATGCTTTTCTGAAACATTGTAGCGTGTGTTTCGACCGTAGCAGCGATTCCGTATGTGCTTACTCTGATTTAGAAGTGGCTGTGTTGTCTTGTTCGTTTGAGCAGTTTATCATCGTTGTCGCGGCTCGTGGAATCATGGTCGTCGGAAGCTGTGGCGTTTCGCAATACTCGCGGTTGCCGACATTGATGTCCTTCCTTCGGCGGTCGTCCTAACTCGTGGTATGGTGTCAAAACAGCAACTAGTCACCCGCAAATATCTCTCGAATATTCTGTCTTTCTAATGCAGGTTTCATGGTACTGTGATCATAAGAGCAATTCCAATAGTGTAGCCAGATGCTAGCTATAAGCCAAGTGCCATGTCATCTATAGCTAACATAGAGCCAACATATACAATAGTGAGCTATAAAAGTGTAGTACTTTTACAATACATGGCCCACCTTTTAGTCTCACATAGCCTAGGAGCACGTGCTAGAGCTGGCTACAAGATAATAGCCCACTTACCTTCTCTCTCCTCTTCTCTTCTCTCCAACTAAGCACAAATACTATATTTAATTTCTTATAGCCCGCTGACTCAGCCTTATTGTACATGCTCTAAGGTGTGCTAATTGCTGCATCAGGTATGTGCTAGAATAAATTAATCAATCCTTGGGAAAGATGGACGTAAACAATATCTTTATTCATTTTGAACCAGCTACGTATGCTGCATTTGCTAAAAAATTCTTGAGCCTAATCACCCACACTTTCATGTAATCTGGAAACTCAAACATACTTCTCTCTATCTTTGGTCCCAACCATGCATGTTTTTTTATTTCTTGGATTAGAGACTCGCTGAATTTCTTTGATCTTATGTGAGGATGATGCGCTGAATTTCTAAACTGATGTGTAACCGGAAGGTACTGAGCTTATTTTCTACCATCTGCAGGTTAAAAGTCCATTGTTGTGCAGGCACGGCAGATAGAATTGTTTAGAAGAAGTTGTTACCACTATATTGGTGGCGAGGTTAATGACGAAATCAAGACTTGGTGGTTGCGTCGCCGCGAGAGAAGTAGACTGTAAACCCGGCCCATAGCTATTTAAACATGTAATTGCGCGATATTCGGTGAATTATGACATGAAGAAAATTTAGTTGATGCATAATCTATGAAATGTCATATGAGGAAAATGTGTAAATCGTGTGAAATTGACTGAAACACAAGTGTTCAGTTTTTGAGATCGGATCGGCTTTATTTCATGTATTTGCAATATTGTCCAAGTTATTCGTGAACACCTCTAGAAACGAAAAAAACATTGTATTTTCCATTACTATTTTGATAAAGTAATATGTCTCGCAAGTAATATTATCATTTCCTTCTGCGCAAAAAATGTATCTGTATCATAGATATCTCTTGGTACGTATACTTATATACCTAAGTTGGCATGCCTTAAATACGAATTTTCATGCAAGTATATACCTTACTGGAGACATACATGTAACAACTATACTTAAAATAGAGACAGATACCCCAAGTATATGCCTATAAGGTATAAATGAGTATATTTCTGTGGAAAGATACCCCATACATGTGTTTCATCGGTGGGTATCCCATACCTAGGGTAAACACCAAACAATCTAGCAAGATATCCAATACCTAGATAACGATATGTCTAACATTTATTATATCCAGAGAAGAGTTTGCATACACTTTTGTTGTTGGGTATCTCATATACACTTGAAAAGAACCTAAAGAGCATCTCCAAGGCAAGAGCGCCATCTCAAAGCTATTCTAAACTACGTCGAGAGCGGCAACCAAAGCGGGTGAGGGCTACACGTTGCTGCTAGGTAGATGCCTCCTAACCGTCGATATCAAAAATAGGAATGACGGTGTTTGGTGACGAGTGTGATATTGATACCTTGTACCTAGAAATGTATCCGATGAATATACCTTGTAAATGTAAGCATACCTCACCATGATACCTTAAAATCAGCATGACAAGGACAAGCACTTCCGACAAAATTTATCCCCATGTATTTATACCTATGCGAATCCTTCAAGTATCAATAGTTGAATTCATCTAATCATGAAGCGACTAGGTATCATACGACCTGAGTATGCAATGTCGATACCCGGAAATGGTAACCATTTGACGCAATTTCTAAATTTTTTTTTGAGATATACTAACTTTTACCAACATTTCAACGGGTATCACATACCCATATACCCAGATTAAAACTATAGTCCAGATATCGATGCTCAAAACAATTAGTAACTTGTTTTTTCCTATACCTGTATCATACCTAGAGGCAGAGATATACCTTGTTATAGAGGTATCATACCTAGAGGTAGAGATATACCTTGCTGTAGAAGTATCATACCTAGAGGTAGAGATATACCTTGTTATAGAGGTATCATACCTAGAGGTAGAGATATACCTTGCTGTAGAAGTATACCCACATATTTATATGATTTTCATAGAGAAATACCTAAGATTTTTCCATAAAATATGACATACCCAAGGTTTGATATCCGAGGTATTATACCTAGTTATACTAGCTACCACCGATACCCGAGAAAAAACACACTAATTGCCACAAATAAAATGAAAACTATATTGTATCACATACCGGTCATTCTATCATAGATATGATTTGACCACATATTTTTATGGTTCTCATAGAGATATACCTAAGATTATCCAATTAAAATAGATATAGATATCCAAGGTATCATACCAACTATACTAGCTACCATACATACCCGAGCACATGACACGCTTATTTTTCACAAATAAAATGAAAACTATATACTACATTTCCCAACTTATCATCATACCTAGATACCTCATACCTGAGGTATGATATGACAAAAGTTAGGTGTCGGTATCATCATATCTAGATACCTCATAACTTAGGTACCTAGATACGCTCATAACTCACATACCGGTACCTTGGATACCTTGATACTGGTACCTTAAGTATGATATGAAAAATGTTAATGACAATTCTCCAAATTTAGATATTGGTATTTCCAACACATGCTCATACCTCTTGGTATCCCTAGAGAATTCCTCAATACCTCGATACCTGGATACAATGCGGTATCCTCATGAGCTATCGTACTCCTCGGACAGTACCACGATACCTATAAATACTCTCATACTCCTCGGACAATACCGGTACCTTGACTCTCATCCCTCCCGAACAAAACGGTAGGAAAAAACATGGGTGTGCATGACCGAATCACAACCAGTATCACACGACATAAGTCTTCATCCTCATGCAAAGGGACTAAGTATGCGATATCGATACCTTGTACCTAGAAATGTATCCGATGAAAATACCTCATAAATGTAAGCATACCTCACCATACTACCTTAAAATCAGCATGACAAGGACAAGCACTTCCGACAAAATTTATCCCCGGGTATGTTTACCTATGCAAATCCTTCAAGTATCAATAATTGAATTCATCTAATCATGAAGCGGCTAGGTATCATACGACCTCACTATCCAATGTCGATACCCGGAAATGGTAACCATGTGACGCAATTTCTGTTTTGTTTTTGAGATATACTATCTTTTACCAACATTTCAACGGGTATCACATACCCATATACCCAGATTAAAACTATAGTCAAGATATCGATGCTCAGAACAAGGCAGTGAAAGGAACTCTAATGCATTTAAGTGACTGATTTCTTGAACACATTAGTAAGTTGTTTTTTCCTATACCTGTTTATACTTCAGTTTTTTAGATGAAATGATAGGAAGAAGGTAGACACGTTCATTGACAAACTTCATTTTTTATTTTTTCATAGAACGGTAAATTAAAGACCAAAAACCAATCAGCCATTAACTGACGTCTTAAGGCTCAATAACCCGGAACCTTAAATTAGGCTGGTTTATGTCAAATTAATATGGCCGAACGATCAATATTGTCATCCTGCCGAAAATTCTGGTATCCATTTTTATTCTTACTTAACATAATGAGGTATGCGAAATTAGGTATGTCAAAATTTATGAATTAGGTAAATTAATTAACATACCCAGTCAGATGTTTTCAAACGAACATAATCACCTCATTTTATTTGTTAGTCACGTCTCATTAATAACCAGCACATATGGCTAAATGATTAACAATGATTTAATAGTATGGGCATAATTAAACATTCCACCTTTCTTCAAGGCTGAATTTGACACATACCTTGAATTACGTATCACAATAATCATGGACGATTTTTTTTTTAAAAGGAAACCAGCGTATCCTAATACCTAGTGAACGGTCAAACAAGGCAATACTATTTTAAATTGGAAAGATCATTCTCTCTCTCCTATAGTATATCATGCATGCAATTTTTTCAACAACAATCTCTGCTAACGGGTCGACCCAACAATCTGATACCCATTAGAGTGGCACAATCTTGATACCAGATCTACGGTGAGGATGCTTGGTGCCCATGCTCCTTGGTGCCCCATTTGAGCTTCCTATATATATATATATATATATATATATATATATATATATATATATATATATATATATATATATATATATATATATGTGTGTGTGTGTGTGTGTGTGTGTGTGTGTGTGTGTGTGTGTGTGTGTGTGTGTGTGTGTGTGTGTGTGTGTGTGTGTGTGTGTGTGTGTGTGTGTGTGTGTGTGTGTGTGTGTGTGTTTGTATTTTTCTTTTTTTCATTGCTTGCTTTATTTTATTTTTACTTTCAGTCTCAATGATTTGTGTTAATTGAGCATGGATCATTGATTTTTTTTAATTCAGTCTGAGAGTGTTTTGTATGATGGTTTTATTCCTAACATAATTTTTACATAAAGATATTCCAAAAGATATTCATAGCATTTTTAGGGTTTTATAATTTGTCTAAGAGAGATTATTTTATTCATACCATGCGTTTTCTACGAGAGTTTTTCTTATTCAGCTTACCAACAATCCTTTAGATAGATATCTTAAATCTGCAACGTTTGTATTTAAAATATGCCATTTTTTAAGATCAGATGGTTCTTAAGATCCACCAAGACTTAATTATTTATCTTTAAATTTAGTAATAGCTAAATTAATTTTCACATATCACACTTTGTTTTATAGATTTTTCTTTCTTTTAGTCTAATTTCTTGCAAAAAAAACTACCTATAATTGTACATAAGAAAAACATCTTCGATATCTATCTCACCATAAATAACCCTGCCACCTAGACTTAATTATTTATCTTTCAATTTAGAAATATCTAAATTATTTTTCACATATCACACTTTGTTCTATAGATTTTTCTTTCTTTCAGTCTAATTTCTTGCAAAAAAAACTACCTTTAATTGTACATAAGAAAAGCATCTTCGATATCTATCTCACTATAAATAACCCCGCGTGTTAATCCAACATTACATCAAGACTACCAACAATGTCGATTGCAATATCTAATATCCCATACGAGAAAATTTTAGTGTTTTTTATTTTTATTAAAGTTGAGTTATAAGTTTTCATCCGCAAAATATCGACGCTCAAAGGTACCTACCATGCAAGATCGACTGCATTGAGCATATTATGATTGTTCATGGCACGTGAAACCTCTTTCTCATAAACATCTAATAATATATTAAAGATCATGCCCTCGCATTTGCGAGGGCCACTATCCTAGTTACAAGGAAAAGTAGAGCATGGATTTCTTTCTTTTGAAAAGATCTCAAGGATAAGAGTGAGAATAAGTTTTCCTAAATATTCACTTCATTTGTTTTTTAAACTAAGTTTTTCACACGTTCATTCTAACTAGGGTCTCCTAAGGTCAAACAATGGCTCTGATACCAACTTGTCAACACCCGGATTTTTAAGTCCAGATGCCTATTATGTTGTACATCGCAATCCCAGGAATATTGTTTTTGCGAGACATAATAGATTGATATCACAGAACATCATTCATTACAAACCATAGTTGTCTTACATCAAAGGATCACATGATCCAGTCTTACAACAAGGGTTGATCTAATGATCAATTACAAAACACACACAGCGGAAGAAACGTAGTAACGGTCCATCTGCTCCACAGGCAACTGTTGACGTCAGGAGTGGTCCTATTTATCGTAGACGTCAGGTTGTCCATCTTCTTGGTACTGGTACTCCTCTTCATAGTTTGGCCATTTGAATAGCCAGGGACAAAGCCATGAGTACTTTTTAAAGTACTCGCAAACTAATACTATTGTAAGCACTATCAACTATAGTAAGGGGTTCTAAGCTCTAGGTTCATTTGCATAAACCCAGTTTTATTTCATAAGCACTTAGTAGTAAAAGACTCTTTATTTGCCTAACTAACTCAGGTGGGAACATTAGTGTCATTCCCACAACTCTGTTGTGATCAAGTCAAATTCACCGTTCAAGTTCAAGTCACAAGTCACCAGTCACATTTTGAAAATGGTCTGATGACGGAACAGTATGGCCTTTCCAATCGTCCATAACCGTGGACACGGCTATTCGAATAGTTTTACACTCTGCAGAGGTCGCACACTTTTGCCACAACATTTGCAATAATCCATCAGGGGTAACTGGCCCTGAATTATCACACTCTATGTGCGGACTACCAAACATAATCTTTCAATTACATACCCTAGTATAGGCACCTCTCCCCATGAGCTTGGCCTCCCAGTGAGGACAAACCGTCAACATGGGAACTGCACAGGGCTTGGGTAGGACATTCACCTTATTTCACGTCATTTCACTTTCAACGGAGGCAGCCTCCGCATAACCCCTATGACGCTTATTTAGAGGGAACCCATACTAAAATACATAAGTTTCCAGTTAAGCCCTACCCATATTCAGGTATTGTGGGGGTACTTTAAAATTGGAATGGTATCGCATCCGAACCCAACCATCAGTTTTTGTCAAATTCACCATGTCACCTCAAATTCATATTGACCTTCAAAACTTTCCATAGAATGACTCATCATTCTAAGGTTTTCAAAGTCATTTGCTTCACAAGTTCCCATCTAGAGTAGTCAATTTTAATTTAGCACTAGCAACTACTCATGAGGGGTGCTATCTAGGTTTTAGCTCTCTAGGCTAAGTTTGAAGCTCTTGTAGTATTCTACCTCTAGACCAATATCAATTATAAGAAGAAGCTTTGGTAAACAAAGTAAAGGTAAAGCAAGATAAAACTTGGGTTTGGATGAGTAAGCCTTTAAATACCAATACTAGTGCCCTAGTCTCTTGCACTAGTAACTTGGCAATAGTAGAACTTGCATTGATAATAGCTTGCAATAATATAGCTTGCCTTGAGTGGTACAGTGATCAAAGTTTTTTTCTTCTTCCTCGAAGTAGACCTCCTCCTCCTGGTAGTCCTCGGTACTAGCGTCTAAAAACGGATACGAGGTACACAATCACCAAACAACTCTTAAGGGCTAGACTAAACACACAAATGGTTCACACAAGCTATTCTTGCATCATATCCTTATTAACATGGTGGTTGACTTTGTTTTCTTTTTAAGAAAATAATTTCCTCTCATTGAAATAATTACTAGAGTTGTTATTTATGTTCTTTGAGAAATAATTTCCTCTGAATGAATCTTGTTAAGATTTAATCTCCTCAAATAATAATAAGGTATGAATACATGTTGACCCAGGTCAACACTTCATATTTATCATTTGAGGAAAATGATTTAAATAAGGTATTACACCTCATGCAATTTAACACTACTATAATAATAATTTAATATCACCAATAATACAATATGAGATTATATATAGACCAAGGTCAATACCTCATGTTGAATTACTTGAGACAAGGATTTAAATGAGAGAATACCCCTCATATTATTTAATTAATTAATTGGGGCACTTTAAATGAACTAGAAATAGCCACATAGCCATTATTTATTCTAGCCCATGATCATTTGAAACAACCATGTCATATTTTTACATATTCAGATAGACAATATAAAATGTGATTTTTGAGAGTTGGAATCAACTCAAAATAATTCATGGTTGATTTTATAAAAATGTTTGAATTCTGAAAAGTTACTGCCTTGTTATTTTTGTTGCAATTGCTCTAGAATGAACTAGAGATGGAGACCAGTGGGGTTTGATAGATAATTTCATAGGTTTTCCAACAATATAAAATTCATCAAATTCGGCTCAGTAGATTTGAAGTTATTCAATTTCTAGCAAAACACCAGTATTCAATTTTGGTTTAAATTGAATTAAACGAATTCAAACGAAATGGGCGCGCGGTGATACGCGTAGATGCACACGTCCGTTGGGAACCCCAAGTGGAAGGTATGATGCGTATAGAAGCAAGTTTCCCTCAGTATGAAACCAAGGTTATCGAACCAGTAGGAGCCAAGAAGCACGTGAAGGTTGTTGGTGGAGGAGTGTAGTGCGCAACACCAGTGAAACCGGCGCCAACGTGGAACATGAACAACACAATCAAAGTACTTTGCCCCAACGTAACAGTGAGGTTGTCAATATCACCGGCTTACTGAAAACAAAGGATTAAGCGTATCGAGTGGAAGAATGTGTTTGTTTGCAAAGAACAAAAGAAAAACAGTAGAATGTATTCAGATGTAAAAGAATGGACCGGGTCCACAGTTCACTAGTGGTGTCTCTCCAATAAGATAACTAACATGCTGGGTGAACAAATTACAGTGGGCAATTGACAAATAAAGATTCAATACATACCAATGATGATTACTATGTGATTTAATCAGGGCATTACGACAAAGTACATAGACCGCTATCCAACATGCATCTATGCCTAAATAATCCACCTTCAGGTTATCATCCGAACCCCTTCCAGTATTAAGTTGTAAACAACAGATAATTGCATTAAGTATGGTGCGTAATGTAATCAACACAAATATTCTTAGACAAAGCATCAATGTTTTATCCCTAGTAGCAACAGCACATCCACAACCTTAGAACCTACTGTCACGATCCCAGATTCAATGGAGGCATGAACCCACTATCGAGCATAATTACTCCCACTTGGAGTTACAAGTATCAACTTGGCCAGAGCCTCTACTAGCAACGGAGAGCATGCAAGAACATAAACAACACATATATGATAGATTGATAATCAACTTGACATAATATTCTATATTCATCGGATCCCGCCAAACACAACATGTAGCATTACAAATAGATGATCTTGATCATGTTAGGCAGCTCACAAGATCTAAACAATGATAGCACATGCGGAGAAGACAACCATCTAGCTACTGCTATGGACCCATAGTCCAAGGATGAACTACTCACGCATCAATCCGGAGGCGGGCATGATGATGTAGAGCCCTCCGGTGATGATTCCCCTCTCAGGGTGCCGGAGGCGATCTCCTGAATCCCCGAGATGGGATTGGCGGCGGCGGCTCTCGGAAGGTTTTCATCGTAGCTCTCGGTACAGGGGTTTCGCGACGAAGGCTATTTGTAGGCGGAAGGGTAGGGGGCGACGCGAGCCCAGACCACAGGCCGCGCGGCCGGGCCCGGCCGCGCGCCTATGGTATGGCCACCTCGTGGCCCCACTTTGTTATCCCTTCGGTCTTCTGGAAGCTTCGTGGAAAAATAGGACCCTATGCGTTGATTTCGTCCAATTCCGAGAATATTTCCTTACTAGGATTTCTGAAACCAAAAACAACAAAACAAGAATGGCACTACGGCATCTTGTTAATATGTTAGTGCCGGAAAATGTATAATAATGTTTTAAAGTATGTATAAAACATTCAAGTATTGTTATAAAAGTAGCATGGAACATAAGAAATTATAGATACGTTTGAGACGTATCAGAACTAACGGCCGGCCTACTGTGCTCCGCGCATGGGCTGCCGACAGGACGGCCCCACCGTCGCGGGGTTTAAAACCCGAAACGGTATGAATCAAACTGGGACGCACGATTAGAACAAGATCCGACGGGCGAGAGGCGTCGTCGTCTCCGGCGAGACACGGGCTCACTGGCGGCGAGGCTAGGGGGTCGGTGGCTCACCACAGCTCCGGCGAGGCTGGGCGTCGGCAGCGTTCGACGTGGAAGACGACGGCGAGGCAGATGGTGGTCGTGGGAGAGGCTGAGGTGGATGAAATCGTCGCCTCGATCTAGCCACGGTAGCGGCGGTCTCCGGCTAAATTTCGGCGGCTGAGTGGGCAATGTGGAGTGGCGAGGGTTTGAGGAGGTTCTGTGGGGAGTGGGGAGGGCGATGGTGTGAAGAAATAGCTCGGGGGAGGCCCCCTTTTATAGCGGGCGAGCGAGGGCGGAGGGCACCGGCAGGTCGTCGATGGAGACGATGGGACAGGGGCGGAGAGAGTTGGGCGCTGATGCGGAGGTGTTGGCGATGTCATGGTGGTCCTGGGGCGTGTATTTGTGTAGCAGGGGATGGACGGAGGCGTGTGCAGGCGACGTCGTCGTCCTTGCAGCACTGTGGCGGCAGACGTCGACGATGGCGTCGGCGACAGTGCACGCGCGATCAGGCGAGGTTGTCTAGGAGGTAGGTGGCATCGTGGCGAAGCTGCGGTCGAGAGGATAGGTCGAGAGGTGGTCGGAGTCAGCGGGGCGACGTCACGTACTGGCGCGTCCAGGGCGTGTCCTGGCGCGCTCTGGCGCGTTCTGGGCGTCGTGGGCGCGTTGCGTTCCCGTCGTGGCAGCGTGTCTCTTGGCGAATGGTTGGCATGAGCATGACCAGGGAGATGTGTAGAGCCTCCAGGACATGGTGGTGCATAGCTGAGGTGAGAGGAGGAGAGGCTGGCATGGAGAGGGGCATGACATGCACGGCACGGTCATGTCCTTGATGATATCATGCTCAAATCTTATCTCTGGTGCTTGGCATGGTGTAAGGGGTGCAGGAGAGGACTAATGATGACCAAAGGCTCGATGGTTTAGTCCAAAATCCATTGGATATAAGCAGGTCTAGGGTTGGCAGATTGTTGCACACAAGGTGTTTGTGTTAATGGCCGCAAGAACTTTACTTTTCAATTTTGCCAAACTTTTTGGTGGAAGTGATTCAATTAATATTTGGCACATGTTGGTGGTGGTGGTGTGCAAAATGAAGTTGATTTGTGAAAATCCAAATATGACCTAATCTAGAATCTGATTTGATGTTATCTCTTTGCTTGATCATATTAAGAAATTTATGAAGAATTTGCAGGGGTGGTCTTTACCAAAGTTGTTCATCTTGATGAGGTCTTGGATGAGGTGCAAAGAGTTGGGAGTGTTTGGTTTAAGAATCTCTTAGTACATGGGGCTCAAAGTGGGTACCCTGATGTGAATGTCAATTTTGACCATTATCACATGTTGCAAGGTTTTGCATTTTCTTTTGATTTGATTTGAGTTTCTTTGATTAAAAAGTGATTATTATTAGTTTAATAACATTTCCAAACCATTAAAACAAAGTAAAATGGCCTAGGTTAAAGTTTTGTAAAAATGGCCATAGCCTCACATGTGAATTCCATTTTTTTATTTCCTCATTTTTTTGTTTGACCAAAGGTCCTTGTGTTGGGTTCATTTAGTGTGAAGTTGAGTTTAGTAATGGTTTCAAACCATTTAGTTAAGGTATAATGGCATAGCTCAAGATTTGTAAAGATGGCCATTTGCTCACATAGGCTTTTCCTTTTCTTTTGTTTTCTTTTGTTTTCTTTTTATTTGTTCCTCTTTGACTTCAAACTGCAAGGTTTAGGGTTTAAGATCATTTCCAAACACTTCAACAAACAATCATGGAAAAGATCATCACATATAGGCTTGAGCACTATGCACACCATATAACTCAATTAAAGTTTTTGTTGGTTCCAAATTTTGGAAATAGGGAAATTGAATGTTTCTTTGTTTTGAAAATTTGGGGTATTACACTATGCGACCCCTCCGGTCCATGTTGGTCGTCCGGGATAGGTGGGCCCCACTATGGTACCCTCCGGAACCTTCTAGAACCTCCGGTACAATACCGAAAAATCCCGAACTTTTCCGGTAACCCTGAAAATGACTTCCCATATATGAATCTTATTCTCCGGACTATTCCGGACCTCATCGTGATGTCCTGGATCCCATCCGAGTCTCCGAACAATATTCGGTCTCCATCTCATATTCCATATCTACTATACAACATCGAACCTTACGTGTGTCACCCTACGGTTCGTGAAATATGCAGATATGATCGAGACTCCTCTCCAATCAATAACCAATAGCGGGACCTGGAGATCCATAATGGCTCCCACATATTCAACGATAACTTAGTGATCGAATGAACCATTAACATATGATACCGATTCCCTTTATGGTGCGATACTTTACTTATCTGAGGTTTGATCATCGGTATCTCTATACCTAGTTCAACCTCGTTACCGATAAGTACTCTTTACTCATACCATGGTTTGTCATCCCTTGTAACTTTGTCACATGCTTGCAAGCTAATTGAATGACATTCCACCGAGAGGGCCCAAAGTATATCTATCCATCATCAAGAAGGACAAATCCCACTCTTGATCCATGCGCTTCAACTCATACTTTCCAAACACTTAATCCCATCTTTATAACCACCCATTTACGAAGTGGCGTTTGATGTAATCAAAGCATCCATCCGGTGTGAGTGATTTACATAATCTCATGGTCGAAGGATTAGGTTACTATGTATTGAAAGCTTGTAGCAAAACAAACTTAATGACTTGATCTTATGCTATGCTTACTATGGGTGTGTGTCCATCACATCATTCTCCTAATGACATGATCATGTTATTAATAACATCCAATGTTCATGATCAGAAAACTATGATCATCTATTAATCAACAAGCTAGTTAAATGAGAGGCTTACTAGGGTTGTTTACACAACACACATGTATCAATGTTTCCACTTAATACAATTATAGCATGTGATGTAAACATTTATCATGAACACTAAGATATAACAATAACTACTTTATTATTGCCTCTCGGGCATATCTCCAACATTCCTATCCGCACACTATCCGCTCCGATTTCGAATCCAAAAAGAATATGGAAACAAATATGGTTTCACTACTATTCGACCATATCCCTACCTCCAGCAAAAACATATGTGTAGTACATCTAGACTGAACGAGCCATGTTGTTTTCCTTCGAGATTAAAGGTTGCCTCGCGTGTGTTGAGAGTTTCTTCGTTAGAGGTTGTGCCTGAAGTTTCTCCTTCGACCGAGCTCAATGTTATTTTACAGACATTGGGGAAGAAGGCTTGTATGGAAGTTTATCCCCTCGTTCGAGGCCCTCCTAGCCGAAGCCACACATGTTAGTTGCCTATAAGACCAGGGTCACGACTCTAGTGGTGATGAGCATGCCTCGGTTACAAGAGTTGCGTGGGGAATCGGGTCCTCCTCCATTGATGGTGCATCTAGAGGTGGACTCGCTTGGGGTCCTCGTCGGTGGCCTCCACGCCACTATCTTTGTAGCCTAGTTGGTCAATTGGCTTTATTGACTCGCCCTCCTTGCAAAGGAGATTTGCAACTTACTCGTTATTTTGGAGGCAGCTAGCCCTGGAATTAGCAAAAATATTTTTTGGCTCATGTGGGGGAAGGATACTGGGGCAAACTCAAGAAGGTGAAGGAGTATCACAGGAGCGAAAGTAAGAAGAGTGGCGCCACAAGGAAGGCGTCTCCAACACCTTGATGTGTTTTCAAACCTTTGGGTTGTGGTGTTTGAGAGATTTGGGATATTTGTTCGTGAATTTTCGGTGAGATTTCCTTTGCGATGTGATGATCAAGTGTTTATAGTTAGCGGTTGTAGCAGGCTGGAAGAGTTAGACAACTAGGTGGTTGCATGCTTTGGGAGTAATTTGTATGTGGTGGTTTTTGTAACGAATTTCGTCAAGGTTTCCATCAATTAACTGAACAATTCTCTTCTTAATTAATAGATTAAGGATAATTTTTTGTTTTGTTTCAAATAAAAAGTTACAAGTTTTTTAATATTTTTTTTTGATGTAGTCATTCAGATATTCTATAATGGCGCAAAATGTCAATGTGGAATTATTTATATTTTTAGCTAGGAAAAAATGGAAAAAATAAAAATTTCAAAATTTTAAATGTACACTATTTAACATGCTCGGATCCATTTTCTTTGTCATTTTTACGTAGTTTAGAATACAAAGTATTTGCACACTTATACACCCAAGTTTCATTTCAGATTTTCTTAAACTTTGATATGACTTTTAAACATTTTATACTAGTAAATGATCTCCCGAGAACTCTGTAAGAAATATTGAGTGAGCTATCACTTGTAATACGGTTTTATGTCCCTTTGTTTCATCGTGGTTTCAGTTTATACTTTTTTCTTAAATTTAAGTAAAATTGATAACAAAAATTATAAAACGAAGAATAAGAAATTTTAAAAAATAAGCCTAGACACCGTAAAGTGTGGAAGGAAGGGCGTGTTTGTCTACAACAGTGACATGTTATCCCGACGTTAACGCTCTCAGCGAGGACTCGTGAGACCGACGGTGGTCCTGACACGCCACGTAGGAACCACGTGTCAGTTTCATGCTGAGCAAGAGGATAAGAAGGAACCGATAAAACCTCGGGCTACCCTCCAAATCGAGGAGCAACAAACCGCGACACAAACTGGTGGCTGGGCCACTGGTTTCATTTCTCCTTTTTTCCTTTTAGCTGACGATCGGTCGAAGCCATCAGTCACGCTGGTGCGCAGCTACAAATACGCCACCAACCTGACCCGCCGATCCCATCCTAATCCCCATTTTGCAAAGAAATTCATCCGAGAACCAGAGGAAGAAATCGGGATCAGTTCGTCGATCCACCGGAGGGAGGGTAGGGAGATGGAGAAGATGAGCTCGTCGGTGCAGTCCTGGGTGGAGCAGCACAAGCTCGCCACCGTCGGTCAGTCTCACACTCTCCCACACCCCCTCTTCCTCCCGCGATCCGTTTGTTCCTTCCGATCGGCGCATGTATGTCGCTGTGAGTGAGACCAAGAACTGATTTTGTCGCGTGTCATGGGTGGATGCAGGGGCGCTGTCGGCGACGGCGGTGGGCGCCACGGTGGCCGCGGGGCGGCGGCACGGGAGGGCGAAGGTGCTCACGGTGGCCGCGGCGCTCGGGGGAGCGGTGCTGGCGCAGCGCTACTACAGCGCCAAGCGGAGGGAGGAGGAGGCGAGCAGCTTCGAGCTGGAATTCTACTCGCAGCTGCCGGCGGCCACCGCCGAGGACGGCCAGGAGAACGAGCGCTGGACCTACTAGCCTAGCGCCGGCGGATGAGGTACCCAGATCACGGCCGGCCGGTGCCGTGCCGTGGATCGAGAGATGATGACGATCAATTAGTGGCTAGTTAATCAATTGCCCGTGACGTGGCTTGTCCTAATCCATCCAGCGAGGACGACGGGATTATCTTATCTGCTTTGTAATTATCCATCCGGCAAGTGGCATTGTTGTCCCTGTCATCTAGTAGGTCGGGGTTAGATTTAATCCCCTTCTTCCCTATCATCTGAAGCAACCAAGGAACCCAGCAATGCCTTTGTGGATCGTGGTAGATGCAATTCTGTCTATTTTGGATGATGTTGATGATTGAATAAACAACTGCAAGTCGCCTGAGTTATCCAAGTTTTGCATTATTGTTGCTATATTATATAATGCAATCCTCAAAAAATAATAGTGTCAGGCTCAGGCAGACAGGAAGAGGTGAGGCCAGGCTAGTCAGGAGAAAAGAATCATGGAATCTTTAGTTGTTGCTCTATCCATTCAAGGGATCCATGATTCCAGATCTTGAAGAGTCTTCTGTTCCCCGAAAGAAAATAGGGGGGAAATATTGGAGTATAACAAAAGATGCTGTCATCTGAACTTCACTTGCACACAACTGTAGCAATGTAAGTAAAAAACAATGGAGATCCTTGACAACTGTTGATAGTGATCGACTGATCGTTGTATTTTACTGCAACGCGTAATAAAATTATATTATTAAAATTACAAGGAATATTCGTATACATAATAAATACTATTGAAATGCACATGTACCAACCATAATAATTACACGGAGTAGTGTGGTTGGATTCTGTTAAAAAGCCCAAGAACTTTCGGCAAATATTTTTTGTTCTTGCCAATGCTTGAAGTGATTAAATTCCCGATACTTATCACGGATCCAAGGAAGTAGATAGGTGTGAAATGTTCCACTATCCTCACATCACCCTAAGGGCATCTGCTGTTCATGAAGAAAAGCGGGCATATGATGCTCATCAAGAAAAACAGAAGACGGTACGCAGCATGCAACAAGCTACAAAACGACCAGCAAAAATAATTTACATGGAAAACTTATTTTCCTCGTTTGCCCTCGGCTTGAAAACTAATAGCCACTAGCTAGCCAGCTAGGTGCAAACAACGATATGTAGTTGTTTTCAAAAAGAAATAATGTAAGGGAAGCCTCTAGGGTGATTTTTTTTAAATAATAAGAACATAAATCTGCGTTACTAGAAATTTAAACTTGAATGACTGGGTTGTACATCCACTTATCTAATCAAGTGAGTTAGGCTCACTTCTTACAACGAGATATAAAGGTCACCGAACAAACATCACTTTACGGAAATTCACTTTTGATCTTATGGGTGCATCTGCTCCCGTGACCATAAATCAATTTTTTTCGTGTACACCTCGACATTCTACGATGGAAGGGGTAGTCATACTCCACGAAACTATTCATGAGCTACATTCTAAGAAAATGGATGGGGTGTTATTTAAAATTGATTTCGAGAAAGCTTATGATAAGGTGAAATGGCCTTTCTTGCAACAAACTTTGAGAATGAAGGGCTTTGCTCCTGAATGGGGGAACATAGTGCAACAGTTTATTCAAGGGGGGAGTGTTGGGGTCAAGGTGAATGATGATATTGGTCATTATTTCCAGACAAAAAAAAGGTCTAAGGCAAGGAGATCCTTTATCTCCTATGCTTTTTAATATTGTAGCGGACAGGCTTGCCATCTTAATTGAAAGAGCAAAAGAGGATGGTCAACTCGGAGGGTTAATCCCACATTTAGTGGAGGGAGGTCTCTCTATTTTACAGTACGCTGATGATACTATCCTTTTTTTTTGGAACATGACCTTAATAAAGCTGTTAATATGAAATTAATTTTGTGTCTCTTTGAGGAGTTATCGGGACTCAAAATTAATTTCCACAAAAGTGAGATTTTTTGTTCGGAAAGGCAAAAGAGGAGGAGGACAAGTATAAGTAGATCTTTGGATGTGATGCAGGTCAACTCCCCTTTAGATATTTAGGTATCCCAATCCATTACAAAAAACTCAAGAATTCAGATTGGTATCCGGTAGAAACACGTTTTGAAGGTAAATTGGGTGGCTGGAAAAGTAAGTTATTATCCTACGGTGATAGGTTAGTTCTTATCAATTCAGTCTTAACTAGCTTACCGATGTTTATGTTGTCTTTCCTGAA